>CM061747.1:211099566-211694596 GCA_030979885.1 Lolium multiflorum | reverse complement strand
TGAAAAAACAAAGCACATATATAGCCTTCTTATGTCATATATATAGTAAGCATTCAATTAAGTTGATAATTTTAAACAAGGTCTATACATATTCAAACCAGAAAAAGCATGTATCTACCCATGCATATATATATATAACCCTATACTTTTGTCTTATGAAGACGTCAAGGATGAAGAGAAGTGGATTTGGGTTTCAAACATGGAAAAAACAAAAACCTCCCAAAACATGTATATATCTACCCCTAAACCCTAATCTTTGTCTTATGAAGCCAAGCATATGAAGAGAAGTGATTTTGGGTTTCAAACATGGAAACTTCAAAAACCTCCCAAAAGCATCATTTTAGAGAGACTAAGAATGATCCATATGCTTACCTTTTCATTGCAGCATATGTTTTAAACTTGCCTTGGTCAAACCTAGGGATTTGACCAAGATTCAAATGGGAGTAAAAATTCAGAAAAATTCAAAAAATGAAAAACCAAAGCACATATAGCCTTTATGTCATATATAGTAAGCATTCAAGTTGATAAACAAGGTCTAGACATATTCAAAGGGTAAATATCATGAATATATCTACTTAATTCCTAAATCCCGCCTTATGAAGTCAAACATATGAAGAGAATTGGGGTTTTGGGTTTCAAACATAAAATTTTTAAGTAGCTTTATTTTAGAGTGAGTAAGGAAGGATTCATGCTTACCGTTTCTCATTTTCATGTTTTAAACTTGTTTAAACCTAGAATTGGACCAAGATTTAAATAGGCATAAAAAATTTAAAGAAATCAAAAAATGAAAAACCAAAGCACATATATAGCCTTCTTATATCATATAGTAAAAATTCAAGTAAACAATCATGTCTAGACATATTCAAACAAGAAAATCATGTATATACCCTTAACCATAAACTCTGTCTTAAGTGGTTTTGGTCAAACATGAAAATTTCACAAACCTCCCAAAAGCTTCATTTGCTGACTAAGGAGGATCCATGCTTACCTTTGGGCTTACATGCTTCAAAACCAAAAACCACTTCTCTTCATGCATGCTTGACTTCATAAGACAGAGTTTAATAGGGTTAGGGGTAGATACATGATTTTCTCGGGTTTGAATATGTCTAGACCTTGTTTATCAACTTAATTGATTGCTTACTATATGACATAAGAAGACTATGTGCCTTGGTTTTCATTTTTTTTTGTTTTTTTTGAATTTTATGCTCATATATTTGAATCTTGGTCAAATCTTAGGTTTGACCAAGATTTAAACAAGTTTAAAACATGAAAAATGAAAAGGAAGCATGTATCCTTCTTAGTCACTCTAAAATGAAGCTTTTGGGATGTTCTTGAAATTTCCATGTTTGAAACCCAAAACGACTTCTCTTCATACTAGAAGATCGACAGGGGGTAGATACATGATTTGTCTGGTTTGGATATACCTAGACCTCGTTTAACTTGAATGCATACGATATGACATAAGAAGACTACTTGCTTTTGTTTTTCATTATTCTGATTTTTTTGAATTTTGTGCCCACCCATTTGTATCTTGGTCAAATCCTAGGCTTGATAATGATTTAAACAAGATTAAAATATGAAAATGCAAAGGTAAGCATGGATCCTTCTTAATTAGTCACTCTAAAATGAAGCTTTTGGGAGCAAAACCACTTCTCTTCATATGCGCTTGACTTCATAAGACGGAGTTTAGAGGTTAGGGGGTATAGATACATGATTTGTCTAGTTTGAATATGTCTAGACCTTGTTTATCAACTTAATTGGCTTACTATATGACAAAATAAGAAAACTATTTGCTTTGGTTTTTCTTTTTCCTGATTTTTTCCAATTTTGATGCCCATTTGAATCTTGTCAAATCCTAGGTTTGACCGAGATAATTTAAACAAGCTTAAAACATGAATATGAAAAGGGAAGCATGTATCCTTCTTTGTCACTCTAAAATTAAGTTTTTGGGAGGTTTTTCAAATTTCCATGTTTGAAACCCAAAACCACTTCTCTTCATATGCTTGACTTCATAAGATAGAGTTCAGGGGTTAGGGGGTATAGATACATGATTTGTCTAGTTTGAATATGTCTAGACCTTTGTTTATATCAACTTTAATGCTTACTATATGACATAAGAAAACTATTTGCTTTGGTTTTCTTTTTTCTGACTTTTTTCAATTTTGATGCCCATTTGAATCTTGTCAAATCCTAGGTTTGACCAAGATAATTTAAACAAGCTTAAAACATGAATATGAAAAGGGGAGCATGTATCCTTCTTAGTCACTCTAAAATGTAATTTTTGGGAGGTTTTTGAAATTTCCATGTTTGAAACCCAAAACCACTTCTCTTCACATGCTTGACTTCATAAGACGAGTTTAGGGGTTAGGGGTATAGATACATGATTTGTCTGGTTTAATATGTCTAGACCTTGTTTATCAACTTTAATGCTTACTATATGACATAAGAAGACTATGTGATTTGGTTTTTCATTTTTTTGTTTTTTATTTTTCTGCCCATTTGAATCTTGGTCAAATCCTAGGTTTGACCAAGATTTAGACAAGTTTAACACGTAAATGAGTTAACTTGGATTTCCTACCCTTGAATCCATAGGAAACTTTGTTCTAATGCACTATTATAATCAACCGAGTTTTTACACCAACAGTCCGTCATACGTGTGGTGCCCACGCTCGAGGTCCCACACTTCAGTGAGCACAAGTCACGTGCTATAGGTACGCAAACTCCCAGCCATCTTCTTTGTCAAGAGAAGACGCATCAGGATGCGTATTGGAAGTCTGTGGGTCCTTCTGGATCCTTCCGTTGTCCCTCTCACAAAAAAAAACAAATCTCTCTCATTCTCGGCCTCGCTCGACTCGCTCGCTCGCTCGCTCGCTCGCACCTCCTGCTCACTGACAAACCCTGCACAAAAGTCAACATCATCACCCGAAAAAGGGGAGACACCATAATGCTCTCCCTTCTTCTCTCCTTCCGAGCGATCCTCTTCCTCCGAGTTTCACTCGACGGGCAAACACCCATGTGCTGCATAGTAATAGTAATAATAAAAAGGTAGTACTCGTTGAAAAATCGATATACGAATCTGTAATTAAATAGGTTAAACTAGGGTTTTGCCCAGTTCTACAGATCAAGGGTTCAAAAAATCCAACTACGGGGTTCGAACAACACGATTCTAATCCAAGAATTTTTTCGACCTAGGTCACCCAAATGGCCTCAAACTATAGGGTTAGCATCTAGTGCAGTATGTGTGAAAATGTATGCACTATGTGTGCTATAACTTGTATGTCTTTCATATTTGAACCAAATTTGAACAAGTTTGAAATATTTGAAAAGGGGCTTTTGGCTTAAACGTTTGAAACCAAAAACCACTTCTCTTCATGCATGCTTGACTTCATAAGACAGAGTTTAGCTAGGGTTAGGGGTAGATGCATGATTTTCTGGTTTGAATATGTCTAGACCTTGTTTATCAACTTAATTGAATGCTTACTATATGACATAAGAATACTATGTGCCTTGTTTTTTATTTTTTGATTTTTTTAAAATTTTATGCCCATTTGAATCTTGGTCAAATCCTAGGTTTGAACATGGTTTAAACAAGTTTAAATCATGAATATGAAAAATTAAGCATCTATATATCCTTCTTAGTCACTCCAAAATGTAGCTCTTGGGAGGTTTTTTCGAAATTTCCATGTTTGAAACCAAAACCACTTCTTTTCATGCATGCTTGACTTCATAAGACAGAGTTTAGGGTTAGGGGTAGATATATACATGATTTTCTGGTTTGAATATGTCTAGGCCTTGTTTATCAACTTGATGCTTACTATATATATATGACATAAGAATGTTATGTCCTTTGTTTTTTCATTCTTTTGATTTTTTATGAATTTCCATGCCCATTTGAATCTTTTGGTCAAATCCTAGAGGTTTGACCAAGATTGAAACAAGTTTAAAACATGAAAATGAAAAGGGAAGCTTGTATATCCTTCTTAGTCACTCTAAATGAAGTTTTTGGGAGGTTTTGAAATTTCCATGTTTGAAACCCAAAACCACTTCTCTTCATGCTAGACTTCATAAGACAATTTAATTAGGGGTTAGTAGATACATGATTTGTCTGGTTGGAATATGTCCAAACCTTGCTTGTTTATCAACTTGAATGCTTACTATATGACATAAGAATGCTTACCATATGTTTGAATTTTAAAAGCATATAGTCTTCTTATGTCATATAGTAAGCATTCAAAAGTTTTTCTTTGAGAGAGTAGCATGCATTCAAAAGTTGATAAATAAGATTTGTACATATTCAAACCAGACAAATCATGTATCTACACGCCCCTAACCCTAAACTGTCTTATGAAGTCAAGATGAAGAGAAGTGCTTTTGGGTTTCAAACATGGAAATTTCAAAAACCTCCCAAAAGAAGGACTAAGAAGGATCCAGGCTTACCTTTTCATTTTCATTTTTTAAACTGCTTGTTTAAATCTTGATCAAACCTAGGATTTGACCAAGATTCAAATGGGCATAAAAAATCAGGAAAAAATGAAAAAATGAAAAAACAAAGCACATATATAGCCTTCTTATGTCATATATATAGTAAGCATTCAATTAAGTTGATAATTTTAAACAAGGTCTATACATATTCAAACCAGAAAAAAGCATGTATCTACCCATGCATATATATATATATAACCCTATACTTTTGTCTTATGAAGACGTCAAGGATGAAGAGAAGTGGATTTGGGTTTCAAACATGGAAATTTCAAAAACCTCCCAAAACATGTATATATCTACCCCTAAACCCTAATCTTTGTCTTATGAAGCCAAGCATATGAAGAGAAGTGATTTTGGGTTTCAAACATGGAAACTTCAAAAACCTCCCAAAAGCTTAATTTTAGAGAGACTAAGAATGATCCATGCTTACCTTTTCATTGCCATGTTTTAAACTTGTTTTAACCTTGGTCAAACCTAGGATTTGACCAAGATTCAAATGGGAGTAAAAATTCAGAAAAATTCAGAAAACCAAAGCACATATATAGCCTTCTTATGTCATATAGTAAGCATTCAAGTTGATAAACAAGGTCTAGACATATTCAAAGCAGAAATATCATGTATCATATCTACCCCTAACCCTAAACTCTGTCTTATGAAGTCAAACATATGAAGAGAATTGGGGTTTTGGGTTTCAAACATAAAATTTTCAAGTACCTTCATTTTAGAGTGAGTAAGGAAGGATTCATGCTTACCGTTTCATTTTCATGTTTTAAACTTGTTTAAACCTAGGATTTGACCAAGATTTAAATAGGCATAAAAAATTCGAAAGAAATCAAAAAATGAAAAACCAAAGCACATATATAGCCTTCTTATATCATATAGTAAAAAATTCAAGTTGATAAACAAGGTCTAGACATATTCAAACAAGAAAAATCATGTATCTACACCTAACCATAAACTCTGTCTTAAGTGGTTTTGGGTTTCAAACATGGAAATTTCACAAACCTCCCAAAAGCTTCATTTTACAGGACTAAGGATCCATGCTTACCTTTTGGCTTAAACGTTTGAAACCAAAAACCACTTCTCTTCATGCATGCTTGACTTCATAAGACGAGTTTAGCTAGGGTTAGGGTATACATGATTTTCCTGGTTTGAATATGTCTAGACCTTGTTTATCAACTTAATTGATTGCTTACTATATGACATAAGAAGACTATGTGCCTTGGTTTTCATTTTTTTTGTTTTTTTTGAATTTTATGCTCATATATTTGAATCTTGGTCAAATCTTAGGTTTGACCAAGATTTAAACAAGTTTAAAACATGAAAATGAAAAGGGAAGCATGTATCCTTCTTAGTCACTCTAAAATGAAGCTTTTGGGATGTTCTTGAAATTTCCATGTTTGAAACCCAAAACGACTTCTCTTCATGCTAGACTTCATAAGATCAACAGGGGTAGATACATGATTTGTCTGGTTTGGATATACCTAGACCTCGTTTAACTTGAATGCATACGATATGACATAAGAAGACTACGTGCTTTTGTTTTTCATTATTCTGATTTTTTTGAATTTTGTGCCCACCCATTTGTATCTTGGTCAAATCCTAGGCTTGATAATGATTTAAACAAGATTAAAATATGAAAATGCAAAGGTAAGCATTGATCCTTCTTAATTAGTCACTCTAAAATGAAGCTTTTGGGAGCAAAACCACTTCTCTTCATATGCGCTTGACTTCATAAGACGGAGTTTAGGGGTTAGGGGGTATAGATACATGATTTGTCTAGTTTGAATATGTCTAGACCTTGTTTATCAACTTAATTGGCTTACTATATGACATAAGAAAACTATTTGCTTTGGTTTTTCTTTTTCCTGATTTTTTTCAATTTTGATGCCCATTTGAATCTTGTCAAATCCTAGGTTTGACCGAGATAATTTAAACAAGCTTAAAACATGAATATGAAAAGGGAAGCATGTATCCTTCTTTGTCACTCTAAAATTAAGTTTTGGGAGGTTTTTCAAATTTCCATGTTTGAAACCCAAAACCACTTCTCTTCATATGCTTGACTTCATAAGATAGAGTTCAGGGGTTAGGGGGTATAGATACATGATTTGTCTAGTTTGAATATGTCTAGACCTTGTTTATATATCAACTTTAATGCTTACTATATGACATAAGAAAACTATTTGCTTTGGTTTTCTTTTTTCTGACTTTTTTTCAATTTTGATGCCCATTTGAATCTTGTCAAATCCTAGGTTTGACCAAGATAATTTAAACAAGCTTAAAACATGAATATGAAAAGGGGAGCATGTATCCTTCTTAGTCACTCTAAAATGTAATTTTTGGGAGGTTTTTGAAATTTCCATGTTTGAAACCCAAAACCACTTCTCTTCACATGCTTGACTTCATAAGACAGAGTTTAGGGGTTAGGGGTATAGATACATGATTTGTCCGGTTTAATATGTCTAGACCTTGTTTATCAACTTTAATGCTTACTATATGACATAAGAAGACTATGTGATTTGGTTTTTCATTTTTCTGTTTTTATTATTTTTCTGCCCATTTGAATCTTGGTCAAATCCTAGGTTTGACCAAGATTTAGACAAGTTTAACACGTAAATGAGTTAACTTGGATTTCCTACCCCTGAATCCATAGGAAACTTTGTTCTAATGCACTATTATAATCAACCGAGTTTTTACACCAACAGGTCTGTCACTTACGTGTGGTGCCCACGCTTGAGGTCCCACACTTCAGTGAGCACAAGTCACGTGCTATAGGTACGCAAACTCCCAGCCATCTTCTTTGTCAAGAGAAGACGCATCAGGATGCGTATTGGAAGTCTGTGGGTCCTTCTGGATCCTTCCGTTGTCCCTCTCAAAAAAACAAATCTCTCTCATTCTCGGCCTCGCTCGACTCGCTCGCTCGGGCTCGCTCGCACCTCCTGCTCACCGACAAACCCTGCACAAAAGTCAACATCATCACCGAAAAAGGGGAGACACCATAATGCTCTCCCTTCTTCTCTCCTTCCGATGATCCCTCTTCCTCCGAGTTTCACTCGACGGGCAAACACCCATGTGCTGCATAGTAATAGTAATAATAAAAAGGTAGTACTCGTTGAAAAATCGATATACGAATCTGTAATTAAATAGGTTAAACTAGGGTTTTGCCCAGTTCTACAGATCAAGGGTTCAAAAAATCCAACTACGGGGTTCGAACAACACGATTCTAATCCAAGATTTTTTCGACCTAGGTCACCCAAATGGCCTCAAACTATAGGGTTAGCATCTAGGTGTATGTGTGAAAATGTATGCACTATGTGTGCTATAACTTGTATGTCTTTCATATTTGAACCAAATTTGAACAAGTTTGAAATATTTGAAAAGGGGCTTTTGGCTTAAACGTTTGAAACCAAAAACCACTTCTCTTCATGCATGCTTGACTTCATAAGACAGAGTTTAGCTAGGGTTAGGGGGTAGATGCATGATTTTCCTGGTTTGAATATGTCTAGACCTTGTTTATCAACTTAATTGAATGCTTACTATATGACATAAGAATACTATGTGCCTTGTTTTTATTTTTTGATTTTTTTAAAATTTTATGCCCATTTGAATCTTGGTCAAATCCTAGGTTTGAACATGGTTTAAACAAGTTTAAATCATGAATATGAAAAATTAAGCATCTATATATCCTTCTTAGTCACTCCAAAATGTAGCTCTTGGGAGGTTTTTCGAAATTTCCATGTTTGAAACCAAAACCACTTCTTTTCATGCATGCTTGACTTCATAAGACAGAGTTTAGGGTTAGGGGTAGATATATACATGATTTTCTGGTTTGAATATGTCTAGGCCTTGTTTATCAACTTGAATGCTTACTATATATATATGACATAAGAATGTTATGTCCTTTGTTTTTTCATTCTTTTGATTTTTTATGAATTTCCATGCCCATTTGAATCTTTTGGTCAAATCCTAGAGGTTTGACCAAGATTGAAACAAGTTTAAAACATGAAAATGAAAAGGGAAGCTTGTATATCCTTCTTAGTCACTCTAAAATGAAGTTTTTGGGAGGTTTTTGAAATTTCCATGTTTGAAACCCAAAACCACTTCTCTTCATGCTAGACTTCATAAGACAATTTAATTAGGGGTTAGGGGTAGATACATGATTTGTCTGGTTGGAATATGTCCAAACCTTGCTTGTTTATCAACTTGAATGCTTACTATATGACATAAGAATGCTTACCATATGTTTGAATTTTAAAAGCATATAGTCTTCTTATGTCATATAGTAAGCATTCAAAAGTTTTTCTTTGAGAGAGTAGCATGCATTCAAAAGTTGATAAATAAGATTTGTACATATTCAAACCAGACAAATCATGTATCTACACCCCCTAACCCTAAACTCTGTCTTATGAAGTCATGAAGAGAAGTGCTGGGTTCAAAAGAAAAAACCTCCCAAAAGCTTCATTTACAGACTAAGAAGGATCGCTTACCTTTTCATTTTCATTTTTAAACTGCTTGTTTAAATCTTGATCAAACCTAGTATTTGACCAAGATTCAAATGGGCATAAAAAATCAAAAAAATGAAAAAATGAAAAAACAAAGCACATATATAGCCTTCTTATGTCATATATATAGTAAGCATTCAATTAAGTTGCTAATTTTAAACAAGGTCTATACATATTCAAACCAGAAAAAAGCATGTATCTACCCATGCATATATATAATAACCCTATACTTTTGTCTTATGAAGACGTCAAGGATGAAGAGAAGTGGATTTGGGTTTCAAACATGGAAATTTCAAAAACCTCCCAAAACATGTATATATCTACCCCTAAACCCTAATCTTTGTCTTATGAAGCCAAGCATATGAAGAGAAGTGATTTTGGGTTTCAAACATGGAAACTTCAAAAACCTCCCAAAAGCTTCATTTTAGAGAGACTAAGAATGATCCATGCTTACCTTTTCATTGCCATGTTTTAAACTTGTTTTAACCTTGGTCAAACCTAGGATTTGACCAAGATTCAAATGGGAGTAAAAATTCAGAAAAATTCAAAAAAATGAAAAACCAAAGCACATATATAGCCTTCTTATGTCATATAGTAAGCATTCAAGTTGATAAACAAGGTCTAGACATATTCAAAGCAGAAATATCATGTATCATATCTACCCCTAACCCTAAACTCTGTCTTATGAAGTCAAACATATGAAGAGAATTGGGGTTTTGGGTTTCAAACATAAAATTTTCAAGTACCTTCATTTTAGAGTGAGTAAGGAAGGATTCATGCTTACCGTTTCATTTTCATGTTTTAAACTTGTTTAAACCTAGGATTTGACCAAGATTTAAATAGGCATAAAAAAATCGAAAGAAATCAAAAAATGAAAAACCAAAGCACATATATAGCCTTCTTATATCATATAGTAAAAAATTCAAGTTGATAAACAAGGTCTAGACATATTCAAACAAGAAAAATCATGTATCTACACCTAACCATAAACTCTGTCTTAAGTGGTTTTGGGTTTCAAACATGAAAATTTCACAAACCTCCCAAAAGCTTCATTTTACAGTGACTAAGGAGGATCCATGCTTACCTTTTGGCTTAAACGTTTGAAACCAAAAACCACTTCTCTTCATGATGCTTGACTTCATAAGACAGAGTTTAGCTAGGGTTAGGGGGTAGATACATGATTTTCCTGGTTTGAATATGTCTAGACCTTGTTCATCAACTTAATTGATTGCTTACTATATGACATAAGAAGACTATGTGCCTTGGTTTTCATTTTTTGTTTTGAATTTTATGCTCATATATTTGAATCTTGGTCAAATCTTAGGTTTGACCAAGATTTAAACAAGTTTAAAACATGAAAATGAAAAGGGAAGCATGTATCCTTCTTAGTCACTCTAAAATGAAGCTTTTGGGATGTTCTTGAAATTTCCATATTTGAAACCCAAAACGACTTCTCTTCATGCTAGACTTCATAAGATCAACAGGGGTAGATACATGATTTGTCTGGTTTGGATATACCTAGACCTCGTTTAACTTGAATGCATACGATATGACATAAGAAGACTACGTGCTTTTGTTTTTCATTATTCTGATTTTTTTGAATTTTGTGCCCACCCATTTGTATCTTGGTCAAATCCTAGGCTTGATAATGATTTAAACAAGATTAAAATATGAAAATGCAAAGGTAAGCATTGATCCTTCTTAATTAGTCACTCTAAAATGAAGCTTTTGGGAGCAAAACCACTTCTCTTCATATGCGCTTGACTTCATAAGACGGAGTTTAGGGGTTAGGGGGTATAGATACATGATTTGTCTAGTTTGAATATGTCTAGACCTTGTTTATCAACTTAATTGGCTTACTATATGACATAAGAAAACTATTTGCTTTGGTTTTTCTTTTTCCTGATTTTTTTCAATTTTGATGCCCATTTGAATCTTGTCAAATCCTAGGTTTGACCGAGATAATTTAAACAAGCTTAAAACATGAATATGAAAAGGGAAGCATGTATCCTTCTTTGTCACTCTAAAATTAAGTTTTTGGGAGGTTTTTCAAATTTCCATGTTTGAAACCCAAAACCACTTCTCTTCATATGCTTGACTTCATAAGATAGAGTTCAGGGGTTAGGGGGTATAGATACATGATTTTGTCTAGTTTGAATATGTCTAGACCTTGTTTATATATCAACTTTAATGCTTACTATATGACATAAGAAAACTATTTGCTTTGGTTTTCTTTTTTCTGACTTTTTTTCAATTTTGATGCCCATTTGAATCTTGTCAAATCCTAGGTTTGACCAAGATAATTTAAACAAGCTTAAAACATGAATATGAAAAGGGGAGCATGTATCCTTCTTAGTCACTCTAAAATGTAATTTTGGGAGGTTTTTGAAATTTCCATGTTTGAAACCCAAAACCACTTCTCTTCACATGCTTGACTTCATAAGACAGAGTTTAGGGGTTAGGGGTATAGATACATGATTTGTCTGGTTTAATATGTCTAGACCTTGTTTATCAACTTTGATGCTTACTATATGACATAAGAAGACTATGTGATTTGGTTTTTCATTTTTCTGTTTTTTTTTTATGCCCATTTGAATCTTGGTCAAATCCTAGGTTTGACCAAGATTTAGACAAGTTTAACACGTAAATGAGTTAACTTGGATTTCCTACCCGTGAATCCATAGGAAACTTTGTTCTAATGCACTATTATAATCAACCGAGTTTTTACACCAACAGGTCTGTCACTTACGTGTGGTGCCCACGCTTGAGGTCCCACACTTCGGTGAGCACAAGTCACGTGCTATAGGTACGCAAACTCCCAGCCATCTTCTTTGTCAAGAGAAGACGCATCAGGATGCGTATTGGAAGTCTCTGGGTCCTTCAGTTGTCCCTCTCACAAAAAAAACAAATTCTCGGCCTCGCTCGACTCGCTCGCTCGCTCGCACCTCCTGCTCACTGACAAACCCTGCACAAAATCAACATCATCACCCGAAAAAGGGGAGACACCATAATGCTCTCCCTTCTTCTCTCCTTCCGATGATCCCTCTTCCTCCGAGTTTCACTCGACGGGAAAACACCCATGTGCCGCATAGTAATAGTAATAATAAAAAGGTAGTACTCGTTGAAAAATCGATATACGAATCTGTAATTAAATAGGTTAAACTAGGGTTTTGCCCAGTTCTACAGATCAAGGGTTCAAAAAAATCCAACTACGGGGTTCGAACAACACGATTCTAATCCAAGATTTTTTTCGACCTAGGTCACCCAAATGGCCTCAAACTATAGGGTTAGCATCTAGTGCAGTATGTGTGAAAATGTATGCACTATGTGTGCTATAACTTGTATGTCTTTCATATTTGAACCAAATTTGAACAAGTTTGAAATATTTGAAAAGGGGCTTTTGGCTTAAACGTTTGAAACCAAAAACCACTTCTCTTCATGCATGCTTGACTTCATAAGACAGAGTTTAGCTAGGGTTAGGGGGTAGATGCATGATTTTCCTGGTTTGAATATGTCTAGACCTTGTTTATCAACTTAATTGAATGCTTACTATATGACATAAGAATACTATGTGCCTTGTTTTTTATTTTTTGATTTTTTTAAAATTTTATGCCCATTTGAATCTTGGTCAAATCCTAGGTTTGAACATGGTTTAAACAAGTTTAAATCATGAATATGAAAAATTAAGCATCTATATATCCTTCTTAGTCACTCCAAAATGTAGCTCTTGGGAGGTTTTTTCGAAATTTCCATGTTTGAAACCAAAACCACTTCTTTTCATGCATGCTTGACTTCATAAGACAGAGTTTAGGGTTAGGGGTAGATATATACATGATTTTCTGGTTTGAATATGTCTAGACCTTGTTTATCAACTTAAATGCTTACTATATATATATGACATAAGAATGTTATGTCCTTTGTTTTTTCATTCTTTTGATTTTTTATGAATTTCCATGCCCATTTGAATCTTTTGGTCAAATCCTAGAGGTTTGACCAAGATTGAAACAAGTTTAAAACATGAAAATGAAAAGGGAAGCTTGTATATCCTTCTTAGTCACTCTAAAATGAAGTTTTTGGGAGGTTTTTGAAATTTCCATGTTTGAAACCCAAAACCACTTCTCTTCATGCTAGACTTCATAAGACAATTTAATTAGGGGGGGGTAGATACATGATTTGTCTGGTTTGAATATGTCCAAACCTTGCTTGTTTATCAACTTGAATGCTTACTATATGACATAAGAATGCTTACCATATGTTTGAATTTTAAAAGCATATAGTCTTCTTATGTCATATAGTAAGCATTCAAAAGTTTTTCTTTGAGAGAGTAGCATGAATTCAAAAGTTGATAAATAAGATTTGTACATATTCAAACCAGACAAACCATGTATCTACACCCCCTAACCCTAAACTCTGTCTTATGAAGTCAAGCATGAAGAGAAGTGCTTTTGGTTTCAAACATGGAAATTTCACAAACCTCCTAAAGCTTCATTTTAGTGACTAAGAAGGATCCAGGCTTACCTTTTCATTTTCATTTTTAAACTTGTTTAAATCTTGATCAAACCTAGGATTTGACCAAGATTCAAATGGGCATAAAAAATCAGGAAAAAATGAAAAAATGAAAAAACAAAGCACATATATAGCCTTCTTATGTCATATATATAGTAAGCATTCAATTAAGTTGATAATTTTAAACAAGGTCTATACATATTCAAACCAGAAAAAAGCATGTATCTACCCATGCATATATATATATAACCCTATACTTTTGTCTTATGAAGACGTCAAGGATGAAGAGAAGTGGATTTGGGTTTCAAACATGGAAATTTCAAAAACCTCCCAAAACATGTATATATCTACCCCTAAACCCTAATCTTTGTCTTATGAAGCCAAGCATATGAAGAGAAGTGATTTTGGGTTTCAAACATGGAAACTTCAAAAACCTCCCAAAAGCTTAATTTTAGAGAGACTAAGAATGATCCATGCTTACCTTTTCATTGCCATGTTTTAAACTTGTTTTAACCTTGGTCAAACCTAGGATTTGACCAAGATTCAAATGGGAGTAAAAATTCAGAAAAATTCAAAAAAAAATGAAAAACCAAAGCACATATATAGCCTTCTTATGTCATATAGTAAGCATTCAAGTTGATAAACAAGGTCTATACATATTCAAAGCAGAAATATCATGTATCATATCTACCCCTAACCCTAAACTCTGTCTTATGAAGTCAAACATATGAAGAGAACTGGGGTTTTGGGTTTCAAACATAAAATTTTCAAGTACCTTCATTTTAGAGTGAGTAAGGAAGGATTCATGCTTACCGTTTCATTTTCATGTTTTAAACTTGTTTAAACCTAGGATTTGACCAAGATTTAAATAGGCATAAAAAATCGAAAGAAATCAAAAAATGAAAAACCAAAGCACATATATATAGCCTTCTTATATCATATAGTAAAAAATTCAAGTTGATAAACAAGGTCTAGACATATTCAAACAAGAAAAATCATGTATCTACACCTAACCATAAACTCTGTCTTAAGTGGTTTTGGGTTTCAAACATGGAAATTTCACAAACCTCCCAAAAGCTTCATTTTACAGTGACTAAGGAGGATCCATGCTTACCTTTTGGCTTAAACGTTTGAAACCAAAAACCACTTCTCTTCATGCATGCTTGACTTCATAAGACAGAGTTTAGCTAGGGTTAGGGGTAGATACATATGATTTCCTGGTTTGAATATGTCTAGACCTTGTTTATCAACTTAATTGATTGCTTACTATATGACATAAGAAGACTACGTGCCTTGGTTTTCATTTTTTTGTTTTTTTTTTGAATTTTATGCTCATATATTTGAATCTTGGTCAAATCTTAGGTTTGACCAAGATTTAAACAAGTTTAAAACATGAAAATGAAAAGGGAAGCATATGTATCCTTCTTAGTCACTCTAAAATGAAGCTTTTGGGATGTTCTTGAAATTTCCATGTTTGAAACCCAAAACGACTTCTCTTCATGCTAGACTTCATAAGATCAACAGGGGGTAGATACATGATTTGTCTGGTTTGGATATACCTAGACCTCGTTTAACTTGAATGCATACGATATGACATAAGAAGACTACGTGCTTTTGTTTTTCATTATTCTGATTTTTTTGAATTTTGTGCCCACCCATTTGTATCTTGGTCAAATCCTAGGCTTGATAATGATTTAAACAAGATTAAAATATGAAAATGCAAAGGTAAGCATGGATCCTTCTTAATTAGTCACTCTAAAATGAAGCTTTTGGGAGCAAAACCACTTCTCTTCATATGCGCTTGACTTCATAAGACGGAGTTTAGGGGTTAGGGGGTATAGATACATGATTTGTCTAGTTTGAATATGTCTAGACCTTGTTTATCAACTTAATTGGCTTACTATATGACATAAAAAAACTATTTGCTTTGGCTTTTCTTTTTCCTGATATTTTTCAATTTTGATGCCCATTTGAATCTTGTCAAATCCTAGGTTTGACCGAGATAATTTAAACAAGCTTAAAACATGAATATGAAAAGGGAAGCATGTATCCTTCTTTGTCACTCTAAAATGAAGTTTTTGGGAGGTTTTTCAAATTTCCATGTTTGAAACCCAAAACCACTTCTCTTCATATGCTTGACTTCATAAGACAAAGTTTAGGGGTTAGGGGGTATAGATACATGATTTGTCTAGTTTGAATATGTCTAGACCTTGTTTATCAACTTTAATGCTTACTATATGACATAAGAAAACTATTTGCTTTGGTTTTCTTTTTTCTACTTTTTTTCAATTTTGATGCCCATTTGAATCTTGTCAAATCCTAGGTTTGACCAAGATAATTTAAACAAGCTTAAAACATGAATATGAAAAGGGGAGCATGTATCCTTCTTAGTCACTCTAAAATGTAGTTTTTGGGAGGTTTTTGAAATTTCCATGTTTGAAACCCAAAACCACTTCTCTTCACATGCTTGACTTCATAAGACAGAGTTTAGGGGTTAGGGTATAGATACATGATTTGTCTGGTTTAATATGTCTAGACCTTGTTTATCAACTTTAATGCTTACTATATGACATAAGAAGACTATGTGATTTGGTTTTTCATTTTTCTGTTTTTTTATTTTTCTGCCCATTTGAATCTTGGTCAGATCCTAGGTTTGACCAAGATTTAGACAAGTTTAACACGTAAATGAGTTAACTTGGATTTCCTACCCTTGAATCCATAGGAAACTTTGTTCTAATGCACTATTATAATCAACCGAGTTTTTACACCACAGGTCTGTCACTTACGTGTGGTGCCCACGCTTGAGGTCCCACACTTCAGTGAGCACAAGTCACGTGCTATAGGTACGCAAACTCCCAGCCATCTTCTTTGTCAAGAGAAGACGCATCGGGATGCGTATTGGAAGTCTGTGGGTCCTTCTGGATCCTTCCGTTGTCCCTCTCACAAAAAAAAACAAATCTCTCATTCTCGGCCTCGCTCGACTCGCTCGCTCGCTCGCTCGCTCGCACCTCCTGCTCACGACAAACCCTGCACAAAAGTCAACATCATCACCCGAAAAGGGGAGACACCATAATGCTCTCCCTTCTTCTCTCCTTCCGATGATCCCTCTTCCTCCGAGTTTCACTCGACGGGCAAACACCCATGTGCTGCATAGTAATAGTAATAATAAAAAGGTAGTACTCGTTGAAAAATCGATATACGAATCTGTAATTAAATAGGTTAAACTAGGGTTTTGCCCAGTTCTACAGATCAAGGGTTCAAAAAATCCAACTACGGGGTTCGAACAACACGATTCTAATCCAAGAACTTTTTCGACCTAGGTCACCCAAATGGCCTCAAACTATAGGGTTAGCATCTAGTATGTGTGAAAATGTATGCACTATGTGTGCTATAACTTGTATGTCTTTCAAATTTGAACCAAATTTGAATAAGTTTGAAATATTTGAAAAGGGGCTTTTGGCTTAAACGTTTGAAACCAAAAACCACTTCTCTTCATGCATGCTTGACTTCATAAAACAGAGTTTACCTAGGGTTAGGGGGTAGATGCATGATTTTCCTGGTTTGAATATGTCTAGACCTTGTTTATCAACTTAATTGAATGCTTACTATATGACATAAGAATACTATGTGCCTTGTTTTTTTATTTTTTTTTTTTTTAAAATTTTATGCCCATTTGAATCTTGGTCAAATCCTAGGTTTGAACATGGTTTTTAAACAAGTTTAAATCATGAATATGAAAAATTAAGCATCTATATATCCTTCTTAGTCACTCCAAAATGTAGCTCGATCTTGGGAGGGTTTTCTGAAATTTCCATGTTTGAAACCAAAAACCACTTCTCTTCATGCATGCTTGACTTCATAAGACGAGTTTAGGGTTAGGGGTAGATATATACATTATTTTCTGGTTTGAATATGTCTAGACCTTGTTTATCAACTTGAATGCTTAATTACTATATATATATATGACATAAGAATGTTATGTCCTTTGGTTTTTCATTCTTTTGATTTTTTATGAATTTCTATGCCCATTTGAATCTTTTGGTCAAATCCTAGAGGTTTGACCAAGATTAAACAAGTTTAAAACATGAAAATGAAAAGGGAAGCTTGTATATCCTTCTTAGTCACTCTAAAATGAAGTTTTTGGGAGGTTTTTGAAATTTCCATGTTTGAAACCCAAAACCACTTCTCTTCATGCTAGACTTCATAAGACAATTTAATTAGGGGTTAGGGGTAGATACATGATTTGTCTGGTTTGAATATGTCCAAAACTTGCTTGTTTATCAACTTGAATGCTTACTATATGACATAAGAATGCTTACCATATGTTTGAATTTTAAATGCATATAGTCTTCTTATGTCATATATATAGTAAGCATTCAAAAGTTTTTCTTTGAGAGAGTAGCATGCATTCAAAAGTTGATAAATAAGATTTGGACATATTCAAACCAGACAAATCATGTA
The DNA here is from genome assembly GCA_030979885.1 of Lolium multiflorum. Classification (NCBI taxonomy): domain Eukaryota; kingdom Viridiplantae; phylum Streptophyta; class Magnoliopsida; order Poales; family Poaceae; genus Lolium; species Lolium multiflorum. The sequence goes on along the minus strand of CM061747.1, from coordinate 211,676,645 downwards.
TCTACACCCCCTAACCCTAAACTCTGTCTTATGAAGTCAAGCATGAAGATAAGTGCTTTTGGGTTTCAAACATGGAAATTTCACAAACCTCCCAAAAGCTTCATTTTACAGTGACTAATTAAGGAGGATCCATGCTTACCTTTTGGCTTAAACGTTTGAAACCAAAAACCACTTCTCTTCATGCATGCTTGACTTCATAAGACGGAGTTTAGCTAGGGCGTTAGGGGGTAGATACATGATTTTCCTGGTTTGAATATGTCTAGACATGGTTTATCAACTTAATTAATTGATTGTTTACTATATGACATAAGAAGACTGTGTGCCTTGGTTTTAAATTTTTCTGTTTTTTTTTTTTATGCCCATATATTTGAATCTTGGTCAAATCCTAGGTTTGACCAAGATTTAAACACGTTTAAACATAAAAATGAAAAGGGAAGCATGTATCCTTCTTAGTCACTCTAAAATGAAGCTTTTGGGATGTTCTTGAAATTTCCATGTTTGAAACCAAAAACGACTTCTCTCTTCATGCTAGACTTCATAAGATCGACATGGGGTGTAGATACATGATTTGTCTGGTTTGGATATACCTAGACCTCGTTTATCAACTTGAATTCATACGATATGACATATGAAGACTATGTGCTTTAATTTGTTTTTCATTTTTCTTATTTTTTTGAATTTTGTGCCCACCCATTTGTATATTGGTCAAATGCTAGGCTTGATAATGATTTAAACAAGTTTAAAATATGAAAATGCAAAGGTAAGCATGGATCCTTCTTAGAAACTCTAAAAAGAAGTTTTTCGGAGGTTTTTGAAATTTCCATGTTTGCAACCCAAAACCACTTCTCTTCACATGCTTGACTTCATAAGACAGAGTTTAGGGGTTAGGGGTATAAATACATGATTTGTGTAGTTTGAATATGTCTAGACCTTGTTTATCAACTTTAATGCTTACTATATGACATAAGAAAACTATTTCCTTTGGTTTTTCTTTTTTCTGATTTTTTTCAATATTGATGCCCATTTGAATCTTGTCAAATCCTAGGTTTGACCAAGATAATTTAAACAAGCTTAGAACATGAATATGAAAAGGGAAGCGTGTATCCTTCTTAGTCACACTAAAATGAAGTTTTTGGGAGGTTTTTGAAATTTCCATGTTTGAAACCCAAAACCACGTACATCTCTTCATGCTTGACTTAATTTATAAGACATAGTTTAGGGGTTAGGGGGTAGATACATGATTTGTATGGTTTGATATTTCTAGACCTTGTTTATCAACTTTAATGCTTACTATATGACATAAGATGACTATGTGATTTGGTTTTTCATTTTTCTGTTTTTTATTTTATTTTTCTGCCCATTTGAATCTTGGTCAAATCCTAGGTTTGACCAAGATTTAGACAAGTTTAACACGTGAAAACGAATAAGTAAGCATGGATCCTTCTTAGTCACTCAAAAATGTACCAATCGATAGATGTGTTAACTTTGCTTCATGGAAATAATAATGTCATGTAAATGAGTTAACTTGGATTTCCTACCCTTGAATCCATAGGAAACTTTGTTCTAATGCACTATAATAATCAATCGAGTTTTTACACCAACAGGTCTGTCACTTACGTGTGGTGCCCACGCGTGAGGTCCCACACTTCAGTGAGCACAAGTCACGTGCAATAGGTACGCAAACTCCCAGCCATCTTCTTTGTCAAGAGAAGACGCATCAGGATGCGTATTGGAATCTGTGGGTCCTTCTGGATCCTTCTTAGTCAGTCTAAAATGAAGCTCTTGGGAGGTTCTTGAAATTTCCATGTTTGAAACCCAAAACCACTTCTCTTCATGATTGACTTCATAAAACATGGTTTAATTAGAGTTTTAGGGGTAGATATATACATGATTTTTCTGGTTTGAATATATATGTCTCTAGACCTTTGTTTATCAACTTGAATGCTTACTATACATATGACATAAGAATGCTATGTGCTTTGGTTTTTCATTCTTTTGATTTTTCTGAATTTTTAGGGCCATTTGAATCTTGGTCAAATCCTTGGTTTGACCAAGATTTAAACAAGTTTAAAACATAAAAATGAAAAGGGAAGTCTGTATCCTTCTTAGTCACTCTAAAATGAAGCTTTTGGGAGGTTTTTAAAATTTCAATGTTTGAAACCCAAAACCACTTCTCTTCACATGCTTGACTTCATAAGACAGAGTTATTTAATTTAGGGGTTAGGGGGTATAGATACATGATTTGTGTGGTTTGAATATGTATGGACCTTATTTATCAACAACTTTAATGCTTACTATATGACATAAGAAAACTATTTGCTTTGGTTTTTCCTTTTTCAATTTTTTTTTCAATTTTGATGCCCATTTGAATCTTGTCAAATCCTAGGTTTGACCAAGATAATTTAAACAAGTTTAAAACATGAAAATGAAAAGGGAAGCATGGATCCTTCTTATTCACTCTAAAATGAAGCTTTTGGGAGGTTTTTGAAATTTCCATGTTTGAAACCCAAAACCACTTCTCTTCACATGCTTGACTTCATAAGACAGAGTTTAGGGGTTAGGGCGTTTGTCAGTGCGCAGGAGGTGCGAAGCTGCGAGCGAGCGAGTCGAGCGAGGCCGAGAATGAGAGAGATGTTTTTTTCTTTTTCTTTTCCGTGAGAGGGACAACAGAAGGATCCAGAGACGACTTCCACTACGCATCCTGGTGCGCGTCTTCTCTTGACAAAGAAGATGGTGGGAGTTTGCGTACCTACTATAGTACTACTACACAAGAACCATATACATGTCAAACTTTTCAATCATGACCCACATGCATTTTATGTATATATTCACAACTTTTAATGCATGCATGAAAACTCAGCAAAATATGTGCATTTTGGGTTGTCGCACATAAATGTGCTTTTACTTGTCTGCCACCAATCCAATTTTCATGTGAGGGGGAAACATGACACACGATGGACATTTCCAATGTTTCACGAATTAATTATCTCAATTTGCATCCATATATATATGCGCCTGGTTACTGAAAGATCGAACCAAAGGTGAACTTGAAACGTTTTCATTTTCATGTTTTAAACTTGTTTAAATCTTGGTCAACCCTTGGATTTGACCAAGATTCATAAAAAATTCAAAAACATAGTCTTCTTATGTCATACAGTCAACATTCAAGTTGATAAAACAAGATCTAAACATATTAAAAGAAGAATCATGTATCTACCCCCTAACCCTAAACTCTGTCTTTTGAAGTCAAACATGAAGATACGTGGTTTTGGGTTTACAAGATGGAAATTTCAAAAACCTCCGAAAAGCTTAATTTTGGAGTGACTAAGAAGGATACATGCTTACTTTTTCATTTTCATGTTTTAAACTTGTTTAAAGCTTGGTCAAACCTAGCTAGCTAGGATTTGACCAAGATTCAAGTGCGCATAAAAAATTCGAAAAAACCCCCAAAAATGAAAAACCATAACACATAGTCTTCTTGCGTCACATATATTGTAAGCATTCAAGTGTTGATAAACAATATCTAGACATATCAAACAAGAAAAATCATGTATCTATACCCCTAACCCTAAATTTGTCTTATGAAGTCAAGCATGAAGAGAAGTGGTTTGGGTTTTCAAACATGGAAATTTCGAAAACCGCCCAAAAGCTTCATTTCGGACTGACTAAGAAGGATCCATGCTTACCTTTTCATTTTCATGTTTTAAACTTGTTTAAATTCTTGTTCAAACCTAGGATTTGACCAAGATTCAAATGGGCATAAAAACAATCGAAAAAATCAAAAATGAAAAACCAAAGCACATAGTCTTCTTATGTCACATAGTAAGCCATTCAACTTGATAACAAGGTCTAGACCTATTCAAACCAGAAAAATCATGTATCTACCCCTAACCCTAAACTCATCTGTCTTATGAAGTCAAGCATGAAGAGAAGTGGTTTTGGGTTTCAAACATAGACATTTCAAAAGCCTCCCAAAAGCTTCATTTTGGAGTGACTAAGAAGGATCCATGCTTAATTTTTCATTTTATTGTTTTAAACTTGTTTAAATCTTGGTTAAACCTATGATTTGACCAAAATTTGATTTGGCATAAAAATTTAAAACAAATCAAATAAATGAAAAACCAATGCACATAGTACATCTTCTTATGTCATATACTAAGCATTCAAGTTGATAAGCCAGGTCTAGACATATTCAAACTAGAAAAATCATGTATCTACCCCTAACCCTAAACTCGATTTGTCTTATGAAGTCAATCATGAAGAGGTGTTTTGGGTTTCAGACATGGAAATTTCAAAAACCTTCCAAAAGCTTCATTTTGAAGTTACTAATTAAGAAGGATCACTACAAGAAAAGTTTGGCAACTTTTCTTGTAGTGGATCCAGGCTTAATTTTTCATTTTCATGTTTTAAATTTTGGTCAAACCTAGGATTTGACCAAGATACAAATGGGCATAAAAATTCAGGGTAGCATCATACCCCCCTCCTTCCCGCGTAGAAAAAGTGTTAGGCGAGTAGTAGAATGGCATGACCAACAAGTTTCAAGTAAAATTTTGAATATGACCAAAATATACCAATTGATAGATGTGTTAACTTGGCTTCATGGGTGTGTGACCTAAGATTGAGCCATGGTACATTTTGCCAACAAAGTAGCAATTGAGTTGGCTTTCTACCTTAGTAGGCGTGCATTGGAAGGATGCATTATGCCGGCAAAGTTTTCAAACGTTCAAACTTTTCCGGTTTCTCATACAGTATTTGGCTCCTTGAGAAGCATTGATGTGATCATATGAGGTTATGCAAAACTTCGCCTTTCCCGTACTTGCCCGAGCACTCGACACCCCTCGTCCCATGGCGACTCCTCCAGCCATAGCCCCGTGCACCCAGGCTCCACGACTCAGCCTCGGAGGGGTGTGCGCTAAAAGCTCGCAAATGTCTGTGTGCCATTGGTGTGCGATGAAGCAGGCGGCTCTGTGTCTTGCTGTGGCTAGACTCCTGGCGCCCTTTGATCTAGGAGAGGGAGAGGAGGGAGGGGGTCCCATGAAGCGGCGGTGGCCCAGGTATCGGCGGCAGCCCAGGCAGCAGCGGCAAAGTGGGCTGGTCGGAGCATAGGCATGCGCCGGGGGCGAACCTCGCCGGGTGAGGATGCTTCCATTGTGAAGAAGCACTTGCCATCCAGGGCTTCGGGTTCGCCAACAAACTCAGCGCCTCGGTCCATGGCGTTGCCGTCGTGGGGACGTCGGGGGCGGCGGCGACGTGCTGCAGCCCCAGCCTTTAGTGGGGACCAAAGTGCGACCGACCACATCACGGCGTCGGCAGCATTGGGGATGCCGATGGGCATCCACTGCCACACACAGATTTGGGAGGTTCTGGCCGGGCCGAGTTCCAAACTTCCATCATCGGAGCCGAGGGCTTGGTACTTCAAATTCCGAATCAGGCAATCCTTCGACCCCAATCAGCTTCTGCCTGTGGTCCAAATCCGAGATATCTTGGCGGCAGCTATGCTGGTTAAGCTTAGCCGGACAGCGGCAATCGACGATCTGCAAAACCTAGATGCCTTCCGAGGATTTGCAGCAGCCGTCAATGCACTCGTGGAGGCATCGCATGCTGGTAGCAGCGGCGAATGCGGGTATGTTGTTTTACTCCCTTTGTATGCTTTTGTCATAAAAATCAATTTGCTAATTCTCATTCGATTGAAAATTAGACCCATTCACCATCAACTCTCAAACAGTGGACACTAGTAATATGTAGAACTAGAAATTACACAAGATTTCTGTACTCCTAGTACTATTACTTCGACGCTACATATTGTTTACACGAGGAAATTGCACAAACTACCGCTTATTGCTGCCTTCGTTGCGTAAAACACTTTTTTAAACTGTAATTTTTTTCCGCACAAACCACCAACTATCGTGTTCTGTTGCAGGGAGGTTCAAATTTAGGATTGAGCTGTTTAAGAGCAAATCAGATGATCGGGGACCACCAACTACTATAGTTTTAATTGCAAATAGAATCGATTTTGCAAAATTATGAAACGCACATAACGTTTGAATTACTACAATTTTTTTGAAGGTTTGATATTTTCATCATTTTTGTGTGAATCTTACACCAAGTAACACAACTTTCAGACGGAATACAAAATATTTTCAAACTTCCTAGATTTGATAGCTCAAATATTTTTAATTACTAGTTTTTCAGTATTTTAAAAAGTCGAAACACTATATTTTTGCTGAATGTTAGAAAATATATTTCATGATTATCCCATATTAGTTAAGAAGTACATAAACTAGTAGTAGTAATAAAGAACAGAGGGAGTTTATGGAGATACATCCATTAAGGGCATGTTAGTGTGTGTTGGTGTATTACTTATGCCTTCTTTGGTTAATACACTTCTCTAGTGATCCCCGCAAACCCTCTATTCTTGCCTAGAATACAAAAACTCCCCATCAAAGTATTAGTGCATTTTTTGGATGAGTATTCGAGAGGATTGGGTGAACACCAAGTATTTGCATAGGAAATTGGTACAATTGAATCCTTGGCTGTTTGATTTGTAGGATTGTTTCCGATAGGAATTTTTCCTAAGGATTTCTTTGCACAGATTCCATAGAAAATTAAACATCTACTCATGCCTCTTTTTAAGAATGCTTTACTTTTCCTATGGTGGAATCAAACAAAGTTTGGATTCTATGAATTCCTATAGGATTGGAGTGGACATGACATTGCAATCCTACATTTCCCTATTCCTACATCTTTCGGTAGGCATTTGCCTAGAATAAATAACCATGTGTATTACGGAGTAGCAATAAAATATAGGTTTATTTCTCTAAAGCATCTTGCACTGTACTAGTACATGGCTTAAGAGACAATATTTTTACCATTTTTTTGCGAGAAGACAATATTATTACCATACCATAGTTAGTACATTTTATTGGATGATGAAGTGATAGCCCTCATCAATGCATTGTGAATTATTAGGGCATGGGTCGCACGTGATTTACGAGTACACCGCACGATCGAGAGCCGCCGTCCCTCTTTGCTTTCTACCGATGCGGCGGAGCTCCTCCCCACACCCACGAATAACTGAAAGCCACAACTGCTGGGGAAAAGTCTTGCGCCGAGAAAATCTACAACCGTGGTTGAGTACATGTGTTTCTTAAGATACGAGTGCTCCAATGCATTTTTTCTTTCCTTTTACTAATTTACCTTGAAAATCCCGCACGTCCACTTATTTGTGGACGGAGGGAGTATCACGCCAAGAGGAAGTAGGACAATAGTGGGCGCTTATAGCCCGCCTACGTGGTACTTTTGCCAGCTGTTGGCTCTTCTATTGTTCTTGCTCTAAAGAAACCCCGATTGTGAAAGGCCAAGGCGTACTTCTTTTGGTCACGCAAAATTCAAAATACTGCCATGGACATTGAATTGACATGACAACACATAGCTTGGGATGTCCAAATTTGCACGTTAGACCAGTGACTTGTTCTTCACCTTTTCAGAGGGAACAGTGACTTTTTATTATGGGTCTATACTCTATACTTTCCAAGAAAAAGGAGGAGATGCTGTAGAGTGTAGAGGAGCGAAGTCAAGCGCCCCGCCCCCACCTGCCCTATTTCGGTTCACCTCCATCGTCTACCTCCGCCCCCGCCCGCACCAATCGACCACCTTCCATAGCACGCGCCAGTGCCGCCGCCATGCAGCTTTAGAATCAATTCCACCGCCCAGTTTGAGAGCCTCCGTTCTTCATCTTCCCCGCCACCTGCCGCCATCGAACCCAAATTAAACTCCAATCAGTTGAACCCAAACCTCATAGACCCACCCCCTGCCCTGCGATGGCGGCATCGAACAAGGAAAATGATGACTCTGAACTGTTTCAGAAGGTCTTTTCCGAAGGTCCCCTTGAAGAACTCGTAACAAGATGCGACGTCATCACCGCCGCGAGCCTCGTCGGTTCGTCCAAACTATTTTTCGACTCTGCAAATGATAGTGCAACTCTATCTTTTTCTCTCCCGTTTGGCCTCCCATGTGTTCTTCATTCTCACCCGACGAAGGTAGCACGGGATTGCAAGCTGACGCCGCTGGACAGGTTCTCCTCCGACGCTGTGATGCCAGACGGTACGGGTAAGCAGTGGGTAGGTGCCAATGGAGATTGGGTTGCCATGGTTGACACTGGCTTTCCTGCTTGCAAATGGAAACTTGTCAACGTCTACACTCGCCGTGAAATTCCTCTCCCTGTGCCGTTTGAAACCACCCACATTCCAAATATATACCACCACAACCTTCGTGCTATTATATTTCACAAGATATATATTTGCCAAGTTCCCACAGCTGCTAGGGGGTACAAAAATTTCTCTCTTGTTGCTGTTTTTGACATCAGAGTTGCCCTCCTTTGCGGCGAAGATTCTGGATGGACAGTTCTTACAGAGCCCAAGTCCCACATCTTTTACAATTACAGCGATGCAATTCTCCACAATGGGCTTGTGTTTGCCACAACTCATACTGGCACTGTTCACGCATGGAATCCTCAGCAAGCTGGTAATTTTCCTCCGGACGTAGTGTATGATGAGCTTCATTATTCATGGCTGTAAAGATAATTTTAATGCACAAACTTATTAATTTTCGAACCTGACTGATCTGACTTGGAGGCTTGGGGCATATTTGCTTCGGATGAAATTTCATTGGTATTTAGACTTTTTATTCGAGATGATTACCATAGAAAAATTTGAGGATTGTATAATTAGGAGTTTTATTCTCAGATTGAATTATGTTGGATTTTGACCTCTACTTGAACTTCTTGAAATGAATCCTTTGGTTTCCCATGTGATGTACTCAAATACACCAATATGCTGTATTATTGAATGGAAATGCCATTATATCATCCCATCTGAATCCTAATGCGTTTTCCCAATTCTTACGTTTTCAGATTTGTGCAAACCAAACATACCCTTCTTAACAGTAATTTCGTTTTCAAGCAGGTCCTCCGCTGATCGTAGAGCCACCGCCCATTGTGTTTGAATGGCGGTGTGCACTTGATGATGCTCTTGGCCATGATCACGAGGTCGATTATGGCATGTGGTGGTTAGCAAGATCTATAGATGGTTCTAGACTTCTTCTGATCCATACACTGGGCATTGCTGATGAAAGGGAATATTCCTGTAAAGTTTGCCATACTGCTTCTGATCGTCGTGTTCATCATGGTCGCACTGTTGGCAACTATGCTTCTGGGTTTGGTTGCCTGGTGTTCACGAAGGACACTAGTAAGTTAAATGAAGGTATTCCATGGGAAAAGATTGATGACCTTGGAGAATATTCTCTTTTCCTTGGAGTGAACTATCCGATTATGCTGCCATTAGGCGGTGCAGATGTTGTCCCAGGATGTCTGACGAGAAGAAATTGTGTGTACACCTTGCCGAATGAAGCATGGCTTCGCAATTCGCAGCTGCCTGAAATATGCCGATTCAGTCTGAATCGTGAAGATTGCGCCGTTGGTTTCCAAACCAACGCCTTGGAGAAAACATGCAAAACAAAAAAAGATAGGTACCTGGTAAAGACACCGCTTTGGTTCATCCCAAACTTCGCCAACGCCCCGGATTGGAACAAGTGTGATGTTAATTCTGAAACAGGGCCTGCAGCCATTGTAGCTACTGATAGTATGTAATTTCATAGCTAATGAACGAGGCAATTGTGGTCTACTAATTACAACTGTTTTGTAAAGAGGTGGTCTATAAGTATACCCCTCTCTTCATTGATGCATTTGTGGTCTACATGATGGTACTCTTAAATATATGGGTGTGGCTCCTCAACACATAATGTGGGGGTATTATTGTGTTAAAGTTGAAGGCTTGATCAACTATAGGTTCACTTCTCTAGTTACATTACTAGGTACTCCGGTTGGCTATGTTGTGATGAACACATTGTGTTCTGTTGTTCGGTGAAGACAAAAGTAGAACTATGGTATGCTTATGTTTAAGAGCAAGCGAGGGTTTAGCTTGAGATGTTAAAATTCAGATTTGAACTATTTTTTGATATGGAAATTTGAAATATATATGGTACTGTATATGATTATGTATAACAACAAGCGACGAAAGGGCTGATGCTCCTATTCCTTGTCGGCGGGAGGACTATGTGTGCGGCGACTTGAGCCAAATTAGAAGGCCATAGCTATGTTGATTGGTCCTTGAAGTTGGAGGGGCTAGGATTTCGGATGAGCGGAGTGGGGGAAGTTGTTGCTCATGGAACAAAGTCCTTAAAATAGTAATGTTAGTATATAGGAGTACAAGGTATATACTTGTACTATTTTAGTACTATAATAAGTATATCGGGTTCATCAAAAAGAATTATCTCGGGTTCACAACCACGTGGGGTCAAGGTGAGGGAAAGTTGGTCAATACCTCTTACCGCTATATCCCCGCCCCAAGTTCTAATGCGCAAGTGCTGTTATTTTTTTAAAGGGAAATAGTGGTTCCTCTCCCCCGGAAACATGCCCCGCATCTCCACCTCCTAGTATCGTAGTACTACTACTGCATCTTCTCCAAAAAAAACCTCTTCTGTCTCTTTCTCCCGTTCACCCCTCTCTCCCTTGCATTAGATTACCGACTCCAATGAAGCAGAAGCGTAAGGTTGAGGAGATTCCTGATTGCTACCACCAGTCCATGGGGTGGGGCAACCTCCACTACCCACTGGTGGAGAACATAGCCGAGCGGGCGGATATCCTCAGCACTGGTCGCCTCGCTCGAGGCATGATCGGCATGCGGCATGCCATCCGCGGAGCGCATAAGGTTCCGTTCGGTTTACCGAGCCTGCTCCACTGCGACCCCGAGACATGGCCAGACGACCGCGACAATACTGTAAGAGTATTTATTTATTTACTCATCTCGTTTCAGCTTGTGTTTTTTCAATCCACTTTTCTTATTGCCAAACATCATGCTTGAATTTAGACTCAACATCATCACCTGATTTGGGAGTACTGTAAGGTTTGCTGCCTTCACTATGCACATGTACTCTTCGGAATTGCTTTATTTATCCATTACATCTGTGCTTCAGTTCTGCACAATCCGCTCTTCATTCTGTCGAATACCTTGCATGCATAGACAATTTTGAAACAAATCCTATTTGCAGGGCATTCACGCGTTGCTGATGCCATTAGACAAGCCGACAGTTCCAGCATTTATCCATACCAAGGAGGAACTGGATGGACATGGACCCATGCACTGGGTGGGTTGTAACGGCGACTGGGTGGCATTTGTCCAGCAGGACGGGCACTTGACGATCCGCAACATATACATATCAGATACTATTATACCTCTTCCATCTCTGCAAGATGCAGGAATTTCTTTGGGCCCTACTAGTGAATGGTGGCATGGCAGCCCACCATTCCTGTTCAAATACAAAATAGATAAAAGTTTGGAACTGCTCAAAGTACGGATCGTCAAGAGGCCGTACAAAGATGATCTAGCAGGGCCATGGCATTACGAGGTAATCGTTGTATTTGACGAATTGATCGCTATCCTACAAGCGCCCCTAGAAAAGGAGTGGAATATCCTGAGAAACCCTGAATTCTTTGATAGAAACAGCTATGTCGATGCCATGGGCATTCCTGGATATGGTACAAGTTCACACCTACATCGTGTATACGCAGTTACATATCCGTATGGAGATGTTCTGGTTTGGGAACCATATACCTGTGGTGAGTCTTTGTTTTATGTCTTAACTAGTAAATGGCATGCTGCACATGTTGGACCAATTACGATTCGCAATACTGATGTATAAAAGTTGCGTTCTAAATGTTGTTCAAACTTTCAATACAACTAATAATTTGGTTATACCATCAAAATAAGTGTGAGCATACAGTTTATAAATATGAACAAAAATTTGGAACCTTTCTTAATCACTATCAAGTGGGACGTGTGATATCGGTGTGAGACTGCTCTGATTTTTCTTCATAATGGAAACATGACGGTTCTAGAAACACGTGGACACTGGTGTGGTATTTTTTTCACGCGAATACCTCTAATCCCAACCGTTAGATTTTGGACACCAACAGTTGGAATTGCTGCTACATGTCTTGTTAAAAACTGGTGCCTTATAGTAGTAGAAAATAGAAGATAGAAGAGAAGAGATAATTTTCAGTGTAGTTCCTACTTGCTGCATTGTGGTTGATCTTTGTGCATTGCAGGGACACATGCAGCCCCGCGTCTCATTGACGCCCCTGTCATTGAAGATGAAGAAGCAGAAGTGGCTGCAATTTTCGCTCAAATCGAGGGAGATGCTGTCATGGAAGATGATGAAGCAAATGTGGCTCAAGGCGATGGAGGTGCCGATGAAGATAATGATGCTGATGAAGAAGAATTAGAAGAAGAAGAATTAGAAGAAGAAGAATTAGAAGAAGACGAATTCGATGATGAAGAATTAGATGATGATGGTGATAATCATAATTATGAAGATGAAGATGTATTTCTTGGATTTTCTGACCAGCGCACTTGGTTCCTGGCACCAATGAGAGCAGAGTCCATTACTGGTGAATCTGATCTCGCGTGGATTCAGGTTAAAGGTTATCGGCCCATCCTCGGTCCTCCAATATTACATATGGGTAACAAGCTGAGGTCTTATCCTTTGGTACGGTGCTACGTTTTCTTGAGATCTGCCCATACCTTGGACCCTGTAGAAGAGGCAAGGTGGGAAAGATTGAACAATTTGAAGGGGCGTTCTTTATTTCTTGGACTCAATCACCCAATTTTCATGCTACCCCCGCCAATCGACGCAGAGGCTGCAGAACCAGATTTCCAATTGTTCAAACCTGACTGTGTCTTTGCTACCCACAATCGCGCCCGTGATACATGGATACGTCCAAGGCCAAATTGGTGCAGAATGCACGTCAATGGAGGTCCTGCCATAGGCTCAAGATTGCAGTACAAAAAAGAGAAGATTGAACATAGAGCCGAAGCACCCATGTGGTTCGTCCCAACACTTCCACCTGTTTTTCCTTGAGAAATAAGAGACAGATGGTGACCTTATTTTATAGAGAAAACATAGTGTTCGTGAACTTAACCTCATGAACATTCGCTGTTCGGTTTTTGCTGAAATCAAAATTTTGCAGAGATGAAGATCTTTGTTTGAATCCCGTGCTGAACATATTTTTCACAAATTAGCTACCCGTATTGTGATGAATACATGCTGGTTTGTTGTTTGGTGCAGTAGCAGACATGAAGATCTTTGTCCTGAATACCACAATGGACATCTTTTTTTTCTTCAAAAATTAGCTAAGCTCACGCTATTAGGCGCAAATGCCTATTAAGAGATTTGGTGCTCTTGGGCACCAGTGCTCCTGCTATTTTAGAAAAAATAAAAATATATTTATTTGTTCAAAAAATTAGAAAAAAAATCATGGAGTAGCTAATGAATTGTCCCATAAACGTGCAAAATTTCAGTTTCAAATACAAAAAATTCTGGGCTACACAAAAGTAACAAACGTGTGGATCTGGGTATGCATATTTCAAATCTCCAAATTTCAACAGATTTTGTCTTTTTTGTGTAGTCTACAATATAAAGAATGTCATATTAAAATTTTACACGCTTGTAGGTTACTTTATTTATTATGTCTACATTCATTTTCAGATTTTTTTGAAACAAATATGTATGATATTTGATTTTTTTTAAACAGCAGAGCACTGGTGCCCATTAGCCAAAGACACTTTTCGCAAATGCCTTCAATAAAGGAACGGATGGTGACCTTATTTTATAGAGAAACCATAGTGTTTGTGAACTTAAAGTGATGAACACACGCTGTTCGGTTTTTGGTGAAATCAAAATTTAGCAGAGATGAAGATCTTTGTTTGAATCCCGTGATGAACACATTTTTCCTAAATTAGCTACCAGTATTGTGATGAATACATGCCGGTCTGTTTTTCGGTGGAGTAGCAGACATGCAGGGGATCGAAAGAAACGGCAAAGTAGCCAGAAATCAGGGGTCAAATATAAATTCGAGAAAGGAAACGTTTATTCAACAGTCAGGCTGACATGTGGGACGTATCTTGCAGCCGCGGCCTCAACATTTATCATTCAGAGAGGATGACATGTGGGACCCACGAACCAGCATCGTTCTCGACGTTTCTCAAAGGGGGCAGGAGATCGAAAGAAAAAGGCAAGTAGCTCGAAATCAGGTGTCCAAAAAATCCAAGAAAGGAAAGGTTTATCGCACAAAGAGGCTGACATATTGTACCCAGTTTGCAGCAGCGTCATCAACGTTTCAAAGGCGGTGGAGTTCGAAAGAAAAGGCAAATAGCCAGAAATTAGGGGTCAAAAATAAATCCAGCAAAGGAAACTTTTATCGTACAAAGAGGCTGACATGTGGGACCCAGCCAGCAGCGTCCTCAACGTTTCTAAGGTGGCAGGCAATGGAAAAAAGGCAAATAGCCAGAAATTAGAGGTCAAAAATAAATGCAACAATAGAAACTCTTATTGTTCATAGAGGCTGACATGTTGGACCCATGAGCCAGCAGGGCCCTCAACGTTTCAAAGGCGTCACGGGATCAAAAGAAAAGAACCAAGTAGTCATTAATTAGGTGTCAAAAATAAATCCAAGAAAGTAAATGTTTTACTTTTCATAGAGGCTATCATATGGGACCCATGAGCCAGCAGCGTCCTCAACGTTTCTAAGGCGGCTGGGGATCGAAAAAAAGCGAAGTAGCCATTAATTAGAGGTCAACAATAAATCCAAGAAAAGAAATGTTTATTGTTCTTAGAGGCTGACATGTGGGAGCTATGCGCCAGCAGCGTCCTCATCGTTTCAAAGGCGGTCGGGGATCCAAAGAAAAAGGCAAATAGCCAGAAATCAGGGGTAAAAAAATCCAAGAAAAGAAATATTATTGTTCATAGAGGCTGGCATGTGGGACCCATGAGCCAGCAGCGTCCACAATTTCAAAGGCGGCACATGATCGAAAGAAAAAGGCAAGTGACCAAAAATCAGGGGGTAAAAAATCCAAGAAAAAACTTTATTGTACATAGAGGATGACATGCGGGTCCCATGAGCCAACAACTTACTCGTCGTTTCAGAGGGCCGAGGCGGCATGAGATCGAAAGAAAAAGGAAAGTGACCAAATATCAGGAGCAAAAAATAATCCATGAAAAGAAACTTCATTGTACATAGAGGATGACATAGGGTCCCATGTTGTAGCAGCGGTCTGAACGTTTCAAAGACGACATGAGATCGAAAGAAAAGGCAAGTGACCAAATATCAGGAGCCAAAAATAATCCAAGAAAAGAAACTTTTATTGTACCTTTGAGAGTCGGCATGAGATTGAAAGAAAAAGGCAAGTGACCAAATATCAGGAGCCAAAAACCTAGAAAAGAAACTTTTATTGTACATAGAGTATGACATGCGGGTCCCATGACGCTGCAGCATCCTCAACGTTTCCAAGGCGGCAGGGGATCAAATGAAAAGGAAATAGCCAAAAAGCAGAGGGTGAAAAAAATCGAAGAAAAGAAACTTTTATGGTTCATAGTGGATGACATGTGGGACCCATGAGCAGCAGCATCCTCAACGTTTCCAAGCAGCAGGGGATCGAAAGAAAAAGGAAATAGCCAAAAATCAGAGCGTGAAAAATAATCCAAGAAAAGAAACTTTTATTTTACATAGAGGATGACATGCGGGTCCCATTTTGCAGCAGCGGTCTCAACGTTTCAAATGCGGCTTGAGATCAAAAGAAAACGAAAGTAGCCCGAAATTAGGGGGAATAAAACTCCAAGAAAAGAAAGTTTTTTGTACATAGAGGATGACATACGGGTCCCAAGGCGGCAGGGGAACAAAAGAAAAAGGAAATAGCCAAAAATCAGAGGGTGAAAAAAAATCCAAGAAAAAAGAAACTTTTAGAGTTCATAGTTCATAGAGGATGACATGCGGGTCCCATGAAGCAGCAGCGTCCTCAACGTTTCCAAGGCACACAGGACCAAAAGAAAAAGGATGTACCCCTGCTGGGCCTTTTGATCAAAAAATAATCCAAGTTAAGGAAGATATAAATTGGGGCTGCCTGGCCATCTGGGCCTTGTAACCTGCTGGACGTCTTTTGACTCGTACAATTACAGCCCACTCCAAAACAAGAAAGTCCTATGCTTCGCAAAACAAAACAAAAACAAGGAGATTCATATTAGTTCGTTTATGTAAAAATAAAGATTTAATTTATCCGTTTGCAATAGCTTGGAGCGAAATACACTTTTTATTGTCTGCAAAATAATCAAGATATCACATGTTTCTTGTACGGGAGGCTGACATCGGGACCCATGAGCCAGCAGCGTGTCAAAGTTTTAAAGGCGGCAGGGGATCGAAAGAAAAAATAAATCAAAAATCAGTTGGTAAAAATCAAAGAAAAGAAACATTTATCGTTCGAGAGGATGACATGCGGGACCCATGTGGCAGCAGATCCTCAACGTTTCCAAGGCAGCACGGGATCCAAAAAAAGGCAAAATAGCCAGAAATTAGGGGTCAAAATAACTCCAAGAAAAGAAAGGTTTATCGTCCATAGAGGCTGACATGTGGGACCCATTAGCGAGCAGATTCTTCAACGTTCAAAGGCGGCAGGGGATCAAAAGAAAAAGGAAGTAGCCAGAAATTAGGGGTAAAAAATAACTCCAACAATGGAAACTTTTATTGTTCATAGATGATGACATGCGGGACCCATGAGCCAGCAGCTTCCTCAACGTTTCAAAGGCGGCATGGGATCGAAAGAAAAAGGCAAGTGACCAAATATCAGGAGCCAAAAATAATCCAAGAAAAGAAACTTTATTGTACATAGAGGATGACATGCGGGTCCCATGAGCCAGCAGCTTCCTCAACGTTTCAAAGGCGGCATGGGATCGAAAGAAAAAGGCAAGTGACCAAATATCGAGCCAAAAATAATCCAAGAAAAGAAACTTTATTGTACATAGAGGATGACATGCGGGTCCCATTTAGCAGCACGGTATCACCGTTTGAGATGCGGCAGGAGGTCGAAAGAAAAAAGGCAAGTGACCAAATATCGGGGCAAAAAAAATCCAAGAAAAGAAAGTTTTATAGTACATAGAGGATGACATGCGGGTCCCATTTTGCAGCAGCGGTATCACCGTTTGAGAGGCGGCAGGGATCGAAAGAAAAAGGCAAGTGACCAAATATGAGGTGCCAAAAATAATCAAAGAAAAGAAAGTTTTCAACGTTTCAAAGGCGGCAGGGGATCAAAAGAAAAAGGAAGTAGCCAGAAATTAGGGGTCAAAAATAACTCCAAGAAAGGAAACTTTTATTGTTCATAGAGGATGACATGCGGGACCCAAGCGCCAGCAGCTTCCTCAACGTTTCAAAGGCGGCATGAGATCGAAAGAAAAAGGCAGTGACCAAATATCGACCAAAAATAATCCAAGAAAAGAAATTTATGTATAGAGGATGACATGTGGGACCCATTTTGCACAGGACCAAAAGAAAAATGAAGTAGCCAGAAATCAGGGGGTGAAAAAATCCAAGAAAAGAAAGATTTCAATTGGGCTGCATCTGGACATCTGGGCCTTCGAACTATCCTGCTGGGTCTTTTGACTCGTACAATTTCAGCCCACTCCAAAACAGGAAAGTTCGGTTTTTTCTCAAAAAAAACAGGAAAGTCCTATGCTTCGCAAAAACAAAAAACGAGGACACTCAACATATAAGTTTGTTTATGTAAAAATGAAGATTTAATTTATACGTTTGCAATAGCTCGAGCGAAATACACTGTTTATTGTCTGGAAAATAATCAAGATATCACATGTTTCTTGTACGTGGAGGCTGACATCGGGGACCCATGAGCCACAGCGTCGTCAACGTTTCAAAGGCGGCAGGGGATCGAAAATAAAATAAAAAACTAAAAATCAGTTGGTAAAAAAATCCAAGAAAAGAAAACATTTATCGTTCCGAGAGGATGACATGCGGGACCCATGAGGCAGCAGCATCCTAACGTTTCCAAGGCGGCAGGGGATCAAAAGAAAAAAAGGAAATAGCCAGAAATTAATTAGGGGTAAAAAATAAATCCACCAAAGGAAACTTTTATTGTTCATAGAGGATGACATGTGGGACCCGACCCAACAACGTCCTCATCGTTTCAAAGGGGGCAGGATCAAAAGAAAAAGGCAAATAGCCAGAAATTAGGGTCAAAAATAACTCCAAGAAAGGAAACTTTTATTGTTCGTAGAGGATGACATGGGGGACCCATGAGCCAGCAGCTTACTCAACGTTTCAAAGGCGGCATGAGATCGAAAGAAAAAACGCAAGTGACCAAATATGAGGTGCCAAAAATAATCCAAGATTTATTGTACATAGAGGATGACATGCGGGTCCCATTTTGCAGCAGCGGTCTCAATGTTTGAAATGCGGCTTGAGATCAAAAGAAAAAGAAAGTAGCTAGAAATTAGGGGGTCAAAAAAAATCCAAGAAAAGAAAGTTGATGGACATAGAGGTTGACATGTGGGTCCCATGTGCCAGCAGCTTACTCAACGTTTCAAAGGGGCCAGGGGATCAAAAGTAAAAGGCAAATAGCCAAAAATCAGAGGGTGAAAAAAAATCCAAGAAAAAAAACTTTATAGCACATAGAGGATGACATGCGGGTCCCATGAGCCAGCAGGTTCCTCAACGTTTCAAACGTGGCATGAGATCGAAAGAAAAAGGCAAGTGACGAAATATCGGGAGCCAAAAATAATTCAAGAAAAGAAACTTGATTGTACATAGAGGATGACATGCGGGTCCCATGTGTAAGCAGCTTACTCAACGTTTCCAAGGCGGGGCATCAAAAGAAAAAAGGAAATAGACAAAAATCAGAGAGTGAAAAAAAACCATAGAAAATAAACTTTTATAGCACATAGAGGATGACATGCGGGTCCCATGAGCCAGCAGGTTCCTCAAAGTTTCAAACGTGGCATGAGATCGAAAGAAAAACGCAAGTGACCAAATATCGGAGCCAAAAATAATCCAAGAAAAGAAAGTTTTATAGTACATAGAGGATGACATGCGGGTCCCATTTAGCAGCAGCGGTATCACCGTTTGAGAGGCGGCAGGGGATCGAAAGAAAAAGTAAAGTACCAAATATGAGGTGCCAAAAATAATCCAAGAAAAGAAAGTTTTATAGTACATAGAGGATGACATGTGGGTCCCATTTAGCAGCAGGTTCCTCAACGTTTCAAACGTGGCATGAGATCGATAGAAAAAGGCAAGTGACCAAATATCAGGAGCCAAAAATAATTCAAGAAAAGAAACTTGATTGTACGTAGAGGATGACATGCGGGTCCCATTAGCAGCAGCGGTATCACCGTTTGAGAGGCTGCACGGGATCGAAAGAAAAAGGCAAGTGACCAAATATCGAGCCAAAAATAATCCAAGAAAAGAAATTTTATTGTACGTAGAGGATGACATGCGGGTCCCATTTTGCAGCGGTCTCAACGTTTCCAAGGCGGCACAGGACCAAAAGAAAAATGAAGTAGCCAGAAATCAGGGGGTGAAAAATCCAAGAAGAAAGATTTCAATTGGGCTGCATCTGGACATCTGGGCTTTCGAACTATCCTGCTTGGCCTTTTGACTCGTACAATTTCAGCCCACTCCAAAACAGGAAAGTTCCGAATTTTCTAAAAAACAGGAAAGTCCTATGCTTCGCAAAGACAAAAAAACAAGGAGATTCAACATATAAGTTTGTTTATGTAAAAATAAAGATTTAATTATCCGTTTGAAATAGCTCAGAGCGCAATACATTGTTTATTGTCTGCAAAATAATCAAGGTATCATATGTTTCTTGTACGGGGAGGCTGACATCTGGGACCCATGAGCCAACATCGTCAAATGTTTTAAAGGCAGCAGGGGATGGAAAGAAAAAATAAACCAAAAATCGTAAAAAATCCAAGAAAGAAACATTTTCGTTCCGAGAGGATGATATGCGGGACCCATGAGGCAGCAGATCCTCGCGTTTATTGTTCATAGAGGTTGACATGTGGGACCCGTGAGCCAGCGGCGTCCTCAACGTTTTAAAGGCTGCAGGTGATCGAAAGAAAAAATAAGCCAAAAATCGTTTGGTCAACAAAATCCAAGAAAATAAACATTTACCGTTCTGAGAGGATGACATGCGGGACCCATGAGGCAGCAGCATCCTCAACGATTCCAAGGCGGCAGGGGAAATATCCAGAAATTAATTAGGGGTTCAAAATAAATCCATCAAAGGAAACTTTTATTGTTCATAGAGGATGACATGTGGGACCGACCTGCCAACAACGTCCTCATCGTTTCAGGGGGCAGGAGATCAAAAGAAAAAGGCAAATAGCCAGAAATTAGGGGTAAAAAATAACTCCAAGAAAGGAAACTTTTATTGTTCGTAGAGGATGACATGCGGGACCAATGAGCCAGCAGCTTACTCAACGTTTCAAAGGCGGCATGAGATCGAAAGAAAAAGGCAAGTGACAAAATATCGGAGCCAAAGATAATCCAAGAAAAGAAACTTTATTGTACGTAGAGGATGACATGCGGGTCCCATTTAGCAGGCGGTCTCAACGTTTCAAATGCGGCTTGAGATCAAAATAAA
Organism: Lolium multiflorum; assembly: GCA_030979885.1. NCBI lineage: Eukaryota > Viridiplantae > Streptophyta > Magnoliopsida > Poales > Poaceae > Lolium > Lolium multiflorum. The sequence continues at coordinate 211,656,108 of CM061747.1, read as the reverse complement.
AAGAAAGTTGATTGTACATAGAGGATGACATGCGGGTCCCATGAGTCAGCATTACCCAACGTTTCCAAGGCGGCAGGGGATCAAAAGAAAAAGGAAATAGCCAAAAATCAGAGGGTGAAAAAAATAAAGAAAATAAACATTTATAGCACATAGAGGATGACATGCGGGTCCCATGAGCCAGCAGGTTCCTCAACGTTTCAAACGTGGCATGAGATCGAAATAAAAAGGCAAGTGACCAAATATGAGGAGCCAAAAATAATTCAAGAAAAGAAAGTTTTATAGTACATAGAGGATGACATGCGGGTCCCATTTGCAGCGGTATCACCGTTTGAGAGGCGGCAGGGGATCGAAAGAAAAAGGCAAGTGACCAAATATGAGCAGCCAAAAATAATTCAAGAAAAGAAAGTTTTATAGTACATAGAGGATGACATGCGGGTCCCATTTAGCAGCAGCGGTATCACCGTTTGAGAGGCGGCAGGGATCGAAAGAAAAAGGCAAGTGACCAAATTTGAGGTGCCAAAAAAAACTCCAAGAAAAGAAAGTTTTATAGTACATAGAGGATGACATGCGGGTCCCATTTAGCAGAGCGGTATCACCGTTTGAGAGGCGGGGATCGAAAGAAAAAGGCAAGTGACCAAATTTGAGGTGCCAAAAAAACTCCAAGAAAAGAAAGTTTTATAGTACATAGAGGATGACATGCGGGTCCCATTTAGCAAGCGGTATCACCGTTTGAGAGGCGGCAGGGGATCGAAAGAAAAAGGCAAGTGACCAAATATGAGGTGCCAAAAATAATTCAAGAAAAGAAAGTTTTATAGTGCATAGAGGATGACATGGTCCCTAGCAGCGGTATCACCGTTTGAGAGGCGGCAGGGGATCGAAAGAAAAAGGCAAGTGACCAAATTTGAGGTGCCAAAAAAACTCCAAGAAAAGAAAGTTTTATAGTACATAGAGGATGACATGCGGGTCCCGAGCAGCAGCGGTATCACCGTTTGAGAGGCGGCAGGATCGAAAGAAAAAGGCAAGTGACCAAATTTGAGGTGCCAAAAAAAACTCCAAGAAAAGAAAGTTTTATAGTACATAGAGGATGACATGCGGGTCCCATTTAGCAGCAGCGGTATCACCGTTTGAGAGGCGGCAGGGGATCGAAAGAAAAAGGCAAGTGACCAAATTTGAGGTGCCAAAAAAAACTCCAAGAAAAGAAAGTTTTATAGTACATAGAGGATGACATGCGGGTCCCATTTAGCAGCAGCGGTATCACCGTTTGAGAGGCGGCAGGGGATCGAAAGAAAAAGGCAAGTGACCAAATATGAGGTGCCAAAAATAATTCAAGAAAAGAAAGTTTTATAGTGCATAGAGGATGACATGCGGGTCCCATTTAGCAGCAGCGGTATCACCGTTTGAGAGGCGGCAGGGGATCGAAAGAAAAAGGCAAGTGACCAAATTTGAGGTGCCAAAAAACTCCAAGAAAAGAAAGTTGATTGCACATAGAGGATGACATGCGGGTCCCATTTAGCAGCGGTCTCAACGTTTCCAAGGCGGCAAGGGATCAAAAGAAAAGGAAGTAGCCAGAAATCAGGGGGTCAAAAAAATCCAAGAATAGAAAGAATTTTGGTTCATAGAGGATGACATGCGGGACCCATGATCCTGCATCGTAAACGGCTCGATCGGAGAACGTTGAACGAGATGGCGCGATCGAGAAAAAACAATGCTAGAGAGGCTGCCATCTGGGCCCTACATCCCTCGGCGGTGCGGATTTGCGTTGACTCGGCCGGCGAACCCGAGAATTCGCGATGCACCACGTCCCGGCCACCATACGCGACGTTTTGGCCGCTCGGGCTAGGTGGCCTCAAAAACGAGAAAAAAAAGTTTTGACATGCACCACGGAGGGACCAAAATCGTCGGCCATGGTACACCAGCAACCACGGCGCGACTTCAACTTCGTCGGCCATGGCAACTTTTCTTGTAGTGTGTGTAGGATTACACGAACCCTCAATGCCGGAGTTAACAAGCTCCACAATATTCAATGTTCATATTTAAATAACCTTAGAGTGCATAACAGATCAACATAACCAAACCAAGTACTAACATAGCATGCACACTATCACCATCACACTACGAAAGGAGGAATAGATCACATCAATACTATCATAGCAATAGTTAACTTCATAATCTACAAGAGATCAGAATCATAGCCTACGCCAAGTACTACACGATGCACACACTGTCACCATTACACCAGGAGGAATAAACTACTTTAATAACATCACTAGAGTAGCACGCAGATAAATTGTGATACAAAACACATTGCAATCATAAAGAGATATAAATAAGCACTTCACTATGCATTCATAACAGTGAATAAGTATTCTGTGAAATATAGCCTAAGAGACCCACACGGTGCACACACTGTCACCTTTACACACGTGGGACAAGGAGTCTCCGGAGATCACATAAGTAAAATCCACTTGACTAGCACAATGACATCTAGATTACAAGCATCATCATATGAATCTCAATCATGTAAGGCAGCTCATGAGATTATTGTATTGAAGTACATAGGAGAGATTAACCACATAGCTACCGGTACAGCGAGCCTCGATGGAGAACTACTCCCTCCTCATGGGAGACAGCAGCGTTAATGAAGATGGCGGTGGTGTCGATGGAGAAGCCTTTCGGGGCACCCCGTCCCGACGGCGTGCCGGAACAGAGACTCCTGTCCCCAGATCTTGGCTTCGCGATGGCGGCGGCTCGGAAGGTTTCTCGTACCGTGGCTTTTCCGTATCGAAGTTTTAGGTCGGGACCTTTATATAGGCGAAAAGGCGGCGTCGGAAGGTCAACGAGGCGACGACACAACAGGGGCGCGGGCCCCCTTGGCCGCGCCGCCTCGTTTGGTGGGCCTGTGGCCCCCTCCGCGCCTCTCGTGTTCGGAAGCTTCATGCAATCCTAAGATGCTGGGCGTTGATTTCGTCCGATTCCGAGAATATTTCCTTACTAGGATTTCTGAAACCAAAAACAGCAACTGGCCCTTCGGCATCTCGTCAATAGGTTAGTGCCGGAAAATGCATAAATACGACATATAATGTGTATAAAACATGTAGATATCATCAATAATGTGGCATGGAACATAAGAAATTATCGATACGTCGGAGACGTATCACTCCCCAATGAAGCTCTACTCCTAGATTTATGTTGACGATGGTGTCCACTAGGTTGTTGAGGGCCGTCGATGGTCCAGAACCATAGCCACGTAGGGGCTCCTTCGTTTGCCTCCTTGGAAATTGGATCAACATGAGGGTATTAGGGGCGAAGGGATAGCTATGTGGGTCACATGCTCACTAGCGGGCCCTAGGAATATGCTAGCGGCTCAGTCAGACGGTAGTGAAAATTTGGTGCCACGTCATCACTTACAGTGGGTCCCGATTGTCATAAATGATATTAGCCTGGATCAGTGTGATTTTTCATGATGTGTCACGGTGGTCTTTTGAGTAAAAATCGTACATTTGTGGTTTTTCGTAGTAGTTGCCCTAGATGTGGTGATTTTTTTTCATTTATCTTGTCATTTCAACGCCCTATGCATCGAATTTGTAAATCAACGTCCTAGATAAAGTTAGATGTATCCATGTGTTGGTGCACACTGATAAGGAAAAGGAGATGATGTACAGACAATGTAGAGCACTGTACTAGGCTTCAACAGTATTGAGCCGTTAATGTCAAGTTAATTACGCTTAGAACCCAGTGGTTCTAACTTGTGACCTTGGTTACAAAACTCCATGTCAGTTTTGCCAGCGGGCCTGAGGGCACATAATCGGGGCTTCGCCGGGGTTCCTTTGTTGGCCTCCTCGAGAATTTGGTTGACATGAGGGGACTGGGGAGGAAGAGAGACCTGATATGTGTCCCATGCTGACTGGCGGGCCCTAGGAATATTTTAACGAACCAGTTAGACGGTAGTAAAAATTTGGTGCCACTTCCTCACTTATGGTGGGCCCCAACTATTAGAAACAGTATCTGCTTGCGTTTAGAGGATGGATCAATGTGATTTGTCATGATATGACACTGGTGGTCCTTTGCGAGAAAATCGTACACCAATGGCCTTTTGTACTCAATAGGCACATCCGATTTTTTTTTAAATTGTGACATTTAGTAGTTGCCCTAAATTTGGTGGCTTTTTCAATTATCTTGTCGTTTCGACACCTTATCATCGGATTTGTAAATCAACGGTTTGGATAACACTAGTAGAAACAAGGGCTTTGGTTTTTTGCCCCAAATGGCTTTTGCACCGGATTTGGCACGAACCGGTGCTAAAAGGGGTCATTAGCACCGGTTCGTGGTGCGCAGCGAGAGACCTTTTGCAGTTCGTGTTACGAACCGGTGCAATGAGCTATTTGCACCGGTTCGTAACACAAACCGGTGCAAAAGCTTCGTCGCCAGGCATGTGTCAGCCGAGGAACCTTTAGCACCGGTTCGTGTTACGAACCGGTGCAAAAGATAGACCATTTGCACCGGTTCGTAACACGAACCGGTGCTAAAGGTCCGCAGCCCTATTTCAGCTCAGCTACCCGGCCAAACAGCCCACTCCACTTCATTTTTGCTAGGAGAAGGTGTGTGTGTTGAGTGCTACCTTGCATTTCTTTGGCATGCAAACAAGGTGCTCGATGAAATGTCTGAGAGAATGATTTCGCTTGATTTTACACAAAATAAAAATGAGATGAGGTGCCGGAGCGACACTTAAGCTTTCTCCTCTTTCTTTCCTCCTCGATCAAGGTTTAAGCAACAACTTAACCCTTTCATTTGTACGGTGCTAATTTCCACTATTTATAAATATTATGATGTTTTGTAATTGTTTATTGATAAACTTAATTAATTATTTGATGTAGATGAACCGGCGGCAATGGATGTACGTTGACCGACGTCTACCCGAGTTCAGATCGGGCCTGGAAGAATTTATCCGTGTGGCTCAGGAAAACCCACAGGCGGATGGTTTTATGTGTTGTCCATGTGTTGATTGCCATAACTTGAAGCAATACCCTGAATGGCAAGTCATTCACTCACACCTGCTTTGGAAAGGTTTCATGCCCAGCTATAATTGTTGGACCAAGCATGGAGAAAGAGGGGTTATGATGGAAGACGACGAAGAAGAAGAAGAGGATGATGATATGTACCCTAACTACGGTGATACTGCAACAGGGCATGATGAAGATGAAGATGCAGGAGGAGGTGATCAAGATGAAGAGGCATCAGATGAGCCCGTTGATGATGATCTTCGTCGGGCCATCGCTGATGCACACAGAGATGCAGAAACTGAAAACGAGAAGCGAAAGTTAAAGGGCATGTTAGATGATCACAAAAAGAAGTTATACCCAAATTGCGAAGATGGCAACACAAAGCTCGGTGCCACCCTGGAGTTGCTGCAATGGAAGGCAGAGGCTGGTATATGTGACAAGCCATTTGAGAAGTTACTGAAAATAATGAAGAGGAGGTTTCCAAAGAATAACGAATTGCCTGACAGTACGTACGAAGCAAAGAAGGTTCTCTGCCCTCTAGGATTAGAGGTGCTGAAGATACATGCATGCATTAATGACTGCATCCTCTACCGCGCTGAGTATGAAAATTTGGAAAAATGTCCGGTATGCATGCACTTCGGTATAAGATCAGGCGAGATGACCCTGGTGATGTTGAGGGCGAGCCCCCTAGGAAGAGGGTTCCTGCCAAGGTTATGTGGTATGCTCCTATAATACCACGGTTGAAACGTCTGTTCAGAAATAAAGAGCATGCCAGGTTGTTGCGATGGCACAAAGAAGACCGTAAGAAAGACGAGATGCTGAGACACCCCGCTGATGGGTCGCAGTGGAGGACAATCGATAGAGAGTTCCCGGATTTTGCAGATGACGCGAGGAACTTAAGGTTTGGCCTAAGTACAGATGGAATGAATCCTTTTGGGGAGCAGAGCTGCAGTCATAGCACTTGGCCTGTAACTCTATGTATCTATAACCTTCCGCCTTGGTTGTGCATGAAGCGGAAGTTCATTATGATGCCAGTGCTCATCCAAGGCCCAAAGCAACCCGGCAACGACATTGATGTGTACCTACAGCCATTATTTGAAGAACTCTTACAGTTGTGGAGCAAACCAGGTGTACATGCATGGGATGAGTACAAACAGGAGTCATTTAACCTACGAGCGTTGCTTTTCGTGACCATCAATGATTGGCCTGCTCTTAGTAACCTTTCAGGACAGACAAACAAGGGATACAATGCATGCACGCACTGTTTAGATGAGACCGAAGGTGCCTATTTGCATAAATGTAAGAAGGTTGTGTACCTGGGGCATCGTCGATTTCTTCCAAAGAGGCACCCCGTCAGAAAGAAAGGCAATCATTTCGGAGGTGAGGCAGATCACCGGGAGAAGCCTGAACTCCGTACCGGTGATGCTTTACTTGATATGGTCAAGGACCTAAAAGTAATATTTGGAAAGGGTCCTGGCGGCCAATCTGTTCCGAATGACGACGTTACCGGACACGCACCCATGTGGAAGAAAAAATCTATATTTTGGGATCTACCCTATTGGAAAGTCCTAGAGGTCCGCTCTTCAATCGACGTGATGCACGTGACGAAGAATCTTTGCGTGAACCTGCTAGGTTTCTTAGGCGTGTATGGGAAGACAAAAGATACACCAGAAGCACGGGAGGACCAGTATCGTATGAAAGTCCCAAAAGACAAGCAAGAACAGGATTACAAGGATACAGGGAGTCGCTTAAGTCCTGCCAGCTACGCTCTTACCAAAGCAGAGAAGGATATCTTTTTTGAAGTCCTTTACAGTATCAAGGTCCCGTCTGGCTTCTCCTCCAATATAAAGGGAATTATAAATATGGAGAAGAAAACATTCCAGAACCTGAAGTCGCATGACTGCCACATTATTATGACGCAGCTGCTTCCGGTTGCACTGAGGGGGCTTCTGCCGGAAAATGTTCGAATACCCATTGTGAAGCTATGTGCATTCCTTAATGCGATATCTCAGAAGGTAATCGATCCAGCTAGTCTTCCAAGGTTACAGAAGGATGTGGTGCAATGTCTTGTTAGCTTTGAGTTGGTGTTTCCACCATCTTTCTTCAATATTATGACACATCTCCTGGTTCACCTTGTCGAAGAGATTGCCATCCTCGGTCCTGTCTTTCTACACAATATGTTCCCCTTCGAGAGGTTCATGGGGGTCTTAAAGAAATATGTTCATAACCGTGCTAGGCCAGAAGGAAGCATCTCCAAGGGCTATGGAACAGAGGAGGTCATCGAGTTCTGTGTTGACTTCATTCCTGACCTTAAGTCGATTGGTGTTCCTGAATCGCGACATGAGGGGCGACTAAGTGGAAAAGGCACGCTAGGAAGGAAATCAATGATATGTAGGGACGGCATTTCTTTCACTCAAGCACACTACACAGTTCTACAAAGTTCCACCTTGGTGGCCCCGTATATCACTGATCACAAGAATATTGTGCGCTCGAACATATGGGGCAGTCTGAAGACTGGATTACGCATAAACATATGCAGACATTCGGCGGTTGGCTCCGAGAACATCTCATTAATAACAACAATATTGTAGATCAGTTGTACATGTTGGCTGGGTCACCATCTTCGACTATAGTGACTTTCCAGGGGTACGAGATAAATGGAAATACCTTCTACACGTTCGCCCAAGATAAAAAGAGCACCAACCAAAACAGTGGTGTCCGCATTGATGCAACAAACACTAGCAGTGGCCAAAAGGACACATATTATGGTTACATAGAGGAGATATGGGAACTTGACTATGGACCTTCTTTTAAGGTCCCTTTATTTCGGTGCAAATGGTTCAAGCTGGATGGAAAAGGGGTAAAGGTAGACCAGCTGTACGGAATGACAACAGTGGATACCAACAATCTTGGTTACAGAGACGAACCATTCGTCCTAGCCAATGATGTGGCTCAGGTTTTCTATGTGAAGGACATGTCCTCTAGACCGAAGAAAAGAAAACATAAGGAAACGAGCTCATCCGATGAGCCAAAGCGTCACATAGTTCTTTCAGGGAAAAGAACCATCGTGGGAGTCGAGGACAAGACGGACATGTCAGAAGATTATAATAAGTTTGCTGAAATTCCGCCCTTCACAGTGAACATTGATCCAACCATCGCGTTAAATGGTGAAGATACTCCATGGTTACGGTCGAAGCGATCATAATGTACCTTGAGCTCATACTGTGAAGCGTTTGTTGTGATATGTATCAGTAACATTGGTCGTTTGAACTAAATGCAATTATCCAAGTTTATTATTTTTCTAGATACACATGTTTGCAAATTTATCCTCACCTACTGGTTGTTGGGTGTATATATAGTAGCAGCTTCCGAGCGGGACTTGCGGGAAGAGTTACTCGGGCGGTGTGTGCCTCCAGATAATCCCCTCCCCCCAGATGAAACCACCCCAGATAAGGCAAATAACAGATAAAAGGGGTATATAAACTAATCAACCGTCTTTAGCACCGGTTCCAGCCATTAACCGGGATAAAACGACAACGACTTTATTGAAATTTAACAAGATACGGTAACTAAACTTAAACTAAAATAACAACTTCTACTAGTTCTTCCGCGCATCCGCTGCTGCCCTCCTGGATGCCGCCTCCTGCCGCAGCTCCTCCTCACGACGACGCTTATGCATCTCCTCACTATCCAGATCCATCACACGCGGCCGCTTATGCAGTTCCTGGAGACTCTGCCTCTCAAATGCTTCTATGGTAGCCGCTAGCGCTGCCTCCTCCCACTCCTCTATCTCTGCGAGCTGCGGGTCCACCTCATCCGCTGCTGCCCTCCTGGTTGCCGCCTTGCCGCAGCAGCTCCTCCCACTCCTCTATCTCCGCGAGCTGCGGGTCCACTTCCACCGGCGGCGGGTGCGGCTTTGGGGGCATTGTGCAATGGGCTAGGGTTTGGTGATGAGTGAAATGGGAGACACGGGGGCGTACTATTTATAGAGGGCGTTTAGGCGGGAAATCTCCGCGCTGCGCGTCGTGGCGGGAAAATATCCCGCGCGGCGTCGTGGCGCAGAAAATGTCCCGCGCGGTGTCGTGGCGGGAACATATCCCGCGCGGCGTCGTGGCGGAAACCGCGCAGCGTCGTGGCGGGAACTCGATCCCGCGCGAATCAGAAAAAAGGCGGGAAGAAAGCAAAAATTTCAGCCAAAATTTGACCCTTTTGCACCGGTTCGTGGCTGGAACCGGTGCAAAGGGTCTTTTGCACCGGTTCCAGCCACGAACCGGTGCAAAAGGGTCGCAGTATAACTGCCCCCGCGCGCCCCTTCTTCTCCACTTCGCGAGGACAAATACGGGAAACTCGCCAATTTTTCCGGCCGCGCCGCCCGCGCCCGCGCCCGTCGCGCCGTCATTGCTGCCGCCGCCGGCCGCGCCGCCCGCGCGCCGTCGCCGCGCCCGCGCGCCGCCGCTCGCCCCACGCCGCGCCGCGCCGGCCGCCGCCAGCCCGCGCGCGCCGCGCCGGCTGCCCGCCTCCCCGCGCGCCGTCGCCCCACCACTCCGGCCGCGCGCCCGCCCGCCGCCTCTCCCGCGCCGCCGCTGCCCCACCCCTCCGCCGCGCGCCGGCCAAGGTGAGGCCGCACCCCCGGCCCTCCTTTTTTTTCTTTTTTTAGTTAGATTTTAGTAGATTTTAATTACATTTTTGTTAGAATTAGTTAGATTTTGTTAGATTTTTGTTAGGTTTTGTTAGAATTAGTTAGATTTTAGTTTTGTTAGAATTAGTTAGATTTTAGTTTTGTTAGAATTAGTTACATTTTTGTTAGGTTTTATTAGAATATTTGTTAGGTTTTGTTAGATTTTAATTAGTTAGGTTTAAATTTGTTAGTTTTAGTTAGAAAATTTAGTTCGAGATTTTAGTTAGGTTATTTAGTTAGAAAATTTAGTTATTTAGTTAGAAAAAAGTAGTAAGTACTTTATTAGTATGTGTTAGAAAAAAGTAGTAAGTACTTTATTAGTATGTGTTAGACAAAATTTAGTTAGTTTCATTAATATTCATAAGTACTTTATTATTATATTTGTTAGTTTGCATACGATGCCGCGGCCTCCGCGTCCTGGAGCTAGGACAGTTTTAGAGGAGATGCAGCAGATGGGGGAAGTCCGGGACTGGGCTCCGCCGGGGTGGCACTGGGAGGTGTTATCTTCCGGGGCGCGCACCTTGGTGCGGAATCCGGGTCCCGTCGTCGACCCGGATATTCTCTGGTGGAGGTCTTATGGGCCACGTTCGTTTCAGAGGGAGCCGGCCCCGCCGGAGGAGGTAGCTCAGCGCATTGAAGCGGAGGACCAGCACGTTCGCCGTTACATGTATGCGTTAGACAACATGTATAGGGCGGATGGAGCGTTATGCGGGGATCTCATGTTAGCTATGCTCCCGTTGTTGTTCCGTGGCTTTGGGGGCACACCCAGCGCGGCTCAGGACCCGGTCGGCGCCCTCTAGGACCCGGTCTGCGCGGTTGAGTGTTTGTAGTAGTGATTGATGTATTATCGATCTATGTATGCATGTAACTGCACTATCTGCTTTCAGCACTATTATTGATCATGTATTGAGCATTATTCTTAATTACTTGTAAGTCTTTGCAGAAACTTGTAAGTCTTTGCAGAAATCTAGCTTCGTTGTGTTTATAGCATTAGAATAACTTTTAAGTCTTTGCAGAAACTATGGAAAGAGACCTAGAACAAGAATACCTCGTCGAGGAGATTATCCGTGATGATGACGATATCACCTCTCTTTACCTAAACCAATCCGGCGAGGGAGACGAGCGAACCCGAGGAGACGGCTCCGATGAGGAAGATGATCAAGACCACCGTGGAGACGGCTCCGGTGAGGGAGAAGGTGACGACTGCGAGGGAGAAGCTCACCACGTCGAGGTGTATATATATTAATTAACCAAGCCTACAGATATGTGCATATACATATATTAACGTTGTTTCTTCTTTTAGACCTCCCAATCAACACACTCTACTGGCAGAACTAAACGAGGCGCGGCCAGAAAGATGGAAGACCATGAAAGGTGCATCATCACGGAAATCGCTATAGACGGCGAACCGATTTCTCCCAAGGATCACGCAAAAAAGTTTGTAAGTCAATGCGGAGTTATTGTTAGGGACACCATCCCGATCACCACTCAAGAATGGAAGAAACCTGCAAAGGAGGACAAAGGAGTTACTTACGTCGATACGAGATCCAAAAATCTGATGTTTAGGAAACTCATGGTAAATTTCACATTTCCGGAGCCAGCTGACTCTGATAGTGATAATAAAAGGCCAGACCCTGAGGATCCCGAGCTGAATAGCATACAACGAAGAGTCAAGAAGTGGGCTCTTAAGAAGATGGCAACGCAGTTCAACGACTACAAGAAGAAATTGGACAACTCCTTTATCAAGAAAAAGAAGACTCCAGATTTCAAGGGCCCCTATGAGAAGATAAAAGACCACTGGGAGGCATTTGTGAAGTACAAGACATCGGAGAGGGCAAAGACAAGGTCAGACACCAACAAGAAAAATGCTGCTAATAAGATGTACTTCCATACCATGGGGCGAGGAGGCTACAAGGCTGGCAGACCTAAGTGGGAGAAATGGGAGAATGACCTAATTAAGAACGGGATCCAGCCAGAGGTACGGAAATGGAACCAGCGGTCAAGGGATTGGTTTTACGCGCATGGGGGCACGTTGGACGCACAAGGGTTCTGCATATATACACAAAGACATCGGGAAAACCCACTTCCCATCGAAGCCTTTAGAAATGCTGCAAAGGAAGTTGAAGAGGGAAGTTCCGTCCCGAAAGAGAGAAGGACCAGCTCACACGCGCCCTTGGGAATCCTGAACACCCAGGACGAACACGAACCATACCAGGTGGCAAGCCGTGGTGTATTGGGTTTCCTGCTGAAACAAAGAAATATCCCGATAGAAGCCGTCAGAGGCAAAAGGATGTGGTTCAAGAACGCGTTGCTAAGCTAGAGGAGCAAGTGAGGATGATAATGTCAGGCTCAGTCACAGTCACCCAACCTCAACCTAATCCGCGGATAGAAGAAGTTGCATTCGATGCTACCGGCCAGGGATCTCAGCGGAAGAGCAGCGTGGCTTCCACGGAGCTGCCTGGTGATGATGCAGATGTGGATCCGCAGATGGCTCCTCCCTCCCCTGTGGATCCGCAGATGCCTTCTGATCTCTACCCTGTGGACTTTATCACAGAGTCGACACCTTGTGAGCTACATTTCCAAACGATGGGCTACTTAACGCTCAAGGCGGCGATCGGCTATGTCTTACCGCCGGTACCTGATCAAAGATATCACTTCAAGCCGGTTCCACCTGGATACGCTGTTGCCGGGGTGGATCAAGTTATGGATGGGTATGGGCCGCTGAGGCTTGACCACCCAGCCGGTGAAGGGGATTTGCTAGAGCTGGGAGAGGCCAAGAACACTACAGTTCTATGGCGAAAGGAATTCATTGTGATTCCGGGTTGGAAGGCGCCAACAAGGTCTCCACCGAGCCAGCATTCTCCACCGATGCAGCCGTCTCCGTGAGCCTTCCCGCCGGCGCGTGAGCCATCTCCGCCGCCGCGTGAGCCTTCCCCGCCGGCGCGTGAGCCATCTCCGCCGCCGCGTGAGCCTTCTCCGCCGCCCAAGTATAAGAGGAAAATTAGGCGGGCCGCTACGACACAGCTGAGTCGTAACAAATCACCGAGACGCAAAGAAGAGCCCCTCCCAAGAGTGCCTAAGGTTCCTCCCAAGAGACCTTATGACTATACAATTGAGGAAAATGCCAAGATCGTAGCTGAACAACACAAGCAACAAATGTTGAAACTTAAAAAGCCCCAGCTTGAGCCGGAGCCAGCTATATCTCTGGAAAAGAAGTTGAAACTGCTGAAGAACCTTCATCAACCTGAGCCAAGTCTTTCATCGAACTATGACCGGTCTATTCGCAAGTCAAATGTGTTAGCAAAAGAGCGGTGGGAAAAAGTAAGGTAGATGGGAAACCAGTTCCCCAGCTTGGAGCCCAGAAAAACTCGTGCCCCCCGCTCCAAGTGTATCCCGATGTCCTAGCGTGCCTTGATCCAACGATGGTAAAACTATACAAAGATGAGGCAGATGCGGCCGGTATGAGTATTCCTGAGTACTTAAGCCGCATCGAATTCATGGCCACGGACGATGTCCAATTAGCATACCATTACACATACGGGGAACCTCTTGTCAGAGCTGCGGAGTTGCCTAATCTATCAACACAGCTGCGAAGACTACATAATTGGTACTTGGATGCATGTAAGGACGGCCAGAACTGGATCATGGTGGCAATAAGAGATGAGCACTACGGGCGAACTGACGTGATGAACATCGAATTTTGTGAATTATTTCAGTTATTCAACCAAGACGCCCTCGACAAATCTCTGCTGAGTGCATACTGTCTGTAAGTATCATTTATGTAATTAAGTCTCTACCGCGACTCGTCCATTATTGCTAGCATATAACCATACTCTCACTGTATTATGCAGAATGAAGATTCGCGAATGCCGCAAGGGGCAAATCTATGATCTTGGGTTCGTTGACCCATATACCGTGAATGGGTATACTGTCGACAACTCTCCCAAGGACACGGAGAATAACTTGGTATATGTCTTAAGGAAAAACTCATACAAAAGGGCAATACTATTTCCTTACAACTTCGCGTGAGTGTTACTGTCTTCACACATTAAATCTTTTTCGCTTACTCCATGTGTTAAGTGTAATTGATGAGTTATGCATATATATGTGTGTCCGCAGGTTTCACTATATCCTGCTAGTCATTGAACCCGACACCGGGATAGTAGAAGTCATGGACTCGAAGAGTAAACCCCTTGAGGCGTGGGGGGACATGGCTGATATCCTCCTCAAGGCTTGGAAACGGTTCACCAACAAGTCTCCGGGTTTAAAGAATAAAGAACTTCGAATAAAACATGTACCGGTAAGTACTACTGGCTAGGCCGCGCATCTCTTTGATTGTAGTTTCAATACCATTATTATCATCCTTGATTATATATATATTATTTTGATTGAACTTTGTTCTCGTAAAGTGCTTGAGGCAGGAGGACGGGAATAATTTATGCGGGTTCTACGTTTGCGAGTTCATCCGCCAGAATACCCACCATAAGAGGGACATTTTGGAACAACTTGATGTAAGTAATTAAACAACATTCATGGCTTTATTTTATCGATCACCTTGTGTTTCATTCACATACACACATATATATATACTGACCATCGTACCTTCTTCAAATTATTAGATCGAACGGTTGCGGGACGGTCTTCTAGCAACAGAGCGTGTACGAGCAATTCAAGAAGAACTGGCGGGGTTCTTACTTGAGCAAGTCATAGCTCCAGATGGAGAACACTATGTGGACAACCGCCAATATCAATGTTGATGTAGACATATATATATATATGCATGAACGTGTGTCACTTTGATCGATATATGTAATACAATGGTTTCCTATATATATATATGTGAATTGTCTGCATTAATATTATACCGTATTTCGAATGGGGCGAGTCTCTGCCGCGGCAGCGTTTTAGTGCAATTCGCCGGGCAAGGGCACTAAAATGCCGGCCCAACCCTTTTGCACCGGTTCGTATTACGAACCGGTGCAAAAGCCGAGCGCCCCACAGCCGGCCACGTGGAGACCCTTTAGACCGGTTCGTAAGAGAAGCACAAGAAAAGCTTTTGCACCGGATGGTTTGCACCGGTTGGCCATCCGGTGCATATGGCCTTTAAAAACCGGTGCAAAAGGCCATATTTCCACTAGTGTAAAGCTGGATGTACCGATGGAAGAGATCCATCTGTTGGTGCACACTGATAAGGCAAAGGAGATGATGTACAGACAATTTAGAGCACTGTACTACGCTTCAACAGTATTTAGCCGTTAATGTCAAGTTAATTACTCTCAGATCCCTGTGGTTCTGACTTGTGAGCTTCGTTACAAAACTCCGTGTCAGTTAACCTGCCAGTGGGCCTCGAGGCACAGAAACGGACAACCTTCCGTGCCCAGCGCGCTCTCCCGGGCCCACAGAAACCACCCAACAAGCTACCTACACTCTCGTCTCGCCTCGTGCTCCCTCAGTCTCATACTCACTCTGTCCTCCCGCTCTATGCAGGCTTGCTGCGATTACCATGCAGTGGTAGCTGGGCTAGACTGGTTGGCTGCTAGGTAGGGGGCGGCGAGCGCTTGTCAAGCTGGCCGGGCGCGACCTGAGGGCGCGCGGAAGCGCAATGCATCCACCGCCGCCTCCGCCGATGCTGACCAACGCGCTGACGCACAGGACGCCTGTGCTGGGGCTACGCCTGTGGGTGGTGGTCGGCCTCGCCGTCGGCGCCGCCTTCCTGCTCCTGCTCGCGCTCATCGCGGTCTACTTCGCCGCGGCGGCGCGCCGGCGCCGTCCCAAGTTGACGAAGCTGTCCACCGCGCCGCACGCGGCGCCGATGTCGCCCTCGGCGATCCCGCCGGTGTCGAAGGAGATCCAGGAGGTGGCCATCCACGTCGGCTCCCTCCGGCACTACCTCGAGATGGGCGCCGCGTACCTCAAGGACAAGGAGGGCGGCGGCGGGGACGGCGACTCGCTGTGCGGCAGCGTGGCCACGCACGGGTCGCAGCGCGTGCACATCGAGGCCGGCAAGGGCCGCCGCATGGTCGCGTGCGCCGCCGACGGCGGGGAGGTGGCGCCGGCGTCCCCGCAGCCCGACGCGGCGGCGGGGCCCGAGGTGTCGCACCTCGGGTGGGGCCACTGGTACACGCTCCGGGAGCTGGACGAGGCCACCGCCGGCTTCTCCCCCGACCGCGTCGTCGGCGAGGGCGGCTACGGCATCGTGTACCGTGGCGTCTTCGCCGACGGCCACGAGGTCGCCGTCAAGAACCTCCTCAACAACCGGTCAGCGTCCCTGTCTCTCCGCCGGCCATGTGCATGTCGTCGTTACCGTTGCCTTACCTCCATCCATAGCTAGCTCGCTGACAAATTTCCATTCTTTTTGGCGCACGTACGTTGCTGCAGGGGGCAGGCGGAGCGGGAGTTCACGGTGGAGGTGGAGGCGATCGGGCGCGTCCGCCACAAGAACCTGGTCCGCCTGCTCGGCTACTGCGCCGAGGGAGCACACCGGTACAGATTTCTGATTCTGAAACCCCTCCCCGCCACATGCATGCACGATCCGTCGACTAATTGATTGATGGATCGGCATCCTCGTGCCGTAATTCCCCTTCTACGTACGCTTCTCATCTCACCTACCGCACACACTTGGCTCTTGCTTGCTTGTGGTCGCAGGATACTGGTGTACGAGTACGTCGACAATGGCAACCTGGAGCAGTGGCTCCACGGCGACGTCGGCCCGGTCAGCCCGCTGTCTTGGGACGCCCGGATGAACGTCGTGCTCGGGACCGCCAAAGGGTGGGTGAATTATCATCAATGATTTGTTCCTAATTTGTCGAATGAATTGGTTCATTTGTGAACTTGATTAGTAGTAACTCTGATTTGGGAGTTTCATTCAGGATCACCTACTTGCACGAGGGGTTGGAGCCAAAGGTGGTGCACAGGGACATCAAGTCCAGCAACATTCTGCTGGACAAGCGGTGGAACTCCAAGGTCTCCGACTTCGGCCTCGCCAAGCTCCTCGGCTCCGACAGCAACTACGTCACCACCAGGGTCATGGGAACATTTGGGTAACGTCTGTGTTTGTCTTTCAGCACCTGAACATCTGGGTGAATGCTGAATGCTAAACCCTCTGCTTTTCGGCAGCTATGTGGCGCCGGAGTACGCGAGCACGGGCATGCTGACGGAGAGGAGCGACGTGTACAGCTTCGGAGTCCTCGTAATGGAGATCATCTCCGGCCGATGCCCGGTCGACTACGCGAGACCGCCCGGGGAGGTAGGCTTAGCTCTGCATCTTCTTGCAAGAACTGATGCCGTGTATACAGTTGTACTGTCGTCAACTATCAATGTGCTGCTCTGCCTTAGTTTCTGTGTGTGCATTTCTCTTTCTTCAGGTTAACCTTGTGGAGTGGCTGAAGAAGATGGTGAGCAACAGGGACTACGAAGCGGTCCTGGATCCCAAGCTGCCGGAGAAGCCGAGCTCCAAGGCGCTGAAGAAGGCTCTCCTTGTTGCGCTGAGGTGCGTGGATCCCGACTCGCAGAAGCGGCCCAAGATGGGGCATGCCATCCATATGCTCGAGGTCGACGACTTCCCCTACCGAGATGTGAGCTTCTTTGCCTCTCTATCAAGTCAATCACAACGCTCATTTGCTCATCGATACCCAAGTCAATTCCAAGTTACATATGGTGGAATCCACGCAATTGCCGGGTTACCGTCCCGTCGTAAAACATGTGCACCCACTAATCTATACAAGTGCTTGGTGCTCTCGTGGTCTCTGCTGCGGAGCTCTGAGAAATGGACAGATCAGGTGCATCAGGCTTAAAATAGCACGATGTTGGCTCTGATTACTAGCTCCATGTCTGACCTTAGACCAAGCCTTCATTGCAGCCTCCTCGATATTAGTTAAGTTAGCACCATGTTACCTGACTGTGCTCTGAACTGACCTTGGGATGTTTTATTACTCCGCCATCTAAAAAACAACTGCTCCTACTAATGACCTCGAGATCACCATGTCCCCTTGATTAGTTTTTGTCAGATTAACTAGTTGGACCCCTAGTGCCTAAACCATGTTTGCTCCGTATGCTGTCCGACGACATCGGCGTTCTAAACACATTTACACACATGTTTCTAGTATCATACTGTCATTTTCACATCTCAACACAAAGTTTCAGATACTAGGACTTCTGTCTGAAAATTGAGTTGCCGCCTTAAATTCACAGTTTATTTATCCATTTGCTCGCAGGATCGGCGGACTCTACGGCCGTGCCAAGGAAGTCCCCTGGAGAAAGCGAGAGTTTCGGGGAAGCCGGTGACGGAATCTGGCTATAGCAGTTGCTACGATGGCAACAGCACTGCTGCCACTACGCCTTCGAGGTTGCAGGAGAACTAGTTCGTTCTGCACGTGGTGGGTTTTTCTCTGAAATCCTGCGTTCAGCTCTAGCCAGCTTGGGGATGCTGTGGTATAGCTCGGTTTTGTCGATGTCGTTGTTAGTCCGGTTCTGTTGCCTCGGTGATGCATCATGAGTTTTGTGGGAACCCTGGTTAATTTGTCCAAGGTATAGGTAAGCCGTAAGCATATCCTCGATGGGAGATTTCCCTTGGTTCTTCTGGTCTTTGTAGGTGTTTCATGCACAGTCCTTACTGTGATTGACATAGCTTGCCGGACTGTTGTATAGTTAAATGAATTGTTGTGTCAGATGGTTTCTCACTTATCCTGGTGTACAAAACCGTGAGTCATAGTTTCCTCTCAATCTCATGCCTCGAAGCATGTCTCAAGTGCAAACAGAACTGTCTTTCCGTTAGAAGATTGACCAACTTCTTAGAATGAGTCACCCGTACTTAAAATACAATAAACGTGTTGTAGGCAAGGTTTTGGCTATCAGTTTGATTTTTTCTCTAGGGAGGCTGGGATTGGTGGTAACCATGGTTACCGGAAAAATACTGGACGAGATTTACAAACAAAATCTGAATTGAAATACCGATAATATTTAAATATTCTCAATAACCTAGCTAGTTTATAACCAGATTGTTTTTTTTTTAGCATAAGTTTATAACCAGATGGTAAACAACATTTTCTCAAAGGCAGCCTAGCCCAAATTCAAACCAGGCCAAGAAGCCCATTTAACTGAAGGGGCTAGGCAATCCGGTAACCGGATGGTAACCACGGTAAATCAGTCGCTAACCTAATCACTAGTTGTAGAACTTAGGTGTAAACTAGCAAAAGTGCCCGTGCGTTGCACCGGGATAAAAAAAAATTCAAATGCTCCTGTAAAGTTTTTGTGTTGACAATTTTCCAGTTGGTCACCATCGTAATCAATTCTAAAAGTTCATCAGTAATATGCCACTGTGGCACACTGCCTATGCTTTTCTTGGTATATGTTTGTCCCATTAATGAACCACAATTAGGTGGGCCTTCACTGGCTCATTGACCCGCCGATTCGATCACACTACACCGTACATATCATATCAATATACCGTTGGCGTTAAGAAGAGAAAATAAAGACGAATAAATCGTTGACTCCTTATTATAGTTTAATTATAAAGAATTATTGGAAATCAGACGCCTTAGATTTATTAAATCTCAGCCACTCAGCCATTAGATTAAGTTCATCAAGATTAGTGAGATTATGTTATGATTGGTGCTACTTTAGGGAGATATATATTGGTTGTCACTAAGATTTTGCTAATTGCATCTGGATCGCAACTCATGTGGGTTGCAACTGGAGACTTTCTCACTTGCATGCGGGTAGCAATTAAGTTTTTTCCCAGTTGCATGTGGGTCGCAACAGAGATATATTTTTCAGTAGCATGTGGGTTGTAAATCTCGACTGAAATTTTTCCCAGTTACATGTGGATCGCAACTAAAATTTTCCCTGTTACATGTTGGTCGCAAGTCATGACTAAGATTTTTTCGAGTTGCATGTGGGTTGGAACTAATATTTTTCTAGCTCCACGTGGGTTACAACTGGGACTTTCCAGTTTTACGTGGGCTGCAACTAAGATTTTGCCAGTTACACTTGTGTTACGATTTTCCAGTTATATATGGATTGTAACTCTTTTTTTCACTCTTTTTCTAGCAAAAGACACGAGTATAGAGCTTTGTTATTTTTTCTGTTACACTCTTTATACAAAGGCAACAAGAAAAATCATGAAAACCACGCATCTTGTGACTCGTCCAAGGCCTTGTAGTGCTTTGTCTGTAGGCCCGTTATATATAAAAAGCCTAGGCAATTGTCAAAAGAGAAGAAAAGACAAGTCACCCAGGAGACTGAGATTAAGACCTGTAGGTGCGCCCTTAACTATATTAAAAAAAAGTTGTGTTAAAAAAATCAATTTTTCACGCTAACAAGATATCTAGCAGCCAGCAACTGCTAAGCCTCGTTTTCTTCTTATCCTTTCACCTAAGGACCATCAGGAGGAAATTCCCCATCTCCAAGATCCCTCTGTTTGGTCGCCCTGGCTTGCACAGCCCGCCGCCAATCGCTGGCTGCTCGGTTTGCTCTCCCAATCTCTCTAGCAGTCGCCCCATATCTTTCCTTCTTCCACCACCGGCGTGTATTTTTGCAATTCCTCGTTTAATTCGCTTTCCCCAGCTTTCCTTCCTTCCTCCCTTTCCGTTTATAATTTTTGGCTCACACAGCATACAGAGATTAACCAAGCAACGATGCGGCTGAGTATTCCCGACTTGGCTTGCTGATAGGCAGATTTGGAGCGTATTTAAGTAGGCGAGGCTCGATGTAAACAAGCAGGGTGGGACTAAAACATGTTTTCTCTCGTAGAATCGCTCCAGGACGTTTTCTTGCCGCCGGGTCTGACTGGTGCGAGGCGTATGACTGGGCCAGCCCAAGAATATACGTACATCTGTAATGGGCGAGCGCGGATAGGTTCAATCGAAGCCGGCCACAGCATTGGGAGGGGATCGTTCGGGAGGGCAGGTTGGACGGAATAAAACGAACCGGTATATGGCAAACTCATGTATTATGCGATTTGGTGGGAGGGCAAAACGGTCCAAAAAAAAGCGTTGACGAAACTTTTTGGCAGAAACCTTAGCTCCTTTATTATTAGGTATAAATAGGACGAAATCAAGACACTAAAGTGTATAGACTACAAGATTTATATCCGAAGGGGAACCAAGTTAAGAGAAATAATGCCAAATAAAGAGTAATCTAGTGAGTTTTTCCTTGCTTAGTGTGTGATTTCTTCATGGTATGCTCGAGGTCGACGACTTCCCTACCGAGATGTGAGCTTCCTTTCTTCTTTACCTCTTTATCGAGTCAACCGCAACACTCATTTGCTCATCGATAACCAAGTCAATTCCAAGTTACATACTATGGTGAGATCCATGCAATTGCCGGGTTAACATCGTAAAACATGTGCGCCGACTAATCTATAGTAGTAGTACAAGTGCTTGGTGATCTTGTGACACTCTCTGTACGTGAGCTCTCAAAAATGGACAGAGCAGGTGCATCATCAGGATTAAAATAGGACAATGTTGGCTCTGATTACTAGCTCTATGTCTGACCTTATTGCAGCCTCCTCGAGATCACTAAGTTATCACCATGTTACCTGACTGTGCTCTGTACTCCCCTTAGGATGTTGATTACTCCGCCATCTCAAAAAAGAACTATAGTACTAATGACCTCGATATCACAATGTCCCGTCCCCCAAGATGACATCGCCCGGCATCACGCTGAATGGCGCTTGTGCGATGCTACTTGTGGCGAACTGGTAGCCGGGGTGAGGAGAAGGCCCGCCTCAACTGTAGAGGGTGCGCCGGAGCTCAGGCGATCCAGCCAGAATGTGTTTGGGGCGGCGAAGGTGCTGGGATTGAACCCACCGAGTGGGTCGAAATCGTGGCAGCTCGCCGAGAAGCGGGACATGTGGGGTGGGTTACCTTGGGCGTCATGGAACAACGGTGACATCGATGAGGTGGACGGTGACGGCGAGGAAACGCTGCCCTGACTGCCACTCCACGCGGCGGGGACGAACGAATGCGCAGGCGTATGGGGCGCCGCCATGGCAGCGGCCTACTCCATCAATGCCGCTTGCTCCGCCGCCACTGCCGCATCCCTCTTCGCCTTCAACATAGCCTCCCTCGCGCGGTGGCTAGCGTTCTCCACCGGGCGCCGGTGGATGCCGAACGCCCACTCAGCGTTGGTCATTCCCTTCAGCCGCTCCTTGGCGCTGGATATCCACGCCACCCACTTCTTCACGGGAGCAGGCTTGGCGGCAAGGGCGTCCACCGCCAACGTGCGTGGAGCGACGTACTGCCTCGTCTTCATGGTTGTACAGTGGAGCAAGGCGACGGCTTGCATGGGGGAAATGGCGGAATTGGAGCCGAGAGAGAAGGGGAACAAGGTGATATGACGTTAATAATGGCGGGAAAGATAATATTTTTTGGGGGAAACTAGCCTTATCTCGCTGAAGAGCTGGCCCGTGCTAACTATTAGCGCCATCCGACGCCCCCGATAGCCTCCCGCTGGATTGGGTTCGGCCTAGGGGCGCCGGATAAAATTACGCACCCCGCCGGCGCAAAAATAAATTTGGAGCGCGCGGCTGGAGAGTATTTTGGTGTCGGTGCCCCCATTTTTATTTTAGGGGGGGAGGGGGCTATAGGGAGGATGAGTTGAGATGCTCTTTATGATTGATATAGCTTGTTGGACTGTTGTATAGTCAAATGAGCTGTTGTGTCTGATCGCTTTCTCACTTATCCTGGTGTACAAAACCGTCAGTTGTAGTTTTCCTCTCAAGGTCATGCCTCGAAGCATGTCTCAAGTGCAACAGAAAGTGTTTGCCTCTCCGACAAAAGATTGGCAAACTTCTTAGAATGAGTCATCCATACTCACTTCAAAAATAATAAATGTGTCGTAAGGCAAGGTTTTGGCTATCGGTTTGATTTTTTCCCCGGAGAGGCTAGGATTGGTGGTAACCATGGTTATTAGTTTCCGGAAAATAATTGACAAATTTTACACATAAAATTTGAATTCAAATTGTAAGAATATTTAAATATTGTGTTATTTTATAACCAGATGGTAACCCACGTTTCTCACATGACGTCTCAACCCAAATTCAAAGTTGGACGAATCTTTTGCCCGAGAAGGAACACCGGGTTGTAGCCTGGTGGCAAGGGAGGCACTGTTGTACCCAGCAGATCTAGGTTCGAGTTCCGCTGGGAGCTGAATTTAGGTTTCTAGTGGACTCCTGTCTTTAACAAAAAGCCATCAGATGCTAGTGCGTGGGATGGTCCCATTTTTTTGGAGAGGGGGGTGGGGGTGGGGGAGGGGGGGGGGCTAACAATAACCACGGGCAATCAAAGAGTAAACAAATCACCAGTTGTAGGATGTAGGTGTATATAGGAAAAAATAGGGAGACCACTCTGTATAGACTACAACATATATAACTACGGAGAACAAAGTTGAGAGATGTAGAAGCTTTTCCTCTTCTCACATGTATTGTTTAACCTCAAGAGAAAAAAGTCAGTGAGTTTTCTTTTGCTTGTTGCGTGATTTCTTCTTGGTATCTAAGCGGTCGGTCCGATGCCTTGTGGTTGGCTTTGATTTGGTCAGATTCATGGTACAGTTGCCTGGAATCGGTGGTACTCGTGGTGTGCGTCTCTACCGACTTCGTCAAGGCATTTGTTTTCTTTGTTCCACATCGCTGCCGCGCTCATGCGTTGTGGATCTGAACTTGTTTTGGTGCTGCAAAAATTGTAGCGATCCTCAGTTTGATCATGAGCATCTCAGTTATAGGTCCTCTCAGTCTATATTTTGTGATCGATTGAATCTTTTTGATCTGTGGTTACTTGGTGGAGAGGAATATGGTATATATCAATTTTTAGCGATTTTTCAATATTTTTGGTTTAATTGCACTTAGTTGAGGATTTGACTCTGAATTTTCTGATAAAAGATGTTAGGCAGAACAATTTGTTTGGCACATGCACGTTAAAATAAATTGTTATCACTTATTTATACTGAACTTTTATACTTAGTTATGATCATTCTTTCAATATACAATTTTAAGAACTTGTATTACCGCGGGAGCGGTGTTTTGGAACATGGGTGCATATGCTCCCTATATTTCGAAATGCATCTTACATACATTTAATTTTTTAAAAAAATTAAAACTAAAAATTCGCACGTACATCTTCACGTGCTACGTGCTCACAAAGTCGTTTCATAAAAAAATTGACTTATCATGTGACGTGTGTAAAAAAGACAAAATTCAGTGCTAAAAATAATGCTTTTCACAAGATAAACTTTCTTTTTTATATAGATCACACAAAATATTGATTTTTCGTGAAACTTGACGAACACACGTATATTATGGAGATGTACATGTAGAATTTTTTGTCCAAATTTTTCGACATTTCGAAATATGATTTTTTGGTAGAGGGAGCATACGCACCCGGGAGCCGAATTGAATTTCCGTATTACCGCTCAATATTAAGATAATTACAATGTTGTTTGCCATACCATTTTCATGTTGCTACAAATAAATCTAAGTAGTGTTTTGCAAACAAAGTTACATCGGTTACTTCCATTTAGATCTGTCGGCTGTTAAAAACATTTTATGTTATCGTGTGACCTCTAGTTTGAGAAAAAAAAAAAAGACAAAATCACATGTTCCCGAGGGTCAATCTGTGGCAATGAATCAAATCGTAGTGCATATATATATATATAATATGTGGCAGTCATATTGATCATAATGTATATGTATATAGTATATATATGTGATGTGGGCCACCTAAATATCTTGTCAAGGGATCAAAAGTGTAGCTTCTAACAAATATCAAGATTACACCTAGTCATGCATCAGGCCCGGGCTTGGACAAGATCCCTACCAGGCACTGGAGGAGCGGTGGCCACCATCAAGCACGTCATGAACCCCGCGTTCTCCCCCCAAGCCGGAGTGGCGACTCGCCACTGGCGAGCCTCATGAACAAGTCTGTCGTGACCACCAAGGAGTACTGAGCGTTCAGCCACGCTGCCTCGCCCCACCATGACTTTCCACACTCCCGACGCGAGAGCAGCAGCAAGAACATGATCCTCTTCTGGACGAGGCAGTCACGGCGCCGCTCCGGCGTGCACTGCGCCCAGGCGTACACCTTGGGGAACTCCTGGTCCAAGTCGGCCTCTCCGGAGGCGTACAGCCTCGTGGAGTTGTACACAGCGTAGTTCACGGTGGCGTTCATGAGCGGCGCCACGGCGCACTGGAACCTGGCGGCTCGACCGTGGCGTCAATGTTGAAGAGGCCGGGTCGGACGCGTCGGGTTGTATGTTGTGCCGTCGGTGGGGCGGGAATGGATGTTGGAGTACTGGGCGACGCAGGAGTCGTAGAAGACGGTGGCGGACCTCCTGTAGGGCATGCGTCCGGCAGGACCTCGAAGGCCTGGTCGAGGCACTGAGGCAGGGGAAGCAGTAGGCGGCGTTGGCGTCGCCGCGGCAGAGCGCGAGAGCCCAGACTTGCTGCGGAACGGCGCCGACCTGGGCGCGCGGTTGCGAAGAGGTCCGGCGACTGGGAGGCCTTCTTATTGGGGAGGATGGCACCGATGCGGTAGATGTTCTTCTCGTACCTGCTCTTGGCCGGCCGTGTAGGTGCTGGAACTGCAAATTAGCCACGGGTATTCTATTCTCCTGCGGCGGGCGGGGGAAGCGAACAGCGCGACGGTGACGATGGCCACGGACACGAGGAAGTGGTGAGCCGCCATACTAGCGGCCAGTGATGGTGGAACGGGGAATTGTTGGTGGTACCTTTTGTATACCGGATTAATTTTGACCAATTGGAAAGCAATTCCTTAACCCTATATTTTTGGTTGTAATCAGATTATTTAAATGTTTTGGTGCAAACTTTTTTTTTTTGCGTTTAGAACTATTAATTTGCCAAATTTTTTATGTGGTTCCTGAATTTGTGCAGAACTATTAATTTGCTGTGAGTGGATATATTGAGGATTTTAGAGACTGAATAATTAATTGTGTTAGTTTGTATAAAGTGTATACATAAGAATTGTAAAAGTGTTAACAAGATTTAGATACAATGTTAGAGACCTTTCCGGCTAAAAGACAAATGTTAGAGACCTGATCATTTCATCGATTAGTTTATAGCCTAGCGAGTCCTATTTTTGATGTTTTCTGGAGACCTCATCTATCATCCATTATCTTCTAGATTGATGCACTTCTCGTGTCTGCATTTGTATATAAATATTTATATAGAAAAATTAATTTGAATTTGAACTACATACTCACTCAGGACGTAAAAGGACTTGGGAGATTTGTTGAAATTCAGATGTATCACTCTTTAGTATCACTCAAGTGTACTCGGTCCATGAAAGGATGTCAGCAGTATAGTCGAAATGCAAATATGAACAATTATCTATGGCACTACCAATAACGGTTTAGTTCACGCGCTTTCGTGGTACTGAATTTTTCCGTTGCAACGCACGGACACTTTTGCTCGTATCATTCAAATAGATGGTACAAGACATGCACATGTTGATTGATCATTTGTGTGACCTATACAAGACACATGACAACCATAACTAAACTGATAGTTCCAGACATGAATGGCCGTAAGACATATCAAGGATGCATATATACGTGGATGCATATATACATAGCTAGTATATCAACCCATAGTCACAAAATACTATTCACAAGTCATGCACACACATCAAGAAAAATAAATTAACTGAATCCATGATTGATAATACATAGTTGCAAGCCAAATTTGAAGAACTGGATGATTGTAGATAAGTGTACAAGGAGTTTCTAGCAATGAAAGCTTATGAAATGAAGGGATCTAAGGTGAATTGCATGGCGGTGTTGGTGTAGAGTGAATCTAGGGGGACATATATACCTTCCATTAATGTCCCTATAGAGATTTGCAGTGTATGCTAGGGGTGAGTTTCTTAGTGAACAATGGGCATGTTTATATCGTATCACTCAAAGACATCATGCCACCATGGAAGACGTGTCATGAGTACCGTTCCACTGAATGTTAGGTTTAGACGTGCCCTCAAGGCCGTAAATTTATGACTTGGACTCACCTGGTAGGATGCCTTGTGTGGGTGCACCTGAATCATGAACCATATTTATCCATATGGAAGCTCTAAGCGAACATATTTTAGTCGGCAATCAATAAGATTAGCCGATTCAAGATGAAGAATAGAAAAATGAAGCTACATTTGAAAATTATAATGTTTCTGTTGAAACTGCCTTGGTAGATGAATCTTAGAAAAGAGAACCTAGTAATGAAAAATGGAAATAGAGCAGCAAGTGATGCCACTACGATGAAAAGACACAATGAAGTGTTACTCTTTATCAGAAAATGTGGAAGTGTCACAGTTATATTGTTTTGAACTGTTGAAAAAGTTCTACAAATCTATCCACTGAATCTCTGCTTGATGACACACATGGGCCCGGATGTGTCCCTTTTCCGAGGGAAAATTACACATGGGTCCTAACTTGGCGCAGTAGAAGAGAACGTTTGTGCGAAAATACATTTCTACATTCTTATGAGCTTCTACACAAATGCTGACCGGTGGGAAGAGCCCATGGCGTTTAATTAAGAAGAATGGTGTAACATCACTGAAATTGCGGATACCAGGACACAAACTCAGCTGGGTGAGAAGACATCAACCCTTTCTCTTCTCGGCATCTGATCTCAAGCTTTGTGTTGCAAGGTGCACAACAGAAATATAGGATTAGAAGGAACCCCATCACTATTTCGTTGACCTTATATGAGGCATGCGGGTAGCAGGCTTGCAGCCAGTAGTGCAGAGAGTTAGCCCGAAGCCTCGAGCTGTTACCGGAGTTGTGGCATTTGGCCGTTGACTCATTGGGGTTATTGCGTCTGCGCAAGGCTTCTAGCTGCACTTGGGCAGTGGCGCACACAGCATATATTCTCCTCGTTATTCATACTTTGGTTTATTGGATTCAACTTTGGCGTTTCTTACCCTCGAAGGACCAGCGGCAGTACATGATTTCTAGATGCAACCGCCTTCGAATGTTTGCCCAGCATATTTTCTACCAGGCTACTTAGCGTCCTATTAAGAGATTACAAGATACCTAGATTGCTTTGCGGCGATTTGCACAAAAATAACCCAAAAGTGGAAGAAAAGCACAGACTAACCCTCCGGCGAAACTATTTCACTCATCTAACCCTTTTGTGTGGCGCCCCTCTCATGGGCGCCACACATGCCAGTGTGGCGCCCCTCCTGCCGGCGCCACAAACCCAGCCGACGTGGCGCCATCGACGCTGAGCTGGTGCGCCCATCCGACGTGGCAGCATGTGTGGCGCCCCTCCCATAGGCGCCACACATGCCCTTACAATTGCCCAAAACATACTGTGAGACAATTCGTCTGGGACTTAGCCGTTTTGCGAGGCTCTATGTGTGGCGCCGATGCCACGGGCGCCACACTAGCATGTGTGGCGCCGATGCCACGGGCGCCACACATCCATTTAAGTGTGGCGCCCGCACCCGCCCCCAGCCCAACCATCTTCTTCTTCTCTGTTTCTTCTCCTCCCTCCCTCTCTCCCCCAAGGCGGCCGGCGGTTCCTCCTCCTCCCTCCCTCTCTCCCCCAACAAATCGGCCACAAATTCGTCAGATCCGACCGGCCAATCTCTTCCCCATCCATTCCTCAAGGTAATCCCCTTCGAATCCCTCAAATTCATCCACTAATTTCATAAATCTTGCTAGATTTGTACATGAACCCTAGACATGGAAACTAGATTTGAAATGGCTATGTGTAGGAATGTGTATGTGTAGGAATGTGTATGTGTAGGAACCCTAGATATGTAGGAACCCTAGATATGTAGGAACCCTAGATGTGTTGAATGAAATTTTACATGTATGTGTTGAAACCCTATGTATGTATGTGTTGAAATGTCTAATATTTGCCTTTCAAATGCATTCAAATTTGTTACATATGCCTATTATTTGTGATGGAATAACTCATATTTGAACCAAATATTTGTTGGAACCCTAGATATGAATGTATGTGTGTATGTATGGAACCTTTTGTATGTATGTGGTGAAAGGAAAAATTGGAGCTTAGCAAATGCATTCTATTGTCTTACATATGTCTATTATGTGCCTAGGAATGGTATGTCTTACGAAATTCATATGTGTGATGTATTTGGATATGAACTCTCATGTATGTGTGATGTATGTGTGATGTATTTGGATATGAACTCTCATGTATGTGTGATGTATGTGTGATGTATTTGGATATGAACTCTCATGTATAGTGGAATGACTCATAACATGGTTGTGTAAACATGTAGAATGGTGTGGCTTCTGGATGAAGAGTACGACAGGGAGCACCGGGCTGTTCATATGACGGAGAGGGGAACGGATCTTCACCCTTTGAAGATTCGTTACCATGGCACAGTGGATATACCGTATGACAAGAGGTACACGGAGTTCATCCAGCCTACCGGTCTTATGCCGTTCATATCCCTTGTAAGCCGTGGGGGCCGAACATGAACGCCGCGGCACTCACCGCTCTTGTCGACCGGTGGAGGCCGGAGACGCACACCTTCCACTTGAGGGCCGGCGAGATGGCCCCTACTCTCCAGGATGTTTCCATGATCCTTGGACTACCTATTCAGGCGATCCACGTGTATGAACACAGCTTCTGATGGGTGGCGCGGACAGATGGAGGACCTTATTGGCAGGGCTCCTCCGGCGCCAGCAAATCCAAAGGAGAGAGTTCCCGCCGGCGCGTCTTTCTCTTGGATCAAGACTAACTTTGCACAATGCCCGGAAGGGGCCAACGAGGACACTCGGAGGACGTACGCCCGTGTGTACTTATGGTACATGATTTCGAAGACTCTCTTTCCTGACAGTGGGGAAGCTGGCCCATTGGTGTTGGCTGAAGGCGCTTACGGTGTTGGACAACCGGTGGAGTTGGGGAACAGCGGCACTTGCCTACCTCTACCGGCAGGTGATGACTTGTTCTATGTACTATTTCCCTATAGTATTGTGCTAGACAAAGTAGTAACCAAATGTCTTATGTACGCAATTGGACGAAGCTTGTCGCAGGACTGGGAGCAGGACTGGGAGCGGCGGTATTGGTGGATGCTTGCTCCTACTTTCCGTATGGAGCTAGGACCGCATATCAGTTGGGCGGCCTAGGGTACTCAACGAGAGGCCATGGCCTCATTACCCGAACAACCCTGATTGGGAGCCCACTTGGGCATACCTTTGGGACAGTGTCTCGGAGATGACAAGCGATCCAATGGTCATGTACAGGCAGTACACTGCGGAGTTGGACACTCTTACCGCTGAGCAGGTAACCGATCACTCTTTTGCAATCCTAGTTTTCATTGATTGTACTAGCATGTTCTAAATTCTGAAATATTTGTATGGTGCAGGTGGAATGGGAGTCATATGGTTCGTACTACCGTATTGGCGCGGGGATGGCTGACTGATGCGTGTAGTTGACACGTCCGTTGGGAACCCCAAGAGGAAGGTGATGACGCGGCAAGTTTCCCTCAAGAAACCAAGGTTTAATCGAACCGTAGGAGTCAAGAAGCACGTTGAAGGTTGATGGCGGCGGGATGTAGTGCGGCGCAACACTGAGATTCGCGCCAACGTGGAACTCACAACACAACCAAGTACTTTGCCCCAACGAAACAGTGAGGTTGTCAATCTCACCGGCTTGCTGTAACAAAGGGTTAACCGTATTGTGTGCAAGATGATTGTTTGCAAGAAAACAGTAAAAAAACAAGTATTGCAGCAGATTTGTATTTCAGTATAAAAGAATGGACCGGGGTCACTAGAGGTGTCTCTCCCATAAGATAAAAGCATGTTGGGTGAACAAATTACAGTCGGGCAATTGACAAATAGAGAGGGCATAACAATGCACATACATGTCATGATAAATATAGTGAGATTTAATTGGGCATTACGACAAAGTACATAGACCGCTATCCAGCATGCATCTATGCCTAAAAAGTCCACCTTCAAGTTATCATCCGAACCCCTTCCAGTATTAAGTTGCAAAACAACAGCAATTGCATTAAGTATGGTGCGTAATGTAATCAATAACTACATCCTCGGACATAGCATCAATGTTTTATCCCTAGTGGCAACAACACATCCATAACCTTAGGGGTTCTGTCACTCCCCCAGATTCACGGAGACATGAACCCACTATCGAGCATAAATACCCCCTCTTGGAGTTAATAGCGAAAACTTGGCCAAAGCCTCTACTAATAACGGAGAGCATGCAAGATCTTAAACAACACATAGGTAATAACTTGATAATTAACATAACATAGTATTCTCTATCCATCGGATCCCGACAAACACAACATATAGCATTACAGATAGATGATCTTGATCATGTCAGGCAGCTCACAAGATCCAACAATGAAGCACAATGAGGAGAAGACAACCATCTAGCTACTGCTATGGACCCATAGTCCAGGTGAACTACTCACTCATCACTCCGGAGGCGACCATGGCGGTGAAGAGTCCTCCGGGAGATGAATCCCCTCCGGCAGGGTGCCGGAGGAGATCTCCTAATCCCCGAGATGGGATTGGCGGCGCGGCGTCTCGGAAGGTTTTCCGTATCGTGGCTCTCCTGGGGTTTCGCGACGGAGGCTATTTGTAGGCGGAAGGGCAGTAAAGAGGCGGCACGAGGGGCCCACACCATGGGTCGGCGCGGCAGGGCCTGGCCGCGCCGCCCGGTGTGTCGCCACCCGTGGCCCCACTTCGACTCTCCTTCGGTCTTCGGAAGCTTCATGGCAAAATAGGACCCCGGGCGTTGATTTCGTCCAATTCGAGAATATTTCGTTAGTAGGATTTTAAACCAAAAACAAGCAAAAAACAGAATGGCTCTTCGGCATCTTGTTAATAGGTTAGTTCCGTAAAATGCACGAATATGACATAAAGTGTGCATAAAACATGTAGATATCATCAATAATGTGGCATGGAACATAAGAAATTATCGATACGTCGGAGACGTATCAACATCCCCAAGCTTAGTTCTGCTCGAGCAGGTAAAACGATAACAAAGATAATTTCTAAGTGACATGCCATCATAACCTTGATCATACTATTTGTAAACATATGTAATGAATGCAGCGATCAAAACAATGGTAATGACATGAGTAAACAAGTGAATCATAAAGCAAAGACTTTTCATGAATAGTACTTCAAGACAAGCATCAATAAGTCTTGCATAAGAGTTAACTCATAAAGCAATAAATCAAAGTAAAGGTATTGAAGCAACACAAAGGAAGATTAAGTTTCAGTGGTTGCTTTCAACTTATAACATGTGTATCTCATGGATAATTGTCAACATAGAGTAATATAACAAGTGCAATATGCAAGTATGTAGGAATCAATGCATAGTTCACACAAGTGTTTGCTTCTTGAGGTGGAGAGAGATAGGTGAACTGACTCAACATAAAAGTAAAAAGAATGGTCCTTCAAAGAGGAAAGCATCGATTGCTATATTTATGCTAGAGCTTTTATTTTGAAAACATGAAACAATTTTGTCAACGGTAGTAATAAAGCATATGAGTTATGTAAATTATATCTTACAAGTTGCAAGCCTCATGCATAGTATACTAATAGTGCCCGCACCTTGTCCTAATTAGCTTGGACTACCGGATCATCGCAATACACATGTTTTAACCAAGTGTCACAATGGGGTACCTCCATGCCGCCTGTACAAAGGTCTAAGGAGAAAGCTCGCATTTTGGATTTCTCGCTTTTGATTATTCTCAACTTAGACATCCATACCGGGACAACATGGACAACAGATAATGGACTCCTCTTTAATGCATAAGCATGTGGCAACAATTATTATTCTCATATGAGATTGAGGATATATGTCCAAAACTGAAACTTCCACCATGAATCATGGCTTTAGTTAGCGGCCCAATGTTCTTCTCTAACAATATGCATGCTCCAACCATTAAGGTGGTAGATCTCTCTTACTTCAGACAAGATGGACATGCATAGCAACTCACATGATATTCAACAAAGAATAGTTGATGGCGTCCCCGAAACATGGTTATCGCACAACAAGCAACTTAATAAGAGATAAAGTGCATAAGTACATATTCAATACCACAATAGTTTTTAAGCTATTTGTCCCATGAGCTATATATTACAAAGGTGAATGATGGAATTTTAAAGGTAGCACTCAAGCAATTTACTTTGGAATGGCGGAGAAATACCATGTAGTAGGTAGGTATGGTGGACACAAATGGCATAGTGGTTGGCTCAAGGATTTTGGATGCATGAGAAGTATTCCCTCTCGATACAAGGTTTAGGCTAGCAAGGTTATTTGAAACAAACACAAGGATGAACGGTGCAGCAAAACTCACATAAAAGACATATTGTAAACATTATAAGACTCTACACCGTCTTCCTTGTTGTTCAAAACTCAATACTAGATATTATCTAGACTTTAGAGAAACCAAATATGCAAACCAAATTAGCAAGCTCTAAGTGTTTCTTCATTAATGGGTGCAAAGTATATGATGCAAGAGCTTAAACATGAGCACAACAATTGCCAAGTATCAAATTATCCAAGACATTTTAGAATTACTACATGTAGCATTTTCCAATTCCAACCATATAACAATTTAACGAAGAAAAACTTCGCCATGAATACTATGAGTAAAGCCTAAGGACATACTTGTCCATATGCTACAGCGGAGCGTGTCTCTCTCCCATACAGCGAATGCTAGGATCCATTTTATTCAAACAAAACAAAAACAAAAACAAACCGACGCTCCAAGCAAAGTGCATAAGATGTGACGGAATAAAAATATAGTTTCAGGGGAGGAACCTGATAATGTTGTCGATGAAGAAGGGGATGCCTTGGGCATCCCCAAGCTTAGACGCTTGAGTCTTCTTAGAATATGCAGGGGTGAACCGGGGCATCCCCAAGCTTAGAGCTTTCACTCTCCTTGATCATATTGTATCATACTCCTCTCTTGATCCTTGAAAACTTCCTCTACACCAAACTCGAAACAACTCATTAGAGGGTTAGTGCAAAATAAAAATTAACATGTTCAGAGGTGACACAATCATTCTTAACACTTCTGGACATTGCATAAAGCTACTGGACATTAATGGATCAAATAAATTCATCCAACATAGCAAAAGAGGCAATGCGAAATAAAAGGCAGAATCTGTCAAAACAGAACAGTCCGTAAAGATGGATTTTATTAAGGCACCAGACTTGCTCAAATGAAAATGCCCAAATTGAATGAAAGTTGCGTACATATCGGAGGATCACTCACGTAAATTGGCATAATTTTCTGAGTTACCTACAGAGAATTAGACCCAGATTCGTGACAGCAAAGAAATCTGTTTCTGTGCAGTAATCCAAATCTAGTATTCACTTTACTATCAAAGACTTTACTTGGCACAACAAAACATAAAACTAAGATAAGGAGAGGTTTCTACAGTAGTAAACAACTTCCAAGACTCAAATTCAAAACAAAAATACTGTAGTAAAAACATGGGTTGTCTCCCATAAGCGCTTTTCTTTAACGCCTTTCAGCTAGGCGCAGAAAGTGTGTATCAAGTATTATCAAGAGACGAAGCATCAACATTATAAGTTCCCCCATCTGTGGTGGCACTAAGGGGTTTATCAATTTTAGGCCTATAATAATATTTCTTTGGTTTAGGCACTTTAGAGACATACATAAACTTTTGCTCCTTTCCCACATAAGCTTTCTCTCTAAACTTTAAAGATGAAAAGGTTGAACCCAAGGTTCCCATAGCTTTTTCAAGTTCGCCAATCCTATTAATTTGATTATCATGGTCAACACAAGTTCCTAGGACACTAATTCTTTCATCAATTCCTCCTAAGGATTTATCAAGTTCATCAGTTTTATCAAGTAACATTTCCAACTTAGTTTCATCATTTCTCTATGGTTTCCAATTTTTTCATAACATCCTCAAGTGAGGTTTCAATTTTAGTTTCATTAACATGTGGTGTTCCAAATAAACTCTCAATAATGCAACTAGCTTCTAAAGCGGGAGCGCCTAGGAAGTTACCCCCCGCGAGACAATCAAGAACATATCTATTCCAGCTAGAGATACCAACATAAAAATTCCTGAGTAGGATAGTGGTGGAGTGTTTCTTAGTGCACCTATTATGGGCATCACTAATTCTATACCAAGCATCTTTTAAACATTCTCCCCTTGTTGCTTAAATGAACGAACTTCAACTTCAGGATTACTCATTTTAGCAGTAGTAAATAAAGCAAACTAGATAAGATAAATGCAAGTAACTAATTTTTTTGTGTTTTTGATATAACGAACAAGATAGCAAATAAAGTAAAGCTAGCAACTAATTTTTTTGTGTTTTGATATAATGCAGCAAACAAAGTAGTAAATAAAATAAAGCAAGACAAAAACAAAGTAAAGAGATTGGGAAGTGGAGACTCCCTTGCAGCGTGTCTTGATCTTCCCGGCAACGCTAGAAATTTTGCGGCGCAAAGTTGACGTGGAGTTAGAGATCTCTTGTGGTGTAACTGGTCCTCAACGGCGGAAATTTGCTTGATGCGTGTAGTTGACACGTCCGTTGGGAACCCCAAGAGGAAGGTGTGAGCAAGCGGCAAGTTTCCCTCAAGAAACCAAGGTTTAATTGAACCAGTAGGAGTCAAGAAGCACGTTGAAGGTTGATGGCGGCGGGATGTAGTGCGGCGCAACACCAGAGATTCGGCGCCAACGTGGAACCTGCACAACACAACCAAAGTACTTTGCCCCAACGAAACAGTGAGGTTGTCAATCTCACCGGCTTGCTGTAACAAAGGATTAACCGTATTGTGTGGAAGATGATTGTTTGCAAGAAAACAGTAAAAAACAAGTATTGCAGCAGATTTGTATTTCAGTATAAAAGAATGGACCGGGGTCCACAGTTCACTAGAGGTGTCTCTCCCATAAGATAAAAGCATGTTGGGTGAACAAATTACAGTCGGGCAATTGACAAATAGAGAGGGCATAACAATGCACATACATGTCATGATAAATATAGTGAGATTTAATTGGGCATTACGACAAAGTACATAGACCGCTATCCAGCATGCATCTATGCCTACAAAGTCCACCTTCAGGTTATCATCCGAACCCCTTCCAGTATTAAGTTGCAAAACAACAAACAATTGCATTAAGTATGGTGCGTAATGTAATCAATAACTACATCCTCGGACATAGCATCAATGTTTTATCCCTAGTGGCAACAGCACATCCATAACCTTAGGGTTTCTGTCACTCCCCCATATTCACGGAGACATGAACCCACTATCGAGCATAAATACTCCCTCTTGGAGTTAATAGCGAAAACTTGGCCAAAGCCTCTACTAATAACGGAGAGCATGCAAGATCTTAAACAACACATAGGTAATAACTTGATAATTAACATAACATAGTATTCTCTATCCATCGGATCCCGACAAACACAACATATAGCATTACAGATAGATGATCTTGATCATGTTAGGCAGCTCACAAGATCCAACAATGAAGCACAATGAGGAGAAGACAACCATCTAGCTACTGCTATGGACCCATAGTCCAGGGGTGAACTACTCACTCATCACTCCGGGGCGACCATGGCGGTGAAGAGTCCTCCGGGAGATGAATCCCCTCTCCGGCAGGGTGCCGGAGTAGATCTCCAGAATCCCCCGAGATGGGA
The DNA here is from genome assembly GCA_030979885.1 of Lolium multiflorum. Taxonomy (NCBI): domain Eukaryota; kingdom Viridiplantae; phylum Streptophyta; class Magnoliopsida; order Poales; family Poaceae; genus Lolium; species Lolium multiflorum. Next base: position 211,619,786 of record CM061747.1, on the reverse strand, counting down.
TTGGCGGCGGCGGCGTCTCTGGAAGGTTTTCCGTATCGTGGCTCTCGGTGGGGGTTTCGCGACGGAGGCTATTTGTAGGCGGAAGGGCAGGGAAGAGGCGGCACGAGGGCCCACACCATGGGTCGGCGCGGCCAGGGCCTGGCCGCGCCGCCCTGGTGTGTCGCCACCTCGTGGCCCCACTTCGACTCTCCTTCGGTCTTCTGGAAGCTTCGTGGCAAAATTGGACCCTGGGCGTTGATTTCGTCCAATTCCGAGAATATTTCGTTACTAGGATTTCTGAAACCAAAAACAGCAGAAACAACTCTTCGGCATCTTGTTAATAGGTTAGTTCCAGAAAATGCACGAATATGACATAAAGTGTGCATAAAACATGTAGATATCATCAATAATGTGGCATGGAACATAAGAAATTATCGATACGTCGGAGACGTATCACTGACCTCAACCACAAGTGCACGGAGGAGGCGCGGTTCTGGCGTATGCGCTGCCCACTCATATGCATGTGGCTTGTTGAACACCACCAGCCGCACAGAGTGATGAGACAGTTTGGGTTGTATCAGGAGTGCCCACCTCAGTGGCAAGACACGGACAATGCGCTTCATAGGTAAACTTCTGGAATCATGCGATGGAAGATTCTTGATACAAGAGGTACAATCTAACTTCTTGATTCTTGCAGGCTTGATAGGCAGCGGCAGAGGAAGATCACAAATTGGCCAGTCCACCATAGCGGCCACATCGCAACGTTCCAACACTGTTTGGAAGCGACACGGACTGCTGGCCCTTTGGAGATTGTGCCTCACGACTTGGCCGCTTTCAACAACTACCTCTAGTGGTTCCATGAAAACACGCGTATCGAGTTAGTGAAGCGCGCGTATGCTGACTACATCTTGGACGACCCCATCGAGTTCGATGAGGTTGCGCAAAGCCAGCACGACACCTATGCTCGCAAAGGGAGATCGACTTCTATTGCTTCCGAGCTGAACTTCGTGGTAATGGATTCTCTCATTAACTAGTACATCATCTAGATTGCCATGTGCTCGCTTAAATTGTGTATGCTATGTTTGTCACAGCGGTCGGAGATCCAAAAAACAGCTGACGAGTGCGAGATTATATGGGAGCAGAGCGAGAGAGAAGAAAAGCCTGTCGGACCGTTGCACCATTTCATTAAGGTATGATCACCAACTTTGAATGTACGCTATTATGTTCTGGTGGCTTTGTAACCATGAGTTCCATGATGCAGAACACTGCACGAAAGATGCGGCGGTTAGCCAACTTGCTAGGTTGCCGCGAAGGCGAAATCCCCACATCCTCCTCTTCTGAAGAACCGCGGGCATGGACTATTTTGTTGCTGTCAAACATGTTCTTACTAATTTCAACTTTTGTAATCTCATGTGTTCATGTTTGTGAAGATTCCTCCTGAAGACGACTTGATTCTGAGTCAAAGCATACCTCCAAAGCATACCTCCAAGCAAGCCCCACGGTCAGCTTACCAGTTGAAGCCAAGGGGCAATGCTCCAAAACGGTACACTCCGGAAGATTATGTCACCCGAGGAAAGAAGGTTGTCATTGAGGAGGATGAGGGGCCGGTGCGGAGATCATCTTTGTCGAGGATGAGGAACGACGAGCCGTTCTCTTCAGAGTAGGACGAGCATGAGGAGCAGGAGGAGCAGCAGGAGCAGCAGCAACAAGAGCCACGGCAGCGGACGAAGAGGATGGCCGTCCGGAAGCAGCCCGTGAGGACGACACGTCGAGGACGACACTAGGATGTGCTCCGTGTTGTTGTGAACTATATCTTCATAAGTATCGAGTTGTGAACCCTATGTCATTTCGAACCATGTCTGTAATGCTACTTGTTGTTTGAATCTACTTCCTACGATGTGAGCTATGAAGTGTTATATGTGTATGTTCTGAGATTGGTACTTGTTGTGTCCAATGAAAACTGTTGGAGTTTGGTAGGATTTTTCAGGTTTTTAACACAAGTCCATGTGTGGCGCCCTTCACAGTGGCGCCACACTGCACTGTGTGGCGCCCGTGGAATTGGCGCCACACATGCCAACTTATATTCAGTATTGGGTCGAAAACATCCAGGGGCTCCGCACGATAAGTCCTTAGCCGTTTTGGCGATGCTCTTTGTGTGGCGCCCGTGGCATCGGCGCCACACATGCTAGTGTGGCGCCCGTGGCATCGGCGCCACACATAGAGCCTCGCAAAACGGCTAAGTCCCGGACGAATTGTCTCACAGTATGTTTTGGGCAATTGTAAGGGCATGTGTGGCGCCGATGGGAGGGGCGCCACACATGCTGCCACGTCGGATGGGCGCACCAGCTCAGCGTCGATGGCGCCACATCGGCTGGGTTTGTGGCGCCGGCAGGAGGGGCGCCACACTGGCATGTGTGGCGCCCATGAGAGGGGCGCCACACAAAAGGGTTAGATGAGTGAAATAGTTTCGCCGGAGGGTCAGTCTGTGCTTTTCTTCCACTTTTGAGTTATTTTTGTGCAAATCGCCTTGCTTTGCAGTCTTTTTTTATGATTGATTTTGTATCGACACTCGTTGATCCATGATTTGTAAACTCTGAATAATCAGTAATTAGTTTTTTAAATAAAAGACTGCGTGCATCAACCGATGCCGCCGGGGTGAACCCCATTTCGAAAAAGAAAAAAAATTCTTCTCGTAGGACTGTTACACATTTGGCCACGGAAACATAAAACATTATCTAAAATTGAGTTCCAAACTCCAGCTTAATTAAATAGAGCTCTTACGGTCTAACAGTTTGCACTCAGAAGCCGTTACTAGCTGTTACCGGAGTTGCCTTTACTGTTCGACGCCAGTCATATACACACCTCTGCTAGCAGCACCTATATAAACTGCCGATGGACGAAGAGAAACACCCATACGACGTCCAAGAACCCTGAACATGGGCCGCTTCCGCGTCGCAGCCGTCTTCATCCTCGCGTTCATGATGTCCGTCTCGGCGGCGCATGCTAGCCGCCCCATAGACGCAGGGACATGGCCGGAGTATGGAGTTGGGAGCGTGTTGGTAGGATCAAACGGTGGCAAGTGGCCCTATGGCGTCGGCTCTCTGGAGCTCCGCGTCAAAGAGGCTGCCGCCGGCGCCCCTGCTGCCGTCGCCGTCGAGGAGCCAGAGCAGGGATTCGCCTTTGTTCACCGCAAGATCTGGGATCACGACATCAATTGCTACAAGAAGGTGCCCATCACGGGGTTTTGACACCGGAACATTTCTCATGTGACCCGATCGATCTTGTGACGTGCTTAAGTACTTGCAGTACAGGCGTAAATGAAATATATATTTGTATCGTAATTAACAATCGCCATGAATAAAAGCATGATCGTGTTCCGGCCGGCTCGCCGTGTGGTCTCGTCGCTCCCACCCGCGAGCCTTGCCACGCGACCTAGATGACCTGCGTTACTTTTGCCACGCGTGTAAGCATGTTGAAGTTCAACTCTGACATTTCGTTCCACGGCTCGAGCGATCACAAGCGCACGGTCAGACATAATTACATGCTCTAGTCAGTTCATTCTAAAAATCGATTTTATGAAGGAGCGTCGGGCAATTATATTTAACACCTCCTCTCACGTCTAGTGGTCCTTTTTAAAAAATCTCGCACAGGCTTAGACGTGTAACCTTGAATTTGTTTTTCTAGGAAGGATACAAATATTTATTTTAAATATTGTGTTGGCTAAGATTTGAATCGAGGACGTTGCGATCTTATACCATGTGAAATCGCATGCTCTAGACAATTCAACTAAAAGACCGATTTTATGAAAGAGAGCTAGATAATTATATTCAACATTGCGAAACAGTCGGCTGACAGGAAAGAGCACCACTAACCAAGTTATGAGTGCACGATCGCCGAAGAGCAAAACACATCACTTGTACGCGGGGCAAGGAAACCGTACATTTGTCATGTCGCGGCCCGTGGGATAGTAAGAGCATATCTGGCAGATACATCATCCGTATGTACCACATTATGCAGATGGGGTTAACTGCCACAAAAATTTGCGCGAAAAACATGATGCACCGAACAGATACTCTATTCTCCAACCGGTAACACTATGTCAACGATTTTGGCGCTAGAAATTCAAACAAGATAAAGCAGTTTTCATCTGAGTTCATCCTAGTTTTTACAAGATTTTGCAAAAGAAGGAACTAAACCTAGGTTAAGCTAGCCTGGGATTTAGACTACTATCACCGGGACTTGGGGGCGGCGACCGGCAGTGGCGATTCACTCCTCCTCCTCATTGTCCTTGTCGGAGAGGTCGAACTCATCGTCGGAATAGTTAATGTCGACGAACCCATGCCTCGCCATCTCCAAGCAGATGGAGGCGGGCTTGGCCTTGCGCATGTCGCGCTCCTCCTCCTCGGCGAGGTCGCGGGCCCGCTTGGCCTTCTCCCACATGTCGGCGACGACCGTGGTGAGAGAGAGTTCCGACAGGCCATGGCGAGGTGAGAGAGTGCCCCTCGTGCGCCGTGTCTTTTTCGTCCTCTCCGTCGCCGGAGTCTAGCACAACTGAGGTATCGGAGGAAGCGGCCGCGTCGCTGGGAATGGAACGCGTCGCTGCCGCGGATGAACCTGCCTCGCCGTCATGCGCGCCGTGCGGGAGGAGGCCGAACCACGCGGGGGATCGCGTGTTCTTGCGGGAGAGATGGTCGGAGATGCGCGTTGTGCGCTCCGTGGCCGCCTCCGGCGCTCGGCGGCTCGACGAAGACCCACCGTTCATATTTATGCCGCCACGGTTGAAATTGGGCGGCGCCATCGACGTAGGTGTTGGAGGGGGTGGGTATTAACCGATACCGGCGGTGGCAATTTTTCTTTGGTGGCTAGAGTCGGGGGGGATCGAATAAATGGTGGCGTATACAATGGGCGGAGGAAGAGGAGCAAATGGGAAGGGGTTTTCGAAAGGCCTCAGGCCGATCTTTATTAAGAAGAAAGAAGTGTGTTACAGCAAGCTGCTGTCAGCTCCGAGGCAGAGCAATGCAGCGAATATTCAGCAACCAGATAGGCCTGGGCTGCAGAAAGAGTAGCAAACAGCTACTGAAACTACAGAGCTACAGCATAAGAGAGAAACATGACACAGCCATAGGCAACAAGGAAGAAGACTGCAGTACAACTACTCAGTGGCAACGATCAGGCCAGCAGATCTCCAGATAGCGATGTCGTCCCTGATGCCATCAAAAACCTCCTCAGCTGAGTGTTGCGCACCCTCAAAAATTCTTGTGTTTCTTTCCTTCCAAATCTTCCAATGTACCAGGATGACAACGGTGTCAAAGTCACGTCGCAGCGGCTTGGGGACCTGCTTCCTCGCTTTAAGCCACCAGTCCTCTGTGGTGTGGAAGCTCGGACCGGGGGCACGGAAGGTTGCCGCCGACCAGGTTCTAAGTTTGCGCCAGACCGTAGAGGTGAACCTGCAATGGACGAACAAATGAGCACAAGTTTCAGCACCCGACCAACACAACTGGCATGAGCCAGCGTTAGGCCACCCGCGGCGCTGGAGATTGTCCGCCGTCAGACACCTCTGGTGCACCACCAGCCACATAAAAAACTTGCAACGAGGCGGGGCCTTGGATTTCCAGATCGGTCTCGCGCAGGGGAAGCTTCTATTAGCCGCAAAGAACAGGTTGTAAGCGCTGCTCGTTGAAAAGCAGCCATCCTTGGAGTGGCACCAGATCAAAGTATCTGCAGCACCCTGGCGTAATTGAACTTGCTGCAGCTCATCCCAAAGGCTAAGGTACTGGTCTAGTGCATACGCCACCCTTAATATCTTTAATCCACCTGTTTCGAGCCATCGCCTGCGCCACCGTCAGGTCTGAGTTTTTAACGAAGGAGGCCAGCAAGGGATAAGCATCAACAATAGCGCGCTTGCCCGGTAGCCACTTGTCTGTCCAAAACTTGGCTCGTTTGCCGTCACCAAGGTGCACAAAAGAGGCAGCTCTGACCATTGCCGTTGCATCTTTGTCGTCGGGCAAAGGAATGAAGCACCAGGGTTTGGGCGAGCGATCCCATCTCAGCCAAGGCCATCGGCAACGGAGGGCACAACCAAAGTAACGAAGATTAAGCACTCCCAGACCCCCATATTGCACTGGCATGCATACCTTGGACCATGAAAGCAGACAGTGACCGCCATTGACTTCTTGTTGGCCTTTCCAAATGAAGCCGCGGCATCGCTTGTACAAAATCTTCAGTGCCCAGTCCGGGAGCTCCAACACAGCTAGAAAGTGAAGGGGGATGGCCATGAGCACCGATTTGGTAAGCACCAGCCTCCCTCCCGGATTCAGCAACTTAGGAATCCATCCTGGGAGCTTAGCGGAGAACTTATCAATGAGGGGCCAGATGTCAGCTCGTCGGAGACGTCCAATGGATAGAGGCAGCCCGAGGTATTTAATTAGGAAGTGGCATATCTGGCAGTTAAAGACACCAGCGACCATGAGCTCGACTGCCTCGTCGCACCTGATGCAAGTGATGGTGCTTTTGCTCAAGTTGATGTGAAGCCCTGAGGCGTCGCCGAAGAGCTGCAGAATATGCTGAACAACCTCGCAGTCAACCTTCATGGGTCGAAAGAACATAACAGCATCGTCAGCATAAAGAGACGCCCGCGGCACCTGGGGGTTAAGCCTGAGTCCTGCTAGAAGATTGTGGTTAACAGCCCACTGTAACATAGCCTGCAAAGCATCCATGGCCAGAATAAAAAGGGCAGGGGACAAGGGGTCGCCCTGCCTCACTCCACGCGCCAGGTAGAAGGAGCCACTACGCTCGCCATTCATGCAGATCGAGGAAGATGCCGACGAAAGGATAGTGCTGATCCAAAAACGCCACAGCCTGCCGAAGCCTCTGCACCGCAGCACTTCGAGGAGGAATTCCCAAGACAAGGTATCGAAGGCCTTTGAAATATCAATCTTGAGCAGAGCCGCAGCCTCCTTTTTCCGGTGTAAGAAACGAGCAATGTTGCGGACCAGCTTAAAGTTCTCATGGATGGTGCGCCCCGTGATGAACGCAGTCTGAGCGTGAGAGATCAGACCAGGGAGCAGGGGTGCCAGTCGAGTAGCTAGAAGCTTAGTGAAGATCTTGGAGAAACCATGCAGTAGGATGATAGGACGGTAATCCTTGATGTCAGAGGGAGCCTCAGTTTTTGGTAGCAGGATCATCATGGAAGAGTTCATACATCCGAAGCTTTGACAATGTCCACTGGAAAGATGATTTAGTGTGAGCATAACATCATCTGCAATAATGCCCCAACATAGCTTGAAGAAGAGGTCGGAGAAGCCGTCTGGTCCGGGGGCCTTATCGGAAGGCATATCCATAATCACTTTCCTAACTTCTTCCCGGGAGAAGGGCGCCTCCAGGGCCATGGCATCATCCGCCGAGAGATGGCGCAGGTTGAGCTGGTCCAGGTTCAGCAAGTGGCTGCGGTTAGTGACCGATCCCATTATGTTTTGAAAATGGTCACGTGCCAATTCAAGTTTGTCTTCAATGGTAGAGGCCACCCTATGTCCAGAGCTAAGCACAGGGACTAGGTTCTTACGCTGGCGAGAATTGGCCTTCAAGTGGAAATACTTGGAATTGGCATCTCCTTCTTGCAAGTCACGGATGCGAGCACGCTGCCTTAACCGAACACGTTCCAACGATGCCAGTGCAAGGCATCTCCCCTTGAGAAAAGATCTAAGATTCCTCTCATCAGATGATAGCTGCCTGATTTCCATAGCTTCATCAAAACGAAGAATAACCTCATTGGCAACCTGGAACAGCAGGGAGTTCTTACTTTGCATGCTTTGGCCCCACTTACGCAACTCCTTGGCAGTTTGCTTCAGCTTGGCATCGAAGGCGCACAAGGGATCCTGATGTGGCACCTCTTTATCCCAAGCTTCCTTGACCACCTCAAGAAAACCAGGGAGCTTCGTCCAAAAATGCTCAAATCTGAACTTGTAAGACCTCGGCCGATCGGAGGAACAAGAAAGTAGCAGGGGACAATGGTCTGAAATATTAGAACTCAAAGCCATCAAGTTGCTGATGGGAAAGATGTCATCCCAGCCCTCCGAGAATATAACACGGTCCAATCTGGCCATAATCGGCTCCTCCTGGCCATTGCTCCAAGTAAAGCGACGCCCCTGCAGCGGCATATCTTGAAGCGCTAGAGAGTTCAAAGTGTGTCTGAATTTATTTACCATCCGGCGATCGACCCTGCCATTACTTTTTTCCGCAGCACTGCAAACCATGTTGAAATCCCCGCAAAGAATCCAAGGGAGCTGAACTGATGCGCCAATCTGAGAGAGCTCATCCAGGAACCGAAGCTTGTCTGACCTCAACTGTGGCCCGTATACAGAGGTCAAAAGCCATGATTTATTTTCAGACAACGACCTCACCTCTGCAGAAATAGAAAACACTCCACGCTGGCAGTTGGAGATGCAGAGTTCATTAGTTTTCCACACTAAGATAATGCCCCCTCCAGTGTCATCAGCAGGTAAGTACACGAAACCATCGAAGGCTGTACCCAGGGTTTCAGAGATAGCAACCAAATCCACAACAGCAAGTTTTGATTCCTGGAAGCATACCAAGGACACATTTAAGTTCTGGATAAAAAGCCTTATTGCGTTCCTCCTAGCCCGACTGTTTAAACCTCTAACATTCCAGACAAGAAAACTCAAACTGATAGCCATAGAACAGAAAAAAAAAGGCTTCGGAAGGACGGCAACAATGCCCACTAAGCACCGGTAGGCTGGACTTCTGAGGGGAGGGAGAAGGCCGCGAACCCCTCCTGGGCCGGCTCGTCGAAGGCGACGCCATCAGGATCGAAGAAGGCCGCTATGGCGCGAACGTGCTGCGGTGCTAATGGCTTCTTCTTGAAGAGAGCCTGGTACTCATCAAGAGCCTGGTCCGTGACTGTTTCCTTTTCACCAACGAGACGAGGACGGTCTGCGCGCGGGCGACCGGTCCCTTGTTGGAGCCGTCGTCTAGGCGCCGGACGCGCTCACTCCGGCGCGGAACGAAGCCCTCGGGGATAGCATTCCTCTTGCGCCGCACAGGCGCAGAAGCGGTCGGGCGCGGACCGAGAACAGAGGGCGCCGGCGTGACGCAGAGCCGAGACGTGAGGAACTCGTGGGCAGCAGGTGGGCCGAAGGCAGCAACAGGCTCTTCTAGTTCCCGGGCGAGCGGGCTGAACGGCTGGGTCTCATGCACCTGGCTGGCCCATTCCAGCTGGGGCCCATTGGAAGAAGCAGTCGAACTCATGTTGACCGACAACATGGGCCCTCCCATTGACCCATCGAGTGTGGCGCCATCCACGCCCGTTGGAGGCCGGTCAGCGGAACGTTGGCTTCGCACTGACCAACCATCGGACGCCGCGCCGCCCGTTTCGCCGCCATTGCGCGCGATTGGAGGAGCGCTGCAGGCCGCAGCCGCGGGACTTGTGCACGCCGGCGAAGTCGGTGGCGTCAGGAAGAGGAGGCCAAGGCGCGGACTCGGAGGTAAGGCGATGAAGAGGGGCCTGCCACCGATCTGCAACGGAATGGAGCAGAACGCACCGTCGCCCACCGCCGTAGACGGTAGGGAAGAGCTTGGCGAAGCACGGAGGTGCGAGGGAAATCCTGCGTCGACCCTGGGAGTGGAGCCGTGAGCCGCCGATCCCAACGGAGTCCGCGGGGAAGCAGGAGAAGGCTGACGAACGGGAGTGCCAGCGACGCAGGGCCAAGGGCGCGATCGGCTGCCTGCCGGCGCCGGAGGCCCCCTCGAGAGAATGCCTCCCCAACCGCTTGCGTGACCGACAGTCATGAACTTCCCATCTTTGCGTCGATTGCCCCAATCCAACGAAGAGCCAGCGCCACTGGGGGCCGCGAAAGGGTGGCCACCACCGAGAACGGCGCCGGCACGGCCGTAGCCGTCCATACGCCCGCCCCAGCAGTTGAAAACATGTTTGCGTGTGACATCTTCGTCAACGTCACTCGAGTCCAGGTCCATTCCACCCGTACAAAGAGGTGTGCGGTCAACGATGTCGTGGATGTGGATGAAGAAGGAGTGCACGAGCGTTCGCTTGAAGGTTGGTGCGGGTGGGGGCGGCGGCGGGGATGAGGGGTCTTCAGGATCGCGCGGCGTGTTCAGCAGACCCTCCGGCTCTGGAATCTCAACTTCATACTCCTTGGGAATACTGCAGGGATTTCGCATCCACGCCGTGAACATCAGGCACCAACGATCTTCGGATGGGAGGATCTCAACGAGGTGACCGCCCAGGCTATTCACCACTTGCTTCACTGTATCCCAATCCCATGCATCCGCCTGGATCCCGTCGAAGCTGAGCTTGGTGAAGAATTCTAGCTTTCCTCATGTGGCTTGGTAGGCACGGTGCCACCTCTTGAAGGCGATGCGGGCGCCATTGCAGCGGATATCACCAGACCGCTGGTACACCCGCACGCAGTCCTCCGCGGACTTGAAGGAGACGAGGAAGTCTGTCGGGTACGTCACCTCCACTTGCATAAGTCCTCTGTCCACGCCGGCCTGATGCTCCAGCGCCTGGACCAGCGACTCTGGTGAGACCGGGGGGCGCGTACCAAGAACCGAGGCTAGGAGGGCACAGCCGTGCAGATCCGCCTCAATGGCCGCCATGCCTGTGGAGCGGGAGATCAGGCACCTCCCGTTCGCAGGGCGCACATCTGGCTCGCCCGGCGCCAAGTTCTTCTGCGGGAACCTGACATGCGCGAGCGGGGGATAGTTCTCCACTGAAAGCGCAGGGGGCGGCGACGAGCGTTCCGGCCGGTCGCGTGGAAGGTCTTGCCGGTGGCGCGGCGGCTCTTGATGGCGCGGCTGGGTCACGATCTGGAGAGCAGGAGGCGATTGGGCGGTGGGGTAGGCGGAAGGTGGTGGGCGAGCAGAGCACTCGCGAGCGCGGTGGCCTGGGTACCAGCAGCAGTAACAGCGAAGCTCTCCCGTGCACGTGGCTTTAAGGTGGCCAAGACCGAGACACTTGAAGCATCTGCACATCAACCATCGAGGAATCTTCTGCTGACGGAGGGAAGGCGCAGGAGGAGGAGCTGGGGCCTGGGGATGGAGGCTTGCATGTCGTCTTCTACGATTGACGACGCGTGTCCAGCCCGGTTCCAACTCCTCCGGATCTGAGACGGGACGGGAGGAGACACGGTTTCTGGGTGCAGGAGGGGGTGGACGATGCCCGTCGGAGCGAGCAGGCGTTGTGGGAGGCTGGGCTGGTGGGCGCCGGTCGCCGGAGCGGCCGGCCGGCGCATTGGATCTGGAGGATTGGGTCGGATGGGAAGGGGTTTTCCGCATCGCGTACCCCGCTCCCACTTTTATAACGCTTTGACGGGCCATGATGGGTAGCGATGCATCACGTTTCGCGATGTGGGCTGAAATGTGGTATCTGCTAGAGATGCTCTAATGTAGTTAGAGCTAGGAGGTGAGAAATTTTCTAAAAAAAAAAAAAGAGATGAGAAGTGTTCTGCGATGGGCTACTTTGCCTGCTGCGGATGTAGGGCCAGTGCTGGCCTAGTGCTTATATGCGACCAGATCACCACGGAAAGTTACCTTATCTGTTTTGTATTTCTTATGGGCCTGGAATTGCGTATGGGCCACCATGTGTTCATTCGAACTTGTGGATTCTGTATTCTATTTGAAATCTTGGCATCTCCAACATTTTCCTAAGAAAACAATTTTACTCGTACTTAGGACATGTTTGTTTTGAATAAACATGTTGTCAAAAATTCTGAAAATTTTGTTTCACCATTAATTACAATTCAAATCGGATGGAATATATGTCTAACTCAAAACAATTCATATATTGTCTTTTCCTTTTTCACCATCAGTTACATTCAAATCAGATGCATTTGTTTCGTGGATAAAAGTTATGTGTCACAAAAAAAGGGAAAAATGAACAATAAGATTTAACATTGGAGAGTAGACTTCAACCGTTGTACAATCTCGTGTGAACACAAAGATGAAGATATTATGGGCCTAGTTTGGGATGGTTCTTTTGCTATGCTTTTTATGTTATCTCTATGAATTGGCGTGTTTTCGAGCAAACGCGCTTTATATATAAAGAAGGGCCAAGGTAAAAATATATTTATACTAAAATTGTATACTTCTTTTATATTTATAAATATATATATTTGTAACTAGTACATATTCAGTCCCTTGAGGCTAAATGTCAATTATGTTGTTATTCGTTATATTTTTATCCCGTTTATCCTTTAGATATACACATGTGGTTTTCTTAAAAAAAATTACGGTTATAAAGGCATAGTGTGTAAGATGTTAAAATGGAACGAAATGTACTGTCTCCATCAATTCTTTTTTGGGAATTTGAATAAACTTTAATGGTTATAGATTTAATATGTTTCTCACGTATATTTTAGTATCCTCGAATATCTTAATGGACATATGTAAAGTGTACATTCTAAAAGCTACAGCAGCTTCTAGTGCATGATTGCATAAAAAAAAATCCAGAGGGTATAGGACCTCTTATTCCACGAACTCTACTACTTTCGCACTTAACGATTTTATTATTTGATAAAGACAACACATTGCACATTTTTTATTCGAATAAGGAAATATATTAATATCGCAAAGATACCTGCAGTTACATCCAACATCAGCAACAACGTAATACCCTAATGATCACAACATAAAAAAAGAAAAAGGAAGAAAAATCCCGCTAGAGTGATTTGTTATCAGCAGACCAAACACTACGAAGTCAGCACTAGAAATCCATCTTCTCCAAAAATGACGCCTCCAAGAAGGAAATAGTACACAAGTGTCGTCATCTTCCTGATCAAGATCATAGATTTTCACCCAGAAGAAAGCCCGTGCTCACAAAACAATGCCTTTAACAAGTTTATTGTCAGACACAACCAATTAAAGATAGACCTTGGGTTTTCATCGTGCAAGTTTAGACTTTGAATTTCTCCCGTGCTTTCGTCCCCACTTGTCGATGCTACTACTCCAAGTCACGAATCACCAAGTCAAAACCTTATCGCCACCAGGACTCGAACCACCATTACGAGTCCTCATATCTTGTCTTCCATGCCATTCTTCGTGACTAACTTCAACATGGAACTAAAGACATGTCCCATGATGGCAACATACCGTAAAACTTCGCATCGCTACCTTTGAAGCCAAACGGTAAAAAAAAACATGGTTGCGTGAGACCAAATACCACCCGAACCGGCAATCTCTGGCGTGCCGTCCATTGGAGTTCGTCTGCAGAGCCTTCCGAAAATCGACACTCTGGCCAGATTAATGAACACATGCAACAAGCAGTTCTTCGTCATGGCGCGAGAGAGATTGTAGGACCGCTGCCTTTACAGGCCGAGCACCCTCACAACTGGCTATCCACAATATCAGCTAATATAATCTATTTTTTCATTGTATGTTTATCAGATAGTTCTATTTTGAAACTATGCCAATGAAATCGAGTATGTGAGTTAATCCGCTAGCACATATGCCTCACTACAAAATCTAGTTCTAAAGTTTTAAAACTTTCTTAGATTTTGAACCATAAAATCAATTTGTTAACCATTTGAATATTTGAGCTTTTAGCGATGTGAGCTTCAAAATAAGACTAACATTGAATATTTTTAGGAGATCAACATTTGAAACTTGATAAAACTTGGTGAAATTTTCTTTGAAACACAATTTGCACTCTATTTCAAACTTGGCTCCTCAGAGTTAGAAAAATATTTGTCATTTCTCTTATTTTTCAGTTTAGAGACACGATTTTTTTTACTCTAGTTTTATCGGGTTTTATTGTGTATCACTATTGTCATGTTTGAATGTGTTTGGGATTTAAATTGTGAATTTTGTTGAATCGAACATTTTTTAGGATTGTTTATTAAAACATGTCATCGATAGAAACTCACACATTCAAAAGGATTGTTAGTCCCATATTTATTCCAAGAATTATGGCCCTTTCAAATCCAGCATTACTAATTAAATCCATATCTACGCAAGGAAGTAGAGAGATTCCAGGCATTCTAAATCTCCAAACAAATCTGAAAATTTTCAAACGACGCATGCATGCACATGCACGGTCTATCGCGTGCAGGCCAGATTTTCCAGCTATCGCGTCGCTAGCTTGCTTTTGCACCCTCGCGCCACAGCGTAATACCGCACCGGTGCACGATGATTCGATCGACGACGGCGAGATCGAGATCATTGACCGATGGCGCTCTGCACTGGACGCACCGCCGGTGAATGCGGGCGCTCCTGTCGCGCGCGTGAGCCGGTGAGCGTCACAGACTGGTCGATCGCAGGTCACGGTCCAGCATTACGACCGTACATACGTAGCCACCAGCCGGTGCGCCCTGAGAAGGAAATATCTCGGTGCATGCCAAGGAACCAAGAGCGGCCACGCCGTCGTCGTCGAGGCCCGAAACCAGAGGTGCCCTACGCAGGCCGGCGATGGGTAGACGACGGCCGCAAGCATCTCCCTCCAGACGGCGATGCCCTACCGGAGCACTTCGCCGGCCGCTTGAAGAAAACCTTCACGTACACGCACGCCTGTGGCCTTGCATTGCATGGGGTCGTTTCCGTGGATGATTGTGTGTAATCGTGGTCCATAAATGGATACAGAAAAATGCACATATATTATATATATGTGCATGCTTGCACGCCTGGTCCTCCAGCAAAATAATACGGAGTATATATGCATGCCTGCATGCGAATCAGAAAAACTCGCGCGAAATCAGCTGAGCGTTACGGATGGATCCATTTCAGTTGGATAGGCATCACTGTCTGGTCGATTCCGAGCTCCATAATACTCCTACAACTACATATACTTGAACCGATAGGCCAAGTTACAATTATATTGTCTCCAGAACGGATTCTTCTACTCGAGCTGATCATGGCATAGAGCCATAGACAGTCAGTCGGCAGCGATAATTGTGTGCGAATCTGCTCTTCCCCCATCACTAGGAACATGGAGCAATAAACGTAGACGAAAAAAAAAATTCAACTTGATGAACATGAAGGGAAAGAGAGTTGGTCAAGAAAACTTCAAAGTTTATATTTCAGTGTGCTACAAAAACCTTTTTGGGGCGCCGCCTCAGAATATTTATACGATGATTGAACCGGTTAATCGTGATATAGCACAACTATTCGGCTGGTTTTACCCAAAAAGAGGTACATGATGTCGTTATGCAAATGGAGAAATCAAACCACCCGGACAAGATGACGGTTTCACGAGTTCTATCATAAATTTTGAGATATCATTAAACGAGACTTGATGTATATGATTGTTAGCTTTCACAATGGAGAGCTACAATTATTCCATCTAAACATCGGAACGATTATTATTCTCCCAAAGAAACAAAATGCGATCAAATCCAGCAATATTGTCCCATTTGTTTACTTAATGTTAGCTTAAAAATATTTACTAAAGTTGGGATGAATGGTATAAACGATATGAGCCTACGCAAAGAACTTCCATGCCAAGTATATATTAGAGGGCGCCGTTATTCTTCATGAAATTATCATGAACTATTGTAGGAAGAAACTGGATGGAGTGTTGTTCAAAATTGACTTTGAGAAAGCGTATGACAAAGTGAAATGATCCTTTTTGCAACAAGCATTGCGTATGAAAAGGTTTCGATCCTAGGTGGTGCGATTGGATTGAAAATTTTATGGAAAGAAGAAGTGTGGGGAATAAAAGTGAATGATGACATAGGTCACTATGTTTGAACCCAAAAAGTCCTACTTCATGGAGACCCTCTATCTCCGATTATTTTAAAAATAATTGCAGATATGTTAGCAATTATAATTGCTCATGCTAAAGAGGATGGGAAAGCCACATATAGTTGATGGTTGTGTGTCTATTTCTTAATTTCTAGATGATACCATAATATTTATGGAGCATGATCTTGAAAAGGATCTAAATGTGAAATTAGTTTAATGCATCTTGGAACAATTATAAAGAAAAAGAAGTAAAGGATGAGTAAAATATGCTATTTGGGTGTGAAGTTGGGTTTCTTTCCTTCAGATATCTGTGGATCCTGATTCATTTTGATAAGCTTAAAAATGGTGAATGAAAACCCATAGACGACTGATTTGAGAAGAAATTGAGTAGGTGTGTTGGCAAGTTGATTTCTTATGAGGGACGATTAGTTCTTATAAATTAGGTCCTTACGAGTCTACAAATGTTCATGTTATTTTTCCTTGAAATACCAAAAGAGGTCTGAAAGAGGCGTGATTTTATGGTCTCTCTTCTTTTGGTAAAACTATGGACATAAAAGAAGTACATAATTACTCTAAGTGGAATATCAAAGGAGCGGGTGGGTCGAGAGTGGAGTTTTAGAATTAAAATACAAAAGTGCACTTAGTAATTGGTTATATAAACTTATCATTGAGAAGGGTGTGTGGAAAGAGCTTCACCACAACAAATTTCTACAATCTAACTCTATATCTGGTTTCAGCTAAACCAACTCATCCACCTTGTTGGAAAGGTTAAAGGAATGTCAAAGAAGAGTTTTTCACGAGTGGGTCTTATGCAATTTGTAATCTGTTGAATACAAAGTTCTCGGATGATGCTTGGTTAGGGATATGCATGTATCCGAACAATACCCAACCTTATATAATATTGTCATTAATGATTAAAAAAATTCCACAGTGCAAATGTTATGACATCTATCCCTCTGAATATAGGTTTTTTTATGTACCTATTCAGCAAACAGATGGGTTAGATTTCTGCACTTGGTACAAAAGGATCATTCTAGTTCAGATATTTGACCATGCTGAAGTATTTTAATGGAAGATAAATTCAACTTTTATGTTCACTATTAAATCAATGAATCTAGACTTTGTTAACATCACATTGTGTATCTTCGAAGGTACACTAGAAAAGTTAAGGTGCAACTTAAAATAAGGATTTTTATGTAGTTTCATGATTAGGATATGCCTAATAGGATGTGTCACAAAGAGAAGCCGCCTGGGTCCCAGAAGAATGGAAGCCAGCCCAACTCGCATGGCCCTTCTGAATTGGCGACTGGATCTGCATGAGTCCTAGGAGGCTAGTATAGTGGCCCAGTCGGCCTAGTAGGCGAGTCCGAGTCGCGGCCGACTTGCCCCAATTTTGTAAACCGTAGCCAAGGGTGCCCATATAAATCCTCGCCTAGAAACCTTAGAGGGGAGGCCTTTTCACCCTTACCCGTCTAGCTCTACGCCTAGCGCTTCAGCCCTAGTATTCCGCGAGCCGCCATAGCCGACTCGTAGATCCCCATTGTAAAACTACAATCAATAAAATTATAGCAGGAAGTAGGTCTTTACCTCACCAGAGAGGCCAAACTTGGGTGAACCCCTCCTCTTGCTAATCTCGATCCGGAGATTCCTACGTCATCCCCACCCCGCGACTCTCTTAAGCTACCCTTGTAGAATATGATGGGGTAACCCCCGACATTCCTTCATAGGAAGGTGAATCTCATCAATGATAACCTCGTTAAAATAAATCCACAAGGATTTACAAAGTTTTGTTTTTGTGAGACAATACAACATCTTTTCATATCATGTCCTTTTCGTAAAATTTTATGGATGATTGGTTATATGAATTTTAACATCCCACCACCAACTAATATTACAAATCCGTTTGACAATTAGTTGAATGGAGTAGCCAAAATAAAAGATAAAGACCACATTAGAGTGAGTGTGCGCGCTTTATTAGAGTCTTGTTGGAATGTTCAAAATAATTATATATATATAATGGATTTGCTAGTTCTCAACTAGCTAAGAACTAAATTCGTGCTTAGCCAAGTTTTACACCATTTAATTTGCATCGTGATTCATGTTAATAATGAGTTACAACTAAAATTTGATGGCATCATGTGACTGAGAACGAAGTTAGTTCTCAGTCAACTGAGAAGTACTCACACCTTTTAAAACATCAAGCTTTACATAATTTCTGACGATTCTTCCTTTTGCTACGCATTCAGTCCATATGTGATCCTTTCTTTGGCCGGCAGAGGAGCTTTAGACTATTTATATTGGGTGCAATCATATGGCAATGGTAGCATGGAGCTATGTGGCCGACGGTCGGGGTTTAACATTTTGATGCAATGGCGCTCCATGTTGCTAGTTATTTTTAGATGGTTCATCCATGATGAGACTTCATGTGACCACTAACTTACAATAAGCTGAAATACTTTGTACTTTTTAATAGTAATAAACTAAAAAAGGAACATGGAGTAATTCACTAAAAACACATCACCCATAACATGTTCATTGAATTGGTTCTCTTATTTAAGTAGTCTTTCACTTATGCCGTAGACTACATACAGTTTCCAATGATCAATACAACAGTTCAAGCCGTAGTTTTTATGGGAGGATACTTGGTTAGGGGTTACCCCTCTATCCGAGCAATACCCAACCTTATATAATATATTTTGTATCATAAAAATATCACGGTTACAAATGTTATGGCACCGGCCCTCTGAACATAGGTTTTCGGCACCTTATGAAGAAACAAAAGAGATAGAGGGCCGCACCGCACTAGGTACAAAGGCTCGTGCTAGTTCAGTTATCTGACCATGATGACATTTTTAAATGGAACGTAACTTTAACCGGTACATTCACCGTTAAATCAATTCATCTAGACTTGCTTAACGACCACACTATGTATCTTTGAAGTTACATACTATGGAAAATTGATGTACCACTTGAAATCAAGATATTTATGTGGTTTTTTCATGAGAATTTAATATCATCTTAATGTGCAAATGGTGGTGGAAGCTAGAGCATGACACTGGTCCCTGGCAAGATTTCATGAGAATGAAATATCTCAAAGATAAATGAATTTATTATACTAAACATAGACCTGGAGACTCTCCATTATGGTCTAACATGTTGCAAGTGAGAGATATTTATCTCTCTGGTAGGAGGATGAGAGTTGGGAGTGGGACCCTAACTAGTTTCTGGGGGGATTCCTGGTGCAGCATTAGTCCCTTAAAAGATATGTTTCCTGTTCTTTTTGATATCTGCAATTCAAAATATCACAGTGGCTGAGGCAGCTGTTGTGGGCTGGAGATTTTCTTACAGGAGGTGGCTGACACCTGATCTCATTATCCAAGAAGCTGGGATACTTCAGTTAATGAACCAAGTAAGGTTAACCCATGAAAATGATTCACCATGCTGGAAATGGGCAAAGAATGGCATGTTCACTATGAAGTCAGTCTACAAACATCTGTGCAGGAATGTGAGGGATAGATCGTTTAGGCATCTTTAGAAAAGCAAGATTCCCCTCAAGATTAAAGTTTGGTTGTGGATGATCTGGCATAATGCCATTGCTACCAAAGATAATTTGCTTAAGCGCAATTGGACAGAGAATTCCCTCTGCCAGTTTTGTGATAATCAGGAGTCCATCAGTCACCTTTTCTTTGGTTGTGCAGCTGCTAAGTTCATTTGGAGCGATGTTGCTACTGCCATCAATTCTCCCACTCGTCCTGGGAATTTTTCACAATTTTTCTGGTGGTTTTCCTAATTTGTCCCTGCTAGCCGTAACACACAGATAGCTGGTTTGGCAGCTATCTGTTGGGCTATTTCGAAACTTAGGAATAGAGCTTGTTTTGAGGGAAAGCTCATTAGTTCTCCTTTTGATCTGATCAGTTATGCTGTTATCTTCATGAACTATTGGGCAGGGCTCCATGGAGAAAAAGATGCAGCAGATATCCGTGCTAGAGCCGACGGTCTCATGCGCCTTGCTGCGGCTGGAGCTGGTGCCTCTTCCTCAGGAAATGCTAATCGGCCTCGCTTGGTGGACAAGAAACCTGAAGATACAGACGATGGGAATGCTTCTTGAAGGAAAAGTCTTCGCTGATGATGGAAATAGCAAGATGAAAAAAGCTCGTTGTTAGCTTTTGTTCTAGTTTGTTTTCTAGCCCTCTGTTGCTGTTTGCTGAGGGTTTACTTTTGAGGATGTTTCGGGTCTGTAACTTTAAACTCTCTAAACGTTAGCATTAGGCGGCGCTCCTCCCTCCCCTTGCTTTTTTCCGTTTGCTGAACTCTGCTATATTTTCGTTATCTCTCTGATAATGGAAATTCGATCCCCATGGTAGATCGTGTGGAAAAAAAGAAAAAAAATTATGTGGTTCTTTCATAGGAAGGCGATTCTCACCAAGGATATCCTCATTAAACGGAATTGTCAACGATACTTTTTTTTCGTGATCAAGATGAGACAATACAACATCTTCAAAGTAAGAACCATAACACATGAAATAGGAGGGTGTATACATCAATGGATATAGGCAGATTCCAGGCTGCCCCTTTTTGAAAGTAAGAACATGGAGTAATGCACTGAAACACATGATCCATAACATGTTCATTGGATTTGTTCTCTTATTGAAGTGTAGTCAGTGGAACCGTAGTCAGTCACTTCAGCCGGAGACTACCGTACACTTCCCAATGATCAACAGAACAGTTCATGCCATGCATAATACTGTACTAACCATGTTAAGCAGAACCATCTACGCTATTAAAATAACAAAATCGTTGCATGGTAATGCCTAATCAGACAAAGAGACCGCACATAATGAGTGGTAGCTGCATGATACCCTATCATAGACTTGTAAAGTATCAGTACTCGCCAACATGCGCTTCGCCAACATGCGCGTCCCCTGCAGTACACGACACAGTGTCCAGCACCACGTACGTACGCGACGAGCAGAGGGCGAAGCAGAGGAGAGGAGGATGCCCATGTTCCAACAGGGACTCGTCAACCACCGAATGCATGGGTCGGAATCCAAGAGTATACGGTATACCGGTCAGATCGCTCGCCATGTCCAAGCAGTTTAAATAGCGACGCGCGCCATTGCCGGAGCAACGTATCCCATACGACGCCGGCCGTAGTACGTACGTAGCGCGATGAGGCCATGGTTGGCATTGGTGCTGGTCGCGCTGTACGCTCCAGCTGCTTCGGCTGATACCGCGCCGGCCGCCGCTTCCTACATTGTGCACATGGACAAGTCCGCCATGCCGACGGCGTTCGCAAGCCACCAGAGCTGGTACGCGTCCACGCTCGCCGCCGCCGCCCCGGGGGCAGACATGTTCTACGTCTACGACCACGCGATGCACGGCTTCGCGGCGCGGCTCCCCGCGGCGGAGCTCGAGACTCTCCGGCGCTCCCGCGGGTTCGTGTCGTGCTACCCCGACGACGCGAGGGTGGTGCGCGACACCACGCACACGCCCGAGTTCCTCGGCCTCAGCGCGGCGGGCGGGCTGTGGGAGGCGTCCGAGTACGGCGAGGACGTGATCGTCGGAGTGGTGGACTCGGGCGTGTGGCCCGAGAGCGCGAGCTACCGCGATGACGGGCTTCCGCCGGTGCCGGCGCGGTGGAAGGGCTTCTGCGAGTCCGGCACCTTGTTCGACGCCGCCAAGGCGTGCAACCGGAAGCTCGTCGGCGCGCGCAAGTTCAACAAGGGCGTCTTCGCCAACTCTAACGTCACCATCGCCGTCAACTCCCCGCGGGACACCGACGGCCACGGCACGCACACGTCGTCCACGGCCGCCGGCTCGCCCGTCAGTGGCGCGTCTTTCTTCGGGTACGCGAGAGGCACGGCTCGCGGCATGGCGCCCCGCGCCAGGGTCGCGGTCTACAAGGCCCTGTGGGAAGAAGGCACGTACACATCCGACATACTCGCCGCCATAGACCAGGCCATCGCCGACGGCGTCGACGTGCTCTCCCTCTCCCTTGGCATAAACTTCAGGCCGTTCTACGAAGACCCCATCGCCATCGGCGGGTTCGCGGCAATGCAGCGCGGCGTGTTCGTGTCGACCTCGGCCGGCAACGACGGCCCGGACCTCGGGTACCTCCACAACGGCACGCCATGGGTGCTCACCGTCGCGTCGGGGACGGTGGACCGGAAGTTCTCTGGCATCGTCCGGCTCGGCGACGGCACGACCGTCATCGGCGAGTCGCTGTACCCTGGAACCCCGACCAGCATCGGTAACGCCGGGCTGGTGTTCCTCGACGCGTGCGACAACTCCACCGCGCTCTCCATGAACCGCGACAAGGTCGTGCTCTGCGACGCCACCTCCACCGACTCCCTCAGCTCCGCGATATACGAGGCGCAGCAGGCGAAGGTGCGCGCCGGGCTGTTCCTGACGAACGACCCGTTCAGGGAGCTGGCGGAGCACTTCGAGTTCCCGGGCGTGATCCTGAGCCCGCAGGACAAGCCCGCGCTGCTGCACTACATCCAGCGTAGTAGCCGCGGCCCGCCCAAGGCGTCGATCAAGTTCCAGGTGACCGTGGTGGACACGAAGCCCGCGCCGGTGGTGGCCACATACTCGTCGCGCGGCCCGTCGGCGAGCTGCCCGACGGTGCTGAAGCCGGACGTGCTCGCGCCGGGCTCGCTCATCCTCGCGTCGTGGGCGGAGAACGTCACCATCCAGAACGTCGGGGAGCAGGCGCTGTTCGGAAAGTTCAACATCATCTCGGGCACGTCCATGTCGTGCCCGCACGCGTCGGGGGTGGCGGCGTTGCTACGGGCCGTGCACCCGGAGTGGAGCCCCGCGGCGGTGCGGTCGGCGATGATGACGACGGCCAGCGCGTCCGACAACACCTTGGCTGCCATCAAGGACATGAACGGGCAGGGGAACGAGGCCGCCACGCCGCTGGCGATCGGGTCCGGCCACATCGACCCGAACCGCGCCGTGGACCCGGGCCTGGTGTACGACGCCGGGCCGGAGGACTACGTGAGGCTCATGTGCGCCATGAACTACACCAAGGCGCAGATCAGGACAGTGGCGCAGTCGCCGGCCGCCGCCGTGGACTGCGCCGGCGCGTCGCTGGACCTCAACTACCCGTCGTTCATCGCGTTCTTCGACCCGGCCGGCGCCGCCGGCGAGAGGAAGTTCGCCAGGGAGGTTACGAACGTGGGCGACGGGCCGGCGAGCTACAGCGCCAAGGTGAAGGGCCTGAGGGGGCTGACGGTCAGCGTCGTGCCGAGTAGGCTGGTGTTCGGCGGGAAGCAGGAGAAGCAGAGGTACACGGTGGTGATCCGGGGGCAGCTGAAGAACAAGGCCCCCGACGCCGACGTGCTGCTGCATGGGTCGTTGACGTGGGTGGACGACGCCGGCAAGTACACGGTGAGGAGCCCGATCGTGGCGACGACGGTGAGCTCCGCGGGACTATAGGATATGTATGTACTTGTATAGGCTGATACCGGCATGCCGCACATTTTATACACGTCCATCAATTCGTTCAAGCAACGGCCGGAGGTAGACGAACAGGGCAAGTGAAGACTGTGATCGAGCAACTAACCTGACGCCAATACGCCATGCATGGTTCTAGAGCATCTCTAGCACATCCCTTAAATCTAAACTGCAAATACACTTATCAATCAGAAGGGTGTATGGCAAGAGCTTCTCCGCAACAAATTTCTATAATCTAAACTCTATATCTGGTTTCAGCTAAACCAACTCATTCACCTTTTTGGAAAGGGCAGCGCTCAGCGTCGGGCGGCAGATACTTGCCTCAAAATCGGTTGCTGTCCGCACCGTCAGATCGCGATCCAACGTCAAGGAGCAGCCGTAGCAACTTTCGCATTTTGCCCCTCAACGTTTTTTGAAATTAACCCGCGATCCAGGGAATCTCTACTTAAAATCATAAAGAGTGAATCCCTTTGCCCGCTGTCATCTCAGTATTTACATCACATATGCCACTGCGCTGATTTAACCTTTGGCTAAAGAGTATTACAACAAAAAATCTTCACCCTGCCTACAAAAAATTATCAATTACAACAAAATCTTCACAACAAAATTTTAAAACTAACATTATAAAAAAGTGGTTAAACAACAACTATTTTGCGATAGGTTGGTTTACAACAAAAATCGACAATAATTACATCAAAAAACCACTAACTATTACAACAAAAATTATTACAGGTTCGTTTATTAAAATTTTGCTAAATATTTAATTACAACAAAAATCAGGAACTATTTGAGATGGTTTTGACTCAAAATTTATACACAGTTGTTATAAAATCAACGAATTTACGCTACATTGAAAAGGCGTGTTCATGACCAAAACAATCACAACAAAAGTCACAAACGATTACGATAAAAAATCCCTCCCGGAGGGGGAAATCGACGCCATCGTCACCACCATTGAGCTGGACTTCATTGGGATCATCATCACCATCATCTTCCCCACCGTCACCGTCATCTCCACCGCTGCACCTCGTCACCGCTGTAACATCTAGGGTTGAATCTTGATTATTTCATAGGGGAAACTCTCCCGGTATTGATTACTCCTTGTTATTGATGCTATTGAGTGAAACCATTGAACCAAGGTTTATGTTCAGATTGTTATTCATCATCATATCACCTCTGATCATGTTCCATATGATGTCTCGTGAGTAGTTCGTTTTGTTCTTGAGGACATGGGTGAAGTCTAAATGTTAGTAGTGAACTATGTTGAGTAATATTTAATGGTTTGATATTTAAGTTGTGGTGTTATTCTTCTAGTGGTGTCATGTGAACGTCGACTACATGATACTTCACCTTTATGGGCCTAGGGGAATGCATCTTGTATTCGTTTGCTAATTGTGGGGTTGTCGGAGTGACAGCAACCTAAACCCCCGTTGGTATATCGATGCAGGAGGGATAGCAGGATCTCAGAGTTTAAGGCTGTGGTTAGATTTATCTTAATTACTTTCTTGTATTTGCGGATGCTTGCAAGGGTTATAATCACAAGTATGTATTAGTCCTAGGAAGGGCGATGCATTAGCATAGGTTCACCCACACAACACTTATCAAAACAATAAAGATTAATCAACTATATGAAGCGAAAGCACTAGACTAAATTCCCGTGTGTCCTCAAGAACGTTTGGTCATCATAAGTAAACAAACCGGCTTGTCCTTTGTGCTAAAAAGGATTGCGCTGCTTATACTCTCGCATTTTATTTACTTGTACTTTATTTATCTGCTATATCAAAACTCCCGAATACTTATCTGTGAGCATTTACTGAATCCTTCATCGAAACTGCTTGTCAACACCTTCTGCTCCTCATTGGGTTCGACACTCTTATTTATCGAAAGTACTACGATACACCCCCTATACTTGTGGGTCATCAGTCATCAAGACTATTTTCTGGTGCCATTGTCGGAGAGCATAGCTTTATTTAGAAGCCCACTTGAAGGTTCTATTGTTCGCTGCAATTTATTCATTATGGGGAAAGCTCCTGAATCGAAGTTCCCTATATAGCCATCCACTACAAGAAGAGGTACAACTCTGAACACCTATGTTGCTCTTGATTCGCCAACTGTTATGAGTAAGCTTCTTACTCCACCACATGCTGCTACTTCTGCTGAATTTGATAATGCTCTTGATGATTTTGATGATGCTTCTACTGTGCTTGATAAGAGTGGTTCGTTAGGTCCTTTCCTAGATACTACAATTGCTAGAGCTAAACAAATTGAAATGCTGAAAATACTATTACACGTGTTAGTTCACCTCAAGCTAGGGGGGATCCTAGTGATGATCTCGATGAAACTTATATTGAACTTGATGATGACTTCATTGAAGAATATCTTCATTACGGTAAAATATTGACTTCGGCTATTGTTTCGTCCAATTCCGAAAATATTTCATGTACAACGTTTCTGAAATACAAAAACAGCAGAAAACAGGAAACTGACACTGTGGCATCTTGTTAATAGGTTATTGCTGGAAAATATATAAAAGTGCAACTAAGTATGAGCAAAACATATATAAATTGGTGTCAAACAAGCATGAAGCATCAAAAATTATAGATACGTTTGAGACGTACACCGCCGGCCTCATCGGCCGGCAGAACACCTGGAACAGGGAGGGGCGCTTCCTCTTCTGGGGCGTTCCCGGGAGCACCCTAGAGCACGTCGTCGATGGCATCCAGAACGGCGCGCCCAGGTTGGAGATGCCATCGTCGCCACTACCATCCCCTACGCCCCGCAGCACGCTGGCAGCCAAGGAGGACGTAATCGACCTCCTCCAACTCTTCTTCGTCAGGGCCGGCGCGATCGGCGCCTTCGTCGCAACGCGTGGTGCCCTATATCGTTCCTAAGTGCGAGGTGTCGGACGAGCCGGAATTCGTGACGCCGCCCGTCAATCCGAGGCGTGGCGACAATAACGTCAGCCGGCAGCAGCACAGGCGTGCCGGCGACGCCCTCCTCATCCCGAAGATGGAGGTGCAGGAGGAGCAGGATGACGAGGCAGCCACGAAGGCGACGCTGTTGTTGGAGTACGAGCAGCAGCAGCGTCTCATCGCCAGCAGCGACGACCACGAGGACTGCCCAGACTTGCGAGCGGCGTGCTTGCCGTCGTTGAACGACAAGGACGCCTAGAGGGGCGACCTCGACGCGGCGATCGCCATGTCCATCCGCGACTCCGGGAAGCTGCTCGTGGACCTCACCGACATCGGCGAGGCTGGGCCAAGCGGCGCGGTGAAGGACGAGCCCGTCGACAATCCCAATGAGCACGACAAGCAGGATGTCATCGTCGACGACATTTACAACTTCCACCAGTACTACGACGCCTCCGGCCGCCGCAAGTACTACTAGATTAGGGTTTATTTTAAATTTTATCGAATTTCGTTCGAATCTATATATGTAATATATAGCAAGTTTGAATGAATTCGCTTAACTTTTAAAAATCTGAAATTTTGTTTGGGGGATGCGGCTGGGGAGCGACGTCACCAAACGCGACACGAAGGAACCACACCCCCAAACGATAAATCCGGTCCCATTTGGGGACACGTTGGAGATGCTGTAAGAGCACCTCCAGGTGTCTCCCCGACGAGGCCCCCGGTAGCCCTTTTTATCATCCGAACAACGAAAAATGCCCAGTCGCGCCCCCGGATCCTCGTTTTCGCCCGGATTTGGGCTATCATCCAGCCGGCAAGCCCATGTCGTCCCCGGCCCCTGGGGCGCACTCGGGAAGTCCAGAGAAAACAAAAGCGCGGGAAACATCGAGGAAACTTCCAGTGCGCCTGGTGGCCCCACCTTGTCGGCGAGAAAGGCCGATCATCCTCCTCACCGCATCATCTTCCGCACACTGTTAAAGCCTGCCGCCGGCCAGTCTTCGCCGGATGCGTAACTTCCACGCGGCGAGTTAATGTCGTCGCCTCGAATTCACGCGCGGCTGCCTCTATTTATCGCGGACCTACCGTGTCTGGCCGCATTCACCACCGTTGTCTCCCTTCTCTCCCAAGTCTTCTCTCCCCAATACTCCTCAAGCAATGGAGGGCTAGGGCAACGGCGCGGCGAACAACGGCTTCGTTCGGCGGTCGCTGAACCAATGGGAGGCGAGACTGCTGCACATGGCGGGCTACCCGGCGCCGCCGGACTTCCGCGTGCTCGGAGGCTGGCGCTTGAGCACAGGAGGCTTCCTGATCTCACTGCCGCCAGTGGGAGGCGATGCCCTCGACACCGGGATCGACAAGGTGATCCAGCACTCAACGATGAGCAACGCGTCGAGCCGAGGTTCTTCCCTGATAACTACATCGCGTGGAACGACTTCTTCCGGCGCAGGTACGAACGCGAGCTCGCCGCCTACGACGGACCGCCACCTCCTCCCGCGCGCAAAAAAGCCGCTAGTCGCCGCCGCTGGTGGAGCGCGTTGGGTCGCACCCTCGAGAACATGCTCGCGCACATCGAGGGCGGCAACTACCCCGTCCTGGAGATGCCGTCGGCGGCGACGGTGCCTTCCATGTCGCGCCGACACGGAAGCTCCTGGATCCCACAACAAATGGCGTTGTCCTCCTCATCGGGCTCGGCGTCAAGGTCTGCAACGCGTTCGTGCGGATCGGCTTCTCCTGCAGCGACGTCGATGAGGATGGTGAAGAAGGAGCCGAGATCGCCACTGCCGACAAGCGGCGCCCTCGTCATCCGCGAGGGGACCACGCGGGCCTCGTCATCACCGGTGCGCGGCCTGAAGAGGAAGCCGTAGAAGGAGGACGCAGCGGCGGCAGCTGCGTCTGACCTCATCGCCGAGGAGGCCGCGCGAGCCGAGGACGCGGCGGTCCGCGAGGCGATCGCGAGGTCCCTCCAAGACCTCGTCCCCGCCGACAACGCCCTGCCGATGGACGCAACGCTCGCCTGGTCAAGGCAGGACTGGGAGAGGGAGGAGGCAGAGCAGCAGCGGCGGCTGCTGGACCTGGCGGCCGTGCGGCGTCGCGCCGCCATCGCACCTGCTGGAGGCGCGCCGCTCATCAAGCTGGAGGACTCCAGCGACGATGAGTGGTACCGACCGACGTCGTTGCCGGTATGCCTCGGTGACCCTGGGCAGGGGTCCAGTTGTTGGGCCCCCGGCCAGAGCAGCCAGCAGGCGCCACCGCAGGACGATGGCGACTACATGGAGTTCTTCCACCATTTCGACATGTAAAACGCTGTGTTTTAAGTTTACTTTATGTTCCCCCTGGTCAAATTAAAATATATTACAAATTCAGCCTATAATATAAGAACTCGCCTATATATATTAAATATATCTAAATTTCGCCTAAGTTTGAACGTTTTTCTATTTATGTTTGAATTCACGTATATTCGTTCTTTCCCCTATGCTCGCCACTGGGAAAATGGACCTCCCTAGGCCGAATTTTTAGCGTCGGATTTCGACCTGGGGAGCCCAACAACTGGAGATCATGGAAAAAAAATAGCGCGCTATTTCGACATTATAGCGACGCTATAGCGTATTTAGAAGGTGAACGCTACGCTATGCATAATTTGCTCGCTATGGCGCTAATCTCGCTATTAACAGCGCTAAGCTCGCTATTTGTTGTAACGTTATAGCATTATAGCGCGTTAAAAAGTTATGGAACTAGCGGGAGCCCACGAGCCCCCGATTCCAACCTAGCTCAACTCAACCCCAGGTCGGCAACCAACCAGTCGCCACTTTCGACTCCCCACACGTCGCGGCGGTGGGTTACAGCAGTAACACCACTCTCCTACAGCTCTTTCTGTCTGTCTCCGTGTGACACTTCCCGACCATAATCACCAGGAGGACACACACCTTGACCAGGAGCTTGATTTGACAATGTTCTTTTCGGCTAGGGCACCACCTCTTACACAACATGCAACCGTCATATATAGTTTTATCTTTGTAGGTTCTCTTCCAACTTAACCAGTATCGGAAGGTAGTTCAATAGTGGTAGCCGTAGACCATAGACACCATGGTTTAGCTCTATAATTTTTAGTTTAGTTCAGCTCTGTACTTCTTAGTTCAGTTATGTAGTTCTTTTTTTCGTAATGCATGTTTTGTCTATATGAGAAGAAGGTAGTCAAACTGGGTAATTAGTTGTGCATGTCCTACTTTGGATAATTTTTTAGCTGGTGAAATCCTAGATAGCTATACTTCTAGCATTTTACAAAACACTATTTAAAAAAAAAGTGTGCTATTAGCACGTTATAACTTGCATAGCGTTTAGAGAAGGACCACGCTATTTTATTCGAGAAATCTATTTCTTGCTGGGGCACCGTGCTGTCTACCAGAGTGCTCCCCTCTCCGCACCGTCCAATCTTGGATCTGTGGCTCCTGCGATTCGACGCTAGCGTCCAACAACTGCCGCCCGGATTCCGCGATGGAGTGTTCGAAGTCGAGCCATCGTCTTCATTCTCGCCCACCCGTCTCAGCTCTCCTCCCCATCTCATCTTCCTCTTGCGATTTCCAAAATTCCCCACTGGATTGGCTTCGTCGGCGAC
Source organism: Lolium multiflorum (assembly GCA_030979885.1). Lineage (NCBI taxonomy): Eukaryota > Viridiplantae > Streptophyta > Magnoliopsida > Poales > Poaceae > Lolium > Lolium multiflorum. The sequence continues at coordinate 211,590,119 of CM061747.1, read as the reverse complement.
GAGCGGGTCGTCGGGCCGGTGTGGGCGATCCTCCTGGCCAGTGGGAGTGTTGGTGGAGCATCTTCGCCGTCGCTGAATCGCGGATCGACGCATCCGAGGCGGGTAGGATTTGACGCATTCGAGGTGGGTGCTCGTCGGACTTTGAGGCGTCGTCGGGGGGTTTCGTCGGCGACGTGCTGCTTCCAGTACTTCCAGTTGGTGAGTCCCTTGATCTCGATGCTATCTCTCGATCTCGATGCTTCCAGCACTTCTGCTAGCTGCTCGATCTCGATGCTTCCAGTACTTGCGCTAGTTGTGTTCGTCCCGTTCGGCAGCTAGGGTTTGGGACTCAATCGTCGATTTGGTCTTCATTTTAGTTGCGGAGAATCAATTGAGGAGATACTTGTTAGATTTGTGTTCTACCGGGGCCAATTTTCGTGCGTGTTTGTTCCTCAGAACTGAAATTGTGTGTGTGTTGTTCGATCTCGTCGACTATCTAGTTGTAGTAGATTTGTTGGAGCTCGTTGATACACGATGGTGCATTACGGTGGTTTTAGTTGTATTTTTTCAGAATGAACTGTGTATATCTGAGCAGCAATCTTCTGGCATGTATTTTTTTACCTAATACTTACATGTGTTGATAGCACCAGCACCATGCTCCATGTAACTTACATGGTTTTATTTACATGTTTTTACAGGGTTCTCCTTGTTGATTATACTACATGTAACCATATTATACTGCATGTATTTATGAAATATTGCGTTGTATAAAATAGACCAAAGCCAGCTCTAAGTTTTTTGATCTGTTCTGTTTCTGTTTGTTCCTTAATCTCCTTGATTAGTAATTTAGTATGGTCAGGGGATATTTTTACATCATGTAGAGCTGTCAGGGGTAGATTGGCAGTGTAAAACTGATCTGCTCCCTTACAAATAAAATGGAACATGTTTTGGTAGAAAAGTGGCACAGAGCATGTAATTTAACACAAAAGCATGTAATTAAATGATCTGAAAATACATGTAAAACTATCACTCTTAGTATGTTGATCAACAGCATGTTTTAAGATGATTTATGATGAAATCCCATCTACATTGTTTGTAGGATGTACTTTTACTCATTTAATTACATGCTCTATTCACAATCAAACTATGTAGGATGTATTTTTCTGTATTATACACACATATCACTCATATGCCCTTTTCCTGTGTGTATAACTGCACACATATGATGTATATTTCTATTTTATCTCTTTAAACATTTTCTACTCTGTATGTGCTATAAAATACATATTGGGCTATAAAATACATCCCTGTATGTGCTATAGAAAACATGTTCTGTAGTATGTGTGTTTCTAAGTTTATTCCAGTAAATGAATCTGTGTTTAAGGTTGTAATATATACATACTGTGTATGCATGCATTTTTGTTGGACGGATCACCTGTTGTCTTGTCTTAATAATTCAAAATGATTCCTGTTATCCCTCTGGTAAGTATGATTTTTCACTTTGTTCACTGTTTTGGTTTCTTCAGTCTTACACTTATTCATTTAATTAGCTTTTCTCTTACATATTTCTGTAGAAAAATTCGAGGACTCCAAAGAGTGGGAAGAAGAGAAATAGTATTTCCAGATATAGGAAGATGAAACAAAGGTTGCAGTTCCGAGCTGCCAAAGTTGAGCCGCATGTTCAGAGTGTTCCTCCTTTGTTGGGTGTTGAACCAATTTCTGTTGTGCCACCAGAAGGAGAGGAAGGTCCATCAGAGAATCCGTGCGAAGAAAATGTTGTTGACAAGAAGGAGAAGGTACTGGATACCATAATTTGTCTCTTTTTTGTACTTACTGTGCTAGTATTTTATATGCATGTACTTCCACTCCCCTTCCTACAAATGTGAAGTATGAATTTGTGTTGTTCTTTTTTCTGCAGAACAATTTATTCAACCGCGCTTCACCAATGAAGGTTGTGAGGGTACTTAAGAAAATGACAAATGATCAGCGTGCTTTGATCAGCAAATATGATTTCACAGGAATTCTTGGCATGCAGTGTTCGAAATTAAACCCAGAGCTATGCAGATTCCTTATGGAGTGCTTTGATCCTGTTTCTTGTCCTCTTGATTTCGGAGACAGGGGAAGAATTCCAGTAGATGTTGATTCTGTTGTCAGAGTTATGGCAGTTCCAATAGGAGTACATCTTGTCCCGTACTACTCTGACATTGACGCAACCAGTGCTATCTTTGAGATGCTTGAGATACATGATGGAAAGCAGCCAGCCGTAGCATCCATTGAGAAGCAGTTGGGTGAAGATTATCCTGCAGATGATGCTTACCTGAGGAAGTTCATCATGTACCTCATCTCATCTGTGTTTGCTCCTACCACGGGGATTCATGTCAGTCCAAAATGTTATCCTCCGCTAATTAACATAGCTGCCATCCCAAGATATAATTGGGCTAGATTCATCATAGACATTTTGATCCAGACTGCAAATGCGAAGGGAAAGAAAAACTGGTTCAAAGCTTGCATGCCTTACCTCATGGTCATTTATCTATTGTTTCTTACAACTCTATGTATTTCTGCACACATTTTATTTTCTGATTTAGTTCACGAGGCAGCGGCTAATGTATTTTTTCACTGTTTTCTCTATTTGTATTTGTAGGTTCTATATGTCGATGCTTTGGAAACAGATGGAATAGATGTGCCAGATGTTGAACCTCGTATTTCTGTATGGACAAATATGATGATTAAGGCTGCTGTTGATCAAGATACTAAGAGTGATGGTTCATTTGGGAAATTACCGGTAACTTACTGATTCAACATCTATTTTTTCTGAACTTTTTTTTTCCTTGACTTGCTCTTGCTACCTTTTCATTCTAATTTTCCTGAAACATGTATCTTTTTTCAGCTAAAGGCTTGCTTCAGGAACAAGCCGTTTCTTTTCTCGGGAGATCAGAATGTGTTGGATATCTTCATCCGACGACATGCACCAGGCAATCCAGATGAAGAGGTAATTTTTCTTTTGTCTACAGCTGCTTGTGTATATTTTTACAATTCTAGAGCATTGATAAATTGCCCCTTCTGCCATTGTACCAACCTAGTCTTACATGTATTTTTTTCATTTTTTCATGTAACAGCAAATGAGAAACTACAGATCAGCAATCACTAACATGTGCAACAGTTTTGAGGCTGGACTTTCTGAGTTCATTAGATCTGTAGGAAACAATCAAGGCAAGGAAAGTACAAGGACAAATGTTGCACATGAAACAGGGCAGCCAAAAAACAAGCCGAAACGGAGGAGAGCAGCACATTTTCCACAGTCTGTTGATGAGAGAGTAGTCCATGAGAAAGATGAAGAAGAAATTAGTGCAGCGGTCAAACCAGATAAGAATGATGCAGCAGCGGTCAAACCAGATAAGAATGATGCACCAGATCATCTACCTGAGAAAAAATCAAAGAAAAGAAAACTTGCACACAAAGGAATGGGTGGAGCCAGAGATAACAAGAAGTCCATCAAGGACACAAGCATGCCCAACAATGAAGTGAAGTTTGACGAGGATGGCGCTAACGAAGATGTTGTAGACAAGTCATTAGAGGAAGAGGATGAACAAGATGTGACTATGGATTCACATGTCAGTGATTTGACTGCCAATGCTGAATCTAGCACAGTAAACACAGAAGCAATTCCTGAACCTGTAGTACTACCTCCTTCATCCACAGATGGTGTTGCAGTTACACAGAGTGATGCACCAGGTTTTGTATGCGCCACAGCTGATGTTTTGAAGCATCTACAATTATATGGCTCTGGTTCACAATCTAGTGCAGAAGCAACTCCAGTGGATCAAGCTAATGGAGGAAGCAAGAGTTCAATCAAAGTGCCTGATGGGGCTGCATCAGTACCCACCATGGTTTCAGGAAAATCAAAAAAGAAAGTTACATTTGCAGACAAAGGGAAAAAATGTACAGGGGAATTCTGCTGATTCATCTCCTACTGCTAGGAGACCAGTTACAAGATCCATGTCACCACTGAAGTCAAATATTGATGTAGATTTGGAGATAAAAAATTCTCCCAACCCTAGAAGAGTCACGAGGTCTTCTACTCCTGAAAATGTGACAAGGCAGAAAGTTGTAGCTTCGAGGGGAAGGCCGTCATCATCTATTGGTGGACATAATGGAGTTAACTCTGTTGATCTTGCATGTAGCATCGACCTGAACATGAATTTGGTTCTAGATGGTCATGAAACGCCTCAAAATACACCTGCTGCTACAACAGTTGTTACATCTGACACAGTTCCTTCTGCTGAAACTATTCCAAACCATGGCAATGTGATCTTGCAAGAAGCCACACCAGTGAATGTCAGAAGTAATCCTGCAGCTGGGTCAGCAGAGATGGTCATTAGCATTGACATTAACAGGAAACTTGACCTTGAATTCGGTACTGCAAAAGTTGTAACACAAACTGAACAACAGAGGAAGTTTAAAGAGCTCAAGGAAGATTGTCCTTCTTTCGATCTTGGCTTCGATCTGAAGGAGGCTGGGAAAAAGGTTGATGAAGGTGCTACAATTGAAGAACCAGTAATCATTTCAAGCAACGATAGTGGTGACTCTCTGGACAAAATATATGCGACCATCGATATGCCCATTACGCCATCGACAGTACAAGTAAAGGAGTTGCAGAAGGTAGTGTTGTCGCCGAGGAACCCAAATAGTGTAACACCAGTACCTCAAGCTAGGAGAGTTGTAAAACTTGGGCCTAAACAGAAATCGCCATATGAGAATTTCTGCAAAAAACCTACTGTCACTAGGTCAGATGCTGAGTTGTACATCAAAGTGTGCTCATATGGTGGTAGAACCAAGCACCTGTTGAACAAAGAAAAAATTATTGACTATGGTACCTTCTTCATCTATCTCCGCGACTTGGCAAATTCAATCAAGCCAGATGGTTGGATAAACAACTCAACCTTCGAGATAGGTTTACTTAGTATGTCTGAGGAGATGGCCAAGCAGAAAATTTTTCTGATGCCACTAATGCTTGCTGTAAGTACAATCTTTATATCTTTGTTTGATGTACCTTTCTCATTATATTCTGATCTACTTTCGATTTTCTTCTTCCTTTTCCCATTTTCCTAACAGACTTTCTTCATTCACATCATTTGTGCAGACCAAACTAAGGGAACCATCATGCCACTTAGATAAGGAGGTGCAGAAAGCATTTGAATGCACGCCTACATACCGGCTAGACCACAAAGATATGGTTAGTTTGTAATTTCATTTAATTACTTTTTCCTTTGATGCTTTTTTTACACCCAGTAGCTTTTGTGACACCTATATTTTCTCTTCATCATCCCCTTTTGCAGATATTGTTCTCTGTCCTCCAAAATCTCACTCCTGATCTCAAAATTATGAGTGGACACTATTACTTAATCGTGCTAAATTTGAAGGCTGGGAGGTTCGAAGTAATGGATTCAATGAGGAAGGAGGGAGACAAGTTACTTATGCAAGATGCTAGAAATATCATTGGAAGCATCAAGCACTTCTGGCAAGCTAACTACAGCGCCTCAAAGATTGACATCTCCAAATACATGACTGTTCATATATGGTGCGTAGTTGACGTGGGAGTTAGAAATCTTTGTGGTGTAGCTTTTCTTCAGTTCCCCGGCAACGGCGCCAGAAAATATGCTTGATGGCGTGTATTTCACACGTTCGTTGGGCAACCCCAAGAGGAAGGTATGATGCACCAGCAAGTTTTCCCTCAGAAAGAAACCAAGGTTTATCGAACCAGGAGGAGCCAAGAAGCACGTTGAAGGTTGATGGCGGCGGGATGTAGTGCGCGCAACACCCAGAGATTCCGGCGCCAACGTGGAACCTGCACAACACAACCAAAGTACTTTGCCCCAACGAAACAGTGAGGTTGTCAATCTCACCGGCTTGTGTAACAAAGGATTAACCGTATTGTGTGGAAGATGATTGTTTGCAGAGAAAACAGTAAAAACAAGTATTGCAGAGATTGTATTTCATAAAGAGAATTGGACCGGGGTCCACAGTTCACTAGAGGTGTCTCTCCCATAAGACGAACAGCATGTTGGGTGAACAAATTACAGTTGGGCAATTGACAAATAAAGAGAGCATGACAATGCACATACATATTATGATGAGTATAGTGAGATTTAATTGGGCATTACGACAAAGTACATAGACCGCCATCCAATGCATCTATGCCTAAAAAGTCCACCTTCAGGTTATCATCCGAACCCCCTCCAGTATTAAGTTGCAAAGCAACAGACAATTGCATTAAGTATGGTGCGTAATGTAACTAGTGACTACATCCTTGAACATAGCACTAATGTTTTATCCCTAGTGGCAACAGACAACACAACCTTAGAACTTTCTGTCACTGTCCGTGTCAATGCAGGCATGAACCCACTATCGAGCATAAGTACTCCTCTTGGAGTTAAAAGCATCTACTTGGCCAGAGCATCTACTAGTAACGGAGAGCATGCAAGATCATAAATAACACATAAGCATAACTTTGATAATCAACATAACAAGTATTCTCTATTCATCGGATCCCAACAAACGCAACATATAGAATTACATATAGATGATCTTGATCATGATAGGCAGCTCACAAGATCCGACAATGATAGCACAATGGGGAGAAGACAACCATCTAGCTACGCTATGGACCCATAGTCCAGGGGTAGACTACTCACTCATCACTCCGGAGGCGACCATGGCGGTGTAGAGTCCTCCGGGAGATGATTCCCCTCTCCGGCAGGGTGCGGAGGCGATCTCTCTGGATCCCCGAGATGGGATCGGCGGTGACGGTGTCTCCGGAAGGTTTTCCGTATCGTGGCTCTCGTGCGGGGTTTCGTCACGGAGGCTTTAAGTAGGCGGAAGGGCAAGTCGAGGGGGCACGGGGCCCCAGATGACAGGGCGCCGCCAAGGGGCCGCGCCGCCCTAGGGTTTGGCTCCCCTGTGGCCCCACTTCGTTTCGTCTTCGGTCTTCTGGAAGCTTCGTGAGAAAATAGGCCTCTGGGCTTTTATTTCGTCCAATTCCGAGAATATTTCTTTACTAGGATTTCTGAAACCAAAAACAGCAAAAACAGCAACTGGCACTTCGGCATCTTGTTAATAGGTTAGTTCCAGAAAATGCACGAATATGACATAAAGTGTGCATAAAACATGTAGATAACATCAATAAAGTGGCATAGAACACAAGAAATTATCGATACGTTGGAGACGTATCAGCATCCCCAAGCTTAGTTCTCGGTAAAACGATAACACAGATAATTTCGGAGTGACATGCCATCATAATCTTGATCATACTATTTGTAAAGCATATGTAGTGAATGCAATCAAAACAATGTGTATGACATGAGTAAACAAGTGAATCATAAAGCAAAGACTTTTCATGAATAGCACTTCAAGACAAGCATCAATAAGTCTTGCATAAGAGTTAACTCATAAAGCAATAATTCAAAGTAAAGGTATTGAAGCAACACAAAAGAAGATTAAGTTTCAGCGGTTGCTTTCAACTCGTAACATGTATATCCCATGGATATTGTCAACAGAGTAATATAATAAGTGCAATAAGCAAGTATGTAAGAATCAATGCACGTTCACACAAGTGTTTGCTTCTTGAGGTGGAGAGAAATAGGTGAACTGACTCAACATTGAAAGTAAAAGAATGGTCCTCATAGAGGAAAAGCATCGATTGCTATATTTGTGCTAGAGCTTTGATTTTGAAAACATGAAACAATTTTGTCAACGGTAGTAATAAAGCATATGCATCATGTAAATTATATCTTATAAGTTGCAAGCCTCATGCATAGTGTACCAATAGTGCCCGCACCTTGTCCTAATTAGCTTGGACTACCTGGATTATCACCGCAATACATATGCTTTAACCAAGTTTCACAAAGGGGTACCTCTATGCCTTTGTACAAAGGTCTAAGGAGAAAGCTCACATTTGGATTTCTTTTGATTATTCTCAACTTAGACATCCATACCGGGACAACATAGACAACAGATAATGGACTCCTCTTTTAATGCTTTAAGCATTTGACAACAATTAATTCTTTTCTCATTAGGGATTTGAGGATATTTGTCCAAAACTGAAACTTCCACCATGGATCATGGCTTTAGTTAGCGGCCCAATGTTCTTCTCTCACAATATGCATGCTCAAACCATTCAACTCAGTGTAGATCGCCCTTACTTCACAAGACGAACATGCATAGCAACTCACATGAAATTCAACAATGAGTTGATGGCGTTTTAAGTAAACATGGTTATCGCACAACAAGCAACTTAATAAGAGATAAAGTGCATAATTACATATTCAATACCACAATAGTTTTTAAGCTATTTGTCCCATGAGCTATATATTGCAAAGGTAAATGATGGGATTTTAAAGGTAGCACTCAAGCAATTTACTTTGGAATGGCGGAAAATACCATGTAGCATAGGTAGGTATGGTGGACACAAATGGCATAGTGGTTGGCTCAAGTATTTTGGATGCATGAGAAGTATTCCCTCTCGATACAAGGTTTAGGCTAGCAAGGCTTATTTGAAACAAACACAAGGATGAACGGTACAGAAAAACTCACATAAAAGACATATTGTAAACATTATAAGACTCTACACCGTCTTCCTTGTTGTTCAAACTCAAAACTAGAAATTATCTAGACCTTAGAGAAACCAAATATGCAAACCAAATTTTAGCATGCTCTATGTATTTCTTCATTAATAGGTGCAAAGCATATGATGCAAGAGCTTAAACATAAGCACAACAATTGCCAAGTATCACATTACCCAAGACATTTATAGCAATTACTACATGTATCATTTTCCAATTCCAACCATATAACAATTTAACGAAGGAGAAACTTCGCCATGAATACTATGAGTAGAAACCAAGGACATATTTGTCCATATGCTACACGGAGCGTGTATCTCTCCCATAAAGTGAATGCTAGGATCCATTTTATTCAAACAAAACAAAAACAAAAACAAACCGACGCTCCAAGAAAAAGCACATAAGATGTGGCCGAATAAAAATATAGTTTCAGGGGAGGAACCTGATAATTTGTGGATGAAGAAGGGGATGCCTTGGGCATCCCCAAGCTTAGACGCTTGAGTCTTCTTGATATATGCAGGGGTGAACCACCGGTGCATCCCCAAGCTTAGAGCTTTCACTCTCCTTGATCATGTTGCATCATACTCCTCTCTTGATCCTTGAAAACTTCCTCCACACCAAACTCGAAACAACTCATTAGAGGGTTAGTGCACAATATAAATTGACATATTCAGAGGTGACACAATCATTCTTAACACTTCTGGACATTAGTGGATCAAAGAAATTCATCCAACATAGCGAAAGAGGCAATGCGAAATAAAAGGCAGAATCTGTCAAAACAGAACAGTTCGTATTGACGAATTTTAAAATGGCACCAGACTTGCTAAAATGAAAATGCTCAAATTGAATGAAAGTTGCGTACATATCTGAGGATCATGCACGTAAATTGGCATAATTTTCTGAGCTTCCTGCAGGGCAGTGGGCTCAGATTCGTGACAGCAAAGAAATCTGGAACTGCGCAGTAATCCAAATCTAGTACTTACTTTTCTATCAACGGCTTAACTTGGCACAACAAAACTCAAAACTAAGATAAGGAGAGGTTGCTACAGTAGTAAACAACTTCCAAGACACAAAATAAAAACAAAGTACTGTAGGTAAAAACATGGGTTGTCTCCCATAAGCGCTTTTCTTTAACGCCTTTCAGCTAGGCGCAGAAAGTGTGTATCAAGTATTATCGAGAGATGAAGCATCAACATCATTACCTGGGGTGTTGGGAGTTTTATCAATTTTAGGCCTATAGTAATTCTTTGGTTTAGGCACCTTAGAGACATACATGAATTTTTGCTCCTTACCAACATAAGCTTTCTCATTAAATTTAAAAGAAGAAAAAGTTGAACCCAATTTTCCCATAGCTTCTTCAAGTTTACCAATTCTATGGGTTTGATTATCATGGATAGCGCAAGTTTCTAGAGTAGCAATTCTTTTATTAATTCCTTCTAGGATTTTATCAAGTTTATCAGTATTATCAAGTAATATTTCCAATTTAGTTTCATCACTACAATTTTTCTCTATGGTTTCCAGTTTTTTCATAACATCCTCAAGGGAGGTTTCAATTTTAGTTTCATTAACAGGTGGTGTTCCAAATAAACTCTCAATAATGCAACTAGCTTCTAAAGCGGGAGCGCCTAGGAAATTACCTCCCGCGAGACAATCAAGAACATATCTATTCCAGCTAGAGATACCAACATAAAAATTCCTGAGTAGGATAGTGGTGGAGTGTTTCTTAGTGCACCTATTATGGGCATCACTAATTCTATACCAAGCATCTTTTAAACATTCTCCCCCTTGTTGCTTAAATGAACGAACTTCAACTTCAGGATTACTCATTTTAGCAATAGTAAATAAAGCAAACTAGATAAAGTAAATGCAAGTAAACTAATTTTTTTGTGTTTTTGATATAGCAAACAAGACAGCAAATAAAGTAAAGCTAGCAACTAATTTTTTTGTGTTTTGATATAAGTGCAGCAAACAAAATAGTAAATAAAACTAAGCAAGACAAAAACAAAGTAAAGAGATTGAGAAGTGGAGACTCCCTTGCGTGTCTTGATCTCCCGGCAACGGCGCCAGAAAATATTGGTGCGTAGTTGACGTGGGAGTTAGAAATCTTTGTGGTGTAGCTTTTCTTCAGTTCCCCGGCAACGGCGCCAGAAAATATGCTTGATGGCGTGTATTTCACACGTTCGTTGGGCAACCCCAAGAGGAAGGTATGATGCGCACAGCGGCAAGTTTCCCTCAGTAAGAAACCAAGGTTTATCGAACCAGTAGGAGTCAAGAAGCACGTTGAAGGTTGATGGCGGCGGGATGTATGGGCAACACAGAGATTCCGGCGCCAACGTGGAACCTGCACAACACAACCAAAGTACTTTGCCCCGAAACAGTGAGGTTGTCAATCTCACCGGCTTGCTGTAACAAAGGATTAACCGTATTGTGTGGAAGATGATTGTTTTGCAGAAAACAAAAACAAGTATTGCAGATTGTATTTAAAGAGAATTGGACCGGGGTCCACAGTTCACTAGAGGTGTCTCTCCCATAAGACGAACAGCATGTTGGGTGAACAAATTACAGTTGGGCAATTGACAAATAAAGAGAGCATGACAATGCACATACATATTATGATGAGTATAGTGAGATTTAATTGGGCATTACGACAAAGTACATAGACCGCCATCCAACGCATCTATGCCTAAAAAGTCCACCTTCAGGTTATCATCCGAACCCCCGTATTAAGTTGCAAGCAACAGACAATTGCATTAAGTATGGTGCGTAATGTAACTAGTGACTACATCCTTGAACATAGCACTAATGTTTTATCCCTAGTGGCAACAGCACAACACAACCTTAGAACTTTCTCACACTGTCCCAGGTGTCAATGCAGGCATGAACCCACTATCGAGCATAAGTACTCTCTCTTGGAGTTAAAAGCATCTACTTGGCAGAGCATCTACTAGTAACGGAGAGCATGCAAGATCATAAATAACACATAAGCATAACTTTGATAATCAACATAACAAGTATTCTCTATTCATCGGATCCCAACAAACGCAACATATAGAATTACATATAGATGATCTTGATCATGATAGGCAGCTCACAAGATCCGACAATGATAGCACAATGGGGAGAAGACAACCATCTAGCTCTGCTATGGACCCATAGTCCAGGGGTAGACTACTCACTCATCACTCCGGAGGCGACCATGGCGGTGTAGAGTCCTCCGGGAGATGATTCCCCTCTCCGGTGCCGGAGGCGATCTCCGGATCCCCGAGATGGGATCGGCGGACGGCGTCTCTGGAAGGTTTTCCGTATCGTGGCTCTCGGTACGGGGGTTTCGTCACGGAGGCTTTAAGTAGGCGGAAGGGCAAGTCGAGGGGGCACGGGGCCCCAGATGACAGGCGCGCCAAGGGGGGCCGCGCCGCCCTAGGGTTTGGCTCCCCTGCCCCACTTCGTTTCGTCTTCGGTCTTGGAAGCTTCGTGAGAAAATAGGCCTCTGGGCTTTTATTTCCAATTCCGAGAATATTTCTTTACTAGGATTTCTGAAACCAAAAACAAAAAGCGGCACTTCGGCATCTTGTTAATAGGTTAGTTCCAGAAAATGCACGAATATGACATAAAGTGTGCATAAAACATGTAGATAACATCAATAAAGTGGCATAGAACACAAGAAATTATCGATACGTTGGAGACGTATCAATATACCAACTCCAATGCAGAAGACAACGTTAGTACAAACTCTTGACTTCTGTCATTCCATATACCAGTTCCATTGTCATTTCAATTCTTTTGCATTTTGGGAAAAAGCTTTGATGAACTTTTTGTTTTGCTTGTTCCAAGTTACGATTGCGGCTACTTCGTCTTGAAGTTCATCGAATCTTGGGATGGAAGGAGGTTACTGCCATTCTCACCCTACGACATGCCCGCACTAAGGAAGCTTTACCTCAAGAGATGGATGGCTACTGAAAGAAACCTCATAACCTGGGATGAACTGCTCTTCCCAAATTGATACAAAGGTACATTCTGTTTTTTACAGAATGCTACAATGCTATCTTTTTGTATCTTATCTGTTGTGGCGGACATGAATACAATCTCTAAAAGTTTTGTTTTATCATATTAAGTGAAAAAAGGCTGTATCATTTGAATTTTTCGGAAGCTCTATGTGTTGTACTACATTTGCTATCTAATATTTACATGCAAAGGTTCTAAATCCTTCTCTTTTTTTCTCAATGGCATGTGTGTTTTATTTTCAACCTAAATACGTTTGTGCAAGTAGTTTTATGCACATGATGTCCTCAACAGCTTTGAAAACTCACAGAATATGAAAAATAAGTCGATAGGAACTTAATTTCGGCGTCGGTTAGTTTCTTCAATTAGACACATGAAAGCAACATCAGTATGTTTGGTCCATACTGTTCCAAAATCAACTTAGTTGCAAACACGAACTAAGAACCCGCTTCAGATTTAATTTTTGGACACACAAAATAATAAGTCCGACCATGCAACTTAGAACCATAGGAACTTAATTATTACATCTGCTAGTCTCTTCACCACTTCAGAACAAAACTTCACCAATTTTGTCATCACAAAAATTACAACCAACTGACACAAAAATTTCGAACCAGCAACCAACTTACACAAATATTTGGAACCAGCCAACAGGAACTACAGTTTTAGCTTCATGCACGCAAAGTGTGGTAGCCATTTTATGTTCGCAACATCTACACCATGTCACGGAAAAAGTCTATTTCCTTTTGCTCTGGCCCTGGGGTAAGCTTTGAGGGGCATGTAGCTGCAGTGTGATGATGTTATCACCAGATTTTGGCTAAATCAGGAGGTGGGCCGCAATCAAGATGGGCTTGGAAGATTACACATGGAAGATCTATGAAGCGGCCTTGCACGGGGAGTTTGGGCTAGATTGCCCGTGTATCTTTAATTATGGTAGATTGTAGCTAGATTAAAAGTTAGAGTTTATCTCGTGCACGGTTTAGTGCACGCCCACATTAGAAAGTCCCCTGGACTATAAATATGTACCTAGGGTTTATGGAATAAACAACAACCAACGTTCAACCACAAACAAATCTCGCGCATCGCCAACTCCTTCGTCTCGAGGGTTTCCGGTAAGCGTCATGCTGCCTAGATTGCATCTTGCGATCTAGGCAGCACAAGCCTGCCTACGTTGTTCACGCGTTGCTCGTATGAAGCCTTTTGATGGCGAGCAACGTAGTTATCTTAGACATGTTAGGGTTAGCATTGTTCTTCATATTACATGCTTTCGTAGTGCAACCCTTGCATGTCTAGCCGCCCTTACACCTAGGTGTAGGGGCGGCACCCCGCTTGATCATAGTTTAGTAGATCTGATCCGTTACGATTGCTCCTTGTTCTACAAGGATTAGTTTAATATCTGCAATAGTTAGGCCTTACAAAGGGGGGAGGATCCAGCGGCACGTAGGGTGTCGTTCGTTGGCCTAGCAGGATGTTCCGAGGATCAACTCGTGTTGGTTATTAGGCCTTGTTTAGGATCGGCTTACGATCACCGTGCGTGGCCGCGAGGCCCAACCTGGAGTAGGACGATCCGATTATGCGGTGAAAACCCCACATCGTCGTAGATCTCATTAGCTTTACCTTGATCAAGCAGGACCACCATATATTCGGACACCCCGTCTGAATCATGGGTGGATCGGCTCTTTGAGCCGATTCACAGGATAACCTGAGAGCCGATCGAGGCTCGTATTTAATGTTTACGTGTGTGCCCTGCAGAAACTAAGCGAGGCATCATCCACACCTTCCCATGTATAGGTCGTGGCACGCCTTGTGATAAACATCGGCGTGCGACCAGGAGGCTTTGCGGCCGTCGCTCGAGGGACTGGCCAGCCGCAGCCCTAGTTGTTCCCGGCTCTACGGTGCCTGTCTCTGCCCGCCGGTGGGTTTCGACGTCAACACATTCTCGCACGCCGGTGGGACAGTCGACGACATCCACGACATCGCCATCTACATCCGAGATGGCGGAAGACACTCCGGTCACGTACGCGGATCTGCGATGAGCTCAAGAAGAAGCATGACGAGATCAAGGCAACCCTCGGCCGAACTCATCGGCTCCTTCCACCGAACCCGCTCCCATGGCGTCGGGTGGAAGGGTTTCACACTGAAGGCGCACTCGATGGAGTGGACCTGTCCGCCCCGTCAGAAGAACGCACCAGGTCGCTGAAGTACGAGGATCTGCCCGAGGAGCTCAAAAGGAAACATGACGAGATCAAGGCAACCCTCAAAGCCGAACTCATCGGCTCCTCTGAGAAGACCCGGCCGCACGATATCAAGCTCGCTAAAGACTCAAGTCCGTCGCCCGGCGTCAACATGGTGGATCTCAGCCACTCCATAGGCCAGCCGAAGTCCTCCTTTGGTGTCAACATGGCAGGGCTTGCAAGCCGCCATGGCAAAGATGAAGCAGAAAGCAGCCACTCCCGTGGCAACGATGAAGAGGAAGCCGATCCATGCGACCGGCCCCGAGATGATGACAGGCGGTACCTGGCAGGGGAGGGAATGAGAAGCGTGCGGTGTCAACGTCCACTCTCCGAGCGCCTCCTCAACAAATATAAGCACCAACACGACCGACGTCGGCACTACGACGTAGATGATGAAAGGAATTGTCGGTCTGATGCAGAGGTCAGGAGGTACCGTCAACATGATAGAAGCGACGACGGATACAATCGTCGCGCTGAAGGAAGGTCAAGGGGGCAGGATAACATGGATAGGCACTGGAGCTGTCCGTTCTTCAAACATTGTTGGGACTCGGGAATGAGCCGATTGCCAACAATCGAGAAGCCCAGAATGCAAACAGAGGAAGAAGGACGCCGCTAACGTGTCCGTGTTCGAGCGTCTAGGGCCTCTCCCACCTCGGAGCAAGCATGCTGAGCCCTCGGGTGGAAGATCTCGAGGAACTAGAGGACGATGATGAAGAAAATAAATATCATCGCCCAGGTGGTGCCCTAATGGGCTCAGCCGTTCCCAAAAGCGAAGGGTTCAGCGTCTGCGTGGGTTGGAAGAAGCTGAAAGATTGTACCTGCACACGCTAAGGAAGGCACGGCCTGATCTGGCCGCCAAAATCCGGCGAACCCTGGACGAAGAAGGTCGGCCACAAAGAAAAGAGTTGCGCCCCAAGCAGGAAAGCCGATGATGATACATCGGGCCGGCACAAACATGGTCTTCATTCTTCCAACCGAGTTTAGCGCTCCAAGATTGTATGAAGCACCTGTGGCACACTAGATGCGCCCACGGCCGGTCATCTTTGAGAAGCCAAAGGAAAGAAGTTACAGCATCTGAAGGCCCTGTACGTGCGAGGCTACATCAATGGGCAGCCTGTCAACAAGATGTTGTAGACACCGGAGCGGCATCAACATTATGCCATACTCCATGCTACGTCGGTTGGGACGTTCCAGCTCGGATCCGATCAAGACCAACGTAACGCTGAGCGATTTCAACGGCCAAGCATCCGACGCGCAAGGTGTTCTGAATGTGGATCGACCGTAGGAAGAAAACTCCCTACGACGTTCTTTATCGTCGACAGCAAGAGTACCTACGCTGTCCTACTAGGGAGGGATTGGATCCACGCCAACTGTTGCATTCCATCCACCAATGCCTGATACGGTGGGATGGAGATGAAGTGGAAGTCGTCCGTGCAGATGATTCTCGAGGTTTCAACAGCTGGCATGGACATTTGGGAGACATCAGGCCAAGAGCCGCTCTCAGGTATCAATTTGGACGACTGTGAGCGCATCGACGTGACAAAGAACGGGGTTAGGCTGGTCTTATCCACCGGCCTGACCGTGTAACACAAGCAAATGTCGATGGACAAACGTGGCGAGACCGATCCTTGTGATCGGCCCCAAAAAGATTTGTGAAGGGAACTTACAAAACCTTCACCGAGCAAGCAACGTGGAGGCCGATTCCAGCAATCGGCCAAAATTATCCTCGCCATCCATCCTGCCTGGGTTCAACACATGATCCAACAGAGCCGATACCATCAATTCTCTTGACAGAATCGGCTCGGGGGGCACATAGAAGGATAAAACACGAGGAAAAGCAGTCTCAGCCTTTGATGATGGATATTGGAGTATGGGGGCCGATACACAAATCGGCCGAAACACGAGGAAAAGCAGTCTCAGCCTTTGATGATGGATATTGGAGTATGGGGGCCGATACACAAATCGGCCGAAAATTCAAAATTTTTCAAGCATAGCCGATGTGCAGACATCGACTTAAGGATCAATGGAGCAGGGGGTGGATCTTCCCTTCAAGGACCCCTAGTTCCCGTTCGCAAGTCTCCAAGATCGGCGGTGTTAGCAGCGAAGGGAGCATATCTCTTCCAAGACCAGGAGAACCGCCGATGACGAAGCCATCGGCTGTCACGTTCTGACTCAGCAACTGTCACTTCAAGGGGAGAGTCTGGAGGGCGTCAGAAATGCGAGGACGTTCTCACCGGAAGTTGCTGCAGCCTGCCAAAGATGATGAGCCGATTTGATCAGCAAGGCGCGAGGATTGAACTGAAGAAGCTTGGGGGAGGGCGGCTCGCCCTGAGATTTCCTTACTCTAAAGAACCGATTTTGTTGAATCGGCTGATGTTGCATTACGAGTTGGAAACCGAGGATGACCGGCGTGGTCGGCTCACTACTATTCTCGCCCCAACTGAGGCTCGGGGGGCAGCTCGCCCTCAAGGTTTAGCCGATTTTGTCGAAATCGGCTCGCTCTCCATCACAGCTCGTTTGAAAGACGGTGAATTATTGCAGAAGGGAACTGCCGGAGCTGAGTGAGCGGAGTTTGGAGGGGATAATGCGGCAGAAGAATGTCTGAAATTTGAGGATGATAAGGAGATTGGACATTATTTCAGGGGTTTTGCCGCTAAGTTTAATATGCCATCCGGTGGGATCTGCGGTTACAAGTCCTAAGGTTTGCACGATTATGGCTTGGCCTTGTTTGACCGGGAGTTTGGGTCCGGGCGGATCTATCTCGAAATTTATCGTGAGGGACCGATGCGCTGCCATCGGCTCACTGGGTTTTGACCAAATTGACAATCGGCAGAGTCAGTACAAGGGGCAATCGGCTAAATTATCCTAGAGTAAATCGTCAAAATCGAATTGGGGAATTTCTTCATTAACAAACCAGATTTCTTACACAAAAGAGCTGATTGCCCTCAAAAGGGGGTGCTAAGGGGATACATTGCCCCGTCTACTGCTACTGATCCTAGCTAGGGGTCCTATCTACGGGCTGTTGTAGCCCTCGTCATCGCCGTCATCGCCGCTGTCGGCACTGCTCCCGGCCGGCTCGTCGTCGCTGTTCCAGCGGCCGCCGGCAGGACCTTCATTGTCCTCATCTTCCTCGTCGTCGTCATCGCCGTCGCCGAAGTCACTCAGATTCCCCGGCCAGGGCAATGGCGCTTGGCCGGCGGCTCGACGGGGAGGTCCGTCGTTCCTCCCTCCTCCTTCCTTCACCTCCTCGGAGGGGTGGTCTGCCCAGGAGAAGCGATCGTCATCGCTCTCCTCCTCCGGTTCCCCGTCGCAAGGAAGCGGAGGTCGCTCTCCCCGTCGGTCAGGGATTTGTCATCCTCGGACCAGACGGAGGAGTCATGGTCCTCTTTGTCCCACACCGTTGGGGCGAGGATGTCGTACGCCGCCTGCGTACCCCACGAAGGCGTTGACTCTCGGATGGGAGAGGACACGTGGGAAAGATCCGATGAAGAAGAGGGGGAAGAGGAAGAAGACATGGTTGCAGAGGAGGGTTTTTTGGAGTGCTAATGCAGAAGGGGGGAAGAGGAGAACTGTTCGATGCGGTTAAATAAAGGAGGTGGGGGTTTTAATTTTCGAGCAGTTGTCGAGGACATGGTGCCAAAACTGTCAAATCGTGCAGAGAAGTTGGGAAGGCAAGTCGTCATGATGAAGCATGCTGCGACAGTTCTGCTCTGCTATGACATGACCCCTCAGAGGAAAAAAACAGAGTGGTTTTGAAATTATCATTACCAAAACAGGGGGGCATGTGTTATCACCAGATTTTGGCTACATCAGGAGGTGGGCCGCAATCAAGATGGGCTTGGAAGATTACACATGGAAGATCTATGAAGCGGCCTTGCACGGGGAGTTTGGGCTAGATTGCCCGTGTATCTTTAATTATGGTAGATTGTAGCTAGAGAGTTAGAGTTTATCTCGTGCACGGTTTAGTGCACGCCCACATTAGAAAGTCCCCTGGACTATAAATATGTACCTAGGGTTTATGGAATAAACAACAACCAACGTTCAACCACAAACAAATCTCGGCGCATCGCCAACTCCTTCGTCTCGAGGGTTTCTACCGGTAACATGTGCCTAGATCGCATCTTGCGATCTAGGCAGCACAAGCCTGCCTACGTTGTTCACGCGTTGCTCGTACCGAAGCCTTTTGATGGCGAGCAACGTAGTTATCTTAGACATGTTAGGGTTAGCATTGTTCTTCATATTACATGCTTTCGTAGTGCAACCCTTGCATGTCTAGCCGCCTACACCTATCTTAGGTGTAGGGGCGGCACCGCTGATCATAGTTTAGTAGATCTGATCCGTTACGATTGCTCCTTGTTCTACAAGGATTAGTTTAATATCTGCAATAGTTAGGCCAAAGGGGGGAGGATCCAGCGGCACGTAGGGTGTCGTTCGTTGGCCCTAAGCAGGATGTTCCGAGGATCAACCTCGTGTTGGTTTTTAGGCCTTGTTTAGGATCGGCTTACGATCACCGTGCGTGGCCGCGAGGCCCAACCCGAGTAGGACGATCCGATTATGCGCTGAAAACCCCACATCGTCGTAGATCTCATTAGCTTTACCTTGATCAAGCAGGACCACCATATATTCGGACACCCCGTCTGAATCATGGGTGGATCGGCTCTTTGAGCCGATTCACAGGATAACCTGAGAGCCGATCGAGGCTCGTATTTAATGTTTACGTGTGTGCCCTGCAGAAACTAAGCGAGGCATCATCCACACCTTCTGACAGGTATAGGTCAGGTGGCACGCCCTTGTGATAAACATCGGTGCGTGCGACTGGAGGCTTTGCGGGCCGTCGCTCTGAGGGACTGGGGCCAGCCGCAGCCCTAGTTGTTCCCGGCTCTACGGTGTTGCCCGTCTCTGCCCGCCAGTGGGTTTCTGACGTCAACAGATGAATAGAACCACAAACACTACACTTCACGGCTTTAGAAGGCTTCAAGTGGAGACCAAATTGCTTTCTTTTTTCTCCTGGACGCCCTTTAGTGGTAGTGTACACAGGATCCTCAACATGATCAAATCTGGAAGAACTTCCTTGCCCAGGATCACCACTGTTTTCTACACCTGGTGAGTCACCTTCAGTGGTACCAGCGGTCTTCTTTTTTTCCGTTTCGCCGAGTCAGAAGCTTTCATTGCTTTCAACTCCTTCTCCAGAGCGGCGATGTATTTATCTGCTACAGCTTTTGCTTTGTCTGAAGTACATGCAATTTTGGCTACACTTGTAAAATCATTGCATAACGCTCCATACCGTAGCAACTGCCTTTCTTTATTATTCATTTTCCTGTCAGCTGGCACTTGAGGCAAATCCATCTTTTCCACCACGATTGTTTCCTGGGGTACTCTCCATCTGTTTAGAATGTATTTCTCTGGAATGTATTCAATTACACCCAATTGTACCATAACTCTCATTATATGGCAGCACATCAGCCCGTCCCTACTAAACTTGCAGCACTCACAACTGTAAGTTTCGATCGCAAAGTTAGCGTCAACCCTGTATCTTTTCCGCCCATAACCAAAGACTGAAGGCTTAATTGGAACAACATCAAATTTTTCTGCATCAAGCTGTTGTACATTGTAGGATGTCACTTTCCGAATCTCAGCACGGAAACGTAAGTATATGGGTCGTGTATAAACATTCAAAGCTTGCTCTTCCAGAGGGAAATCTCCCCAGACCCTAACAGTTTTATCTTCATCCTTAAACTCAACAGAGTCCTCTGATACATCAATTTTTTCCTGCAACTTCAAGTACTGTTCAAAGAAATTGTGCAGGCTATTGTGCGGGTCAATGTACCTTTTCGAAACAGCATTGAAACCCTCACTGCGAGCAGTAGTCTGTAGGAACAGGAAGAACCGGTCCATAAAGTAGGCATGGACAAATGTACGTCTGATACGATAAAGGTCACTCAAATGCGTGTTGTCCGCAACATTGTGTTTGGCTATCATATCTGCCCACCTACCTTCAAATTCCTCAACTGACATGCTGTAGTCAATAATTTCATTCAATTCATTCCTTAGATCCTCATGCTTAGACATGAAATTACCAAGTACAGGTTGCGCATTCTGCATAATGTGCCACCTACAGTTCCTGTGACAACAATCAGGAAATGTTTCCAGAATAGCAGTTCGCATGGCTGCATCTTGATCAGTTATGATGTTCTGCGGTTGGACGCCACCCATAGCTTCAAGAAACTCCTCAAAAAGCCATACAAAACTCTCAACATTCTCGTTCCGAAGGAAACCGCAGCCTAGTTGTATAGTTTGACCATATCGGTTAATACCAACGAATGGGGCAAAGGGCATGCCATACATATTGGTCATGTAGGTAGTGTCAAATGACAAGCAGTCGCTATAGTTTTTGTATGCAGCTATAGCAGCTCCATCCACCCAGAATATGCGGTCAACCTTGTCTGCATGATCAGTATGTAAGTTGAAGTAGAAATCATGATCATCCTTCTTAATCCTCGCAAAGTGAGCTAACAGCAGCGACATGTCTTTATGTGAGTGCTCGTTATCTATGTTAGACATTAAGTTGCTCACATCTTTACTGTCGTACGGAACATTGGCCAGACCTCCATATACTTCCGCATGATCCTTCCTGCTGAGAGACTGACCTTATGCAATAGTCTTACAAAATCCTTTTCCTCCTTAGGAATTCCTTTATGAGACCTTAAGTACTTCTTCAACGAGAATTTCTTTATTAATTTGTGATTGTGCTCCTCAATGAAGTATGTTACATGCCACTTCTTCCCTTTCCTTCTTACTCTCATACGAGCCTTGCATTCTGTTTTCTTAGTGATGCTCCGGTTCCTTTGCCTAACTGGAGGTACATCTAGTTGATTGATATCCTCATTTTTCCCACTCTTGTTGCAAACAAAAAGCTACTTGTCCTTCTGTCCATCAATGGTCGAGTTCTTCGATGTACTACACTTGATGGAAAAACCAACTTGATGAGCATATCTGTTGTAGTGCAACTTCGCCTCGTCCCATGATTCAAACATCATGCCTAGGTAAGGTGTCTGGATGTTAGTTTGACTGCATGGTGTTGACTGGACTTCTTCGTCATCATCATCACCACCTTCTGAGTCATCACTCGACAGTGTTTGTCCAGTTACAGCTTCTGTATCAGCAGATACATTTGTGTTGCTACCGCTTGCATGCTTACTACCATCTGCTTCTTTTCTTACATCACCGCTGCTTGTCATCCTTGCATTACTGCCAGATAAACCACCTTTTTCCAAATTTTCTGAATCACTCAAAGTCTCAATTGCTACTTCATTCAGATCAAGTCCACGACGATCATCCATATGTAAAATAAAAAAATAGGGAGGGGCATGTAAATTGCTGAACATAGTGTCAAATTTAATATGTACTTATTCAGGAAATAAAATTTGAATAGCTGAACCTTACAAAACTGCATGCATTCTAACATAATCTTCCTACTTGATGTTCTTATAGGTTATATGCAAGAAGCTAAAGCACAAGTGTTAGAACCAAGGTGAAACATGCTTCTGATGCTGCATCTGAAGCTTGAAGCTGAAAAGATCATGTTGCTGCTATATATTCTCTACCTAGTACAGAACGTAGTTTGCGTTACTTAGGTGCTACTGCAAAAAGGCAGTGCTC
The DNA here is from genome assembly GCA_030979885.1 of Lolium multiflorum. NCBI lineage: Eukaryota > Viridiplantae > Streptophyta > Magnoliopsida > Poales > Poaceae > Lolium > Lolium multiflorum. The sequence goes on along the minus strand of CM061747.1, from coordinate 211,567,627 downwards.
CATCATCATGACCTTCTATATCACTAGTTCTTACATGCGTAGTTATTTTGTGCATCGTTTTCTTTACAATGTCCTGAAAATTACATGCATGGATCATCATTGCTGATGGACCTGCAGTTGACTGAGCATGAGAAAGTACTAATGCATCTGGTGAAAACTTGCATCTGGTGATCCACTGTATTCAGTTTTGCATCAAAGCATGACAAAGCTATTTTTTTACATGCTATTTGGAATTGATTATACTGATCTTACTAGGTAATGTACTGCCATATGATTTTCCAGTGCTAGAATGTAGGAAAACTTGCTCACAGTTTGACATAGTCCTTCAATTGTTCATTTTTCTACAATCTGTGCTTTATATTATACATGCTACTGCAAACATCAGCTATTTCAAGTCAAATCTTGGAACCCTTCTGGTTTGCATGTTACCCAGTAAGAACAAGTACAAAAAGAATTTGGATTTCGAATCTGTAGTGGTTCAATTGTTCATTTTTCTGCAACATGTAGTTTATGTGATACTTTCTACTGCAAACATCAGTTATTAAAAGTAGAAAATGTACTGCTGAATGTAGGGAAAAAACAGTGATTTCAATTCTAGATCTGGAAAAACTACATGTTTGCATGTTACCCAGTAACAACAAGTAGAAAAGCTACTAGTTTTGGATGTTAGTTTTGGAAGAGCTACTGCTTTTGGATGTCAGATTCGGATGCAGAAAAGCTACTAGTTTTGGATGTTAGTTTTGGAAGAACTGGTACCTGCAGGTAGAAGAGCTTCCAGAGGTAGAAGATGGTGTTAAGCCTGGTGTTGTGCTGTACAGGCTTCTCCCTCCTGATCTACAGATGTAATTTTCTGTTGTTTTTTGTCCTGTTTTTGACCTCTGCTGTACAACCATGGAGTTCTTGGCTCCCGGCGGCTGGAAGAGGAAGACGATGTAGGGTTGGTTCTGGGACGAAGGAAGATGGGAGTTTATGTCACGTGATCGCTATTCTTTATTGACCGGTCGTTGATCCGGTCTGTTTTGTCTGTTGCGGTGCATTTAATGCTGGGGACAGGGGAAAGCGAATTGGGGGCCCACTTTCTATTTTCGGAAAGATTCCGTCCGGACAGGGGGACATCGTGGTAGCCTATCCGGTGCTAGGGCACCGTGTAGAAACGTCCTATTTTATTTAGCACGCTATTTTTTATGCTCTAAGGGCATCTCCAACCGGGCGACCCAAACGGACGCGTTGGGCCGTCCGTTTTGGGCCGTTTGCGTGGCCGAGCGGACGCGCGGACGGAGCCCCGCGTCCGCGCGTCCGTTTGGGTCGCGTGCTGCGTCCAACGCAGCGGCCACCCATTTGGCCATTTGGCCTATTTCTTTGGAAAATAGGTCCTCTGGCCACAGATTCAGTTTGATATATAATAATATCTCGTAAACATAGAATAATATATAATAAACATAACATATTATCAAATACTATCAAATATTATCATAAAATATTATCAAATGTACCATGATAAATCAAATAAAATGTGCCATAGTTTGAGAAAAATATAAAAATTACAATTGAGATTGTCTAACTCAATTTGGGCGCTCGAGGATCTCCTTCTGTCTCTTCTCGAACCAAGCTCTCTTCGCCTCGCTCATGTTGGTCAAGTCGGCGTTCATGATGAGGTTGTCCTCGGCTTGGCGCACGGTTCAGGTCAATGGACGAAGGTGACAGCCCCGTCATGGACTCGCCCACCTCCGGTGACCCATCCCGTGGTACGCGCCCATGCGCCCTTCGTGCCCAAATAGGGCTCGGTGGGCTTGACCTTGGAGGAAGGGGCCGGGTCACGGAGGAGGCCGAGCCCCACCGAGGCCGCACCGGTGCCGGGATGATCATGTGCTGGCCGAGCGCCGGTGGCCGTAAAATAGCATGGCCTGCTGCTCTTGAAGGAGAGTGCTCTTCGCCTCCGTCCGGAGTTGGAGAAACCGCCCACCGCCCGCCGCCGCTCCAGCTCGGCAGCGTTTTCCTCTTCCGTTGTCAGCGCCGCGCCGGTCGGCCCTCTTCCTGCTCTCGAGCTTCCTCTGCTCCGGTGAGGTCGGCCGCCTTCTTCGTCGGCGGCCCGGCGGAGCTCGCCACCGCGTCAGAGCCGCCTCCACGGCAGGAGCGGCAACGGCCGCGGGTGCCTCCTCTCCGATGGTGGCGGTGGCGGTGGCGGCGGTGGCGGCGGCGCGTCGTCGGCCATCTCTAGGTTTTGGGAGTACGGTGGAGTGTTTTCTGCTTTGCGAGGCAGGCGGGCACGGAGGACGCGAGCGACCACCTTTCGCGTCCGCGGCCACGCAAACTCATCCAAGATTTGGGGCGGGTTTGGGTCGTCCGGACGCGCGCCATCCGTTTTGATGGCCCCTGGCCCGAGTTATTCATTTCGACCATCCGGACGCAGGCGATGGATCGCCCGGTTGGAGATGCCCTAACTGAAGCGGTGAATCCCGTAAATCCGATCTCTCCAGAAATCTCTTTCATCGTTCTCCCCCTTTCTAGAACCAGAACGAAACAATCCGAGCACAGATCAAAACCAACTCCTCCCACCGATCTCCCACCCATTCGAACCGAATCAGATCGAACCGAGAGGCAACAGGACCCAGAGATCGGGAGAACCGATCGAGAAGGCATCCTCGAATCGAGACCATCCAGTAAAGGCGCGCGGCGATGTTCTTCTTCTTCGCGGGCGGCGTGGAGCAGGGGGCGGGGCGGGTGCTCAAGGAGGCGGCGGGGCGGTGCCTGCGCTGCGGCGGCGCGGCCGACCTGGTGGAGACCGAGAAGGTGCTGAAGCTCTTCTTCGTCCCGGCGTGGCGGTGGAAGGGCAAGGACCCCGCCTACCTCTGCCGCGAGTGCGGCCTCCTCGCGCCGGGATCCCTCGGCGGCGGTGGCGGCGGTGGCGGCGAGCCGGGCGCGCTCCTCCCCCGCGCGGACCGGTGCGGCGCCTGCAGCCGCGCCGTCGACCCGCAGTTCCGGTTCTGCCCCTTCTGCGGCTCCGCGCTGTGAAGCGCTGCTGGATATGCGTGGCCGGCGACCCGCCTCCCAGAGGTGATGCTTCTCATTTCAGAATTCAGACAGTAGAATTGTACAGGTTGTCAGGTTGTGTGAAATCTGTGTGTGCCTTGTGCTCTATCCTCGATGTAATATGCAATCAGATGGATGTAAACGAAATAAAGCAGGAGTAGATCAATAACACACTGCACAAAGTCTGAATCTCAAACACACCAAGACTGCACAACCGAAATACAGTATTTGGGAAAAGAAACGAGAATCGTTTACTCCTCGCCCATATCCCAGGCCATTGCCGGTTGAGCTGCAGCTCTGCACTACTACACTGCTTGTGCGTGTTGCTGACCGGGAGCAGCAGCAGGGAAGTGTCCGTATCCTTGAGCAGGTGGCGGAGGGTAGTGCCCATATCCTTGAGCTGGAGGGGGAGGGTAGTGTCCGTACGGCGCCTGCCCGTACACCGGAGCAACAGGATGTCCCATGGCGACCCCATCGTGCTTGGGCTCGCCTGCTGCTGGCGTCCCCAGAATGGCTACTGGTCCCGGGGCAGCCGCCGCGCGAAGCAGGAGGTAGGATTTGATCCCGAGCACGGTGGCGACGATGCTCAGGAGGGCCGCCCTCCTGAACACGCCGTTCCTGGCGTAGTAGCAGCCCTCGGCGGCCTCGCGCGTCACCGGCGCGTTCCACGCCGCGCCCTGCAGGAAGTAGAGCTCCGCGAGCGCCGCCGCGATCCTGCACACACAGACAATCGCCAGTTCAGTCGGCCATCTCCAAGTTGGAAGAACTGAATGAGTTGACTTGCAGGGGCTGCAAACGGCCTCACCATGAGAGGACAGCAAAGATGGTGCTGATGGTCCGCTTGGACCCGGAAAAGCCGCCGCCCTGGGGCTTGCAGCAGCCGCAGCAGCTGGTGACGGCCGAGACGATGATTTGGGCCACAAGCAGCAGGATGGCCGCTACTAAACCCAGCGCAAAAGCCGGGTTAGCAGGGTAGATGCACTTGGTCATGGACACCTCGATGTCACCTCGCTGCCACAAATATCCCGATCGAGAGCGCAAATCAGGGCTCAGAGCAGAAAGGAGCAGTTACAGAAGAAGCTACTGGAATTCTGAATGGATTCTTACAGTTAGCTTCTTGCTCTCGGCGATGAAGCCAAGAACGGCACTTCCCAACCCGAAGAATCCTACCACCACGAACAGCACAATCGTGCCCATCTCCATTTCAGCTCGTGCCTCCTCTCGCTGGTCTTTCAGATGAGAGGAGAATTATGAGATGGAGAAGGCGGTGATTAGATCGATATGAAGGCCATGATCAAATGTGCTCTCATGATCACGCGTATATGATATGCCTTTGCGGAAAAGATCAATTCTCGATCGACAAGCCTGCTGACATTGTTAATGGGGACTGAAAAGGACAGAGGGTATTTATTTATGCCAACTTGGATTGATGTTGAGGATACTCTTAAACAAATCATCAATCGGTCATGACTTGATTTGCATCGCTAGCTTGATGGTATCCGTGTTCTTTGGCATTTCCTAGTGTTAATCAGGTCTAATTAACTTTCATCGACATGTACGTGGCCCGCACGAAGTGCTGCCAACGCAGAAAGCTTCATCAAAGGAAGCCTAACTCCAGCTGACTGCTGAGTGCTGACAGTTAAACTGCAACGCATGCCTTGCATTTGTCAAGTTTAAGCATGCTGACACCGAGCGCTTTTGCAACAGATATGCTTCTACAGTTGTGCAGTGCATGCTTAGCCGGCGGCCGGCCGATGCCTCGAGCCAATGATGCTCGATGGAGTGTGCAGGCAAGGCTGGAGGCTGCGGAATGTACAAGTCGCCGTTGGCCACCGTACTGGGGTAATTAAGCTAGTAAGCTCTTCTTGGCACCATTTGACAAATTATTCTACCTTATTTTGCTTAATATCTTTCGCGTGGTTTGAACGGCACAAGGACGAAAGGAAACAAAACTAAGGCAGCCTTGCGAAATGCAAATGATCGTGGGAATCTCTCAAGAGAAAATCAAGTAACTGAGGCAGCATTAAACGTCAACCCTTGAGGCCATGTCAGCGCTCCAACTATCAACAGGTCACACGCCTAAACTCTTAGCCTCTTTTAATATATTTTTTTTAAATTTTTGTCTTCTGTATAGTTTATGCTCTACTTCCTTTTCATCTTCACGTTTATTTTCAGCAAAAAAATCATTCCCTATTTTCTGGACACGTGAACATTGTTTCTATATATGAACACATTATTATTAGACTTAAATTTTTTCATGAATAATAATAGTTGTTTCTTATTTTTCTTCATTTATTTTCTATTTGGTTTCTTTTATACGTTCTTTCTTTTTTATTCCTCCTTTTATTTTCCTTAAATAAACCTTTCTATTTATTTTGCACACGTGAACATTTTTCTATACATGAACATATTGTTTGATATGTTCTTTCCTTTTTATTTTTATGCTCTTTCTTTTCTTGTTTGCATAATTTAGTTTTGTATCATGAGGTATAAAGTTATGTTGCATTTAGTCTAACACATTTTTTCTTATGTATCATTATCTGATTGATATTTGTAAAACCGGATACAAATTGTGTTCAAGCTAGAAATCATGTTGTGTACCTCATTGTCTAAACTTTGTACCGTATGGTCTAAAATTGTGTTACCTTTTGTAACTATGATTTGTTCCATGAGTGCTAAAGTTTTGTTCAACTTAGTTCTAAATTGTACTCTGCTAGCGGTCATGACATGTTGCTAGTTTAAACTTCGTTCCACATGCTCTAAAATTATGGTGCAATATTTGTTACTTAGACACTAAAATTATGTTTCATCTAGTGAAAAGTTTTAATCCGCTAGAATTAGTGAGTGTTTCCACGTGCACTAAAGTTTCATCTAGGACTATGTTCGTCCATTTAGTCGTGATTGGTTCCACGACGCCGAAATTCTCTTGCATTTATTGAAAATTTTGTTCGATTAGTAGCGATAATTTTATCATCAATTTACATTTCTTGCCATCTTTTAACTTTTTTTTCTAATTTACATGTTTAAAAAGATGATTATAGGTTCTGAACTCTCCTTTTGTTTTAGTTTCTCATGGTTCACGTTTATTTTTGGTATTTTTTTCTGAACTTTGAACAATTTTCCACTTTGTCTAACATATTGCTCATCTTTGTAGATCTGATATGTTCCACACTCGTTAAAACTAGATACAAATGTTTTTCTAGCTTATAGTTCAGATTTTTCCGATAACACTTAAATTTTGTTCCACTTAGTTAAAAAAGAGGTGCTGCTTGTAGCTATTATCTGTTCAATCAACATTAAATTTTGTGCGGTAGTGATGAGGACCCATGCAGGCCGGGATGATAGCAGGCGACGCCAAATGGCACACAACGTTAGCAGTAGGTGAGAGCCAGTTAGGAGAGATTGTAGCCACCTAAGTTAGCAGGTTAGCCCTGTTTCGGTCCATGCTAGGCGTCCGTGATGGTGTGAGTCACGACTTCCGTTTCGTGTCAGATGGTTAGTGTCACCCGGTTGTATTGACTCATTGGCGGCACGCCTGCACCGAGTGAAGATTGTTCAGAAGTCTTTGCAACTCGACTCGAAACCTGAACGCAGTCATCAATCAGTGCTGATCCTCTGAACACATAGACACACAAGAACATAACTCACCCGTATGTAGCGACATACATTTACATGCACAAAATCAGAAGCACGCTATATAGGGCCAATCTGGTTCGACTAGAGAGTGATATACGAGATCAGTATACCAGAGGCTACACCTGCTCATGCCCTTGAGGAGGCGGGTAGTACTGCTGGTTCGGCACGTGTGGTGGTTCGTAGCCCTGAGCAGGAGGAGCAGAGGGGAACTGCTGCTTCTGCTGGTGATATGCTTCCGCTCCATAGCCGCCTGTAGGAGGAGGAGGGGGAATGCGTGTGGGCGCTTCGCCGGATGTAGGTGCGGCCGTGTGGGGGAACTGCGGCTGCCCCATTGAGATCTCGGCTGGCGGCTGCTCAACGCCCGTCTTGGCCGCCGCAGCGGCGGAGGCAGCGTCAGGCTGTCTGCGGAGCAGGAGGTAGGAAGTGAGCCCAAGCGCCGTGGCGACGAGCGTGAGCACGGCCGCTCCGGCGAAGATGCCATCCTTGAGCACGTAGCAGAACCCGTACACCGACGCGTTCCGTTCCACGTTCGCGTTCCAGGCCGCGCCCTCCACCAGCAGCGCGAACGCGACCACCGCCGCGATCCTGCAGCACGTTAATCGTTCAGCAGTCGGTCACACCCTTGATGAGGCGAGTAGTAAAATACGGAGTACAAGTTTGGTTTGATTGTCACCATGAGAAGACGGCGCATACGACCCCGATGATCCGCTTGGACTCCGAGGGGATGGCGCGGGACTTGCAGCAGCCGCAGCACCCGCCGACAGTCGCAATGGTGGCCTGGGCGATTATCAGGAAGATGGCCGCGCAGATCCCGAGCCCCAGAGCCGAGTTCTCTGGGTAAATGCACACTCCGTCTTCAGTCTCCAGCAAGTCCCGAAGCTGCGAGCGAGACACCACGTCGACTCCGAGTAGTAAGAAGTAAGCAGTAGAACATACCCATGTACATACGCGCACACACAGTATTAATCCCAAATGATCCCAAATGGTTTCGAATTTCCGTTTCAGCAAAAAATCAGCCCTACTAAGCTCGCTGAAATTTCGTGAATTTCACTAACTTAGGTTTTCGTGAACTCATCAGAATATGTTTTTTTGTTCCATGTGTATTACTAAAATAACTGAAATATTTTGACCAAAAGGTAATTATTTTGGTGTACATCACTGCAGTGAGTTTCGTAGAAAACTTACTGAAAGTGAATTCCACAGTTCAAGTGTTGAACAAAACACACACATCTGTACTGAACTATAGATGCAAGGAGGCACTTACAGTCAGCTTTGTGCCCTCGGCTGAGAACCCCAGTATGGCACTCAGCACGCCGAGAGAAGCCACGACCGCGGACACGATGATCATCGTCTGATCCATTGTTTCTCAAATCTTTACCTCTTCCGGACTGAAGCTGCTAGCCGGCTAGCAGTCTGGCATACACGCTTGTTTATATAGAAATCTCTTAGGGCATGTACAACGTTAGAATGTTACGTAGGCGCTTATAAGTAGCCAAAAAAGTAATATGTATAGTCATTTATGAACCTAAGAGTCTATATCACGCAACACCCAGCGCTTATCAGGGTGCAAGTGCAAGGCTATATGTCAGTTACGAAAGGGAAGACTTCCCCTAGCGCGTATTCGTCGTAATTCTTCCGCTGTTGATTGATTGAATTCATAATTATATGGAAGTTGATGTCGTTGTATTTTGTTTTGTTTTGAAGCAAGTTGACAGGATAGAGTGATGGACAGCTCGGACTTCACGCGGTATATCCTGGTTCCGCCGGCGAACTCCGTGGTTCTTCTGCAGAAAAGATACTAGGGCAGTAGTCCGTAGATACTTGCATTTCGATTTGTTTGGCTCTGTGTCTGTAGCAACACATTTACAACTTGTTATCTCTTTGTTCTTTGCAAGGAGCTTTAATATTTTTGCAAATTTACAAGGAGCTCTTTTTTGCTTGCTTTACGCAACTAGAGTAACTTTCACGGAGCAACAAGCTTATCATAAAACAGAATAAAGAAAAAGCAAAATCATGTTCAGACTCCAGTTGCTAGCATTTTTCCCCCAAAATCATCACGTACTAGGAAAGGGAAGACTTTTCTCCCGGCCTTGTGCGTATTCGCCGTAATTCCTCCGCAGTTAATTGATTGAATTCATAATTATAATTATATGGAAGTTGATGTCGTTGGATTTTTTGTTTTGTTTTCAAGCAAGTTGACAGGATAGAGTACGTGATGGACAGCTCGGACTTCACGCGCTATATCCTCGTTCCGCCGGCAAACTCCGCTGTTCTTCTGTGGAAACGATACCAGGACAGTGGTCAGCAGATACTTGCATTCCGATTTGTTTGGCTCTGGGTCTGTAGCGACACATTTGCAACTTGTTATTTTTTGTACTTTGCAAGGAGCTTTTGTATTTTTGCAAATTTGGAAGTAGTTTTTTTTGCTTACTTTACGTAACTGGAGTAACTTTCACGGAGCAACAAGCTTATCATATCATAAAACAGAAAAAGCAAAATCATGTTTAGACTCCCGTTGCTAGCAATTTTAAGTTAGGCCATTACACTATACTATTTATAAATTAATAAATCTACAAACAGCCGATCGATACAACGTGTTCAGGAGAACAACTTATAAAATCTACGAGAACAAGCAAACCAAGAGAAATGGCAATAAAGTGCAACTTGAGAGGGCCAAAGAATTCAACCACTGGAGCGCTCGCTGAACATGGGAGGAGCAAAGGAGAGCCAAAACATGGGCGGTAACAAACAGACAGAAAGGGCGATGTATACTCTATTAGAGATAGAGTTTAAACCGTATTAGCGATATATTCGGGGTGTGTGAGTCGTGTACGATACAGCTTGTATCCCGTGTAATCCTCACGTGTAATCTCTCTCCTATCCTCCTTCTATATATACATGCAATGATAACCTCGGAAGGTATCCGAGTATTCCCAATATACCTGATCAGATCCTTGTTTAATATGGTATCAGGCCGGCTCTTCCGCCGTTAGCCTCGATCGCAAGCTCTCGACGATGCCGACGCCGCTGATCCTGCTCGACGCATCTCAGCTGCCATGGCGTCTCCCTCCTATACCCCGCCGATCAATCTCGGCCTGCCTCCCCGTGAGCAACTTACCCGCGAAAACCATCCACTATGGCGCTCCCAGGTCTTACCTGCAATCCGGGGCGCCCAACTCGTCGGCCTACTTACCGGCACCGATGTTGCTCCGCCAGAGCAGATCGAGCTCGCCCCCGCCGACAAAACAACTGATACAGAAGCCAAGATGGGACCAAATCCGGTGTACGCGTCCTGGCTGTCCCGTGATCAGCTAGTCCTGTCATACCTCCTGCAATCCCTGTCACGCGAGATTCTACCGCATGTTCACCGGATCGAAAGCGCTGCCGGTGTCTGGAAGGCGATTGAAGAGATGTTCGCTGCCCAGAGCGAGGCCAAGATCAACAATCTTCTGGTCTCCCTCGCCAATACGAAGAAATTGCAGATGACGACTTCCGAGTTCCTGTCCAAGATGCAGGGATTTGCGGATGAATTGATTGCTGCCGGTCATCCTCTGACTGATCGCCAGCTTGTATCATATATTTTGGCCGGTCTTGGCGCCGACTACAATGCTCTGGTGGCCGCTCTTGGCGTGGCCACGACGCCCATCTCGCTGAGTCTGCTTTTCTCTCACCTCCACGCCTACGATCAGCGTCAACTCATGCTCAATGGACCACATCAGCCAGACTTCGAGACATCGGCGACTCATGCTCATGCTCTTATTTCATGCTTGGCGTTCTCGCGTACGAGTGGCGCCCTCGCTCCGGCAACTCCAACTTCAACCGCTCCCGTGGTGGTGATCGCGGTGACCGCGGTGACCGCGGCGACCGTGTCGACCGCCGTGACGATCGCCGTGATTATCGGCGCGACGACCGCCAGTATAACTCTTCTGGCCGCCGCGGAGGTCGTGGTCCTCCAGGAGGGGGACGCGGCCGTGGACGAGGACGTCGCCGTACCACACCCTGGGTTGACGTTACCTGCCAAATCTGCAACAAGGAGGGACATCCAGCTAAAGACTGTTGGTCCCGTTACTCCGAAGACGATGATTATGGTGAGAAGGAGACTCATGCCGCATACGGCGTCGACACAAATTGGTATCAGGATTCGGGCGCCACTCACCATATCACAAGTGAACTTAACATTCAAAAATCTTTTTTCTGTCCATCGCTTCACATATGATAATGGTGTCTTTATCGAATTTCACCCCTTCTTCTTTTTGATCAAGGATCAGGTCACCCGGAGAATCATTCATAGAGGGCGGTGTGTTGGTGGCCTCTATCCTCTTATTTCATCCTTGGCGTTCTCAGGGTCCATGAAGCATGCTTTTGGAGCCGCCAAACTCAACCTCTCCCATTGGCATAGTCGTCTAGGGCACCCCTCTTCAGTTATTGTTAGACAAATAATAAGCAAGCATAGGCTTTCCTGTGTTAGAGATACTAGTATTGTGTCAGTTTGTGACTCATGCCAACAGGCTAAGAGCCATCAGTTACCCTATCCTATATCTACTAGTGTGTCTACATCTCCCTACAATTAGTTTTCTCTGATGTATGGGGTCCTGCTCCCACCTCTGTCGGTCGTCATAACTATTATGTAAGTTTTATTGATGATTATAGCAAGTTTACATGGATCTATCTTCTTAAGCACAAATCTGATGTGTTAGCTGCCTTTGTCAATTTTCAAACTCTTGTTGAGCGCAAATTTGATAAAAAGATCCTTGCAGTACAATCTGACTGGGGGGAGAATATGTTAAACTCAACTCACTTTTTCAGACACATGGTATCTCTCATCATGTTTCTTGCCCACATGCTCATCAGCAAAATGGTGCTGCCGAGCAAAAACATCGTCATATTGTTGAAGTAGGCCTGTCTCTCCTTGCTCATGCTGGCATGCCACTAAAATTTTGGGATGAAGCTTTTCTTACAGCCACATATCTTATCAATATGCTCCCTAGTCGAGTTATTAACAATGACACTCCTGTTCATCGTCTCCTTGGCTCTCATCCTAACTATTCCTCTCTTCGTGTCTTTGGGTGTGCATGTTGGCCTAATCTTCGTCCTTACAATAAGCACAAACTTGCTTTTCGCTCTAAGCAATGTGTTTTTCTGGGGTATAGTCCACGTCACAAAGGGGTTAAATGCTTAGAGGTTTCTACTGGACGAGTCTACATCTCACGAGATGTTGTCTTCGATGAGGCTGTCTTCCCTTTTAAATCCTTGCATCCCAATGCTGGTGCCCTTCTCCGCAATCAAATTCTCTTACTTGATCCTTCTCTTCGTAATTTTGAGCAGGGGAGCGACACTATTGATGATATTACTATGGAAAATACTCATGCTACTAACCCATCTGCTAGTCATGTTCCCTATACTCTGCAGGATACAGCTCGTCGAAATACACCACCTGGCGAAAATTTGGGTCAAAAGGGTGCTCCGAGCAGTTCTTATGATCCCTCACAAGTTTCAGGTGAAACAAACAGTGGCACAGGATCCCATACTGATCCTCTGTCTGAATCCTCCTCGGGATCCTTCCAGTCAGTCCCAGGTTCGGCGCCAGGCGCGCCAGGTTCTGCTCCGAGCGCCGCGTCACGCGGTCCCGCCTCGAGCGCCTCACCACGCGGTCCCGCCTCGTCTGCACGTACTCCGGCCTCTGGATCTTCTGTGCCGCGCTCTTCCTCTCCTTCGGCAACACCACCAGCTGCTCGTGGCGCAGCAAATCCTGCCGCAGCATCTCCTGCCCCGACAGTGTCAGAGTCTGCAGATTCTTCTGCCAGCAGCAGCTCCACCGACTCCCCTGGATCTTCTGCGCCCTCAGCTCGTGTGCCTCCGTCTGTGGCTTCTCCTCCTCCGCGCCCAAATACACGCGCGTCTAAAGGGATTGTGAAGCCTCGCGAGTATAAGGATGGCACTGTCCGCTGGTTGTTGACGTGTACAGCTGATGAACCTGCCAACTTACAATCCGCTCTTGTTGATCCGAATTGGAAAGGAGCCATGGATGAAGAGTTTGATGCTCTCATGAGAAATAAAACCTGGACTTTGGTGCCACCACAGAAGGGCAAAAATGTGATTGACTGTCGTTGGGTATATAAAGTTAAGCGCAAGTCTGACGGTTCTATTGACCGATATAAGGCTAGGCTTGTTGCCAAAGGTTTTAAACAGAGATATGGCATTGACTGTGAAGATACTTTTAGTCCTGTTGTCAAAATTGCTACTGTGCGTCTTGTTTTGGCCTTGGCTGTTTCCAAGGGATGGAGCTTGCGACAGCTTGATGTCAAGAACGCGTTTCTTCATGGCGTTCTGGAAGAGGAAGTCTACATGAGATAACCTCCTGGGTATGAAAGAAAGAGTTCTCCTCAATTCCTGTGCAAGTTGGATAAAGCTCTTTATGGACTCAAACAGGCACCTCGAGCATGGTACTCTCGGTTAAGTTCTAAGTTGCTTGCTCTTGGTTTCTTTGCCTCTAAATCTGATACCTCTCTGTTTATCTATCGCAAGTCCAATGTCATCATTTATATGCTTATCTATGTGGATGACATTATTGTTGCTAGTTCCTCTCAAGTTGCAACTGATGCTCTCTTAAGAGACTTAAGTCAAGAGTTTGCATTAAAGGATCTTGGTGATCTAAACTTCTTTCTGGGTGTTGAAGTTCAGAAGGTACATAATGGCATTGTTCTCAGTCAGTCCAAGTATGCTCATGATATTTTGGCCCGTGTTGGTATGTCCAATTGCACAGGTGTGCCGACACCATTGTCCTCATCTGAGAAAATTTCTGCACAACAAGGTGATTCATTGGGTCCGGATGACAGTAGAAAATATAGAAGCTTGGTTGGTGCTCTACAGTATCTCACTCTTACTCGCCCAGACATATCTTTTGCATTCAATAAGGTCTGTCAGTACTTACATGCTCCTAGCACTATTCATTGGGCGGCTGCTAAACGGATATTACGATATGTCAAGCAGACTGTGAATGTTGGTCTCACGTTTATGCGATCCCAGTCTACGCTTGTTAGTGCCTTTTCTGATGCAGACTGGGCAGGTTGTGTTGATGATCGTCGGTCCACAGGAGGATTTGCTGTATTCTTTGGACCAAATTTGATTTCCTGGAGTGCTAAGAAGCAAGACACAGTTTCCCGGTCAAGCACTGAAGCTGAGTACAAATCTGTAGCAAATGCAACAGCTGAAGTCATGTGGGTTCAGTCTTTGCTTGCTGAGTTGGGTGTGAGACGGACACAGACGCCGTGTATATGATGTGATAATTTGGGAGCCACATATCTGTCGGCTAATCCAGTGTTTCATGCACGAGCTAAACATATTGAGATAGATTTCCACTTTGTCAGAGAACGAGTGCTGAGGAAGCAGTTGGAGATTCGGTTCATTTCCTCCAAAGATCAAATTGCAGATGGGTTCACTAAACCGTTGCCTTATAGGGCGTTTGAAGCTTTCAAGAATAATCTCAACTTGTCGACGTTGTGATTAAGGGAGGGTATTAGAGATAGAGTTTAAACCGTATTAGAGATATATTCGGGGTGTGTGAGTCGTGTACGACACAGCTTGTATCCCGTGTAATCCTCACGTGTAATCTCTCTTCTATCCTCCTTCTATATATGCATGCAATGATAACCTCGGAAGGTATCCGAGTATTCCCAATATACCTGATCAGATCCTTGTTTAATATACTCCAACAAAGGCCGAGCAATGTCCAGTGATCATATGTCTATCACCGAAGAGGGCCCATGCCCTGCTGAAAGGACTACACACTCTGAAAAGGGTGCCTCCGAGGAGGAGATGACACAAAGTGTTGCCGCCATTCCATCTGATAAGAAAACCAATTTTTTCACCCGGAGTCTATGGTGAGAGGTGTAGGGCGCCATGGCGATGCCTCCAAAAAGGAAAACAATGCACGAGAGCGTTGTCATCACTCCCCCACGTGTTTCCGCCTACCTCCCGCAATACGAAGCCCCCCTCCCCTAGGCTCAGTATCTCCTGAAATTGCCTTCTCGTGTACCGCTTTACATCCAACTAATAGAATCGAGCGAGCTCCTTGCTTGGGAGCACGCCGACAATACACGTGCGCCCGCCGCTACGCCGACGGCCACGTGGGCTCTACCGAGGCAGATCTTTCCCGAGGGGCTACGCCGACGGCAACCCTCGGCGTAGCGTACGCCGATGGCCTCTCCAGGCTACGCCGAGGGCGCGCGGCCGTCGGCACACAGTGACATTCCTGTAGTGCGCGTGTTGGAACTCATCGACTTGCGATGGCGTAGGTACGACACTCCACGAACCTCCTCTCCCCTGGACCGCGTCCTCCCTCTCCCTCCTCCTCCATGCAATCATCTTCCTCGCCCGATTCCATCCCTCCTCATCACTAGTAAGAAATAGCTTACAGGCAAAAATACACTAGTGGCACACCTAAAAGTGGTATGGGCAATACTACAAAACACTATCTGAAAAACAGAAGATCGGGACCCTTCCGGCAAAAAAATAGAAAAGTATACACTGCATCTGCAGGTAGTCGTAGAGAGATGCACGTTACATCTTCTACACAAAAGTGATTGTCACACCACGGTTTTTGGAGCTGTGATGAAATGCTCGCAATTCCAGAAATTCCTCAATTGCAAACATAAAGTGATTTTATTGCCAACAAAGCGTACAAGCTACAAACTTTATAACAGAACTGTGAAAAATATTTTACAAGGGTAGGGAGTCTAAGTGCAAAGTTTGAATTACAACCAAAAGAGACTATGTGTCACATGCATCCTCGAGCGCAAATGGGACCTAGATCTTGAATTCAGCGTCATCGAAGTACCCGCCATAGGATTGTGCTTCTCCTTCGGGTAAATCTGAGATGTAGTGCTCCCCGCCAGAGGTTTGTGCTCCTCCTTCGGGTAAATCTGAGAGGGTTGGTGCAGTAATGAGAACATGAGAACACGGCGTACTCATCAAGCAAAATTGGGAGATGACTATATAATTACATGTTTTGATATCAAAGAAGGGCTATAGGATTTTCTAATACATGGGGGATGCAAAATCCTAATCTACAACTTATTAGTAAAATTGTTTGTTCAGACTTTTTTTGGATAAAAAGTTTTATAATTTTCTTTATCAAAATCAACTCATGCCTTGCATTAGGAATCACCCTTAAAACACAACTTCATTAGCAGGAAGCATGACGTGTTTGAATACTATATATTTGTCATGACTCCGCAAATTTGCTCAGCTTTACCCACAAGATATTCACGCCTCCTTTTGTCACTGCGTTATAACACACCAATTGGTGTGTTGACAGAGTTGGAACAATAATTAAGTTTCATCTTCTCTATAGTTTGAAATGCCTACCCAACAACTCAGAGTCACTCGCCTCCCATGAGCCAAGAGTGTTAACTTGGCGATTTGAGGTATTCTTGTTGTGACTCCTCAAGACGAGGCTCGCTTAATTGTTTCTACAGGCCTCCAAGAGAAAAGAAAAGACATGCAACTCTATAGTTGTCCATTGGATAGAGGCATAGAACTACTAAGCTAGCTTTGACGAGTCAAATTAATGGTCCGTGTTTTTCACTTGGCATGTAGTCTTACCTTGATGTTGCCACGAGTAAGGCAATCCATTACATTATCCTTACTCGGTTACTCACTTCTACGGAATGGGGTATGCATGGCTGCACAGTTAGTACATGAAGTATCGTAATCTCTATCGCTAACCCAACTAACGACAATTATTTTTCAGAACTTTATGCTATAAGATTTGATCTAGGATTACCAACATTCCTTGTAATATAGTCCTCATTATTGCAGCCTCCTCCCGGTGATATTATTTCTAGGATTTGAAGGTAAACATGGCCAACAGAAGCAACAATCAGGCTTATTTGTGGTATGCATTAACAAGTTTCATTGCATGTCATGCAAAAATGCAAGAAAAGTAGAAATATTTATCATATGTGGCATGCAGGATCAACAGGGACAATGAAATGTGACTTGCCTGTTGTCCCGCACCCGTTCTGTTCTTCTAGATGAGCATCGACCTCAACTTGCAACTCCACCTCATACGTGTGTTCCACGTTACCTTGTCCTACTTGCAAAAAGATCCAAACATAAATAAAGTGCAGCTCACAAAATGCAAGCTAGAAACAAAATGTAATTAATTCTGAAACTTGAACTAAAAGAAGAAGTGGAATTCAGGTTTAGGTACAAAGTGGAAACATGATTGTCTGGTGTTGCATTGAACTTAGTCAAAATGTTTTAGATTTAGTGGGCGAGGCATTGATTTGATAGGTGGCGTTTTGGGCTCAAGAAGAAAAGGGAATGCTTTTTTTTTTCTCTAAGATCAAAATGTTGCGAATTTATTAATCATTAGCCAAGTCAGAAGGCAGAGAGTCTACAATGTAACCTGGGGGATGCCAAACCTGGTTTTACTTATATTATTGCCGAAGCCGTACCTTGCTAAATGATGTGCCACCTTATTACATGAGCGTACGTGGTTGACTTGGTGATCAACAAAACACTACAAGAGGTTCTTGATGTCTTCGATCGTCGGCCCATGGATCGATCGATCCAAATTCATGCCCCAAAGCATTGCCACAGCTCCAAGGCAATCCGTCTCTAGAACCAGTTTTCATACACCTGCCTCCTTTGCAAGTTGAACAACTCGCTGACAGGCTAAAAGCTCCGCCCTTTCCGTATCGACCACTGAAGGGAAAAAATGACATGCCCCTGCCGCAAAGCTGCCAGGGTGATCCCTTATGACCACACCACCACCTCCAAAAGTCGAGTTGCGGGGAAAATCACTATCAACGTTAGCTTTGTGGCAATCCACCTCAGATATGGACCAGTGTCCATGCTTGCTAGTCGAGGGAGCTGCCGGTATAGTCCTAGACGCTCTCCATTCTTCCAACAGAAACATTGTTCGTCGGATCATGCGTTTGCGGAACCTCAATGGATGCAGTGTCTCACACATCATTTCTGCACATCATTTCTTGCTAGACAAAGATGATAGACCGCCATCATGCTAACTACCAGTTCTTGCTCACCCAAACTACCCATCAAGTCCAACAACTAGCCCTTTAGGGCTCGATGTCCATGGATTATAGCCAGGCGGATTGCAGCTTCAAACGAGAGAGATCCGAGAGCAATTCCCGTGCTTTTATCGCATGTGGACAGCCCCAAAACTTGTGTTTCAGAGACTCTTCACGGGTACAAGCCACACAACAAACCCCTCCTTTATTTTCTGACGCCCGAGCTTGGCTCCAACGGCTACACCATTTTTTTAGCAATCACCAATAGTGCACTTTCACCTTGCTAGGTACATCGGCTGTCCAAAGGGCTAGCCAACGTCTATGCTCATCACAGCCATTGGAGGGACCCAGTCTGCCTACCTGAGAAAGCTTCAACTGAGACTTGAGGTGGTATGCCATTTTGACACTAAATAGCCTCTTTTTGGTGTAATTCCATGCAAGATAGTCACTGGTTCTAGCAGGACCTATGGGTATCTTTAGAATGTCTTCCGCATCCACATGAAACATAGTTTCTCTCAACTTATCCTCATCCCATCTACGTGTCCATCCGACAGGATAAACTCACTAACCTTCACCACATTCTTATCAAGTCGATGATCAATTGGTTTTTTTTTTGCAGAAGTTCTCGAAATCCAATTATCCTCCCAATCCTTCAGGCTCTGGCCATGAACGATCCTCCACCCCAAGCCCTCATTCAGTAAGTCTCTCCCGTGCAGTATGCTCTCAATGTGGAGTACACCCTCTTAGGACACTTTTCCTCCACAAAATTCCCATCCTTGAAGTACATCGCACGTAGGACGTCTCGGGAGCAAAGAAAGTTTGGGTTCATGATAATCTTCTAGGCATATTTAGCTAAAACGGCATGGTTACGGGCAGCGTAGTCGCTAAACCCCATGCCACTGTTTCTCTTCCCTGCATACATCCATTGCTAACTGATCCAATTAATGCACTTTACACTAGCCATCCAAAACCCTCCATCAGAAAAGGAAATGCTAATTGGGCTAACATGATGTGGTTCAATAGAGAGTTTCCTCTTCTAACAAAAAAGAGAATTTCCTCCAACGTTCAGAAGGAACACAAAGTCTGCCTAGGTTTTAGGTAGAACGTGGGAGTGTTGCTATGGAATCAACACTTGTGTCACCAGAGGGCAAACGACAAACGACGATCTCGAATTAGCAACCACCTCCGGCGAGGTATATATATACATTGAGTCTCTGGTGATAAATATGTATTAACGCGCGCGACTCTCTTTCTTTTTTTAGCCCTCGGCCGGATCATCGAAAGAATCGAGTACGACAAAGCGTGGCAAAACCAAGACGATGAAACAAGGAGAAACATATACCATCGATGTTGTCAGTGCAACCGGCAGGCCGCTGGAGCCCAAAAAGCATTATACAAAGTTCATCAACCAATGCGGAGTCGTTGTTAGAGACAACGTCCCGATCACCGTCCAGGAATGGAATGAGCCAAAGAAGGCACGTGTTGGTATCAGTTTTGTCCACAAGAGAACGAAAAAGGATTGCTGGAGAAAGCTTATGGAGCATTTCATTCTACCTCCGGAATTCAACAAACTCGATGAACAGGGTAACGAGATTCCGGGTGGACGTAAGAGGAGGAGACTAGTCAAAGAGTTCGCTCTTCAGAAGATGGCCGAAGCATTCCGGACATTCAAGAAAATTTTAGCCCGTGACTATGTCTCCCAGAACAAGACTCCGGATTTCCATGGACAATATGAGAAGATGAAAAATGATTGGCCCGAATTTGTGAGGCAAAAGCAATCGGAGCATTTCAAGGCCATATTGGAAAAAAATAAGGAAAATGCGTCTAAGAAAGTGTACCATCATATTATGGGGCCAGGAGGATACTCTCTTTCGGAGCCTAAGTGGGAGAAGATGGAGGATGACCTGAGGGAGCGAGGAATCCGTCTAGGTACAAAGGGATGGGACCCACATGCCAAAAGCTGGTGGTACGGGCATGGGGGATCGCTAGACCCGGAGACAGGGATGTGTGTTCACCGGAAGAAAGCGTTTAAACCCACCCAAGCCCTTATTGACGCAATGACCAAAACTCAAGAGGGGAAGATCAAGTTCAACAGAGAGAACGACGCGCTGACATTTGCCCTCGGGAATCGTGAACACCCAGGACGTGTACGAGGCAAAGGCGCCATTCTGTGGTCCGTCGGGTTTTCCCAGGACGATGATCCGTACACAGAAGCCGTAAGAGAAAGACGGATCGGGATGCAGATGTTGTGGGGCAGTTGGCATCGATACTCCAAGAGGTGAAGCAGATTGTGAATGAACTAGTAAAAGAAAGATCGGCAGCTGGGCCGCATGAAGATCATGCAGCGGATGTCGGAAGCCAGCAGCGGAGAAGCAGCGTGGCTTCCACGGAGCCCCCCCCGCTGGTGCTAATGCACCCTTCACCCGGCTGGTGCTAATGCACCGACGTTCGAGATTCGTGCACCGGAGCCTCACTACCCCGTGGATGATGTAAAGGAGATGAAAGAATGTGATCTGCATTATCCAGTGGGGAACATTTCCATGAAGGTAGAGATCGGCACTGCTTTACCCTGTACACCTGGAGCACTCCACCACAACAACCCCTTTGAAGATGGCTATGCTCGTGTCACGGTGGAAGACATAGTTCAAGGGTTTGAGGACCTGGAGATTGACTATGCTACACCCGAAGGGAAGAAAAGACTTGGAGATGTCAAGCGCCAGTTCATTCTATGGAAAAATAAGTACATAGTGTTTCCAGGCGAGGCGCCAAGGCCAACAAGTCCACCCCCCTCCGGTGGTGGTGGTGGTCGGTGGTGGTGGTTCACCTACACCTCCTTCACGTCAGCCGACGCCGCCCCCCAATCCACCTCCGGCAGTTAAGCAGACGCCGCCCCCCAATCCACCTCCGGCGAAGAAGCAGAAGCAGGCGGACAACAAGGCAACCCCTCCTGGACTATTAACCCAGACCCTTATGTACCTATGACCACAAAGGTACCAATGCCATCACTGAAGCCTCTCATCCCGAGACCTTGGGAACTTAGTGTCGAGGAAACCAACACGGTCGCGGCTGCTCACCATGAGAAATGGAAGGCGGATATGAAGAAGCAAAAAGAGCCTGAGCCCAAGCCAGTATTTACTGAGAAGGAAAAGAAGTGGGCTAAGGATTTTTTGACGACACCGTCCCAAGTCGAGCGGAATCTGCCAGACGACTATGGACGTGAATTTCTTAGGCAAGAAGCAATATTGGAAAAAGCGGAGGCGGAGAAGAAAGCCTTGGCGGAGAAGGAGAAGAAAGTCTTGGAGGAGAAGAAAGAAGAAAGTAAAAAAAGCGGGAAACAAGTTGCCCAGCTCGGGGAACAGAATAAAAAATCGATCCCCCCGCTCATAGTGAAAGCCGGTCCGGATAAGGACTTTGAACTAATGGACCCCGCTATCAAAGCAGCTGCGGCAACACAGGGAATGACTGTAGCGGAGGCCAAAGAAAAAACGGTCGAGTGGGGTATGACTCTTCGTGCATTGTTAGGCCTTAAGGATGCGCCACTAAGTGAGGTAGCATTTACATATGTGCCGAATGGGCCTCTCATCAAGCCTGCGCAGGAAGAGAGTCTACCAACACAAATGCGAAATCTGCTACGTTGGTACAAGAATTTCATAAAAAATAAGGTCGGCAAAGAATATATTTATGCGGAAGTTAGATAGGAGCATCATTTCAAACAGTACTCTGTACAAGTTCATATGAGTGAATTGTTCCAGCTGTTCAATCTGCGCGAGCTCGACAAATCTATCCTGAGTTGCTACATTCTGTAAGTGATTTATTTCTACCTCATCTCGTTCATTGCCTGCACTATATATATTGTCCTAACTATATTGTTGTGTACGCTATTATGCAGAATGAAGATTGGAGAATGCAAAAAAGGAACATCCATGATGTTGGGTTCGTTGACCCACATATCATTAATGGATATGTGTTAGAAAGATACCCCGCAACGTGGAGAAAGACCTGTGGGATTTTCTTACAAAGAAGGAACCCAAAAGTCAAATTCTATTTCCTTACCATTTTGGGTGAGTGTTTCTGTCTTGTGCACATTCTCTTTTGTTTACTCCATGCATGGTATGTCTAATCGATGAGTTATGCATGATTGTGCATGTAACGTGTCCGCAGGTTCCACTGGATTCTGCTAATAATTGAATTTCACACCTCCAGAGTTCTCATCATGGACTCTCTGAATATGGATTCAAAGCTTTGGGTCGACATGAGAAATATGCTGCAAAAGTAATTATTTTCAATCATTTGCGCTCTATATCGATCGGCCTCTTTCGTTCATTTCTAATATCAAGTAACTAATAACTCCCTTGTTCATTTAATTTTCTTTGCCCTGTAGGATTTGGACGGTTCTCAGATCAAATGGTCGGTGAATTCAAACATGAGCTAGAATTTAGAAGGTTAATTAATGTGGATACTCATCCATCGGGGACCAATCTATGTGGATACTATGTTTGTGAGTTCATCCGGAGACACACCTCTGAGCGGAGGCCGTCGGATAGCA
Source organism: Lolium multiflorum (assembly GCA_030979885.1). Classification (NCBI taxonomy): domain Eukaryota; kingdom Viridiplantae; phylum Streptophyta; class Magnoliopsida; order Poales; family Poaceae; genus Lolium; species Lolium multiflorum. The sequence continues at coordinate 211,545,379 of CM061747.1, read as the reverse complement.
ACATGCGGAGGAATGACTTGCGGAAGAAGCTTAGTCCAGAAGCTCGCTTCCGACCAATTCAAGAGGAATTAGCAGGATTTTTGGTGAGGGAAGTCCTCGATCCTAAAGGAGAAAACTATTACGAGGACGAATAACTTCTGATGCCGTAAATTGTGTATGGAAACTTGTTCGAAGTTGTATATGGTCACCCGAGATTGAATATATATTGTATATTCCTCTTGAATTCTTCTTGTTTGAAATTTCAAACTTGTTCGAAATTGTACATTCATATGCATCAACGTGTAACATGCATGTATATAGTAGCGTAAAATATGTGTACTGAAACTTCTTCAAAATTAAAATAAAACACAAAATAAAATATAAAAGAAATAAAACACTACAAATTAAAAAGAAACTAGATTTAGGGGGGCTAAAACCCTAAACCTGCGGAGGCCTTTAGTCGCGGTTGGCCAGGCCAACCGCGACTAAAGGTCCTCCGCCCGACGGACGCCTGGCGCCCACGTGGACGGGCCTTTAGTCGCGGTTCGTAAGCAACCGCGACTAAAGGGGGGCCTTTAGTCGCGCATATTTGGTCCCGGTTGCGCAACCAGGATTAATGGCCTTTGCGAACTGCGACTAAATGCCGTTTTTCTACCAGTGGAGATAGATGTTACTCATCGAAGTCAGCATATGAGGCCTTCTTTGCTAGTTCAGTGAAGGACACCATTAGGGATGATATTTTGCGCTCTAGGGCCCCTTATAGTGGCAAGTTGTTCATGTGGCTCGTCTCGAGGAACCGCTATTGCACGGCGGACAATCTGCAACGTCGGGGCCTCCTCACCCGCGGCATGCCCACTATGTAACCAGGAACCAGAGACCTTGCAACATCTGCTCTTAAGTTCTGTTGTTGCTAGGTAGGTTGGAGTGGCTACCAGGAGGAGATGCGGACCTCCTATATTGGTGGACGTCTTGTCCATGCCCCATAGCACACCCCCAATACGGTGAGCAGCCTTTTGGTGGGCTGCTGCCACTGGTCTATAAATAGATGTCCGAGGTTTGTCTAAATTTAGATGTATCTAGACACTAAATAGCGTAGATACATCCAGATTTAGACAAATCTCAGACGCCTATTTATAGATGAGGTAGTATCTAATTCTGATTGATAAATCTTTTGATGGTGTATTTTTAAAGAAATATTTTAAAATGAAGATTTCAGGGTTGTTGTTATGTAACCTTGTGTAGTTGTGTTGTGTGGGAGGAGGAGGGAGCTGCCCGTTGGGTGCTTTCCCGCACATACCCTGGGGAGGAGCTGAGGACTGCTGGTACTTTGGAGGACGAGGCTTCTGCAGGAACTTTGGCGGCGGCGCCTGTCCGAATACCTGGGGACGAGGCTGCTGCGTGAACTTGGGCGGCGGCGCCTGCCCGTAATCCTGGGGACGAGGCTGCTGCGGGACTTGTGGCTTCCCCATGGCGATCCCGGCGGCGGCCGCCGGCCGCGGCTCGTCTCCTACCTTATTTGGCGCGGCGGCCGCCGGCACCTGCTCGCCGGCTCCCGTATTTGGCGCGGCCGCTGCGACCGTCTGGGTACCGAGCATGAGGTAGGAGGTGATCGCTAGGGCCATGGCGGCGAGCGTGAGCACGGCCCCGCTGGCGAAGATGCCGCCCCTGGGGACGTCGCACAGCCCGTACGAGTGGCCATCCCGCCAACCCTGGGCGTTCGCCGCCGCGCCCGCGGCGAGCAGCGCGAACGCGATGACGGCCGCGATCCTGCACGCACGTTTTGGTCAGTAGCGGCGGTTCGTCACGCGCGCCGCGACACGCCTGCTTGCTCCAGCTAGCTAGCGCTTAGAAGGTGGAACACTCACCATGAGGCGACGGCGCAGACGACGCCGATGATCCGGTTCTTCTCGGAGGGGATGGCGCGGGAGTGGCAGAATCCGCAGCAGCCGCCGACGACCGCGAAGATGATCTGAGCAATTATCAGGAAGATGGTCGCGCAGATCCCTAGCCCCCGCGCCGGCTTAGCCGGATAGTAGCACTGCCCATAGTACCACAGAACGTCCGAAGACTGCGAGAACCCACAAGAATCCAAGATGTCTATAATACAGTTCAACAAAATACACACACGTGTACATGATGCATCAATAGGTAGTGAGTGTGCAGCGTGTGCTAGCTTACGGTGAGCTTTGTGCCTTCGGCGGAGAACCCCAGGATGGCACTCAGCACCCAGAGAGAAGCCACGACCGCGAGCACGATGATCCTCTTCTGGTCCATTTTCCTGATCTCTTTCGATCTGGTTGAAGCACAAAGGTGTGTACGGAAGTTTATATAGAGAGCTGGCTCTTGGGCATCTAGATAGGCTACCAATTTCCTTTTTTTCTTATTTTGTAGCCCCAGCCTCTGCATCAAAGTGATACACACGGTTTTCTTTAGTATAAAGTAATAGTATCACAGTATATTACAAGTTAATTGTCATATAAAGTTGCAACATGAATTAACCAATGAAATAAAGAAGCTAAAGAGTATATAATTATCTTGAATTCTAAGTGATTGGCGCTAACTACTCTAGTTGAAGATAGCCAATACGATCGCCATCAGTCGAGTGCAACCAAAGCTCATACTGCTCCGCATGAAGAAGGAAAAACCACTTGTGAATCCAATACAAAGATCACATTTGGATACACGGCCAAATGATGACCAAAGAATATGCGTGTTGAACAAGCAAACATAACCCTTAATTAGATAACTGAGCTAATGGAGACATAAGAGATAAGACTCGTTAAACTCACAAATATCATGATCTTGCGCTGGTTTATTTATTATGATAATAGGCTACTGTAGTATAAAAACCAAGAAAAAAAACCGATACACACAAATATCCTCCGCGGCTCGTGGGATGATTCTATTGCTGGCACGAATGTACATAAATATAATGACCTATTAGGCTATTACTCGCAAAAAAAAAATAGATACCTATTCACTACAACACCAATAAAAGAAGAACACTCTCTCAAAAACAAAATAAAAAAAGAATGCATATGCACGAGATGTGGGATGGTGGCTCTAAGTTGAATAGCTCCAAAATACAGGGTTGCCTCAGCTCGTTGCATCTCATTTCCACCTCTATCACTACACACTAAATAATTCGTGCGAATTAGTTTGTTAATCATAGGATGAACTTTCCATTAGTTGACCAATGTGTGTGGATATACAATAGTTGCTGACAAACTATAGGAGAAAAATAATGGTAAATAATAACATGAAGCTGAAAGGAGTCAGCGAATCCTACACCCCAAAATAGACAATGTTATATATAAATTTATAACTTTACATAAAAAAGAAAATATATGTTATGGAAGATCTGAGAAAATATTTAGAAAACACCAGAATATACGGTGATATATGGAGGCAGAGTTGTATGACAACTTGATATTGGAGATGGAGGATTTCTTGCTCTTGTGTTTTTTTGGAGGAATTTCTTGCTCTTGTTGGGAACACCTTAGCATGGTTTCCACGGAGCTTTCATCAAAATTAATTTCATTTCAACCTGTTAGTTTCTTCATGGATAAATAATATTAATTTGATGTACATGTCACAGTAATGGTAGAACAAATCAATAATGGTTGATATGATGTTCAGTTGATCTTATGAGGATTATTAGGACACGGTCAACTTAATAAGGTAACACCAAAACAAAGTCTGATAATGTTTAAATACTTACAATAGGGGTCTGATAATGTTTAAATAATTCCAATTGGGGTTCATTGTCTAATTCAACTACAGTTAAAATGTGTGTTAGTTGTTTTTCTTCACAGAAAGTAGAGGATTGGATGTTTTGCTGTTTCACACGATCAGTGACATGGTCTTTAAAACAAACTTTAACTAATGAGATGTTAAATATATATGGGTACAAAATCCAATATAATTGTAATACAGAGTATAATGAAAATTCTTTTTGAGCTAAGTCTATCCATAATATTAGAATATACAGTAGTCGAAGGTATGGATGTGCGACTACGGGCTTTTCCTAAAAGTGACATTTTTTACGACAAAGGACATATGCTAAAGAAGGAATGCATGTATAAGTTTATAATTTGATATTTAAAAAATATGTTACAGATGACCCAGAAAATTAATTAGAAACACATCAGATTACACAACGATGTAGGCAGAGTTGTGTGATGACATGATATTAGAGGTGGTAGGTGGCACGGAGGAATTTCCTTGCTCTTGTTGGGAACTCCTTAACACGGTTTTCACGGCGCTTTCATCATAATGTGATTTCCACCGGTGACTTTCTTCATGGATTAGATAGTGCCAATTTATTTTGATAGACCAATGTGCATTAGATAATATTTGTTGGCTGTAATTCATTACATGTAGTAGTAACATTAGAAGAAGTCAATGGCTGACGATGTTTAAGGTAATCTTATGATAATTTATAGGCCTCGAACAACTTAAAAAAGGTTCTGCCAACTCAACGGATGGTAATGTTTATATATTTTAATAATGGTCTGATCCATCGTCTAGTTTAACTTTAAAACATTTTTCATCAAAGATTGGATCGCATGCTTTAATTTTTTGGCGAGAGCTTTTTCATCCATCTTTTTTAAAATCTAATACCATACTCTTTCTGGTGTACAACGTTTGAACGTTGACATGGTCTGGAACAAACTTTGATCAATATGATGTTAAATATACATGGTTATGAAATCCAGCGCAATTGCAATGTAGTGAAAATTCGCTTCGAGCTAAGTATATCCGTAGTAACTAAGAAGACACAATAGTCAAGAGTTAATTGTAGTACATCATTTCAAAACTAGTAGGAAAACCCTTATAAACACATTTAATTATTGGAGGGTCTCTAAAGCAACACGTCAGCAATATTTGTGACATGCTACAATAATTGCACACCATCAATATATCTTTACTCGTGTCCCGATATAGTTACACCACAATAGGTGGACCTCTAGTGACCCCCCAACCCCCTCTCCCGAGGGTGAGGAACATAATGGGCTATGCCAATAGTATCGTCCGTATGAGTGGCGTGGTCCAGAGGACCACACCACTAGTAACTTGTGCGGCAGAGCCCACACGACCCAACCGAACCACATCGACTATCTCTCACACTGCAGCGTCACACCTGACATGGGATATCCATGGCAATTCCTATTGATGATTGACTTGGGTTTAGAGAAAGAGTGGTAGATTCCTCGGCTAAAAAACAATGAAGAATGCGAGCTTTTTTATCCATGATCTGGCGGCTCCGCTCAGATGTATCTGGATGCTCTGCATGGCTGTCGCTCTGGTCCCGCCTATCAATTTTACTGTCTCGAGATAATCCACAAGCCAATCCTCAGGGTCTTTGGCCATCGAATTTCTTGAAACTATCGGGTAGCTTGAATCCTGATGGAACTCGAGTTTTTCGGACCCGTCGTGTGAAGCATGGGAGTCCACATGTCCTCTTCAGCAAGTTCTGAATGCCGACGTTCCCTTCTTTCTTGTCGCGCTCTATCAACTCTGGCTTGAGTTGTTGTGTCCCCTGCTCCACTTGCTCTTGGTGGATCTTGCTGCTGCGGAGGTCTCGGACTATTTTGCCTGCAGTTCCTTCGGGAGGTGTGGCTGTGAACGCTGCTCCCATGGCTCCACATCCTGCCATGGCCATGTTGTACAACGCTTCCCTTGGATCTCCGGGAGGTGGCCTGGACGCTAAGATGAAGGCTTGTGTCGCCATGTACCCTGCTTCCGGTGTTTTTGGATAATACCCCTCGTGTCGATTGACATAAAGGACATGTCGAGGTTTTGGATTAGAGTTCTCTTTCAGCTTCGGTATATTTTGCAACCGAGATCTTGCTCTCCTCCGAGCTTCTATGACTATCTCGAAGTTTCTGAATGTCGACTTAATTCCGCTCGTCACCTGCTTGATGCGGAAGCTGCCTCCCTTCTCTGTTCAAAGCAGCTGTTTTCTAACTCTCTTCCAGCTCGGCGAGTCTATATTGATAAGCTTGCAATTCTTTGCAGTTGTCTCCATTGGTTCAGAGCCATCCAAAGCAGCTCTATCTGTGGAAGTTGAAACGCGGTGTGGGCCCGACATATTTAGTGCCCAAACTCCTTAGATCTGAGGGATCGACATAGTTTCCCAAATCGAAGCCTCTGATGTTTCTCTTGATCGCGACTTGCTTCTCAATGGCATAAACTTGGTGATATTTTGAGTTTTCGCTTTGTTGTTCGGTGACATCATAGAGATTGGTGAAGACCTTCCAATAGAGATGGATTTGTCGATGAAGTCGGCTATCGGTGTCGCTGAATCATCGCATATAGGAGTCCGCCGATGACTCGAAGGACATGTCGCCGAAGATTTTGGCGAGTTTTTCACTTGCCCTGCCGATGAGCGTGGCGAATCCTTGTCGCTTGACTCGACGGATGATACTGAGTTGAGAGGTCAAGACCATCCGCCGATAATCCCGACGAAATGAACTCGAGACGATACGATCCTTCTTCTCGACGTGGAAGTGGAATTTTCCAAACGTCATCTTCATGGCCTCCGATACGCATATGCATCCAAACGGGAGGGCGGGTGAGGAATAAAATCAACGAGACAGTTTGATCTGTTTACCTCTCTCCATGATGTTGCTTGCTATAAGTCGACGATCTTGAACGTGCCATCGAGATCAGCTCCTTGTCGCCTCTAGATCCCACAGACGGCCAATTGACAAGGTATTAACTTGTCAATGCCTACGGATTGTAGACTAGGGTTTAGTTGGATGTAGAGGGCAAGTAGATCGAAGGTTTCAGCCGAAAAGTACTCGACGAATATGAAAGCTAGGGTTTGAGAAAACAATGATTCGATTCTGTCCCTCGACTCCCTTATATAGGAGGCGGAGTCGAGGGTTTCATGTACAAGTTACAGAGTCCGGTAGGTTTCTAACCTCCGCAAGATTACAAATAATGCTTCCTATTACAACTCTAACTTTCCTTAACAATATCTTGGGCTTCGAACCTTCTTATTCTTCGGATAGTGGGCCTTCAGTAAACCCGGTACCATCATCGACAGGCCTATTGGGGATGCCTATGTCACCCGGGGACATAGGCATACCCAATGGGCCTGCCGAATATGGTACCCGGGGTTTACTGAAGGCCCATGACCCGAAGAATAAGAAGATTCGGAAGCCCAAGATACTATTAAGGAAAGCTAGAGTTGTAATAGGAGTCATCGTTTGTAATCTTGCGGGATGGGTTAGAAATCCTCCCGGACTGTAAACTTGTGTATCACGAATCCCGGCTCCACCTCCTATATAAGGGGAGTCGAGGACAAAGAAAGCATCGATTCATTGTCTCACAAACCCTAGTTTTTACATCGTCGAGTACTTTTCGGCTGAAACCTTCGAGATCTACTTGCCCTCTACATCCAAAGAAACCCTAGTCTACTATCTGTAGGCATTGACAAGTTGATACCTTGTCAATTGGCGCCGTCTGTGGGATCTAGAGGCGACAAGGAGCTGATCTCGATGGCACGTTCAAGATCGTCGACTTCGGTGGCAAGCAACATCATGGATAGAGGTAAACAGATCGAAACTGGTCTAGTTGATTTCGTACCTCACCCACCCTCCCGTTTGGATGCATATGCGTATCCTGGAGGAGCCCATGGAGATGACGTTTGGAAAGTTCCACTTCTGCGAAAGAGCGTATCGTCTCGGTTCCGATCTCATCGGGATTATCGGCGGTTGATCCTGACTCTCAAGCTCAGCATCATCCATCGATTCAAGCGACGAGGAAATTTCGTCGCCACACTTTATCGGCAACAAGGCAAGCGAAAAACTCACCAAGATCTTCAGCGACATGTCCTTCGAGTCATCTGCGGACTCCTATATAAGCGATGATTCGAGCGACACCGACAGCTTCGACTTCATCGACAAATCCATCTCTATTGGAAAGGTCTTCACCAATCTCTATGATGGTGTCACCAAACCAAGCAAAGTGAAAACTCCAAAATATCATCAAGTTTATGCCATTGGAGAAGCAAGTCGCGATCAAGAGGAAACATCGGAGGCTTTCGACGATTTGGGAAATCCCTACGTCGATCCCTCAGATCTAAGGAGAGGTTTGGGCACTAAATATGTCGGGCCCACACCACGTGTCAGAGTCCAACTTCCACAAGCAGCATGGGATAGAGCAGCAAGAGCTATGGATGGCTCGAACCTATGGAGACAACTGCTACGGTCGAAGAATTGCAGGCCTACCAATATAGGCTTGCTCGAGCTGGAAGAGAACTGGAAAAAGAGACGCTGCTCTGAATAGAAGAAAGGAGGCAGCCTCAGCGTCAAGCGGCGAAGAGCGTAGTTAAGTCGACAATCAGAACTTGGAGATAGTCATAGAGAAGCTCGGAGGAGAGCAAGATCTCGGCTGCAAAATATACCGGAGGCCGAAAGAGAAACTCTAATCCAAACCTCGACATGTCCTTCATGTCAATCGAAACGAGGGGGAATATTATCCCAAACAACGGGCAGGATACATGGCGACAAGCTTTCATCCTGGCGTCCAGACCACCTCCAGGAGATCCAAGAGAAGCGTTGTATAACATGGCCATGGCAGGATGTGGCGCCATGGGAGGAGCGTTCGCAGCTACACCTCCCGAAGGAACTGCAAGGCAAAATAGTCCGAGACCTACCGCAACAGTGCAAGATCCACCGAGAGCGAGTGGAGCCAGAGACACAACGACTCAGGCCAGAGTGGATAGAGCGCGACAAGAAAGAAGGGAACGTCGGCATTCACCAGAACTTGCTGAAGAAGATATGTGTGGACTCCCGTGTTTCACACGACGGGTCCGAAAAACTCGAGTTCCATCAGGATTCAAGCTACCCGATAGTTTCAAGAAATTCGATGGCTGCAAGATCCCGAGGATTGGCTAGTCGATTACCTCGAGATAGTAAAATTGATAGGCGGAACAAGAGCAACAGCCATGCGAGCATTCAAATACACGAGCGGAGCCGCCAGATCGTGGATAAAGAAGCTTCCCCCAGGCTCCATCGATAGCTGGGAAAGTTTTGAGGATGTGTTTATCAAGAATTTCCGATCAACCTGCAAGAAACCTGCGACACTAGAGGAGTTAAGGTCATGTCGACAAAAGCATGATGAATCAATGAGGAAATACATCCAAAGGTGGAACATCATCAAAAACTCGGCAGAAAATATATCTGACGAGAGAGCGATAGATGCGTTTGTAGCAGGAGTTCGGCGAGGAGATTTCGTGGAGGACTTGGGAAGGACAAACCCAAGGACAATATCAGCATTAATGGAAATAGCAAACAGATGGGCAGATGGTGAAGATGCGGTACATAACAAACGACATAGGTCCCCAGAGGAGGACCGCAGTCGAAATTTTCAAAATAGACGCCGATTTCCCCGACAATTCTCGAGTTACGATGCACTCGGCCAAATATCGGCTGGTTTTCGAGGAAACAATGGAGGAAACAATAGAGATGACTACCAAAGAAGTAGTGCACAGCAAGGCGACAATAGAGATAACAGGCAAAATAGCGGGTCAAGATTTCAGAGATCTTTCGTAACTCCCGAAGATATGATGAACGGGCCGTGCCAGATGCATTTTTATCTCGATAGCAACGGGAAAAGGCAGTGAGGACACCTGCAGAAAGACTGCCGCAATTTCCAGGCAATGTTGCGGGTTGCAGGGATGGCTAATGCTCACGCAGCAAATAGAAACCCCCAAGGGCCCAGGAGTGAGATCCACTTGCCACCTCCTCCCGCGATCACGGACGAAAATCGACATCAGCTTAGAATAGCGGCAGCACCGCAACCACCCCCATATGTTGATCCTAACAACAATGGTGCGGTCTCGATGATTCAGAAAGCTAGGCCATCTAACAGGGCTCAGAAAGTAATCTCGCGGCAAGTGTTTATGGCAGAGAAGATGCCTCCACCAACGGTTGAGTACCTAAATTGGTCAGGGCAAGACATTGGCTTCACAATAGCGGATCACCCGCAGCAAGTTCCTCGACCAGGGCAATCAACACTTATCTTAGCAGCAGTAATTGCAGGATTCGACGTATCTCGAGTATTTATAGATGGAGGCAGCAGCCTAAACCTCATGTACGCAGATACACTGAGGAAAATGAACATATCCTTGGCAAATCTAAAACCAACCGATACGCGTTTCCATGGAATCACGCGAGAAGCCGAGTTATCCGTTGGGAAGAATCAATCTCGACGTTCGTTCGGGACCCGAGAAAATTACAGATAGAAAGACTCGAATTCGAAGTTGTGGATTTCCCATCGCATTATCACGCTTTCTTGGGACGACCAGCGTATGCCAGGTTTATGGCGGTACCACACTACACATACCTGCTTTGGAGGTTGCCTGGGCCCAAGGGACCAATCACAGTCAAAGGAAGCTTCGCGCTAGCCGATAAATGCGACAAGGATTTCCATCGAATATCAGAAACTTTCGGGATGCAAGCGGAGTATGCAGCGTCAAGGCTCATGACTGATTATGATGTGCTGCCAGATGTAGGGAGACCCAACAAGGAGTCAACTTTCAATACCACAAAAGATTCTAAGGAAGTGCAGATCCACCCGACAGATCCGAAGAAAACGACGTCCATCGCAACAAACATGGACCTCACATAGGAAAGCGCGCTCGTCGAGTTCCTCCGTGAGCACTGGAAAATCTTCGCATGGTGTCCAGCTGACATGCCAGGAGTACCCAGGGAACTTGCCGAGCACCACCTAAACTTGGATCCAATAGCGAGACCAATCAAACAACCTTTGCGGCGTTTTCGGAACCAAACCGCAAAGCTGTCAGAAATTGATCAACTCAGAGAAGCTGGTTTCATCAAAGAAATATCTACATAGGCCACTTGGGTAGCTAACCCAGTGATGGTACCGAAGAAAAACACGAAAGTCCTTCGCATGTGTGTCGACTTTACGTGCCTCAATAAACATTGTCCAAAGGATCACTTTCCCCTCCCAAGGATCGATCAAATCATCGACTCCACGGCAGGATGTGAACGTCTTTCCTTCTTGGACGCATATTCTGGTTACAACCATATCAGATTAAAAGAAGATGACGAAGCCAAAACAGCGTTCATCACACCGTATGGCATATTTTGTTACAGAACAATGCCTTTCGGGTTGAAAAACGCAGGAGCAACATATCAACGGATGATGCAGAAATGCTTAGCAACACAGATTGGAAAAAATGTACAAGTGTACATCGACGACGTCTTCATCACATCAAAAAAGGGGGCAACATTAATCGAGGACTTGAAGGAAACTTTCGACAACCTCGACAAATTTTGTCTGAAGCTGAATCCGACGAAGTGTTCTTTCGGCGTCCCTGCAGGAGAACTTCTCGGGTTCCTAGTATCAGCAAGAGGGATCGAAGCTAATCCCGAAAAAATCCAAGCTATCGTAACAATGAGGAAGCCAACAAAGTTGAAAGAAATACAACAGCTAGCTGGGCGAGTCGCAGCTTTAAGCAGATTCGTCGCCAGGCTGGGAGAAAAGGCGTTACCGTTCTACGCCCTAATCAAACAATGAGATAAGTTCCAGTGGAACGAAGAAGCAGATAGAGCTTTCGAGGATCTTAAACGTGCAATCTCGACACCACCGATCTTGGTGGCGCCAAAAGAGAAGGAACCCCTCCTGCTATACATTGCGGCTACACCCCAGGTGGTCAGCACGGCGCTAGTGGTCGAAAGAGAAGAAGAAGGAAAACTCCATGGAGTGCAGAGGCCGTATATTTCATTAGTGAAGTATTATCGCCTTCAAAACAGAGGTACCTGCAGTACCAAAAGCTAGCATATGGAGTATTCACAACCGCAAGAAAATTGCGGCACTATTTTTCGGCTCATCCGATAATAGTGGTCAATGAGGCGCCTTTATCCAATATACTCAATAATCCAAGCTACGGGCCGTGTCTCCTTTGGGGAATAGAACTTTCTCCTCGGGACATCACGTATGAAAAAAGAAAGGAAATAAAGTCGCAAATTCTACCAGACTTCATCGCAGAGTGGATGGAGTTGCAAAACACAGGGCCTCCGGATTTATCGAGAACCTGGACTATGAACTTCGATGGGTCCAAAAGGTTAGAAGGAGCCGGAGCAGGCGTGATACTCATATCACCTGAAGGCGACAAATTAAAATATGTCTTACGAATGACGTTCCCAAACGCATCTAACAATGAGGCAGAATATGAAGCTCTTATACATGGGATGAAGATGGCGAAAGCTGCGGCGCAACTCGACTAAAAATATTTGGCGACTCACAATTGGTGGCCCACAAGTCATGAACCAATGTGATGCGGTCAATGATAGCATGGTGGCATACAAGGAAATGTATAATGAGCTGGAGAAGCTGTTTGATGGATGCGAGGTAAACCACATCAGCAAACGAGTAATGATGAAGCCGACGTTCTTGCAAACATCGGGTCGCAGTGCCTCGCAATCCCTCCAGGCGTGTTCTGGGAGGAGATAACAGAGAGATCCACAAAGCCAAAAAAACCAAAGAAGGAAAAGAACGAGAAACCCTCGGGGGCTGCGAAAGAAACATTGGAGGAAGAAGAAGAGGAACAGGATCTAGTACTGATGGTGAAAATCCCATGGATGCAGGTGTACATATCATACATCCTAAGGAAAACAATACCCGACGATCCAGTTGAAGCAAGGCGAGTTATTAGGCGTTCCAAAGCTTTCACGGTGATCAAAGGAGAGTTATACAAACGAAGTATCTCGGGCGTGCTACAAAGATGCGTTACACCCGAAGAAGGAAGGGTAATCCTGAAGGAAGTACACGAAGGAGTATGCGGCCATCACGCAAGTAGTCGAGCCATCGCGGCCAAGGTTTTTCGAGCTGGATTTTACTGGTTGACAGCAATTGAGGACGCGAAGGAGATAGTGCGCACTTGCGATGCGTGCCAGAGATTTGCCGCAAAACCGCACTCTCCTGCAACGGAATTGATGCATATACCCTTGTCATGGCCCTTTGCTCAGTGGGGTCTCGATATGGTGGGAAAATTACACAAAGCTTCGCCAGGAGGATACGAGTATATGCTCGTTGTGGTCGACAAATTTACCAAGTGGATAGAAGCAAAGCCTATAAATTCACCGGATGCAGCGTCAGCAATAAAATTCGTGAAGGGCATTGTCTTTCGGTTTGGAGTACCTCATAGCATCGTCACGGACAACGGCAATAACTTCACATCCAAGGAATTCAAGGCGTACTGTGCAGAGGTAGGCATTAAATTGCACTTCGCGTCAGTTGCGCATCCTCAAACCAACGGGCAAGTCGAGAAAGCCAATGGTATCATTTGCAATGGTATCAAGAAATGCTTGTTAGGGCCATTGGAAAAAGCTCGACATACTTGGCCTGAGGAGTTGCCGAGTGTGTTATGGAGCATCCGAACAACACCAAATACAGCAACACAGGAGACTCCGTTCTTCCATGGAGTAGAGGCAGTACTACCGATAGAAATAGAGCACGACTCTCCCAGAGTCACGGAGTATAATGAAGAAGTCTCCAGGAAAGCATTGGAAGACGACGTCGATGCACTCAACGAAGCTCGAGACGAAGTATTGTAAGGGTAACTAAATATCAGCAGGACCTGAAAAACTACCACAGTCGACGATTGCGACCAAGATCCTTTCAGGTGGGAGACCTAGTTTTGCAACTCAATCAAGAGCGTACTGAAAAACTTGAGTCGCCATGGCTCGGCCCTTACGTCGTCACAGAAGTCATCGAAGGAGGAGCATACAGGATCAAGGACAAGAAGACAGGGAATCTCGAGAAGAACCCCTGGAACGTGGCACAGCTAAGGCGTTTTTACGCTTAGTGTCGAAATATAGTCCTCCTTGTAAAAATACAATGTACTGAAATGCCCGCGTGTTTTCAGACGCACTCTTTTCCTTTTTCGGGGCACCGAGTGGGGCCGGGAAAGGTTTTTAATGTGGCGGGCTCGCGGGGCTGCAATAAAATAAAGATAGTGGAAATATATATCTTTTCTTCGACACGATCAGGGGCTTACGCCTCGAAGCTGCAATATAGATGAATTTAACTGATAAAATTATCTCGCCTTGGTACTGAATACCTCGCCAGATAAAAAAACACTCGGGGGCTAGAACCCGCAAATATAGTATATTCAGTACAAATTCGGTTGCCTTGGTCTAAAAACCTCGCATATACAATAAAGAGATCCGCCATCGAAACATTCGGGGGCTTGATGAAGAAAAATAAATACGTTTGTTGGCTTCTGTTGCGGTCAGAAACCCACCGGCGAGCAGCGACGGGCAACACAGTAGAGCCGGGAACAACTTAGGGCTGCGGCTGGCCCTGGTCCCTCTGAGCGACGGCCCGCAAAGATTCGGCACGCACGTCCGATGCTGGTGCAGGGCGTGCCACCTGACCTATACCTGGTCAGGAAGGTGATGGATGATGCCTCGCTTAGTTTCGCATGGCATACACGTAAACATTAAATACGAGCCTCGATCGGCTCTCAGTTATCGTGAATCGGCTCAAGAGCCGATCCACCCATGATTCGCACGAGGTGTACGAATATATGGTGGTCCTGCTTGATCGAATAAAGCTAAAACGATCTACGACGATTTAGGGTTTTCACCACATAATCGGAACATCCTACTCGTGATTGAGCCTCGCGGCCACGCACGGTGATCGTAAGCCGATCCTAGACAAGGCCTAAAAACCAACACGAAGTTGATCCCCGGAACATCCTGTCTAGGGCTAGCAAATTACACCCTACGTGCCGCTGGATCCTTCAACCCTTTGTAAGGCCTAACTATTGCAGATATTAAACTAATCCTTGCAGAACAAGGAGCAACCGTAACGGATCGGATCTACTGAATAACGATCAAGCGGGGTGCCGCCCCTACACCTAAGATAGGTGTAAGGGCGGCTAGATGTCTAAGGGTTGCACGACGACAACATATGATACGAAGAACAATGCTAACCCTAACACACCTAAGATAACTACGTTGCTCGCCATCAAAAAGGCTTCAGTACGAGCAACGCATGGACAATGAATAAACTTGTACTGCCTAGATCGCAAGATGCGATCTAGGCAGCATGATGCTTACCCGGAAGAAACCCTCGAGACAAGGGAGTTGGCGATGCGCCTAGATTGGTTTGTGGTGAACGTGATTGTTGTTTATTTCATAAACCCTAGATACATATTTATAGTCCGTAGACTTTCTAATCGTGGGAATAATCCCAACCGGGCACGGGCAAACTCTATCTAATCAACACGTATCCTACTATATTACAGATACACGGGCAAACTAGCCCAAACTTTGCATAACAGGCCGATTCACGTATTTCTTCCATGTATATTCTTCAAGTCCATCTTGATCGCGGCCCACCTCTGATCCGGTCAAATTCTGGTGATAACACATGCCCCCCTGGTTTTGGAATTGATAATTCCAAAATCACTCTGTTTTTCTTCGTCGGGTCATGTCATGGCAGACCCGTCGCAGTATCCTTCATCATGATGCTTTGCCTCTTCCACTTCCGCGTGTCCTGGCAAATTTATTCCTGTTGGGCACCATCTCCTCGGAAACTGCTGTGGCATTGAATCCCCACTATATCCCCTTTATTTAACCGCTCTGAATCGTCCGCCACTTCATCCCCTTGCTCTGTTCTGGCCATCGGCACCAAGAAAACCCTCTTCCCCTGCAGCAATGTCGTCCTCTTCCTCCATCTCCTCAGGCCTCTCCCTCCAGTCTTCCTCCTCGAGCGAGCAAGAGTGGAACTTTGATCATGTGCCAGACGGCCCACCCGAAGCACTCGTCGGGTCAGATGGTGACCTACCTCTGACCGATGGGGAAGACGACCTCAAGTTCCTCATCGAAGGGGAGCTGAAAAGCGAAAGCGAAGACGACCTCCACCCCTGGGTGAAACCCACCTCCTGCGCGAAGGAGGAAGAAGAAGAAGTAGAGGAAGAAGAGGACAAGGAGAAGGATGATTCCTCCTCCTCCGCTGGGCATCCGCCGGCAAAGCGATTCCGCGCATGGGCGGACAGCGAGGACGATGATGATGACGAGGAAGAAGAGGAGAAGGAGGAGGATGATTCCTCCTCCTCCGCTGGGTATCCGCCGGCAAAGCGCTTCCGCTTGGGCGGACAGCGAGATGATGATGATGACGAGGAGGAAGAGGCTCCGGCCGAGGGCTGGGGTAGCAGCGACGAGGAACTCTCCGGAAGCAGCGCCGACGGCAGCGATGGCGACGACGAGGCCAGCGAGGACTAGTAAAATAGGACTAGTAACCCCTGAGCAATCGGCTCTTCTTTTGTCTCCCCTTTCTTGAGCAATCGGCTCTTCTTTGTAAAAAACTCCTCTTATTATGAAGAAGAACTTCTCAGCTGATTCTGCGCTTTCACCGAAGTTACCGATTGCTAAAATAAGTCAACAAATTACGAGCCGATGGCAGCGCACCGGTCCTTGCCATGAAAACGCGAGCAGAGCCAACTCTATTGTTTACCCAAATGGTAATCTGTGGCCTGTCCGCAAGGGCAAAACCCAATTTCCCAAAGCGCCACTTGAACAGATCCAACCCACGGCCATACGAACCTCAAATGTCAATCGCGTGGGTTCGCAATTGCAATGAGTCTATGGGCAGCACCATCCAATGCCCACGCTATGGTTTCCAGCCTGAAGTTGATCCTTAACTGCCCCTTACTGTCCAAACATAGCGCCTTGCTCTATCGTTTCGCAACAACAGAAATGGTTTATGATGCAGGGTCAGCCGACGACACTCCAATCGGCTTCTAAGAACAGAGCATCTACCAGGCCAGCTGCCCCCCGAGCCTCAGTCAAGGCGAGAATAACGGTGAGGATGCACAGATCAGACAAAGAGCTTTGACCTCAAGTAATTCTGAGACAGCCACCATGCAGAGTTAGCCAAACTTGCCCCCATTGACCACCTTTTCTTCCGCTGAAAGCCGATGTTGCAGACGAAACACCAACAGCTTAATGAGAAAGAGGCTGCCTTGCATGCCAAAACTGATGCTTCTGACAGTACCGCTGAATTGGCGCAAAATCGGCTCCCTTGAAGCAGAAGGCCTTGAAGCAGAAGGCCTTGAAACGGAAGCAGAAGGCCTTGAAGCTGAACTGAAGACCGTCTTGGTGAAAATCCGTGTTTTGAACACGCAGCTGGCAGATCTTACGTAACTGTACTAGAGTCGATGGCTGTACATCGACTTTGTTTCTTAGCTCTAAAGTCGATGTCCTTGCATCGGCTGTATATCATGAGAATTTTTTTTTACTGGCCGATTTTCTATCGGCCCCCAATATTTCTCTGCACATGTATCGCACATGTTCCTCTGATTAGGTGCCCCCCGAGCCGAATCTGTCAGGTACCTGCAGATATCAGCTCTGTAGTTAGCCAAGGCACTGTATTTGCACGTCGGCTCCGTTAGGATTAATGTTGACTCTCATCAGCCGACGTGAAACCGCTGCCCATCAGATCGACGTTGAACACAGGCAGAACGTATGGTAAGGATAATTTTGGCCGATTGCCAGAATCGGCCTCCATGTTGATCGAAGCGCTCAATGAAGGTTTTGCAATGTCCCTCCATAGATCTTTGGGGCCGATCCCAAGGATCGGCCTCGCCACGTTTGTCCATAGGTTTGCTCTTGCTACACGGTCAGGCCGGTAGATAAGACCAGCCTATCCCCATCCTTTGTCACGTCGATGCGCTCGCAGTCGTCCAAATTGATGCCTGAGAGTGGCTCTTGGCCTGCTGTTTCCCAAGCGTTCATGCCAGCCGTTGAAATCTCGGCAGAGTCATCGGCCTGGACGATCTCTACCTCATCTCCATCCCACTGTATTACGCATTGGTGCATCGTGGAGGGAATGCAACAGTTGGCGTGGATCCAATCTCTTCCCAGCAGGACATCATAGGTGCTCTTGCTATCAACAATAAAGAACGTCGTAGGGATGGTTTTCCTTCCTACGGTGAGATCCACGTTCAGAACACCTTGTGCGTCAGACGCTTGGCCATAGAAATCGCTCAATGTCAAGTTGGTCTTGATCAGATCCGAGCTAGAGCGTCCCAACCGACGTAGCATGGAGTATGGCATAATGTTGACTGCCGCTCCGGTGTCCACCAACATCTTGTTGACAGGCCTCCCATCGATATAACCTCGCAAGTACAGGGCCTTCAGATGTCTGTAGCTTCTTTCTCGTGGCTTCTCAAAGATAACCGGCCGTGGCCGCAGTCAAGTTGTGCCACGGGTGCTTCGTCTAATCCTGGAGCACTAAACTCCGTCGGAAGGATGAACACCATATTCGTGCCAGCCGATGTTTCATCACCGGCTTTCCTTTGCTTGGGGCGCCACTCCATTTTTGTGGTCGACCCTCTTCATCTAGGGTTCGTTGAATTTTCCGCAGATCGGCCGCGCCTTCCTAGCGTGTGCGGTATAGCTTTCGGCTTCCTCCAAGCCACGCAGTCGCTGAACCCTACGCTTTTGGGAACGGCTGAGTCCATCAGGGCACCACCTTGGACGGTGGTACTTCTTCTTCTTCAACATCGTCTTCCAAATCCTCGAGATCTTCCACTCGAGGGGACTCAGCGTGCTTGTTCCGAGGCGGGAGAGGTCCTAGACGCTGGAACACGGATACGTTAGCTGCATCCTTCCTCTTCTATCTACATTCTGGGCAGTTGCCGATTGTGGGCAATCGGTCATTCTCTAATCCCAAAGAGTGTCTGAAGAAGGACAGTCCCAATGCCTATCTTCGTCGTCTTGCTCCCTTGATTTTTCCCTGGCACGGCGCTCGTACTCCTCCTCATCGCGATCATGCCGACGATGTCTCCTGGCTTCCCTATCCAGACAATCTCTTTCATCATCATCGTTGGATCATCGGCGTTGGTCATACTGACTCACATACTTGTTGAGGAGGTGATCAGAGAGAGGTCGCTGATATCTTACGTTCCTTACTTCTCCCTCTGTGATGTAGCGCTTTCCATCGTGACGGAGCCGATCGCGTGGAGCGGCTTCCTCTGTGTCCTTGCTATGAGAGCAGCTGCCCTCATATCTATCCTTACCAGAGTGGTGTCCAGGTCCTACCATGTTGATGTTGAACGAAAATCCTGGCTGGCACCCTCCAGGGTAAGTGCACTCCACCATGTTAACGGCGGGGAAGGGGTGCGTGTCGACTTTCATGGCGTACTGGTTGAAAATTAGACGTCCTTGTTCTATCGCCATCTGGATCTGCTGACGCCACACCCTGCAGTCGTTGGTGGTATGGGAGAACGAGTTATGCCATTTGCAGTATGGCTTTCCGTTCAGCTCCTGTACCGTGGGGATTTTGAGGCCTTCGGGTAACTTCAACCGCTTCTCCTTAACTTCGAAATCAAACCCTCTGGGCGGACCTGGTGGCTTAACCCATTTGCAGGATATGGGGGTTGCCCCCCGAGTCCATTCAGCCACTGCTACCTCTTGATCTCCCGCAGACCCTTCATCTTCTTCTGCTTCAACCAAGACTACCGCACGCTTGAATTTGTCCTGGTACAGTGTCCGTGCGCTGTTCATATAACGACAATTTCTGAACCATGTGCGCCAGTGAAGGGTAATCTGCTTGGGAGGCCATGTCCTTGATTGGTGATGCAAGGCCCACCACTGCCAACTCGACTGCCTCTTTTTCATTCACACGAGCCGAATAACATCGGTTCCTAACAACAAGCGCTGGATATATTCCGCCACTCCACGCTTCGACGTACTTGTGCTAGATCGGCAATGCCGACTCGGAAGCCTCTGAGTGATACTGCATGTGGAACTGTTCTTCCAATTGCTTCCAAGTCCGGATCGAGTCTGGTGGCAACGAAGTGTACCACCCGAAAGCCGATCCTGTGAGGGACTGTGCGAAGAACCTCACGCGAAGTGGATCTGATGCTGAGATCGTGCCCAGCTGTGCCAAATATCGGCTCACATGCTCGATGGAGCTGGAACCATCTGATCCATTAAACTTGGAGAAATCGGGAGCCGATATTTGGGTGGTAGCGGATCAACTCGTACTCGTCGGGTACGGCTTGGAATAGCCGATTGCCCTCCTTTTCGGCACCATGCCGAACCGATCTCTCAGGATTGCACCGATCGATCCACGGTGTTTGTAGGAGTCGAACTCGGAGATTCGCCGAGTGGCGTACTTAGCCAACCATGCTTGCTTTTCTAGCTCTGAGCCAACCGCAGGAGCTGAGCTCGGAGGTTTGTCGGAGTGGCATACTTAGCTAGCCACATCCGCTTCTCAAGATCTGTTCCCGAAGTCCCTCCCGTTGTTCCAAGTCCCCGCTGTTGCACAGTTTGCGAGTGTCCGCACGCAGTCCGGCACGTATGTGCACGTGTATCCGTGAGGGATCTCCTTAGGCGCCTCATGCAAGAACTGGTAGTCGCTAGGGTCACCACCGATCTTGTAGACGACGTATGCCGGTGAATTCGGCACCTTGTGTCAATGCCAATGCGGTGGTGGACGGGACTGGAGTGGCATCTCTCCTTGGTACGTCCCGAGAGCCGGTCCTGACGGAGAGTATTGATGCCTCATGATTTCCTGGACCACCCGAAGAGCGACGCGCTCCAAAGTGTTCACCAGGCTCTCAGAATGGCGGTGCAGCGAGTGCGCTACCATGTAGTTGATCTCCTGTCGCAGGGACCTGGTGCGTTCTTCGACGGGCGGACAGGTCCACTCCATCGAGCGCGTGGGAGAACCCTTTCCACCCGACGCCATGTGAGCGGGTTCCGTGAAACGAGCCGATGAGGTCGGCTTCGAGGATCGCTTTGACCTCGCATACTTCTTCTTGAGCTCCTGGCCAAATCCTCGTACGTGACTGGAGGGCCGTCCGCATCTCAGATGTAGATGGCGATGTGGTTGATGTCGACGATTGTCCCACCGGGCGTGCCAGAATGTGTTGCGGTCAGAAACCCACCGGCGAGCAGCGACGGGCAACACAGTAGAGCCGGGAATAACTTAGGGCTGCGGCTGGCCCTGGTCCCTCCGAGCGACGGCCCGCAAAGATTCGGCACGCACGTCCGATGCCGGTGCAAGGGCGTGCCACCTGACCTATACCTGGTCAGGAAGGTGATGGATGATGCCTCGCTTAGTTTCCTGCATGGCATACACGTAAACATTAAATACGAGCCTCGATTGGCTCTCAGGGTTATCCCGTGAATCGGCTCAAAGAGCCGATCCACCCATGATTCGCACGAGGTGTACGAATATATGGTGGTCCCGCTTGATCAGAATAAAGCTAAAACGATCTACGACGATTTAGGTTTTCACCACATAATCGGAACATCATACTCGTGATTGAGCCTCGCGGCCACGCACGGTGATCGTAAGCCGATCCTAGACAAGGCCTAAAAACCAACACGAAGTTGATCCCCGGAACATCCTGTCTAGGGCTAGCAAATTACACCCTACGTGCCGCTGGATCCTTCAACCCTTTGTAAGGCCTAACTATTGCAGATATTAAACTAATCCTTGCAGAACAAGGAGCAACCGTAACGGATCGGATCTACTGAATAACGATCAAGCGGGGTGCCGCCCCTACACCTAAGATAGGTGTAAGGGCGGCTAGATGTCTAAGGGTTGCACGACGACAACATATGATACGAAGAACAATGCTAACCCTAACACACCTAAGATAACTACGTTGCTCGCCATAAAAAGGCTTCGCACGAGCAACGCATGGACAATGAATTGTTATGCCTAGATCGCAAGATGCGATCTAGGCAGCATGATGCTTACCCGGAAGAAACCCTCGAGACAAGGGAGTTGGCGATGCGCCTAGATTGGTTTGTGGTGAACGTGATTGTTGTTTATTTCATAAACCCTAGATACATATTTATAGTCCGTAGACTTTCTAATCGTGGGAATAATCCCAACCGGGCACGGGCCAAACTCTATCTAATCAACACGTATCCTACTATATTACAGATACACGGGCAAACTAGCCCAAACTTTGCATAACAGGCCGATTCACGTATTTCTTCCATGTATATTCTTCAAGTCCATCTTGATCGCGGCCCACCTCTGATCCGGTCAAATTCTGGTGATAACAGCTTCACAATATAGAATATGTCTACAACACACAAGATACAATTTTGGAGAAGATTCGACAAGCTACAAGGAAAAATATCAATTCCTACCTAATATACTATCTATGGATAGTCCTTTGTTATTTGCAGGAGTTGTCGTATGTTCAGCATAGCTACCTTTGATAAAAAATTCAGAGTCCATCCAAAGAAGCTCATCCATCATTTCTTCGGCGACAGGAGTCACAATATCATTGATTCTGTCGATGTTCCTTTTTCGTTTCGCCTACTTGGCCAAGCACTTGGAGACAATCGTCGTCAGGTTTAATTTTCGGTAGCAGATCTGTATCATAATCATGGCGAATCTTGCTCCCGCGGACAATTGAGCTCGCACAAAGTTATGGATACGAGGAGCATCCCGAAATTATTCCATCAAGCCAAGAAGAGTGTCAGGTGCCTCGTTCCGAGGAAACATTGTCTTATAAACCAAGGACAAGGTCCTGGTATAGAAATCAAGGAAGTCGCGAACTTGACTGGCGCGGTCTTGAAACCTGACAATCTGTCGGGTACGCTCTGGAGTGGCCCAGAAAAGAGAACCGTTGTCAAGAGAAAGGTTGACAAGGAGATTGGTCCTTGTGTTTACCCTTTCGTCTTCAGCAGCAGCGTCGAGAAAGGAACCTATTTGGCGACAGCATAAGAATATCGGAAAAGAAAAAACGGGCAAACAGAAGGAGTCCTGGTTCGCAAAAGCATACCTGACATATCCGCACTGGCTTCATTCATCAAATCAAGCATCAAATTCTCTCGAGTGGTCGCTTTTTCAGCTTCAGAAACAGCGGCTTCTTTGGCAGCTATGGCATCTTGAGCCTGTTGAAGTGCAATTTTCTCTCTCTCGGATGATTTGCGAGACTGCTCCATTATCATAAGTGATTGTTTCTTCAGAGACTGGAGCTGTTGGCGAAGTTCTTCCAAGTCTTCTGCCGAATTTTTATTCGATGAATCTTCAATACGTTCGACAGCAACAGGTGCCTTCTTCAAATGGGACAACGCAGGTAACACATCAGAAGGACGAGGAGTTGTAGAATAGTTGTCAAAAATCAACTGAAAGAAAAGGCTCGACATCAATTATCAAGGAAAGATAGATTTTCATTGATTCTCAAAGTATGTACATTACTATTACAAAAGAAGGGTCCCTAATGGACTATTGAAGCAGCTGTCGCTAAAACTAACTAGGGCGACAACATCAAAAGACAGAAAAAACCAAAAGAGAGGACAGGGTGGTCTACTTGACCTCCGGCTTGGATGAGCTTGGAGCAGGAGTTGGCTTAACACCAAGGAAGGAAAGGATTGGTTTTGAGGGAGGCTTGGCAGCTCTAATTAGAGATTGCCATTTCTTCGTTTCCATCTCCCCTATGTCGCCAACCTTGGTCCAGTCGACGTTTTGCTGGCCATTAGCAACCAGCGCGATGGTGCCTTCAACGCCAATCTTCAGGCCTTCTTGGCGAAGTTTGAGCCCAAGATCTTCCGGCACGTTGAAGGCTTTGGCAAGAGCAACGAAAGTGTTGGGCTCCTCTTTCTTCGGGAAGAAGTAGGGGAAAAGCTTCGACAGACCTGCTTCAGCATCAGCAAGGCCTTCACGTGCTTCATCCCCATGAATTTCAAGAAGAGTCAGCGCGTCGAGCAGCTCGTCGCCTTCAGGACCATCCACTTCATATTCCTGATGAGTTCTCCCTGAAGAAAAATAAAGGATAGCTCGTAAAAAACATGCTTGGAAAATATGAAGTAACCCGAGAAAAATAGCAAGGGTCAAAGTACTTACTAACAAAACGTCGACTCTGCGACTCCAGGCGAGTGAGGATTTCTGTCTCTCGAGCAGATTGCTGTTCTATATTCTCGCTCAAAGAGTTTTCCGCATCATGAAGTCTTTTTCGAAGATCTTCGACAGCGGCAGCATCGGCTTCAGCTTTCTTACGGGCCTTTTCGCTCTGCTCCAACTTGGTAGCAAGAGCGTTAGCACGCTTATTAGCTTCCGCAAGTTCTCCTGGCAGAATAAGCGACAATCAAATATTATGACAAAAATAGTAGAGTACATGCAACGAAAGAGGCGGATGAAGATAGTACTTTCTAGCTTCTTGGTATGATCACGATACCCGACGAATTGGGTACCGAGACGGATAAATTCCTTCATTAAAGGCTGAAGAGAGGAACAAAAGAAAAAGAAGTCAATATAGCTAGTCCAGATTCGACAACATATCGCAAGAAACAAAGGAGAGATGAAAGTACTGAAAGGCTCGGAACATGAACAAAAAAGAGAAGACCGAAACACTTACGTCATCTAATGAAGGTGTCGAAGAGTTACCAGGGAACAGGATGGGTTCCTTGGATGGCTCGACCCTTGCCCTCTTTGGCGAAGAGGCACGGGGGCTTGCAGGTGGAGTCGAATGCTCGACGTTTTGTTGAGGAGGCGAAGCCCCATCGCTGAGTTTCGGACACAACTAAAGTACGCGACGTACTCGTCGAGCAGCCGCGTCAATGGGTTGTTCTTCTTCCTCGTCATCACTACAATAAAAATGGCGACAGTATAAGAAGCAAAAAAGATTGAAAATGATCAGAGAGCAAAAAGTACGGAGTAAAGAGGAACTTACGAGCTGACGAGGGCATCGGTGTATAGATTGAAAGCTGCCTTCCCATCTGAAGGATCAGTTTCTTCGGCTTTGGAGGTGCCGGAATCTTTGAATTCACTCCTTTTCCTCTTGTTCTTCGGAGAAGCAGGAGGAGGGGAGTGTGTCGAAGCAGTGGCTTCAGACTCAGCATCTTTTTCAGAAGAAGCCGCGGATCTGTGAGAACCCGCGACTTCAATGTCAGGGCGCGAGGTGCCTTGGTTGTCATCATCGACAACGGTACGTTCTTCAACTTCCCCCCCCTCGGGAAGAGGAGGAAGAGAAGTGAGAGAAGGATGGTTCTGAGGAAAAGAAAGAGTGTCGATAAAAAAGCCAGCAGGATAGTAGTCGACAAATAATAAAACGCGAGGAGATAATATAGCAACCAAAAAGACAAAGTACCTCGGGAAGGGGATTGGCGCTGCTATATGGCGCAACGCGGCAAGAAGTAGGAATGCTGTCCTTCTTGCTAAGTTTTGACATCCTTCGGATCAATTTCTCCAAGTCCTTCATAGGAAGTTCCTTGGAAATCCTCTCGACATCTTCATCACCAGCATACATCCAAAGGGGATTTTTGCGAGCCTGTAGAGGCTGATGCGTGCAATTAACACACGTCCGTTGGGAACCCCAAGAGGAAGGTGTGATGCAGACAGTAGCAAGTTTTCCCTCAGAAGAAACCAAGGTTTATCGAACCGGAGGAGCCAAGAAGCACGTTGAAGGTTGATGGCGACGGGATGTAGTGCGCCGCAACACCGGGATTATGGCGCCAACGTGGAACCTGCACAACACAACCAAAGTACTTTGCCCCAACGAAAGCGGGAGGTTGTCAATCTCACCGGCTTGCCGTAACAAAGGATTAACCGTATTGTGTGGAAGATGATTGTTTGCGAAAACAGAAAGAACAAGTATTGCAGTAGATTGTATGCGATGTAAAGAATAGGACCGGGGTCCACAGTTCACTAGAGGTGTCTCTCCCATAAGATAAATAGCATGTTGGGTGAACAAATTACAGTCGGGCAATTGACAAATAGAGAGGGCATGACAATGCACATACATGATATGATAAATATAGTGAGATTTAATTGGGCATTACGACAAAGTACAAAGACCGCTATCCAGAGATGCATCTATGCCTAAAAAGTCCACCTTCGTGTTATCATCCGAACCCCTTCCGGTATTAAGTTGCAAACAACAGACAATTGCATTAAGTATGGTGCGTAATGTAATCAATAACTACATCCTTGGACATAGCATCAATGTTTTATCCCTAGTGGCAACAACACATCCACAACCTTAGAACTTTCTGTCACTGTCCCATTTAATGGAGGCATGAACCCACTATCGAGCATAAATACTCCTCTTGGAGTTAAGAGCAAAAACTTGGCCAGAGCCTCTACTAATAACGGAGAGCATGCAAGATCATAAACAATACATAGGTAATAGATTGATAATCACCATAACATAGTATTCTCTATCCATCGGATCCCGACAAACACAACATATAGAATTACGGATAGATGATCTTGATCATGTTAGGCAGCTCACAAGATCCAACAATGAAGCACATAAGGAGAAGACGACCATCTAGCTGCTATGGACCCATAGTCCAGGGGTGAACTACTCACTCATCACTCCGGAGGCGATCATGGCGGTGAAGAGTCCTCCGGGAGATGATTCCCTCTCCGGCGTGCCGAGGCGATCTCCTGAATCCCGAGATGGGATTGGCGGCGGCGTCTCTGGAAGGTTTTCCGTATCGTGGCTCTCGTGACCGGGGTTTCGCGATGGAGGCTTTATAGGCGAAGGGGGTCGGGGGTGACGAGGTGGCGACACAACAGGCCGCGCGCCGCACTGGCCGCGCCGCCTAGCGGTCGTCGCTCAGGCCCCACTTCGTTTCCTCTTCGGTCTTCTGGAGCTTCGTGGAAAAATAGGCCCCCGGGCGTTGATTTCGTCCAATTCCGAAATATTTCTTTACTAGGATTTCTGAAACCAAAACAGCAAAAAACAAGAATCGGCTTTCGCATCTTGTTAATAGGTTAGTGCCGGAAAATGCATAAATATGACATCAAGTATGCATAAAACATGTAGATATCATCAATAATGTGGCAAGGAACATAAGAAATTATCGATACGTCGGAGACGTATCAGCATCCCCAAGCTTAGTTCCTGCTCGTCCCGAAAGGTAAACGATAACAAAGATAATTTCTGGAGTGACATGCCATCATAACCTTGATCATACTATTGTAAGCATATGTAGTGAATGCAGCGATCAAAACAATGGTAATGACATGAGTAAACAAATGAATCATAAAGCAAAGACTTTTCATGAATAGTACTTCAAGACAAGCATCAATAAGTCTTGCATAAGAGTTAACTCATAAAGCAATAAATCAAAGTAAAGGTATTGAAGCAACACAAAGGAAGATTAAGTTTCAGCGGTTGCTTTCAACTTATAACATGTATATCTCATGGATATTGTCAATGTAAAGTAATATAACAAGTGCAATATGCAAGTATGTAGGAATCAATGCACAGTTCACACAAGTGTTTGCTTCTTGAGGTGGAGAGAGATAGGTGAACGACTCAACATAAAAGTAAAAGAAAGGTCCTTCAAAGAGGAAAGCATCGATTGCTATATTTGTGCTAGAGCTTTTATTTTGAAAACATGAAGCAATTTTGTCAACGGTAGTAATAAAGCATATGTATCATGTAAATTATATCTTACAAGTTGCAAGCCTCATGCATAGTGTACTAATAGTGCCCGCACCTTGTCCTAATTAGCTTGGGTTAACACTGATTATCATTGCATAACATATGTTTCAACCAAGTGTCACAAAGGGGTACCTCTATGCCGCCTGTACAAGGGTCTAAGGAGAAAGTTCGCATTGGATTTCTCGTTTTTGATCATTCTTCAACTTAGACACCCATACCGGGACAACATAGACAACAGATAATGGACTCCTCTTTTAATGCTTAAGCATTCAACAGTTAATATTCTCATAAGAGATTGAGGTTTTATGTCCAAACTGAAACTTCCACCATGATTCATGGCTTTAGTTAGCGGCCCAATGTTCTTCTCTAACAGTATGCATACACAAACCATTTGATTGTGAAAACCGCCCTTACTTCAGACAAGACGAACATGCATAGCAACTCACATGATATTCAACAAAGAGTTGATGGCGTCCCCAGGAGCATGGTTATCGCACAACAAGCAACTTAATAAGAGATAAAGTGCATAAGTACATATTCAATACCACAATAGTTTTTAAGGCTATTTTGTCCCATGAGCTATATATTGCAAAGGCGAATGATGGAAATTTAAAGGTAGCACTCAAGCAATTTACTTTGGAATGGCGCAGAAATACCATGTAGTAGGTAGGTATGGTGGACACAAATGGCATAGTGGTTGGCTCAAGGATTTTGGATGCATGAGAAGTATTCCTCTCGATACAAGGTTTAGGCTAGCAAGGTTATTTGAAACGAACACAAGGATGAACCGGTGCAGCAAAACTCACATAAAAGACATATTGTAAACATTATAAGACTCTACACCGTCTTCCTTGTTGTTCAAAACTCAATACTAGAGATTATCTAGACTTTAGAGAGACCAAATATGCAAACCAAATTTTAGCAAGCTCTATGTATTTCTTCATTAATGGGTGCAAAGTATATGATGCAAGAGCTTAAACATGAGCACAATAATTGCCAAGTATCAAATTATTCAAGACATTTTAGAATTACTACATGTAGCATTTCCGATTCCAACCATATAACAATTTAACGAAGAAGATTCAACCTTCGCCATGAATACTATGAGTAAAGCCTAAGGACATATTTGTCCATATGCAAACGCGGAGCGTGTCTCTCCCACACAATGAATGCTAGGATCCATTTTATTCAAACAAAAACAAAAACAAAAACAAACAGATGCTCCAAGCAAAGTACATAAGATGTGACTGAATAAAAATATAGTTTCAGGGGAGGAACCTGATGATGTTGTCGATGAAGAAGGGGATGCCTTGGGCATCCCCAAGCTTAGACTCTTGAGTCTTCTTAAAATATGCAGGGATGAACCACGGGGCATCCCCAAGCTTAGAGCTTTCACTCCTCTTGATCATAGTATATCATACTCCTCTCTTGACCCTTGAAAACTTCCTTCACACCAAACTTCAAGCAAACTCATTAGAGGGTTAGTACACAATAAAAATCCACATGTTCAGAGGTGACACAATCATTCTTAACACTTCTGGACATTGCACAAAGCTACTGGACATTAATGGAACAAAGAAATTCATCCAACATAGGAAAAGAGGCAATGCGAAATAAAAGGCAGAATCTGTCAAAAACAGAACAGTTCGTAAAGACGAACCTGGAAGGGGCACTTAACTTGCTCAAACGGAAAAACTCAAAAACTAATGAAAGTTGCGTACATATCTGAGGATCACGCTCGTAAATTTGCAGATTTTTTTGATTTTTACAGAGACTTATGCACGAATTCGTGACAGACAGCAATGCTGTTTCTCAGCAATCCAAATCTAGCATCAACTTTACCATAGAGACTTTACTTGGCACAAAAACATGATAAGGAGAGGTTGCTACAGTAGTAAACAACTTCCAAGACTCAAATATAAAACAAAGTACTGTAGTAAAAACATGGGTTGTCTCCATAAGCGCTTTTCTTTAACGCCTTTCAGCTAGGCGCAGAAAGTGTATATCAAGTATTATCAAGAAATGAAGCATCGACATCATAATTTGTTCTAATAATAGAATCATAAGGTAACTTCATTCTTTTTCTAGGGAAGTGTTCCATACCTTTCTTGAGAGGAAATTGATATTTAATATTACCTTCCTTCATATCAATAGTAGCACCAACGGTTCGAAGAAAAGGTCTTCCCAATATAATGGGGCAAGATGCATTGCATTCAATATCCAAGACAACGAAATCAACGGGGACAAGGTTATTGTTAACCATAATGCGAACATTATCAACTCTCCCCAAAGGTTTCTTTTTAGCATTATCAGCGAGATTAACATCCAAATAACAATTTTTCAATGGTGGCAAGTCAAGCATATCATAGACTTTCTTAGGCATAACAGAAATACTTGCACCAAGATCACATAAAGCATTACAATCAAAATCATTGACCCTCATCTTAATGATGGGCTCCCAACCATCTTCTAACTTCCTAGGAATAGAAGTTTCAAGTTTTAGTTTCTCTTCTCTAGCTTTGATGAGAGCATTTGTAATATGTTTTGTAAAGGCCAAATTTATAGCACTAGCGTTGGGACTCTTAGCAAGTTTTTGTAAGAACTTTATAACTTCAGAGATGTGGCAATCATCAAAATCCAAACCATTATGATCTACAGCAATGGGATCATCACCCCCAATGTTGGAAAAAAATTCAGCAGTTTTATCACAAGCAGTTTCAGCAGTTTTAGCAATTTCAGGCAGTTTTGTACGCTTTGCACTAGGAGTAGAAACATTGCCAACACCAATTATTTTACCATTGATAGTAGGAGGTGTAGCAACATGTGAATCATTATCATTACTAGTGGT
This sequence comes from Lolium multiflorum, assembly GCA_030979885.1. Lineage (NCBI taxonomy): Eukaryota > Viridiplantae > Streptophyta > Magnoliopsida > Poales > Poaceae > Lolium > Lolium multiflorum. Next base: position 211,515,131 of record CM061747.1, on the reverse strand, counting down.
GGTAATAGTCCAAACTTTAGCTATATTATTCTCTTTAGCTAGTTTTTCATTTTCTTCTATCCCACCTAGCACGCAATTCAGCCATTAATCTTATATTCTCATTAATTCTAACTTGGATGGCATTTGCTGTAGTAGTAATCTTATTATCAATGTCCTTATTAAGCATAACTTTCAATTTTAAAAGATCAACATCAGAGGCAAGTCTATCAACCTTAGAAGCAAGAATATCAATTTTATCAAGCTTTTCCTCAACAGATTTGTTAAAAGCAGTTTGTGTACTAATAAATTCTTTAAGCATGACTTCAAGACCAGGGGGTACACTCCTATTATTGTTGTAAGAATTCCCATAAGAATTACCATAAAAAATACCATTAGCAGAAGGATATGGCCTATAGTTATTACCAGAATTGTTCCTATAAGCATTGTTGTTGAAATTATTATTTTTAATGAAATTCACATCAACATTTTCTTCTTGAGCAACCAATGAAGCTAAAGGAACATTATTAGGATCAACATTATATCTACCATTCACAAGCATAGACATAATCACATCAATCTTATCACTCAAGGAGGAGGTTTCTTCGACAAAATTTACCTTCTTACCTTGTGGAGCCCTTTCAGTGTGCCATTCAGAGTAATTTATCATCATATCATCAAGAAGCTTTGTAGCCGCCCCAAAGTGATGGACATAAAGGTACCTCCAGCAGCTGAATCCAATAGGTTCCGCGAAGAAAAATTTAGTCCTGCATAGAAGGTTTGGATGATCATCCAAGTACTCAGTCCATGGGTTGGGCAATTCTTTACCAAAGATTTCATTCTCTCCCATGCTTGAGCAACATGTTCATTATCTAATTGTTTAAAATTCATTATGCTACTTCTCAAAGATATAATTTTAGCGGGAGGATAATATCTACCAATAAAAGCATCCTTACATTTAGTCCATGAATCAATACTATTCTTAGGCAAAGATAGCAACCAATCTTTAGCTCTTCCTCTTAATGAGAAAGGAAACAATTTCAACTTTATAATATCACCATCTACATCTTTATACTTTTGCATTTCACACAATTCAACAAAATTATTAAGATGGGCAGCAGCATCATCAAAACTAACACTAGAAAATTGCTCTCTCATAACAAGATTCAGTAAAGCAGGTTTAATTTCAAAGAATTCTGCTGTAGTAGCAGGTGGAGCAATAGGTGTGCATAGGAAATCATTATTATTTGTGGTTGTGAAGTCACACAACTTAGTGTTTTCAGGAGTATTTATTTTAGCAGTAGTAAATAAAGCAAACTAGATAAAGTAAATGCAAGTAACTATTTTTTTGTGTTTTTGATATAGAGAGCAAGACAGTAAATAAAGTAAAACTAGCAACTAATTTTTTTGTGTTTTGTTTAAGTGCAGCAAACAAAGTAGTAAATAAAATAAAGCAAGACAAAAACAAAGTAAAGAGATTGGGAAGTGGAGACTCCCCTTGCAGCGTGTCTTGATCTCCCCGGCAACGGCGCCAGAAATTTTGCTTGATGCGTGCAATTAACACACGTCCGTTGGGAACCCCAAGAGGAAGGTGTGATGCGCACAGTAGCAAGTTTTCCCTCAGAAAGAAACCAAGGTTTATTGAACCAGGAGGAGCCAAGAAGCACGTTGAAGGTTGATGGCGGCAGGATGTAGTGCGGCGCAACACCAGGGATTCCGGCGCCAACGTGGAACCTGCACAACACAACCAAAGTACTTTGCCCCAACGAAACAGTGAGGTTGTCAATCTCACCGGCTTGCTGTAACAAAGGATTAACCGTATTGTGTGGAAGATGATTGTTTAAAACAGTAAAGAACAAGTATTGCAGTAGATTGTATTCGATGTAAAGAATGGACCGGGGTCCACAGTTCACTAGAGGTGTCTCCCATAAGATAAATAGCATGTTGGGTGAACAAATTACAGTCGGGCAATTGACAAATAGAGAGGGCATGACAATGCACATACATGATATGATAAATATAGTGAGATTTAATTGGGCATTACGACAAAGTACATAGACCGCTATCCAGCATGCATCTATGCCTAAAAAGTCCACCTTCAGGTTATCATCCGAACCCCTTCCGGTATTAAGTTGCAAACAACAGACAATTGCATTAAGTATGGTGCGTAATGTAATCAATAACTACATCCTTGGACATAGCATCAATGTTTTATCCCTAGTGGCAACAAAGACATCCACAACCTTAGAACTGTCACTCGTCCCAGATTTAATGGAGGCATGAACCCACTATCGAGCATAAATACTCCCTCTTGGAGTTAAGAGCAAAAACTTGGCTAGAGCCTCTACTAATAACGGAGAGCATGCAAGATCATAAACAACACATAGGTAATAGATTGATAATCACCATAACATAGTATTCTCTATCCATCGGATCCCGACAAACACAACATATAGAATTAAACGGATAGATGATCTTGATCATGTTAGGCAGCTCACAAGATCCAACAATGAAGCACATAAGGAGAAGACGACCATCTAGCTACTGCTATGGACCCATAGTCCAGGGGTGAACTACGCACTCATCACTCCGGAGGCGATCATGGCGGTGAAGAGTCCTCCGGGAGATGATTCCCCTCTCCGGAGGTGCGGAGGCGATCTCCCGAATCCCGAGATGGGATTGGCGGCGGCGGCGTCTCGAAGGTTTTCCGTATCGTGGCTCTCGTGACGGGGTTTCGGACGGAGGCTTTAAGCAGGCGAAAGGGTAGGTCGGGCGCCACGAGGTGACACAACGTGGCCGCGCGACCAGCACCGGCCGCGCCGCCCTAGCGTGTCGTCGCCTCGTGCCCCACTTAGTTTTCTCTTCGGTCTTCTCGAAGCTTCGTGGAAAAATAGGCCCCTGGGCGTTGATTTCGTCCAATTCCGAAAATATTTCTTTACTAGGATTTCTGAAACCAAAAACAGCAGAAAACAACAAGTGGCTCTTCGGCATCTTGTTAATAGGTTAGTGCCGGAAAATGCATAAATATGACATAAAGTATGCATAAAACATGTAGATATCATCAATAATGTGGCATGGAACATAAGAAATTATCGATACGTCGGAGACGTATCAGAGGCTGCACTCTAATCCTAAGGAAATATGCTGTGATTTGGATACCAGACAACTCCTTGCCACGGGTGTTCTGGAGCTCATGGATGCGAGTCATCAGCGCCTCTGTCGCCAATTTCGCTTCTTCAACGTCCTAGGAACGGCAGCGAAGAATTTTGGTCTTTCCGTCAAAGGGAGCAATGTTGTACTCCACTGAATCAGAGCTTTCTTCATGAATATAGAGCCATCTCTTGCGCCACCCTTGGACAGAATCAGGGAATTTGACGTCGAAGTATTCGACGTCAGGACGAACACAGATAACGACGCCGCCGATGTTGTAGGCGACGCCGTGGGCGCCATTACGGCGGATGCAGAAAATGCGCTTGAGGAAGCACTCACACAGTGTGATAAAAATCGACACGTGGAGAATGGAATTAGGCGTCAGCTGATGTAGCTGATGTAGCTGAAGCCCATAAACAAAAAGAAGACCACGGAGAAACTCGTGGATTGGGGAAGAAAGACCGCGGATCAGATGGTCAACAAAACTGACCCGATACTCCATTGGAGGTGATGGATAGCTTTCCTCGGAAGGGAAGCGCAGCGTGTTCTCCTTCTTGGTGAACCCCAGCTTCTTCAGCAGGTTCATGTCTTGATTGGAGATCTTGGATCTCTCCCACTCCAGATCTTCGGCGGCCATCTTTGACTCAGGAGTGTTGTGCCTAGTCAAACGAAGGCGAGGCGGCATCAATGAGCTTGGTGGCGAAGGGTGTGAGCGTAGATGAGAGCTTGCAGCAAGGAGAGCAATGGAGGATCTTGCAGCGGAGAGACAGAGGTGTGGCGTGAGCGAAAGGCTTAGAGGAGGAAGACGATACCCTTATATAAAGGTGCGGTGAACCGTCGCGCCGTTGGATCGAAAGATTGCGGGACAGATGGTGTACACGTGGACAAGGGGTAAAACGTAATTTCATGTAGACGAGAAAACACAGCAGCTATAGTACGTGCGCCAGGAAATGCGGAGGACGTGTGTCCCCCACTTGCACGACGTGTTAACGTAGTAAGAAATTTGGGCCCACAAGACAGAGGGAGAGAAGTTCTCGCATTTTTCCGATACAGTAATCGTGGCTATCGTCAGCAATGATGTCACCTTGGCAAGAGAAAATCTCGGATACGACAGTTTAGAAGAATGGCGACAGCAGACGATTGTTTCGAGAGCCTTTGAACAAATACAAGTTTTTGCCCAAATGCTCGGGGGCTACTTTGGAAAAAATGAAAAAGATGAGCAAGTCAAAATAGAAATGGCGAGAGTCTATGATCAAATACAAGTATTTGTTCATAGCCTCGGGGGCTACTCCCATCGGGAGCGCTGTTCGCGCACCCGATAGATTTGAAAAATTATGCGACAGGACAACAATATAGCGACATAAGGCATGGAGCCTACACTCAAGCACAAGTTCTTGACTGTAGCCTCAGCTACTCCCATCGGGAACGCTGTTCGCGTGCCCGATGAAATTATAAAAAAAGAAGAGAGAGAAAAAGAAAAGAAAGAGGAAGTGAGTATATTTCGAGTTATACAAGTAACTCCATATACTCCCATCGGGAGAGCAATATAAGTCATCCGTTGACTCAATAAAATGTGCTATTCCAACAGCCGAATAAGCACTCGACAATATATTCTCAGAACGCCAAAGTTGCGAATAAATCTCTGAATGACGCAAAATTTGCGAAGGTAAGACCCCAGATCCGTTCGTGCGGCGTGGCGCCGTCTCCGACGTCGGTTTGCTACCTTTTCCGTATCAGATACGAAGAAAAATCTAACCGACGCGTTAGGTACCCGATAAATATGACGGGACTCACAGAATGGTAAGACCTGCGGCACTCGTCGAAGTTTACACCAGTATCCCGAGATCATGTCCAGGGACGTGATCTTGAAGTAGGTTTTTGCGGATTGCCACTAGAGCAGTTAACTAGTACCTGATCCGTCAGATGAACTAGCCCCAACTACCATTATCCCTGTACAATATAGAAATTCATATGAAGAGATATGTGCGAAAATTCAGAGTTGTCGAAAAAATATAAAGGTGGAGATTTTCCCTCACTCTGTGATTCAAGCAAAATCTCGGGGGCTACTGACATAGGCATACCCAATGGGCCTGCCGAATATGGTACCCGGGGTTCTGAAGGCCCATGACCCGAAGAATAAGAAGATTCGGAAGCCCAAGATACTATTAAGGAAAGCTAGAGTTGTAATAGGAGTCATCGTTTGTAATCTTGCGGGATGGGTTAGAAATCCTCCCGGACTCTGTAAACTTGTGTATCACGAATCCCTCGGCTCCACCTCCTATATAAGGGGGAGTCGAGGGACAAAGAAAGCATCGATTCATTGTCTCACAAACCCTAGTTTTTACATCGTCGAGTACTTTTCGGCTGAAACCTTCGAGATCTACTTGCCCTCTACATCCAACGAAACCCTAGTCTACTATCTGTAGGCATTGACAAGTTGATACCTTGTCACCCGGAGGGTAATACCCTACTCATGCTTGTCTGATCTTGATTATCGATGGAGATTATAATGTCCTCGTAATGACTATGGTGGTGTAGATCGGACCATGCCTAGGGAAGATTATGCATGAGTTGGAGAGTATCCCTAGCAGCCCCTACTAGTCTTTATATAGGAGGCTAGATCTCAGTTACCATGACTGATTTGGTTACAGGTTGTAGGCGAACCCTAGGGTTTCTTAATCTTTGTCTTGTTCTTGTTCCACACACTAGGAATATGGGTTTCTCATGCTCTGTAGCTCCCAGCTTCTTTTGGGCTTCATGGTCTCTAGCAAACCAACATATGGGCCTCCAGTTGGGCTAATCTAGGTACACGAAAGGTGGGTACCCGATGTACTATACCCACGCCAGTAACCCCCGAGTGGCTAATTGAGTCGTAGACTCGAGTAGAGACTCAAAGTTGCAGGTCATGTATCATGCGGTCGTAGTAGATAATCATGCAAGGAAAAACCGGGCTACATATATATAATTAGAAATGGCGAGAAGAAATGGAGGGAAACGGTAGGGCTACCACCCCCTTGCACGGGGACGATTGACCAGACTCTCATTCATACTTAGAACCGCTCGGGAGAGAGGTCTTCTTCTACCTCCAACCCTCTTCTAGCAGCCAAATACAGCTCAAGGAGCACCATTGTACTATCACTCATCATACATACACTCTAGAGCAGGAGTAGGGGTGTTACCTCCACACGAGGGCCCCGAACCTGGGTACGTCACTGTGTCGCTCGTGCTCATACCCGCATCCGGAAACCACCGTGGGCCATTGGCCGGAACCATCGATTTTAGCCATCCCATGGCATATGCCGTGACGATACCATGACACCCGAATTTGTGAAGAAAAAGGAATCGGAGCATGCCAAGGCCATATCGAAAGAAAATAAGGAAAATGCTCAGAAAAAAGAGTACCATCATGTTATGGGGCCAGGAGGATACCGCACTTCGTTGCCTAAGTGGGAGAAGATGGAGAACAGCCTGAGGGATCGAGGAATCCCTCTAGGTATAAAGGGGTGGGACCCAAGGGCAAAAAGCTGGTGGTACGGGCATGGGGAATTGCTAGACCCGAACACAGGGATGTGTGTTCACCGGAAGAAAGTGTTTACTCCCACCGCCGCCCTTATTGCAGCAATGGCCGAAGTTGAAGTGGGGAAGATCAAGGTCAATAGAGAGAACGACCCGCTGACACTAGCCCTCAGGAATCCTGAACACCTAGGACGTATACGAGCCAAAGGCGCCATTCCGTGGAAGGAAGGGTTTCCCCAGGACAATGACCCGTACAGTTAAAAAAGCCTTAAGAGAAAGACGGACCGGAATGCAGATCGTATGGAGAACTTGGAAAGGGAACTATTTGATGTGAGGAACATGGTGCGTGAAGCACTAGCAGCAGGCAGATCGGCAGGGCCGCATGAAGATCATGCAGCGGATGTCGGAAGCCAGCAGTGGAGAAGCAACGTGGCTTCCCTGGAGGTCCCGGCTGGTGCTAATGCACCGACAATCGATGGTGCACCGGGGCCTCGCTACCCCGTGGACAATGTACATGGCATTATGAAAGAATGTGAGTTGCATCAGCCAATGAGGAACATTTCCTTCAAGGTGGCGATCGGCACCGCTTTACCTTGTAAACCTAGAGCACTCCACCACAACAATCCCATTGTAGCTGGCTGTGCTTGTGTCACGGTGGATGACATAGTCGAAGGGTATGAGGACCTGGAGATTGACTATGCTACACCCGAAGGGGATGTGAGACTTGGAGATGTCAAGCGCCAAATCATTCTATGGCAAAAGAAGTACATCAAGTTTCCAGGCTCGACGCCAAGGCCACCGACCCCGAGGAATCACCCAAGTCCACCCCCTCCGGTGGTGGTGGTCCACCTACACCTCCTTCACGTCAGCCGACGCCGCCCCCAATCCACCTCCGGCGGGTAAGCCGACGCCGCCCCCCAGTCCACCTCCGGTGGGTAACCCGATGCCGCCACCCAGTCCACCTCCGGCGAAGAAGCAGAAGCAGGGGGTTAAGGAGGGCAGCAAGGTAACCCCCTCCTGGATTATTAACACGGAGCCTTATGTACCAAATACCACAAGGGGTACCAACGCCATCACTGAAGCCTCTTCTTCCGAGACCTTGGGAAGTTAGTGTCGAGCAAAACGAAGCGGCCGCGGCTACTCACTAAGAAAAGGAAGGCGGAAGTCAAGGAGAAAAAGAGCCTGCGCCCAAGCCGTTATATACTGAGAAGCAAAAGAAGTGGGCTAAGGATTTTTTTACGACACCGCCCCAATTCCGGCAGAATCTGCTAGACGACTATGGACGTGAATTTCTTACGCAAGAATTATTATTGCTGAAGGAAAAAGTCTTGACGAAGGAAAAAGACTTGCCGGAGAAGAAACCAACCAAAAAAAAATGCGGGAAACAAGTTTCCCAGCTCGGGGCACAGAAAAAACAATCGATCCTCCCGCTCATAGTTTCCAGAACGTCCTTCAGAGCCGATATGGATAAGGACATGGAACTATTGAACCCCGCTATCCGAGCAGCAGCAGAGCATAGCAAATGACTGTAATGGTAGCCAAAAAAAGAGCGGCCGAGTTCGGTGTGACTCTTCGTGCATTGTTAGGCCTTCAGGATGCGCCAATAAGTGAGGTAGCATTTACATATATGCCGAAGGGGCCTCTCGTCGAGCCTGCACAGGAAGCGAGTCTACCAACTCAAATGCGAAATTTTCTACTCTGGTACCATAATGATTTCGTAAAAAATAAGGCCGGCAAAGAATATATTTATGCGGAAGTTAGAGAGGATCATCACTTCAAACATTACTTTATACAAGTTCATATGAGTGAATTGTTCCAATTGTTCAATCCGCGTGAGCTCGACAAATCTCTGCTGAGTTGCTACGTTCTGTAAGTGATTTATTTCTATAATTAAATCTCTACCTCATCTCGTTCATTGCCTGCACTATATTATCTTAACTATATTCTTGTGTACGCTATTATGCAGAATGAAGCTTGGGGAATGCAAAAAAAGAACATTCATGATGTTGGGTTCATTGACCCACATATCATTAATGGACATGTGTTACAAAATCACCCCCAAGACGTGGAGAGTGACTTGTACATATTTCTTACAAACCGGGAACTCAAAAGTGACATTTTATTTCCTTACCATTTTGGGTGAGTGTTTCTGTCTTGTACACATTATTTTTTGTTTACTCCATGTTATGTGTAATTGACGAGTTATGCATGACTGTGCATGTAACGTGTACGCAAGTTCCACTGGATTCTGCTAATAATTCAATTTGACAACTCCAGAGTTGAAATCATGGACTCTCTGAATATGGACCCAAATCATTGGTGCGGCATAAGAGAAATGTTGCAAAAGTAATTATTTTCAATCATTTGCGCACTATATTAGCCTCTTTCGTTCATTTCCGGATATCAAATAATTAATAACTCCCTTGTTCATTTTCTTTGCCCTGCAGGGTTTGGAAATAGTTCATAAAGAATGTAACTGGTGAATTCAAAGAGGAGCTAACATTTAAAAGGGTAGCTAATGTTCCAAAGCACCCAAAAGGGACCAATCTATGTGGATACTACGTTTGTGAGTTCATCCGGATACACACCTCTAAGCGGAGGGCTGAGAATATCAACTTGCGGATGAGTTACTTGCGGGAGAAGCTTAATCCAGAAGCTCGCTTCCAACAAATTCAACAGGAATTAGCAGGATTTCTGATGAGGGAGGTCCTCCATCCTAATGGACAACACTATTTCTAGAACGAAGAACTTCTAATGCCATAAATTTAATTATGGTTGTATATGGAAACTTGTTTGAAATTGAATATATGGTCACAAGAGATTGAATATTATATATTCCTCTTGAATTCTTCTTGTTAGAAATTTCAAACTTTTTTAAAACTGTATATTCATATGCATCAACGTGTAACGTGTATATACTAGCGTAGAATATGTGTACTGAAACATCTTTGAAATTAAAATAAAACACAAAATAAAATATAAAAGAAATGGAAACACAACAAAATAAAACCAGATTTAAGGTTTAAACCCTAAACCTGCAGAGCCGTTTAGTCCTGGTTGGTCAGACCAACCGGGACTAAAGGTACTCCGCCCCGACGCACGTCTGCAGCCCACGTGGATGAACCTTTAGTCCCGATTCGTAAACAACCAGGACTAAAGGGGGAGGGGTGGGGTTTAGTCCCGGTTGCACATCCGGGACTAAAGCCCCTTACGAACCGGTACTAAAGGCCATTATCTACTAGTGATAGGTGCCAACATGTAGACCCATATGTTTTGTTACAAATTTTGCAACAACTCAACCTCTTCTGGCTCTGAATATGATGACCCGACAGATGATAACAAACTCGTTGTGAATTACCCCGAGGAGTAGCTAGCTATCTTGGTAGCTAGTAATATTAGTTGATGAATGTCAACAAGATGCTACTCTAGCTATTTACATTCAATAATGGTGGCTTGCAGACAAAACTTTATTTTATTTTATTTACTACTACATGAAATTTCTTCTATAATATATGTAATACTGCAAATATATTCTTGTTATCACCAGAATTCAACCGAGTCAGAGGTGGGCCGCGATCAAGATGGACTTGAAGAATATACATGGAAGAGATACGTGAATCGGCCTGTTATGCAAAGTTTGGGCTAGCTTGCCCGTGTATCTGTAACATAGTAGGATATGTGTCGATTAGTTAGACTTTGACTCGTGCACGGTTGGGATTATTCCCACGTTAGAAAGTCTACGGACTATAAATATGTATCTAGGGTTTATGAAATAAACAACAATCAACGTTCACCACAAACCAATCTAGGCGCATCGCCAACTCCCTTGTCTCGAGGGTTTCTTCCGGGTAAGCATCATGCTGCCTAGATCGGGCGTGCCAGAATGTGTTGCGGTCAGAAACCCACCGGCGAGCAGCGACGGGCAACACAGTAGAGCCGGGAACAACTTAGGGCTGCGGCTGGCCCTGGTCCCTCCGAGCGACGGCCCGCAAGACCCGGCACGCACGTCCGATGCTGGTGCAGGCGTGCCACCCGACCTATACCCGGTCGAAGGTGATGGAGATGCCCGCTTAGTTTCCTCGCATGGCATACACGTAAACATTAAATACGAGCCTCGATCGGCTCTCGGGTTGTCCGTGAATCGGCTCAAAGAGCCGATCCACCCATGATTCGTACGAGGTGCACGAATATATGGTGGTCCTGCTTGATCATAAAGCTAAAACGATCTACTACGATTTAGGGTTTTCACCGCATAATCGGATCATCCTACTCGTGATTGGGCCTCGCGGCCACGCACGGTGATCGTAAGTCGATCCTAGACAAGGCCTAAAACCAACATGAGGTTGATCCCCGAACATCTGTCTAGGGCTAGCAAACTACACCCTACGCGTCGCTGGATCCTCCAACCCTTTGTAAGGCCTAACTATGCAGATATTAAACTAATCCTTGAAGAACAAGGAGCAACCATAACGGATCGGATCTACTAAATAATGATCAGCGGGGGCCGCCCCTACGCCTAAGATAGGCGTAAGGGCGGCTAGATGTCTAAGGGTTGCACGACGATGGCATATGATACGAAGAACAATGCTAACCCTAACACATCTAAGATAACTACGTTGCTCGCCATCAAAAAGGCTTCAGTACGAGCAACGCATGGATGACGAATAAACTTGTACTGCCTAGATCGCAAGATGCGATCTAGGCAGCATGATGCTTACCCGGAAGAAACCCTCGAGACAAGGAGTTGGCGATGCGCCTAGATTGGTTTGTGGTGAACGTTGGTTGTTGTTTATTTCATAAACCCTAGATACATATTTATAGTCCGTAGACTTTCTAACGTGGGAATAATCCCAACCGTGCACGAGTTAAACTCTAACTAACCGACACGTATCCTACTAAATTACAGATACAAGGGCAAGCTAGCCCAAACTTTGCATAACAGGCCGATTCACGTATTTCTTCCATGTATATTCTTCAAGTCCATCTTGATCGCGGCCCACCTCTCGACTCCAATTCGTGTTGCGGTCAGAAACCCACCGGCGAGCAGCACGGCAACACAGTAGAGCGGGAACAACTTAGGGCTGCGGCGGCCCTGGTCCCCCCGAGCGACGGCCCGCAAAGATTCCGGCACGCACGTCCGATGTTGGTGCAGGGCGTGCCACCTGACCTATACCTGGTCAGGAAGGTGATGGAGATGCCTCGCTTAGTTTCCTGCATGGCATACACGTAAACATTAAATACGAGCCTCGATCGGCTCTCAGGTTGTCCTGTGAATCGGCTCAAAGAGCCGATCCACCCATGATTCGTACGAGGTGCACGAATATATGGTGGTCCTGCTTGATCAGAATAAAGCTAAAACAATCTACTACGATTTAGGGTTTTCACCGCATAATCGGATCATCCTACTCGTGATTGGGCCTCGCGGCCACGCACGGTGATCGTAAGCCGATCCTAGACAAGGCCTAAAAACCAACACGGCTGATCCCCGGAACATCCTGTCTAGGGCTAGCAAACTACACCCTACGCGTCGCTGGATCCTCCAACCCTTTGTAAGGCCTAACTATGCAGATATTAAACTAATCCTTGAAGAACAAGGAGCAACCATAACGGATCGGATCAACTAAATAATGATCAAGCGGGGTGCCGCCCCTACGCCTAAGATAGGCGTAAGGGCGGCTAGATGTCTAAGGGTTGCATGACGATGGCATATGATACGAAGAACAATGCTAACCCTAACACATCTAAGATAACTACGTTGCTCGCCATCAAAAAGGCTTCAGAGCAACGCATGGATGACGAATAAACTGTACGCCTAGATCGCAAGATGCGATCTAGGCAGCATGATGCTTACCCGGAAGAAACCCTCGAGACAAGGGAGTTGGCGATGCGCCTAGATTGGTTTGTGGTGAACGTTGGTTGTTTATTTCATAAACCCTAGATACATATTTATAGTCCGTAGACTTTCTAACGTGGGAATAATCCCAACCGTGCACGAGTTAAACTCTAACTAACCGACACGTATCCTACTAAATTACAGATACAAGGGCAAGCTAGCCCAAACTTTGCATAACAGGCCGATTCACGTATTTCTTCCATGTATATTCTTCAAGTCCATCTTGATCGCGGCCCACCTCTGACTCGGTCAAATTCTGGTGATAACACATGCCCCCTGGTTTTGGAATTGATAATTCCAAAATCACTCTGTTTTTCTTCGTCGGGTCATGTCGTGGCAGAGCAGAACCGTCGCAGTAACCTTCATCATGATGCCTTGCCTTCTCAACTTCTCCGCGTGACTTGGCAGATTTATTCCTGTTGGGCACCATCTCCTCGGAAACTGCTGTGGCATTGAATCTCCACTAGGCTCCTTTATTTAACTGCTCTGAACAGTTCGCCACTTCATCCCCTTGCTCTGTTCTGGCCATCGGCACCCAAAAATCCTCCATCTCCTGTAGCCATGTCTTCTTCTTCTTCCTCCTCCGCCTCATCGGATCTTTCTTCCCTGTCCTTTTCCTCTTCGTCCTCCTCCACCTCGTCAGTCTTCTCCGACTCTTCCTCATCTCGCGAGCCGACGCCGGAGTGGGGCTCGCTGGCGGCGCACGACATCCTCGCCGCATCGGAGTGGGACAAGGAGGAACATGATTCCTCCATCTGGTCCGAGGATGACAAATCCTTGACCGACGGAGAGGACGACCTTCAATTCCTCGTCGAGGGGGAGGAGGAGGCGGAGAGCGAGGACGACCGCTTCTCCTGGGACGATTTCACCTCCTCCGAAGAAGAGGCGGAGGAGGACGACGACGACTCCCTCGAAGGCTACCCACCGGCGAAGCGCCTCCGCGCCTGGTGGGACAATGACAGCGATGACGACGAAGAGGAAGATGAGGCTCCCGTAGAAGGCTACGGGAGCTCCGATGAGGAGCCTATCAGCAGCTGCGCCGGCGGCAGCGACGATGACGACGAGGGCGGCAATGGCCCTTAGATTAGGGACTAGTAGTAGTAGTCGGCTTTTGCTCTTTCTTCCCCGAGCAATCGGCTCTTTCTTTGTAAGAAATACCGCTATTAATGAAGAAAATATTCCTGAATTAATCTTGCTTTCTTGTCAACTTTGCCGATCGTCGAACGAAGTCTGTACAGAGAGCCGATGGCAGGGCATCGGCTAGCACTATAAACGCGATTTGAGGCCAAGCCGTTGCCTATTCACGCGGACCAACAGGTCTAACTCACTCCAAACCATCCTCCAACCTTAAACGCGCAGACTGAACTCCTCAGCAACTCACTAGGAGATTCATCCCAAATATCATGATTTCTGGTCTGAACCGATTCCGTTAACCTGCTTAATTGAGCTTATTCCTCTAGAGTCGATAGCAATGTATCGGCTTTATTATTCTGAAGTCGATGCCCGTGCATCGGCTGTACTCGCATACTGTTGTCTCCGCATGTTTTCTCAAGTCGATGTCGGTGCATCGGCTATGATTGATTTTTTTTTTAACTGGCCGATTTAAAATCGGCCTCCATACCTCACTGCCCATCATCCCACATGCTTGGGAAATATTTCTTGAGATGTTGACCATTGATGGCTACTGGGAACTTAACGCCGTCCAACTGCTCCAGCATGTATGCATTACCTTTCAAGGCCTGGACAACTTTGTACGGACCGTGCCAATTAGGAGACCATTTGCCATATGCTTTGTCCTTGGTTCCTAATGGCAACACAGCTTCCCATACTAGATCACCGACTTGAAACTCCTTTGGTCTAACCTTCTTATTGTATGCACGAGCTACCCTGGCTTTGTTCTCTTTAATCTTCTCCAACGACCAAAGTCTAAGTTCTGTCGCGTCCTCAATAGTGTCACTCATCAAAGCTGCATATTCTTCAGCTGTCAGATCATTCTGAAACGTGACACGTCTCGATCCAGCCGTAATTTCCCAAGGTAATACGGCTTCCTGTCCATAGACGAGCTGGTACGGCGAAGCTTTTATAGCTCCATGGCATGACATGCGGTAGGCCCACAAAGCTTCTGATAACTTTTCATGCCAATCCCTAGGGTTCTCGTCAATTTTTCTCTTAATCAGCTTGATCAGACTCTGATTGGACACTTCAGCTTGCCCGTTGGCTTGAGCATAATATGGAGATGATCTGATCAGCTTGATCCCCATGTCATCACAGAACTTCCTGAATTCTTTAGAAATAAAGACCGAACCTCCATCGGTCGTGATAGTTTGGGGAATCCCGAACCTATGAATGACGTGTTCTTTCACAAACTTGATCACATCTTCTGATTTTACCTTCATAGGGACGGCCTCCACCCACTTGGTGAAGTAATCTGTAATAACCAAAATCCATTCATGTTTTTTACTCGACGCCGGATGGATTTTGCCGATCATATCCATACCCCCCTCGAAACGGCCAAGGCTTGATGATAGGGTTCATTGCTGATGCGGGTACCATCTGAATCTTCCCGAACATCTGGCACGCTTGGCACCCCTTGTAGTACTTGAAGCAATCTTCAAGCATGGTGGGCCAATAAAACCCTGATCGATTAGCCACTTCATCTTATGAGCCGACTGATGAGTTCCACGGCGCCTTCATGCACCTCATGTAAGAGCCGATTAGACTCAGTTGGTCCCAGGCACTTGAGTAGTAACCCTTCCAACGTCCTGTAGAACATGTCGTCTCCTATGAGGACATACTTCATGGCCTTGTATCTTATCCGTTTAGGTGCCCCCAGCCGAATCTTTTAAGTAATTGAAGACGGCTCTCCAATCATCCTGCTCCAGGAACTGCACCTGAACTTCTGACCCGTCTGATATGTCTATATAGCCTGACGCCATTTGTGCGAGATTGTTGGCCTCGGTGTTTTGGGATCTTGGGACCCAATTAAAGTTGATGTACCGAAACTGTGTCATCAACTCACGGCATTCCATCCAATATGGGAAAAGCGATTCACTCTCGCACTTATATTCATCCGTGAGCTGGTTAATCACCAACTTTGAGTCTCCAAAGAGCTCTACTGCTTCTGCCCCGGCTTCCAGTAGCAACTCCATTCCCTTACGCACTGCCTCATATTCCGCGACATTGTTGGTGCAAGGAGTAGATAGTCTGATGGAAAAGGAGTATGCTGCCCCCCGAGGCGACACGAGCAGAATGCCGATGCCGCAACCATCGTCGCAAGCCGACCCATCAAAGAACATAGCCCATGCACGTATAGATAGTGCTGCTATATTGGTACTGATCCGTTCAGCTATAAGATCGGCCAATGCTTGCCCCTTGACTGCTTTCGCCGGCTGATACCGAAG
Source organism: Lolium multiflorum (assembly GCA_030979885.1). Lineage (NCBI taxonomy): Eukaryota > Viridiplantae > Streptophyta > Magnoliopsida > Poales > Poaceae > Lolium > Lolium multiflorum. Next base: position 211,499,195 of record CM061747.1, on the reverse strand, counting down.
ATCGAACTCTGACAACGCAAACATCCACTTACCAAGTCGGCCTTTCAAAACAGGGGCCGACAGCATGTGCTTGACAATGTCTGACTTGCATATGACGATGATCTCTGCCGTCAAAAGGATGTGATGAAGCTGGTGCAGGTGAAGAACAGGCGAGGCAGCTCGACCTCGGATACCTTGTCTCCGTCAGATCCTTCCTGGGTGGTAGAAAACCTTTTCAACACCCTCGTAGAGTTGCACCACCACCGAGGCGATGGACGTGTCAGCTACTGACAAGTAGATGTAGAACGGCCGTCTTGTTGGGGCGGAACTAGCACAGGCGGCGCGTCAGATACCGCTTAATCTCATCAAACGCCCTCGTCGTTTCCGCCTGAAACTCGTCGTCGATTTAGTTTTCACCAGTGCTATGAACGGCTCGATTCGTCCTGACAGATTGGAGATGAATCGTCGAACAAAATTGATCTTGCCGATGAGACGTTGGAGTTCCTTCTTCGTGGTAGGCGGCTGCATGGTACGCACCGCCTCTTGGCTTTTCAGGCCGATCTCAATTCCCCGTTCATGAACCAGAAAACCTAGGAACTGACCAGCCGTCACACCAAAAGCACATTTCTTCGGATTCATTCTCAGTCCGAACTTCCGAGTTCGGTCTAGGATGCGCCGTAAATCATCCAAGTGTCCCTCCATGGAGACAGATTTGACTACCACGTCGTCGATGTAGATTTCCACCAACTTGCCGATCAGATCGTGAAATATATAATTCATAGCTCGTTGGTACGTTGCACCAGCATTCTTCAACCCAAAGGTCATGACTACATATTCAAACAAGCCTACTGCCCTGGTACTGCGGTCTTGTGTATATCTTATGGAGCCATGAAGATTTGGTTATAGCCGGCGTTGCCATCCATGAAGCTCAACACCTTGTGGCCAGCAGCTGCATTGATCAATGTTTCTGCCACAGGCATCGGATACTCATCTTTTGGAGTGGCTCTGTTGAGATCTCGGAAATCGATGTCCACACGCCATCGGCCGTCCTTCTTTTCTACAGGAACGATACTGGAGATCCACTCAGCATACCTGCACGGCCTGATGAACTCGGCGGCCAACATCTTCTCGATCTCTTTCTTGACTTCTTCCAGAATTTCGGCCCTCATCTGACGTGCTCGTTGTTGGAACGGCCGAAATCCTTTCTTAAGGGGGAGCCGATGTTCAATGATGCTCCTGTCTAACCCAGGCATCTCTGTGTAATCCCATGCAAAGCAATCTGGGTATTCTTTTAACAGAGCTATCATCTGACTCCCGAGCTGTGGATCTAACTTCTTGCTGATAAAAGTTGGTCGCGGCTTATCCCCAGGACCGATGTCGACTTCCTCTAGCTCATCAGCCGATGTAAACCCGTACCCTAGCTTTCCGTCACCTGTGAGGTCGACGCCACATACTGGGAGAGCAGGTGGTACGGATAATACGGGCCGATCGCTAGAATCGGCCTTCATCTTGATTATCACCAGGATTTTTTGGCAGTGTCGGTGCCGATCGCGTGGAACAGCTTCCTCCTTGTCTTCGCTATGACAGCAGCTGCCCTCGCCTCTACCCTTACCAGGGCGGTGCCCAAGTTCTACCATGTTGATGTTGAACGAGTATCTTGGCTGGCACCTCCCAGGGTACATGTATTCCACCATGTCAACGACGTATGCCGGTGAATTCGGCACTTCTGGTGCTGCCAATGCGAATGGCAACGGTGGACGGGACTGGAGTGGCATCTCTCCTTGGTAAGTCCCGAGAGCTGGTCCTGACGGAGAGTACTGATGCCTCATGATTTCCTGGATCATCCGAAAAGCGACACGCTCCAAAGTGTTCACCAGGCTCTCAGAATGGCGGTGCAGCGAGTGAGCCACCATGTAGCTAATCTCCTGACGCAGGGACCTGGTGCGTTCTTCTGACGGAGCGGATAGGTCCACTCCATCGAGCGCTTTCAGTGAGAACCCTTTCCACCTGACGCCATGTGAGCGGGTTCTGTGAAAAGAGCCGATGAGGTCGGCTTCGAGGATTGCTTTGACCTCGTCATACTTCTTCTTGAGCTCCTCGGTCAGATCCTCGTACGTGACTGGAGTGCTGTCCGCCATCTCAGATGTAGATGGCGATGTGGTTGATGTCGAAGATGGTCCCACTGGGCGTGCCAGAATGTGTTGCTCAGAAACCCACCGGCGAGCAGCGACGGGCAACACAATAGAGCCGGAACAACTTAGGCTGCGGCTGGCCCTGGTCCCTCCGAGCGACGGCCCGCAAAGATTCGGCACGCACGTCCGATGCTGGTGCAAGGCGTGCCACCTGACCTATACCTGGTCAGGAAGGTGATGGAGATGCCTCGCTTAGTTTCCTGCATGGCATACACGTAAACATTAAATACGAGCCTCGATCGGCTCTCAGGTTGTCCTGTGAATCGGCTCAAAGAGCCGATCCACCCATGATTCGTACGAGGTGTACGAATATATGGTGGTCCTGCTTGATCAGAATAAAGCTAAAACGATCTACTACGATTTAGGGTTTTCACCGCATAATCGGATCATCCTACTCGTGATTGGGCCTCGCGGCCACGCACGGTGATCGTAAGCCGATCCTAGACAAGGCCTAAAACCAACACGAGGTTGATCCCGGTCTAGGGCTAGCAAACTACACCCTACGCGTCGCTGGATCCTCCAACCCTTTGTAAGGCCTAACTATGCAGATATTAAACTAATCCTTGAAGAACAAGGAGCAACCATAACGGATCGGATCTACTAAATAATGATCAAACAGGGTGCCGCCCCTACGACTAAGATAGGCGTAAGGGCGGCTAGATGTCTAAGGGTTGCACGACGATGGCATATGATACGAAGAACAATGCTAACCCTAACACATCTAAGATAACTACGTTGCTCGCCATCAAAAAGGCTTCAGTACGAGCAACGCATGAACAACGAATAAACTTATACTGCCTAGATCGCAAGATGCGATCTAGGCAGCATGATGCTTACCCGGAAGAAACCCTCGAGACAAGGGAGTTGGCGATGCGCCTAGATTGGTTTGTGGTGAACGCTGGTTGTTGTTTATTTCATAAACCCTAGATACATATTTATAGTCCGTAGACTTTCTAACGTGGGAATAATCCCAACCGTGCACGAGTTAAACTCTAACTAACCGACACGTATCCTACTAAATTACAGATACAAGGGCAAGCTAGCCCAAACTTTGCATAACAGGCCGATTTACGTATTTCTTCCATGTATATTCTTCAAGTCCATCTTGATCGCGGCCCACCTCTGACTCGGTCAAATTCTGGTGATAACACCAGATCGGCAAGGCCAGACTCGGAAGCCTCTGAGTGATACTGCATGTGGAACTGTTCTTCCAACCCACCAACGACTGCAGGGTGTGGCGTCAGCAGATCCAAATGGCGATAGAACAAGGACGTCTAATTTTTAACCAGTACGCCATGAAGGTCGACACCCATCCCTTCCCCGCCGTTAACATGGTGGAGTGCACTTACCCTGAAGGTTGCCAGCCAGGATTCTCGTTCGACATCAACGTGGTAGGGCCTGGACACCACTCTGGCAAGGATGGAGACGAGGGCAGCTGCTCTCGTAGCAAGGACACAGAGGAGGCCGCTCCACGCGATCGGCTCCGTCACGATGGCAAGCGCTACATCACAGAGGGAGAGGTGAAGAACGAAGATATCAGCGACCTCTCTCTGATCACCTCCTCAACAAGTATGTGAGTCAGTATGACCAACGCCGATGATCCAATGATGATGATGAAAGAGATCGTCTGGTCAGGGACGCCAGGAGACATCGTCGGCATGATCGCGATGAGGAGGAGTAAGAGCGCCGTGCCAAGGAAAAATCAAGGGAGCAAGACGACGCAGACAGGCACTGGGACTGCCCCTTCTTCGTACACCGCTGGGATTCAGAATGAGCCGATTGCCCACAATCGGCAATTGCCTGCAATGTAACCAAGAAGAAGGAAGCAGCTAACGTGTCCGTGTTCCAACGCTTAGGGCCTCTCCCGCCTCGGAACAAGCACGCTGAGTCCCCTCGAGTGGAAGATCTCGAGGATTTGGAAGACGATGAAGAAGAAGAAGACAAGTACCACCGGCCAAGGTGGTGCCCTGATGGACTCAGCCGTTCCCAAAAACGTAGGGTTCAGCGACTGCGTGGCTTGGAGGAAGCCAAAGGTTATACCTGCACACGCTAAGGAAGGCGCGGCCTGATCTGGCCGCGAAAATTCAACGAACCCTGGATGAAGAGGGTCGACCACAAAAAATGGAGTGGCGCCCTAAGCAAAGGAAAGCCGATGATGAAACATCGGCTGGCACAAATATGGTGTTCATCCTTCCGACGGAGTTTAGTGCTCCAGGATTAGACGAAGCACCTGGGGCACAACTTGACTGCGGCCCACTGCCGGTTATCTTTGAGAAGCCACGAGAAAGAAGCTATGCCATCTGAAGGCCTTGCGAGGTTACATCTATGGGAGGCCTGTCAACAAGATGCTGGTGGACACCGGAGCGGCAGTCAACATTATGCCATACTCCATGCTACGTCGGTTGGGACGCTCTAGCTCGGATCTGATCAAGACCAACGTGACATTGAGCGATTTCAACGGCCAAGCGTCTGACGCACAATGTTCTGAACGTGGATCTGACCATAGGAAGGAAAACCATCCCTACGACGTTCTTCATCGTTGATAGCAAGAGCTCCTATGCTGTTCTGCTAGGAAGAGATTGGATCCACGCCAACTGTTGCATTCCCTCCACGATGCACCAATGCGTAATACAGTGGGATGGAGATGAGGTAGAGGTCGTCCAGGCCGATGACTCAGCCAAGATTTCAACGGCTGGCATGAACGCTTGGGAAACAGCAGGCCAAGAGCCACTCTCAGGTATCAATTTGGATGACTGCGAGCGCATCGACGTGACGAAGAACGGGGTTAGGCTGGTCCTATCCACCGGCCTGACCGTGTAGCAAGAACCAACCTATGGACAAAGTGGCGAGGCCGATCCCAAGATCGGCCCCAAAGATATATGGAGGGACATTGCAAAAACCTTCATTGAGCGCTTCGATCAATATGGAGGCCGATTCCAGCAATCGGCCAAAATTATCCTCACCACATGTTCTGCTGGTGTTCAACATCGATCTACTGGGCCGCGGTTTTACGTCGGCTGATGAGAGTCAACATTAGTCCTAATGGAGCCGACGTGCAAATATGCTGCCTTGGCTAACTACAGTAGCCGATATCTCAGCTTCTGATCTGCCTCGGGGGCACCTAATCGATGAACATGTGCGGATGAACATGTGTGCAAGTGAAATGTTGGGGGCCGATAGAAAAATCGGCCAGTAAAAAAAAGGGAGATCAGCATCACGATATATAGCCGATGCACGGACATCGACTCTAGTACAGTTACACAGGATCTACCTGCTTTCAAGACGCGGATTTTCACCAAGCCCAGTTCAGCTGTGAGGCCTTCTGCTTCCTCGAGGGAATAAACAATGAGAGCTGACTCAGCTGCAAGCCGATTTGGTGCCTAAACCTTCTTCGAGGACTTCCAACTCGACTCAGCCGCAAGGAGCCGATTTTGGTGCATAAACCTTCTTCGAGGACTTCCAACCCTTGGCGCCAGCTAGCTGTCAAGTCAGTTTTGGCATGCAAGGCAGCCTCTTTCTCATCAAGCTGTTGGTGATTCGTGTACAACATTGACTGTCAGCGGAAGAAAGGTGATCAATGGGGGCAAGTTTGGCTGACTCTACATGGTGGCTATCTCAGATTACCTGAGTTCACAGCCCTTTGTCTGATCTGTGCATCCTTACCACTGTTCTCGCCTTGACTGAGGCTCGGGGGGCAGCTGGCCTGGTAGATGCTCTGTTTTAGAAGCCGATTGGGGTGTCATCGGCTGATCCTTCGTCACAACCTTCTTCAAAAATGGTGAATTCTTGCAGAAGAGGATCACTGGACCTGGTGGGAGGAATTTAAGGGCTTTCTTGAAGACTCCACATTATCCACCAGATCTCAAAGTCATCAGTTGAAGAATGGAAGGATGGATTGTGAAGGACCGATGCGCTGCTATCGGCTCATTAAGCATTGGCTAAGTGGACAAATCGGAAAAATCAGTATGAGGGGGAATCGGCTAAATTCGCTCAAGGGAATCGGCAAAATCAACTTGGGGGAAATTCTTCATTGGTAAGCAGAATTTCTTACATAAAGAGCTGATTGCTCTCAAAAGGAAGTACTAGGGGATACATTGCCCCATCTACTACTACCGATCCATGCTAATGGTCCTATCTACGGCCGCGCCTTTCCTCATCATCGCCGCTGCCGCCACCGCCGGCGCTACTCCTGCGGGCTCTGCCGGTGCCCAGCGCGCCCGGGGCCTTCGTTGTCCTCGTCCTCCTCGTCGCCGGCTGCCGTCGCTGTCGGTCGCGAGGTTCCCGGCCGGGGGCAAGCGCTGGCCGGCGGTTCGTCTGGAGGAGGTGTCCCTCCTCCTCCTTCCCTCCTCCTCCTCCTGGAGGTGAAGTCGTCGCAGGAGAAGCGATCGTCATCGCTCTCCTCCTCCGTCCCGCCGGCGAGGAAGCGAGGTCACTTTCCCCGTCGAGGAATTGTCGTCCCGGACCAGACGGAGAAGTCATGGCTAGACTCCTCCCTGCTCGCGAAGGGCGGATGTTGGCGCGTGGGCCTCCTGTCTACTCCGGCGGCTCGCGGGAAGAGGAGGACCGGGTGGAAAGATCCGATGAAGCAGAGGAGGAAGAAGACATGGTGGCATGAGGGCTTTTGGAGTGCTAAGTAGGGGATGCGGAAGCGAACTGTTTGGAGCGGTTAAATAAAAGGGATATAGTGGAAATTCAATGCCATAGCAGTTTCCAAGGAAGTGGTGCCTAAAAAAAAACTGCCAGGTCACGCGGAGAAGTTGAGAAGGCAAGGCATCATGATGATGGATACTGCGACAGTTTCTGCTCTGCCACGACATGACTCGACGAAGAAAAAGCATGATTTTGGAATTATCAATTCCAAAACCAGGGGGGCATGTGTTATCACTAGAATTTGAGGTGGGTCACGATCAAGATGGACTTGAAGAATATACATGGAAGAAATACGTGAATCGGCCTGTTATGCAAAGTTTGGGCTAGCTTGCCCGTGTATCTGAATATAGTAGGATACGTGTCGATTAGTTAGACTTTGACTCGTGCACGGTTGGGATTATTCCCACGTTAGAAAGTCTACGGACTATAAATATGTATCTAGGGTTTATGAAATAAACAACAACCAACGTTCACCACAAACCAATCTAGGCGCATCGCTAACCCCTTGTCTCGAGGGTTTCTTCCGGTAGCAGTCATGCTGCCTAGATCGCATCTTGCGATCTAGGCAACACACGTTTATTCGCCATCCATGCGTTGCTCGTACTGAAGCCTTTTGATGGCGAGCAACGTAGTTATCTTAGATGTGTTAGGGTTAGCATTGTTCTTCGTATCATATGCTATCGTCATGCAACCCTTAGACATCTAGCCGCCCTTACACCTATCTTAGGTGTAGGGGCGGCACCCCGCTTGATCATTATTTAGTAGATCCGATCCGTTATGGTTGCTCCTTGTTCTTCAAGGATTAGTTTAATATCTGCATAGTTAGGCCTTACAAAGGGTTGGAGGATCCAGCAACGCGTAGGGTGTAGTTTGCTAGCCCTAGACAGGATGTTCCGGGGATCAACCTCGTGTTGGTTTTTAGGCCTTGTCTAGGATCGGCTTACGATCACCGTGCGTGGCCGCGAGGCCCAATCACGAGTAGGATGATCCGATTATGCGGTGAAAACTAAATCGTAGTAGATCGTTTTAGCTTTATTCTGATCAAGCAGACCACCATATATTCGTGCACCTCGTACGAATCATGGGTGGATCGGCTCTTGAGCCGATTCACAGACAACCCGAGAGCCGATCGAGGCTCGGATTTAATGTTTACGTGTATGCCATGGAAACTAAGCGAGGCATCTCCATCACCTTCCCGACCAGAGTCGTGCACGCCTTGCACCAGCATCGGACGTGCGTGCCGAATCTTTGCGGGCCGTCGTCGAGGGACCAGGGCCAGCCGCAGCCCTAAGTTGTTCCCGGCTCTACTGTGTTTCCCGTCGCTGCTCGCCGGTGGGTTTCTGACCGCAACAATTCTATAATAACAAACTTTTAGAAAAAAGTGGGCATGTCAATTTGGTGACACGCCACCCGCATATCTGTTTTTGTATGCACTAGCACTAGCATGCACTACGACTCGCAAGGCAGACCCGATAACCAAACAACACCTGTAGGAGGGTGGTGGAGGCAATATGGGTTGCTTGAGGTAACAAGTGGATGGGACACATGACAAGAACGCAACTCAAGGCTAGCATAAGAGAGAATGCAAAATAAAATAGGTGAACGGCTCCTGCAGAGACAGGAGTTTAGGAAATGCTTGCCTGTTAAAGCTCACCGAGAATCATCCGGAGAACTCGTCGTATCTCACCGCACCACTTCGTGATCCTATCCAGGAAGAAGCAAAGGCTGGACAAACAACGTATGCAAGTCTTACTACTACGACAGAAGAATCAACATTCTCGTAATATGATATGCATGACATGGCATATATGGTGCAATGCAACTTATCCATATTAATCGGAGTCAGAACCCCGGACAAACATATTAAGGTTGGAGTTGCATTTCTACCGATAAATTTTAAGTGTTGATTAGCATGGCATATCATGGCAATGGTGCGCTACTTCAATATTAAACGGAGCAGGGAAACCTTAGTCGGTGTCCGAAATACTCCGCATATTATGCGAGGTGAAATGCACAACTATCACGTCGCGACATGATGCGAGATGCAAACAGGTATATGAATGGCATATTCATGTTCAGCACATTTTTATGATCAAAATTCATATATATAACACTTTTTGTTTTGAGTTACCAATTAAAAGTTATTAACAGATTAGGTTTTGTTATTCAAATAAAATGGAAAACAGGTTTTATTTAATTCGAAAGTATCTGAAAACAAAAACAGACCAGGGGAAGGACCCCGGGTTGTTTCACATGTTTCACAGGGGGTTTTCACGAAAACTGTTGAAGAAAGGGTCGTAGTTAGGAAATAAAAGATGTAGGGGGTTGATACGTCCAAAACGTATCTACTTTCCCGAACACTTTTGCTATTGTTTTGCCTCTAATTTGTGTATTTTGGATATAACTAACACGGACTAACGCTATTTTTAGCAGAATTGCCCTGGTGGAAACTCAACTTTCGGGAAAATCCCCGGGATTAATTCTAATGGGCCTATTTTCACAGAAGATGGACGGAGCCAGAAGACCAGAAGGAGGGGGGACACGAGGCGCCCACCCCACAAGGCGGCGCGGTGGGTCCCTGGGCCGCGCCGGCCTATGGTGGCGGCGCCTCGGCCAGCCTCCGATGCCCCCTTTCGACTACTTAAGGGTTTCGACCTAAAAACGCACGGGGTTAGACGAAATTGCCAAAAGACATCCAGAACTCCGCCGCCATCGCGAAACTCCGTCTCGGGACCAGAAACTCCGTTCTTGCACTCCGCCGGGAAGGGGAATTGGAGGAGATCATCGCCATCATCACCACCGACGCCTCTCCATCAAGCCATGCTTCCCCATCCATGTGTGAGTAATTTCCCGCTGTAGGCTGAAGGGGATGGTAGGGATTGGATGAGATTGGTCATGTAATAGCATAAGATTGTTAGGGCATAGTGCCTAGTATCCGTAATTGGTACTTTTTATGATATTGTTGCAACTTGTTATGCTTAATGCTTGTCACTAGGGCCCGAGTGCCATGATCTCAGATCTGAACATGTTATTGTTTCATGATGATATTCATTGTTTTATGATCATACCTGCAAGTTGTATACATATTATGTCCGGAATCCGAGGCCCCATAGTGACAGAAATTGGGACAACCGGAGGGGAAGGCGGTGATACGAGGATCACATGTGTTCATGGAGTGTTAATGCTTTGCTCCGGTGCTCTATTAAAATGAGTACCTTAATTACCAGTAGATTCCCTAGAGGCCCAGCTGCCACCGGCTGGTAGGACAGAAGATGTTGTGCAAGTTTCTCATTGCGAGCACGTACGACTATATATGGAACACATGCCTATGGTTGTTTAGTACTTGGATACCGTTATTATTATCTGCAAATGCCCTGCCTTGATTGTTACATGAGTTCTCTTATCCATGCAGCGCCGTTCATCCATCCCCGTGCCTACAACATTTTAATCCTGTTGTTTACTATAATCACTACTGCTGTCTTTGTTACACTGCTGCTGATATTTCACTACTGCTACTTCTATAAAACTGTTGCTACTGATAAAATCTTGCGAGCAAGTTGATACGTCTCCGACGTATCGATAATTTCTTATGTTCCATGCCACATTATTGATGATATCTACATGTTATATGCACATTTTATGTCATATTTATGCGTTTTCTGGAACTAACCTATTGACGAGATGCCGAAAGGCCAGCTGTTTTCTGCTGTTTTTGGTTTCGAAATCCTAGTAACGAAATATTCAGAATCGGACGAAATCAACGCCATCATTCTATTTTTCCACGAAGCTTCCGCAACACCGAAGGACCGTAGGGGCCACAGCCACCGCACCATAGGCCGGCGGCCTGGCCCTAGCCGCGCCGCCCTATAGTGTCGGCGCCCTCGACCCCCCGACGCCGCCTCTTCGCCTATATAAAGCCCCTGGACCTAAAACCTCGATACGGAAAAGCCACGGTACGAGAAACCTTCCAGAGCCGCCATCGCGAAGCCAAGATCCGGGGACATGAGTCTCTGTTCCGGCACGCCGCCGGGACGGGGAAGTGCCCCCGGAAGGCTTCTCCATCAACACCACCGCCATCTTCACCAACGCTGCTGTCTCCCATGAGGAGGGAGTAGTTCTCTATCGAGGCTCGGGGCTGTACCGGTAGCTATGTGGTTTCATCTCTCTCCTATGTACTTCAATACAATAATCTCATGAGCTGCCTTACATGATTGAGATTCATATGATGATGCTTGTAATCTAGATTTCGTTATGCTAGTCAAGTGAATTTTACTTATGTGATCTCCGGAGACTCCTTGTCCCACGTGTGTAAAGGTGACAGTGTGTGCACCGTGTGGGTCTCTTAGGCTATATTTCACAGAATACTTATTCACTGTTATGAATGGCATAGTGAAGTGCTTATTTATATCTCTTTATGATTGCAATGTGTTTTGTATCACAATTCATCTATGTGCTACTCTAGTGATGTTATTAAAGTAGTTTTATTCCTCCTGCACGGTGTAATGGTGACAGTGTGTGCATCGTGTTAGTACTTGGCGTAGGCTATGATTGTGATCTCTTGTAGATTATGAAGTTAACTATTGCTATTATGGTATTGATGTGATCTATTCCTCCTACATGGTGTGAAGGTGACAGTGTGCATGCTATGTTAGTACTTGGTTTAGTCGTGTTGATCTTTCATGCACTCTAAGGTTATTTAAATATGAACATTAAATTGTGGAGCTTGTTAACTCCGGCATTGAGGGTTCGTGTAATCCTACGCAATGGTGTTCATCATCCAACAAAAGAGTGTAGAGTATGCATTTATCTATTCTGTTATGTGATCAAAGTTGAGAGTGTCCACTAGTGAAAGTGTAATCCCTAGGCCTTGTTCCTAATATCGCTATCGCTGCTTGTTTACTGTTTTATCACTACTACTGCTCATATTTATTCATACCACCCGTATTTCACTATCTCTTCGCCGAACTAGTGCACCTATTAGGTGTGTTGGGGACACAAGAGACTTCTTGCTTTGTGGTTGCAGGGTTGCATAAGAGGGATATCTTTGACCTCTTCCCTGAGTTCGATAAACCTTGGGTGATCCACTTAAGGGAAAACTTGCTGCTGTTCTACAAACCTCTCTCTTGGAGGCCCAACACTGTCTACAGGAAAAGGAGGGGCGTAGACATCAAGCTATTTTCTCGCGCCGTTGCGGGGAGGAAAGGTAAAAGGCACTCATACTTCGGTTCCAGGTAACAGTACTTTTCTGGCGCCATTGTATTTGTGCTCGAAGCTATTTCCTTTAGATCCTGCAATTGCAACTTTTTGTTTCTTGTTTACACTAGTTAGGCATAATCGAAAACAACAAAAATATGAGAGATCTTTATGAACTTTATCTTGAATTAGGACATGATGTGTTTGAAGAGAGAATTAAAAAACCCATGGAACTTTATATGCATGCTAATGGGAATGTTATTGATATGAAAGCTTTGAACACTATTGTTGCTAATGCTATGGAAAATTCTAAGCTTGGGGAAGCTGGTTTTGATGAGCATGATCTTTTAGTCCCCCAAGCATTGAGGAGAAAATTTTCTTTGATGATACTTTGCCTCCTATTTATGATGATTATAATGATAGTAGTCTTTTGTTACCACCTGTTATGGAGGATAAATTTGATTATGATTACAATATGCCTCCTATATTTGATAGCTACTTTGTTGAATTTGCTCCCACTACAACTAATAAAATTGATTATGCTCATGTGGAGAGTAATAATTTTATGCATGAGACTCATGATAAGAATGTTTCATTTGATAGTTATATTGTTGAGTTTGCTCATGACACTACTGAAAGTTATTATGAGAGAGGAAAATATGGTTGTAGAAATTTTCATGTTACTAAAACACCTCTCTATGTGCTGAAATTTTTGAAGCTACACTTGTTTTATCTTCCTATGCTTGTTACTTTGCTCTTCATGAACTTGTTTATTTACAAGATTCCTATGCATAGGAAGCATGTTAGACTTAAATGTGTTTCTAATTTGCCTCTTGATGCTCTCTTTTGCTTCAAATACTATTTCTTGCGAGTGCATCATTAAAACTGCTGAGCCCATCTTAATGGCTATAAAGAAAGAACTTCTTGGGAGATAACCCATGTGTTATTTTGCTACGGTACTTTGTTTTATATTTGTGTCTTGGAAGTTGTTTACTACTGTAGCAACCTCTCCTTATCTTAGTTTAGTGTTTTGTTGTGCCAAGTAAAGTCGTTGATTGAAAAGTTCATACTAGATTTGGATTACTGCGCAGAAACAGATTTCTTTGCTGTCACGAATCTGGGCCTAATTCTCTGTAGGTAACTCAGAAAATTATGCCAATTTACGTGAGTGATCCACTGATATGTACATAACTTTCATTCAATTTGAGCATTTTCATCTGAGCAAGTCTGGTGCCACTTTAAAATTCGTCTTTACGGACTGTTCTGTTTTGACAGATTCTGCCTTTTATTTCACATTGCCTCTTTTGCTGTGTTGGGATGGATTTCTTTGTTCCATTGACTTCCAGTAGCTTTGGGCAATGTCCAAGTGTTAAGAATGATTGTGTCACCTCTGAACATGTGAGTTTTTGATTATGCACTAACCCTCTAATGAGTTTGTTTCGAGTTTGGTGTGGAGGAAGTTTTCAAGGGTCAGGAGAGGAGGATGATATACTACGATCAAGAAGAGTGAAAAGTCTAAGCTTGGGGATGCCCGGTGGTTCACCCCTGCATATTTCAAAGAAGACTCAAGCATCTAAGCTTGGGATGCCCAAGGCATCCCTTCTTCATCGACAAATTATCAGGTTCCTTCTCTTGAAACTATATTTTTATTCGGTCACATCTTATGTACTTTACTTGGAGCGTCTATGTGCTTTTGTTTTTGTTTTTGTTTGAATAAATGCTTGTGTGGGAGAGAGACACGCTCCGCTGGTTCGCATGAACACATGTGTTCTTAGCTTTTAATTTTCATGGCGAAGGTTGAAACTGCTTCGTTAATTGTTATATGGTTGGAATTGGAAAATGATACATGTAGTAATTGCTAAAATGTCTTGGATAATGTGATACTTGGCAATTGTTGTGCTCATGTTTAAGCTCTTGCATCATATGCTTTGCACCTATTAATGAAGAAATACATAGAGCATGCTAAAATTTGGTTTGCATATTTGGTCTCTCTAAAGTCTAGATAATTTCTAGTATTGAGTTTGAACAACAAGGAAGACGGTGTAGAGTCTTATAATGTTTACAATATGTCTTTTATGTGAGTTTTGCTGCACCGGTTCATCCTTGTGTTTGTTGCAAATAACCTTGCTAGCCTAAACCTTGTATCGAGAGGAATACTTCTCATGCATCCAAAATCCTTGAGCCAACCACTATGCCATTTGTGTCCACCATACCTACCTACTACATGGTATTTCTCCGCCATTCCAAAGTAAATTGCTTGAGTGCTACCTTTAAATTTCCATCATTCGCCTTTGCAATATATAGCTCATGGGACAAAATAGCCTTAAAAACTATTGTGGTATTGAATATGTAATTATGCACTTTATCTCTTATTAAGTTGCTTGTTGTGCGATAACCATGTTTTCTGGGGACGCCATCAACTCTTTGTTGAATATCATGTGAGTTGCTATGCATGTTCGTCTTGTCTGAAGTAAGGGCGATTTTCACAACCAAATGGTTTGAGTATGCATACTGTTAGAGAAGAACATTGGGCCGCTAACTAAAGCCATGAATCATGGTGGAAGTTTCAGTTTGGACATAAAACCTCAATCTCTTATGAGAATATTAACTGTTGTTGAATGCTTAAGCATTAAAAGAGGAGTCCATTATTTGTTGTCTATGCTATCCCGGTATGGGTGTCTAAGTTGAAGAATGATCAAAAGCGAGAAATTCAATGCGAACTTTCTCCTTAGACCCTTGTACAGGCGGCATAGAGGTACCCCTTTGTGACACTTGGTTGAAACATATGTTATGCAATGATGATCAGTGTTAACCCAAGCTAATTAGGACAAGGTGCGAGCACTATTAGTACACTATACATGAGGCTTGCAACTTGTAAGATATAATTTACATGATACATATGCTTTATTACTACCGTTGACAAAATTGTTTCATGTTTTCAAAATAAAAGCTCTAGCACAAATATAGCAATCGATGCTTTCCTCTTTGAAGGACCTTTCTTTTACTTTTATGTTGAGTCAGTTCACCTATTTCTCTCCATCTCAAGAAGTAAACACTTGTGTGAACTGTGCATTGATTCCTACATACTTGCATATTGCACTTGTTATATTACTTTGCATTGACAACTATCCATGAGATATACATGTTATAAGTTGAAAGCAACCGCTGAAACTTAATCTTCCTTTGTGTTGCTTCAATACCTTTACTTTGAATTATTGCTTTATGAGTTAACTCTTATGCAAGAATTATTGATGCTTGTCTTGAAAGTACTATTCATGAAAAGTCTTTGCTTTATGATTCATTTGTTTACTCATGTCATTACCATTGTTTTGATCGCTGCATTCATTACATATGCTTACAATAGTATGATCAAGGTTATGATGGCATGTCACTCCGAAATTATCTTTGTTATCGCACACTCGGGACGAGAAACTAAGCTTGGGGATGCTGATACGTCTCCGACGTATCGATAATTTCTTATGTTCCATGCCACATTATTGATGATATCTACATGTTATATGCACATTTTATGTCATATTTATGCGTTTTCCGGAACTAACCTATTGACGAGATGCCGAAAGGCCAGTTGCTGTTTTCTGCTGTTTTTGGTTTCAGAAATCCTAGTAACGAAATATTCTCGGAATCGGACGAAATCAACGTCCAGCATCATATTTTTCCACGAAGCTTCCAGAACACCCGGGAAGGACCAGAGGGGGGCCACAGGCCACCAGACCATAGGCCGGAGCGGCCCAGGCCCTGGCCGCGCCACCCTATAGTGTCGGCGCCCCTTCGACCTTCTGACGCCGCCTCTTCGCCTATATAAAGCCCCTGGACCTAAAACCTCGATACGGAAAAGCCACGGTACGAGAAACCTTCCGTAGCCGCCGCCATCGCGAAGCCAAGATCGGGGGATAGGAGTCTCTGTTCCGGCACGCCGGGACGGGGAAGTGCCCCCGGAAGGCTTCTCCATCAACACCACCGCCATCTTCACCAACGCTGCGTCTCCATGAGGAGGGAGTAGTTCTCCATCGAGGGGCTGTACCGTAGCTATGTGGTTCATCTCTCCTATGTACTTCAATACAATAATCTCATGAGCTGCCTTACATGATTGAGATTCATATGATGATGCTTGTAATCTAGATGTCGTTATGCTAGTCAAGTGAATTTTACTTATGTGATCTCCGGAGACTCCTTGTCCCACGTGTGTAAAGGTGACAGTGTGTGCACCGTGTGGGTCTCTTAGGCTATATTTCACAGAATACTTATTCACTGTTATGAATGGCATAGTGAAGTGCTTATTTATATCTCTTTATGATTGCAATGTGTTTTGTATCACAATTCATCTATGTGCTACTCTAGTGATGTTATTAAAGTAGTTTTATTCCTCCTGCACGGTGTAATGGTGACAGTGTGTGCATCCGTGTAGTACTTGGCGTAGGCTATGATTGTGATCTCTTGTAGATTATGAAGTTAACTATTGCTATGATGGTATTGATGTGATCTATTCCTCCTACATGGTGTGAAGGTGACAGTGTGCATGCTATGTTAGTACTTGTTTTAGTCGTGTTGATCTTTCATGCACTCTAAGGTTATTTAAATATGAACATTAAATTGTGGAGCTTGTTAACTCCGGCATTGAGGGTTCGTGTAATCCTACGCAATGGTGTTCATCATCCAACAAAAGAGAGTAGAGAGTATGCATTTATCTATTCTGTTATGTGATCAAAGTTGAGAGTGTCCACTAGTGAAAGTGTAATCCCTAGGCCTTGTTCCTAAATACTGCTATCGCTGCTTGTTTACCGTTTCACTGCGTTACTCACCATTACTACTGCTTATTCATACCACCTGTATTTCACTATCTCTTCGCCGAACTAGTGCACCTATTAGGTGTGTTGGGGACACAAGAGACTTCTTGCTTTGTGGTTGCAGGATTGCATAAGAGGGATATCTTTGACCTCTTCCTCCCTGAGTTCGATAAACCTTGGGTGATCCACTTAAGGGAAAACTTGCTGCTGTTCTACAAACCTCTGCTCTTGGAGGCCCAACACTGTCTACAGGAAAAGGAGGGGGCGTAGACATCACAAGTCTGTTTCCAGGTGCAGCTGAATTGACAACTCCGCTGTTAAGGCTTACAAATATTCTTTGGCTCCCCTTGTGTCGAATCAATAAATTGGGTTTTACTTCCCTCGAAGACTGCGATCCCCTATACTTGTGGGTCATCAAGACTATTTTCTGGCGTTGCCGTGGAGCATAGCTTTATTTGCAAGTTCACCTGGATTGATATTGTTCGCTGCAAATTCTCCATCATGGGTAAACCTCGCGATACTAAAGTCGCCATATTACCATCCACTACAAGAAAAGGTACAACTCTGAGTACCTCTGCTGCTCTTGATTCACCATCTGTGATAAGTCAACTTGTTTCACCACCACAAGCTTCACATGCTGGTACTTCTGCTGAATCTGAAAATTCTTCTTATAATCTTAATGATGCTTCTGCTGTGCTTGATGATAGTGGTTCGTTAGGATCTTTTCTAGATGCTACAATTGCTAGGTCTAGACAAATTGGAAATGCTGAAATTCCTAATGAAAATACTGTTACACCTGTTAATTCACCTGAGTCTGTTGAACACTCTAGTGATGATCTTGATAAAGATTATGTGGAACTTGATGATGATTTTATTAATAAATGCAATGCTACTACTAATGCAAGTAATATTAAAAAGCTTCTTGCACAATGTGCTGTTAGATATAAACTGTCTCCTGATCCTAAATTTGCCACATCTCCTATAAACATTAAGGATAAGGATTATGATTTTTCTCTTGATTTATCTCATATATCTATTGTTGAGAAAACACCTTTTTGTGGTACTGAAAAAGAAAGTGCTGTAGAGCACATGAATGAGCTTTCTACTTTGAGTAGCTTGTTTTCTGATGATATTAAGATGCGTACTTATTTTGTTGCTAATTTTTTTCCTTTCTCATTAAAGGATGATGCTAAAACTTGGTATAATAGTTTGCCTCCTGATTCTATTGATAGTCCAAGTTGTTTGCCTGATGTTTTCTTTCGGAAATACTTTCCTGCTAGTGCTCAACATATTGCTTTGCAGAAAATTTATAGTTTTGACCAGGAAGATGGAGAGAAATTGCCTGAAGCTTGGGCAAGATTTTGCTCTCTTATCAGAGCTCGGCCTGGACATGATCTAGAAAAGCATGATTTACTTGATATATTTTATAGTGGACTAACCATTGAGTCTAGGGCATACCTGGATAGTTGTGCTGGTTGTGTTTTCAGGAAAAGAACTCCAGACGAAGCTGAAGAATTATTGGCTAGAATAGGCCGAAATCATGATGATTGGACTACACCTGAACCAACCCCGACACCAATATTGAAGAAGAGGGGTATGATTAAATTAAATGATGAAGATATGAGGGAAGCCAAGAAATCTCTTAAAGAGAAAGGTATTAAATCTGAAGATGTGAAGAATTTACCTCCCATAGAAGATTTATGTAAGATAACTCCCCTTCATCCATGATTGAGGTACATTCTCTTCAACGCTTTAGTAGGGAAGATATTCCGTACTCAAAACCTCCTGATCAATGTTTAGATGAGTTTGATAATTATATTGTTAAGCAAGATAATTTTAATATGAGAGTAGAGAATCATTTAATGGAAAATTCTCGAGCTATTAGTGAATTGTATGATATTGTGGAAAGAACCTCCAATGATGTTAAGAGGCTTGTTAAACATTTTCATATGGTTCAAACTCAAATTGATCAACTCACTAAAGTGCAAAATGACTTGTTAAAAAATAGTTCTAAAGAAAAACATGCTTATGAAGTAACAACTAGAGGTGGTGTTTCTACTCAGGATCCTCTATATCCTGAGGGGCATCCCAAAAGAGTTGAACAAGATTCTCAACGAACTAAATAAATTAGTGCTCATTCTAAGAAAAAGAAGAAGAAACATAAAACTGTTGTAGAATCCTCTGAGCCTGTTAATGATCCTAATAGTATTTCTATTTCTGATGCTGAAACTGAAAGTGGCAATGAACATGATAAAGATAATGATAAGAATGATGCTTCTGATAAAGAAGAGGTTGAAGATGAACCTGAAAAGCATGCTAAAAATAAAAGTACACTAAAGAAGATTTTATTGCTAAGAAACATGGTAATGAAAGAGAACCTTGGGTTCAAAAGCAAATGCCTTTTCCTGTTAAGAAACTAAAATCAAAGGAGGAAGAACACTATAATAAATTTTGTGATTGGATGAAACCTTTGTTCTTGCAAATCCCTTTGACTGATGCTATTAAATTGCCTCCTTATTCAAAGTATATGAAAGATATTTTCTCTAACAAAAGGAAAATTCGTAATGAGGAGATTTCCACTATGCTTGCTAATTACTCTTTCAATGGCAAAGTTCCAAAGAAGCTGGAGACCCAGGTATACCGACTATTTCTTGTTCCATCAAGAACAATTATGTTAGAACTGCTCTATGTGATTTGGGAGAAGGAGTTAGTGTTATGCCTTTTTCTCTTTACAAGAGACTTGATTTAGAAAAGTTGATACCAACTGATATATCTTTGCAAATGGCTGATAAATCTACTGCTGTCAAGTTTGACGAATTTCTGCTACTTTGTGTTTATGTGACTCTTTTAGTTTTCATTTTCTTGTTTTTGCTTTGTTTCTTTCCTAAAACACAAAAAGACCAAAAATATTTCTGTTGTTTCTCTTTAACATTTGTTTATTTTGGTTTCTTCTTCCTATTTTTCTTTATTTGCTATCGTTGGTTTGCTATGAGAAAATCCAAAAAGATTTTGCTTTGTTTGCTTGTTTCCTTTTGTTCTTGTTTCCAATTCGAAAACACCAAAAATATTTGTTGTTCTTCTTCGGTTTTGTAAAGTTCATTATGGAGTTCAGCGGTCTCCGGTGGCTGGAGCTTGGTTTTCATTCCATATTATTCAAGCGACAATTGAAAGGCAATAATGACGATCTACGACAACTCGACTGTGGTGAGAGGCTGGTATGAAGTCTATTTGTTTTAATTTTTGTACATATACTCATCCATGTGAGCATGCTTAGTTGGTTCATGTGAGGTATATGTCATTTAAGAAAGTCTAGTAGTTCATGATCTCTCATGTTTAGCTCCAATTTATTAATATGAGTAGCATATCATAAATATTTGCTTGCGTTGTTTTATTCATAGATAGGTATGACATTGTGGTATCCTCCTCTGAATAATTCACTTGAATCTACTTGGCACATGCTCACGCATGCATATGACTGAACAAAAGTCAATTAAGCCTCAATGATTTACTTTGCCTCAGAGTTCTTGTATCACTTTTATGCCTCTGTTAATTTATTTTATCGCAAGCATGATTATGACAGTTATTGCTCTCTTGATTGTCGCCTAGTCTATTGCTAGCCTTCACTTGTACTGAGCGGGAACGCTGCTCGTGCTTCCAAACCCGAAAACCAAGTTATTCCAAAGTGTCCACCATAAATACCTATGCATGGCATTTCAAACCATTCCAAGTAAATTCTCATGTGCTACCTTTAAACCTTCAAAATACTTCTCAATTTGTGTCGATGTTTTATAGCTCATGAGAAGTATGTGGTGTTTTATCTTTCAACCTTGTCATTTACTCCTGACAGACTTTCATCAATGGACTAGTGGCACATCCGCTTATCCAATAATTTTGCAAAAAGAGCTGGCAACGGGGTTCCCAGCCCCAATTAATTAACTTTCATCAATAATTCTCTTCACATGTTTTGCCCCGATTTATCAGTAAGCAACTTAATTTGCAAATAGACACTCCTCCATGGTATGTGAATGTTGGAAGGCACCCGAGGATTCGGTTAGCCATGGATTGTGTAAGCAAAGGTTGGGGGGAGTGTCATCCATAATAAAACTAAAGTACGTGTGTAAACAAAGAGAAGAGGGATGATCTACCTTGCTGGTAAAGATAACGTCCTTCATGGGAGCCGCTCTTGAAAGTCTGGTTGACGAGGTAGTTAGAGTGCCCACTATCATTCGTTGACAACAACAAACACCTCTCAAAACAATTTTACTTCTGTCTTTAGAAAAAATGAAAAGCTCTAGCACATGTTAATCCCTGCTTCCCTCTGCGAAGGGTCAATCTTTTACTTTTATGTTGAGTCACCATCCTTTCTTTGAGTACCTTCTTGAGAGCATAACTATCATTCTTAGTATAATATGCTTGTCCCAAAATATGATTAACTGTGGTATAACTTTGATGCTTTTATCTTTGATAATCTCTACTTCCAGTCTTTCCATGAACTTCAAAGGTGCCCGGGCATTTATGTTTTGCTGTACAAATACGGGCAAGCGAGATACCACTTTATCATATCCTTTTATGAACATTGCAATCTTGCTGGTAGACATGATTCATGATGCTTATTATTAATTTGTTGGTACCTTTTCCATGATTGACATAGCTATTAGATGACTTTATTTGCATGTATCTTATTATGAATTGCCTAAGTACTTGTCCATATCATGAGAATATTTACATCATATGAAAAAATGTGTTCGTGAAAGTTCTTTTATCGCACTCAGTTGTTAACTGAATTGCTTGAGGACAAGTAATAAGCTAAGCTTGGGGGAGTTGATACGTCCAAAACGTATCTACTTTCCCGAACACTTTTGCTATTTTTTTGCCTCTAATTTATGTATTTTGGATACAACTAACAGGACTAACGCTGTTTTCAGCAGAATTGCCCTGGTGTCTTGTTTTTGTGCAAACTCAACTTTCGGGAAAATCCCGGGATTAATTCCAATGGGCCTATTTTCACAGAAGATGGACGGAGCCGAAGACAAGAAGGAGGGGGCCACGAGGCGCCCACCCCACAAGGCGGAGCGGTGGCCCCGGCCGCGCGCCTATGGTGGCGGCGCCTGCCAGCCCTCCGACGCCCCCTTTCGACTACTTAAGGGTTTCGACCTAAAACGCACGGGGTTAGACGAAATTGCCAAAGACATCCAGAACTCCGCCGCCATCGCGAAACTCCGTCTCGGCACTCCGTCGGGACGGGGAATTGGAGGAGATCATCGCCATCATCACCACCGACGCCTCTCCATCAACCAGCCATGCTTCCCCCATCCATGTGTGAGTAATTCCCGCTGTAGGCTGAAGGGGATGGTAGGGATTGGATGAGATTGGTCATGTAATAGCATAAGATTGTTAGGGCATAGTGCCTAGTATCCGTAATTGGTACTTTTATGATATTGTTGCAACTTGTTATGCTTAATGCTTGTCACTAGGGCCCGAGTGCCATGATCTCAGATCTGAACATGTTATTGTTTCATGATGATATTCATTGTTTTATGATCATACCTGCAAGTTGTATACACATATTGCTGTCCGGAACTCGAGGCCCCAAAGTGACATAAATTGGGACAACCGGAGGGGAAGGCGGTGATATGAGGATCACATGTGTTCACGGAGTGTTAATGCTTTGCTCCGGTGCTCTATTAAAAGGAGTACCTTAATTACCAGTAGATTCCTAGAGGCCCGGCTGCCACCGGCTGGTAGGACAGAAGATGTTGTGCAAGTTTCTTATTGCGAGCACGTACGACTATATATGGAACACATGCCTATGGTTGTTTAGTACTTGGATACCGTTTTATTATTATCTGCAAATGCCCTGCCTTGATTGTTACATGAGTTCTCTTATCCATGCAGCGCCCGTTCATCCATCCCCGTGCCTACAACATTTTAATCCCGTTGTTTACTATAATCACTACTGCTGTCTTTGTTACACTGCTGCTTATATTTCACTACTGCTACTTCTATAAAACTGTTGCTACTGATAAACTCTTGCGAGCAAGTCTGTTTCCAGGTGCAGCTGAATTGACAACTCCGCTGTTAAGGCTTACAAATATTCTTTGGCTCCCCTTGTGTCGAATCAATAAATTGGGTTTTACTTCCTCGAAGACTGTTGCGATCCCCTATACTTGTGGGTCATCAGGGGTTTTGTGTAAGAACAGCTCAGATCTGGATCTGGGGGTTTCTCACCGAGGAGGGACCTAGCCCATGAGACTGGCGGGTGGGTCCGCTCGTCGACGTGGCGGACGACGTGGCGTTGACGTGGAGAGCTTGCACGCGCGCATCGATGACTACGGTGATCACCGCGGGCAAACATGGTGCGCGTGGGTGTTTGGCAGTGTTCCAGGATGCGCGGAAGGGAGCGTCGGGCTCGCTCGTTGGTGCAGACCAAGGGGAGGGGGCACCGTCGTCGGGGAGTCGCCGGAGGCTTGCCGGCGATGAGGCCTGCGGGAGGAAAGGCGGATACCGCGGTGAGGTGCAGAACCCGGAAGAGAAAAAGGGGAAGAAGATGTCTAGGACGTGCGCGAGCTCACCAGGACAGCGGTGGTGTGCTCAGAAGGGGCGGAGGAAGCCTACGGTGGCCAGAATCGATGAATTTGCTGCTCGGGGTCGGAGAAGGGAACGGCGATTTGGCGGCGTCTGGGAGCACCCGAGCTCGATTCATCTGGCGTGGAGAACAAGGACATCCAGGCGCACCTACTGGTGGTCTTGGATGGCTCGGGGAGGCTCTGATTCGTCACCGCAATGGTGGTCTCTGGGGGTTGCTCGCTCGGATGCTCACAGAGAAAGAAAAAGGGGGAAGATGGCGGTGCGAGGGAGAGGGAGAAGGTTAGCTAGGGTTTTAGGAGGCCTCGATGGGGAATAAAAGGGAGGAGGGAGCAGCAAGGGGTGAGGTGCGGTGGTTGGGGTCGGGAGGACCACCCTCACGCCATGTGCGTGCTCCCGCTGACGAGGAAGGCAACAAGGTGAAAAGAGCGAAAAGGTATGCATGCCGATGTGATGGGCTGGGCCGCTGGGGTGGAGGAGGAGTTGGGTCTCCGGGAAGGGAGATAAGAGAGGAGAAGATGGGCCACGGGGTGGAGAGAGGCCCAGGGTAGGGGGAGAGTGGTTTTCCTGTTTTATTTCGAAAATCCTTTTTCTTTTATTTTCCAAACTGTTTTGAAAACCAAATTGAAACAAAACCAAAACAGCACCCCTTTTTTAAAATAGAAACATTTAAAAATAAGTTTATTTGTTAGATAGTTTTGCTGTTAGGGTTTGTCGACGAGAAAAAATAAAGGGATGGGTTAATATAAAAACCATAAGAGAGGAAAACGGAAATAGTTTTTATTTAAAAATAACTTTTAGTTGATAAAATCTTGTGGATGATATGATGCATATGCCATGATGATGCATAAAAGAAAAGAACAAGCAAAATCTAATAGGGGTTTTTCCGGGGCCGTTACAATATGGTACAAAATACAAAGTGGTGACTGACTAACACCTAAGAAATTCACCTACGTGTCATGTCTATATGCCATTTAAATTACTAAATTTAAATACTGATGTGGGGTTAAAGAGTTGTGGGTCATGCATGTCAATTCCAAGTTCTATTTGTGAGACACTCACCGACCTATGACATGCATGACCCACCTCTCATTTTCGATAAAGGGTGCTTCATTACTCAAAAGTTTAAGCATTACACCCAGTCTCTACATTACTAAGATGTACACAGCCATTCAAGTATCAAGTAGAAAACAAATAGGAAATTGTAAAAGCATGAAAGAAAACCAACTAGTCTAAACTGCGTTGGCTGCAATCCGACGACTATGCAGCCGCCCATGTTGGGAAATAAACTCCTCAACCGTATTCTTCAACCGTGTAGACACCTCCGTAAAGAGGTCTCGATCCTCCAAGCATTGAAGTGACGATCATGAACGGAGCAAAGGTGTAAAACGGTAAATGACCTACATGAGAGAAGTATTTTTATCATTAAAAACCTTGTTATTTCTACATAGCCAATGCGACCATACAACCGCAATCGCGCCCACTCTCATAAGTGTTCTATGACCCACCTCTCATAGGTGCCAACATGCACACCCATATGTTTCTTTTACAAGTTTCGCAACAACTCAACCTCTTCTAACTCTGAATATCACGACCCGAAAGATGATAACAACCTCGTTGTGAATTAACCCGAGGAGTAGCTATCTATCTTGGTAGCTAGTAATATTAGTTGATGAATGTCAACAATATGTTGCTGTAGCTATTTACATTCAATAATGGTGGCTTGCAGACAATGCTTTATTTTATTTTATTTATTTTATTTTATTTACTACCACATGAAATTTCTTCTATAATATATGTAATATTGCAAATATATTCTATAATAATTATTTTTTTAGAAAAAAAGTGGGCATGTCAATTTGGTGACACGCCACCCGCATATCTGCTTTTGTTCTATTACTAGTGTGTCCACAACACACCATCCATAACATTTACCAGGTCGCGTGCTACTTTCACGATATTAATGGTGATTTTGACACTCAACTAATTAACTAATTTTGTACTATTACGATGCAGAGGCTAGGGTACGCTATTTTCAGAAGAAAAAAGCTCATAAGTTAGCACAAAGTAGAAACCAAGTACTGCTCTTCATTACTTGCTAATGTGAGGAAGCTTATCTGAGGATCGCTTGGTGACATATACTCGCATAATTATATATACATATGTACTTGTTTTGCGATTAAAGAGTCGAACACTAGAGACACCTCGGAGTAGATGTGCAGGCTCTACCATATGCAAGGCAGAAGGCAGAAGGCAGACGGACAGAACCTGCTGGGGTTTCATGACATACAAATAATACAAGCACATGTAGTACATAACAACAATCCAATAAGCTAACCGAGAAGTTCATCGTTTTCCTGTAGTGATGCAACCGCTGTGACAATCCCCACAGGGTCCAGAGTAGTGACGGCGTGGCTGACCCTGGCAACAAGGACGGCGGCTTGGCAGAAGCGCCCGAAGCTGCTGGTCCTCCTCTTGGGCGCGTTCTGCGGCGTGGCCATCTGTCCTGCCGCCGGCGCGTTCTGCGGCCTGCCACCGCCCACGCCCCCTGTGGTTGGGGAGCTGGCGACCCCACCGTCGCCGCAGTAGTTGGCCTCCATCATGCACGCGACGTGGAAGTAGTCAAACTCACCGTTGTCGCCGTGGAGGCGGTAGGACAAGAACTGGCCGCGGTGCCCAGCCTGCCCGCAGAGCCGGCAGCTATGGCCGGTAGCCCTGTGGAGGTCCAGCACGCGGCCCTCTTCCTCCACGACACGCTCCGGCAGGTTGGCGCAGAAAGGGTGGATGTAGAGGTCGTGCTCGTTGCAGTTGTACAGGAAGCCGAGCACCTGGTCGCCGCAGACGTCGCAGTACACGAAATAGCCAGGCGGCATCGCCGGAGGGCTGTGGAAGAAGGTCAGCGTGCTGCCCTGAAACATAGCGTGCCGGAAGACCGCCGGCGCTCGGGCGCAGCATATGTGGAGGTCGAAGTCGCACCGGTCGCACCGGTACCTGCGCTCGTCGCCGCCGATCTGCGTGCAGCCGTCGCACTGGAACAGCGCGCCGCCGGTGGCTACCAGCTTCAGCGCGTGCTTCGGATGGGCCGAGTGCGAAACCAGTGGCGGAACATCCCCAGAGAATGTAACCATGCTGCTGCTTGGCTCCTTTGCCTCAAAAGAGACTAAATGTTTTCGTATGTCGAACGAACTAGCAAGAGGCCATCATGTGTTTAAGTAGACGATTTCTAATAGCTCTTAGGTGTGGTATGAGATGCATGCAACTGTGTTGACATGATCATGCCTCAGGCGACTAAGATTCTTGTTTATGTTGAAAATATAAAAAAAAAACACAGTGAGGAAACTCACTGTACAGCTTCAAAAAAAAAGATTCTTGTTTATGCGACTAAGCACATATACTCCCTCCATTCTAGGAAACTAGTTTTAGATTTATATATATTTAGATGTATTATCTAGTAATAGGAGTACATATTCATACTACACCCGGGTGTAGTTACACCCACGTGTGTTTCTCATAATCTAGAGAGTATCTATCATACCTGAAAGTATGTACATGTAGTATGAAGTATATTAGACTATTTTGGTAGTATATATAATACTTTGTAGGCAGTATGCACAATTTTTTACGTAGAATCATTTTTTACGTATGCATATGCATATATTTCGGATATATGGTGCAAACTACATGCTCACTTGCTTTATTTTCACCAAACTTGGTTTGGAGTATCTTAGATACAACATACGAACATATACTCAAACTGATAAAGTATCGTATATACTTCCGTATGGTAGTATATTAGATATGGGTGTAACTACACCCAGGGATAGGAAGTATTTATCGATCTAGTAATATTTATATACATTTAGATTTTAATAAATGAAAGGCAAATTGTGTGGGACGGAGGGAGTATTTAACATGATCACTTAGGGCATGTGCAATGATTGATAAGATAGTCTTATCTTAATCCTGCCACGTAATCTAGATATAACAATAGAACATGATGTACAATAGGTTGTTTTTTAGTCTTATCTGTTGTAACGAGACATCCTAAATTTATGGTGAGAGAGATTAGGCTAAGAGATGATCTCTTAACTAAGAGAAGACAAAGTCTTTTTTTATCTTTCTCTTTCCTCCACCTCAGCGTTTATCCTACGTGTCACTGCTAAGATATCACCATTGTACATGCCCTTAGCATAGCTGCTCGTAAGCATCTCTTTTTTTACGTGGAAGTTGACCGGGACTTTTCTTAAAACAGCACACGCTGAGCTGGATCAAATGCGTGTGTGGTCACGATGTCGATGCATTACTGTAGCCTAACCGGTTGAGAAAAAATAAGTTTGAATTTTTTTCCAGTAAAATTTTACGTCTTCTTTAGTTTTAAAATTTCCACACGTGCAAGTGGATACGGAGATTTCAAAAATGGTAATGCTGCTCGTAGGAAAAAAACAAGACCCAACTTAATTATGTAAAAATTATTAACAGCTCATAACAAACTCTTTCAATCTTCAAGCTTGTAATTTGTGTCATTGTGTATTTTTAATAAGTAGGGATGATATTTATCTTGCATTCACACCATGGTGAGAATTTTTGTTTGAGATTTAATAAGTCAATTGGTTGCTGCTCCTCTATTCTGATTTAAACATATTGATGCTGAGCGTTGATTAGCTTATATATTTGACTAAGTATACAATTATAATGTCCTGTAATTTAATGAGCTCTAATTTTATTCGTATTAAATTGTGAATTACCAAAGCCGTTTACTTATGCGCTTGAACACATTTGATATGGTCAGTTAATATAGTTGCTCGTAAGCATCTCTTTATTTACATGCAAGTGAACCGGGCCTTTTCTCAAAACGGCACAAGTTGAGCTTGATCAGAGGTGCTTGGTTACGTCCTAACCGTTGAGGAAACATAAGTTTAAATTTTTTTACGGCGACTTCACCATCATTTGTGTAATTACCTGAAACGGTCTATTTTTTTAGGTGTAAAATGTTGCGTCTTCTTTAATTTTCAGTTTTCCAAACATGCAACTGGAGAATGTTTCAAGGAGGGTGTCGCTGGGCACATTAAAAAAGCCCAACTTGATTTGCAAATCAAATACGGGTGACGTTTGTTTTGTTTTTACGCAAAATACAGCGAGAGAATTCCTCACTGTGTCATTTATAAACTATTGACAGAGTACATGATAAAAGTTCTAAGAGAATTTACAAAGATCCAACCAGTCTTGCAGATCCTCATTTAGGCTAGGTTTCTATATGCCTATTAATGTAAACAGAGCATTTAAAATATTGTAACGTGTGTGTCTAGATCCCTATGCTCGTTGTCAAAAAAAAAAATGATTTTGCTCTTATGATTCCATATACTCAACATCCAGCTGTTATTGCCACCTTGAAGAAAAGATTGTAAGATATGTTCTTAGACTCAATAAGCATATTTGGAACTGTCACTAGTAGAAAAAGGGGCTTCCGTCTAGGCCTTTAGTACCGGTTTCCTTACGAACCGGTACTAAAGGGTGCATTAGTACCGGTTGTACTGCTCAGGCCTTTAGTGCCGGTTCGTAAGGACCTTTAGTACCGGTTCGTGCACGAACCGGTACTAAAGGGTAGACCTTTAGTACCGGTTCGTCTCACGAACCGGTACTAAAGGTTTTTCTGCTTCCCACCCCTTTTTTTGCTTTGTAAAATACAAATGAAAATAAAAGAAAATTCAAAAAATAAAATGTTTTCAGATTTTTGTATGTTATGCAACCTACTATCGGTGAAATTAAGAAATTCGAATTTTGACTTGTTTTGCAAAAAAAAATTGAAAAATGGTAAAATCGCATTAATTTTTCATACGATGTCGGAAAAATGCGTATAATATATCAAAATCGTCGTGAGAAAAAGTTACATCTGAATTCACCAGGGTTTACCCGGTTAGCCAATTTTTAGATTCTCAAAATTTCAAATGAAAATATGAAAGCAAGAAGATTTTAGTTTTTTTTCCAAAAATTTATATATTTTTATTTTTAAAAAAATTAAAATTAATAATTATAAGATTTTTTGAGTCCTAAAATATTACTATTACTTTTAGCAAATTATAAGATTTTCAAAAATTTAGGTTTTAGGTTTGGCAAAAAAAATATTAAAATTTTAAAAAATAATTAAAAATAATACAAATTTTAAAATTTATTTTAATTTATTTATTCAACATTATTATTACATCATTACTTTTGTTTATTAAAAGAATTATTTAATTTTAAACAATAAAGAAGTGTGACATCGACCGACATGTTAATAGGATTGATATGATAGTACTATCACATACATGCGCGCGAAGCACTTGGAAGTGGAACGGGATAGAACTCGGAAGTTAAGCGTGCTAGTGCGGGAGTAGTGTGAGGATGGGTGACCGACCGGGAAGTTTGACCACGGGTAAGAAATTTGACTAGAGATAAAGTGTAGTTAGAGACTAACGAAAATACTACAAATGCTGAAAAAAATAAAAAAAAAGGGAGTGAAAAATAATTAGAAAAAATGGATAAAAAAAATTAAACGAAATAGCCTTTAGTACCGGTTCGTGTTACGAACCGGTACCAAAGGTCTCTATCCCCGCGGGCTCCTCCGTGCCCACGTGGAGGCACCTTTAGTACCGGTACTAAAGGTGGGAGGCCTTTAGTACCGAATCTTTAGTACCGGTTCCAAAACAGGTACTAAAGGCCCTTTGGAACCGGTACTAAAGGGGGGTTTCTCTACTAGTGTGTAGATGAGTATTCCATTCCTCTCCAACTTTTCCACCAAAAAGTTCGGTCTAAATCACATGAGAAAAAGAGTTGGAGCATGGTCCCATCGCTGGTATCATCACATAAAACACATCTTGTGGATTCCACATAAAAATTCTTTCTTCCCATCATATCACTGGTATTCAGTATGTCCTGAATCATGAGCCAGAAAAATAATTTGTGCTTCTGTAAAAAAGGTGATTTTCCAAATCCACTTATATGGGCAAACAGCAGGAGGTGAATTAGTAACAACCAAGTAATTTGTTTAGTAGAATATAGGGTTTTGTATTTTCGTGCCCTCGGGTCCTTAGTTGTACTCAGTTTTTTCCAGCCCCTTAGTTTTTCCTCATTTTACCCCAAGCCTTTGTCTGAAACCCGCAGAAGCAGCTCGGACGGAAGGAATCCATTTATTTGAACGTTCCGTGCTGACGTGTGGGGCCGCATCGTCTGTGGGGCCGCGTCGTGTCGGGTTGGTAGGAAGAGACCGCGTGGGACAGCACGAGACCGTGTTTGGTTGTATGCGAGAGCTGGGTTTTGTCTCTCGGCCCAAATTGGCATTTTTAAGAGCACCTTTTCCCTCTTTCTCTCTGTCTTTTTCACCAAATTAGTATCAAATCTAGAGAAGTTTCTATTTCTGTCTTTCTTCAATTATTTATGCCTTTTGGCCCTCGTTTTTTGCCGAATATGGCAGCAAATCTAGTAGCAAATCTAGAAGCTAGTATATGATACATTCACATCAGCATAATCAGAAAACAAAGTATAATACATAAACTGCATACAGCAGCCAAAAGCAGCCAATAACGTTGTTAATGTTCACGAGAAACTAAGCTGAAAAAAATACAAGACACATGCAATGTATGGCCAACAAGAAGATTAGGATACCCCAGGATGAATGAATTTGTTCTTCATTCCTCATATATTTCTTCGTCGCTCCATTCGTGCATTATCCCAAGGAAATATTCATTGAACTCCTTCCGTCTGCAGTGTGCGGCCAATACATCCTCCAAATGGTATGGCCTCTGTTCATTTCTCAGACCGTAGTTTCCTATTCTATCCACATATCGTGGCCACTCATCCCAGGCCGCTGTATCATGAAAGTACTCTCTGATATAACCCAAATCCGCGTAGTAGATGCAGCTAGGTCGAAGTGTCAAGTGCACTCTGGTGTCGATGGAGATACATCGGATATAATGCACGAAGAAGGCATGATCGCCAATGTTACTGACCGGATGGAGAGAGTGGCTCTGAGTGTCCACACGGTACACCAATGGTTGGTCCTCC
The DNA here is from genome assembly GCA_030979885.1 of Lolium multiflorum. Lineage (NCBI taxonomy): Eukaryota > Viridiplantae > Streptophyta > Magnoliopsida > Poales > Poaceae > Lolium > Lolium multiflorum. The sequence goes on along the minus strand of CM061747.1, from coordinate 211,467,751 downwards.
AAAAGCATGTTGTCCAACAACACAAGCAGCAGATCACCATCCGACTTCACAAGGTAGAACTTGTCATTTCCAAGTTCTGAAATGAAATTAGTGTCTCCATCTTGACAGTGCTCGCGCGCTGCTGCAACCGTACATTGGTGCACACTAATCTTCCGGACTCAAAATTGTCCACAGCTATTGCATACAGTTCACCATTGAACGGGGTAATGCAACGCAGACCATGGTTCTCGATCGAAAATCTTCCTTCTCCCCAATCTTCATATATATCCTTAGTTGGAGTGCTCTCATCGACCCAACCAATTTCCTCCGGGTAATGTGCGGAAACGAAGACCATAGTCGGGGATTTGATTACAGCGACTGAATCCAGAAAAAACAGATGGCATCTGCGCCTCAAACATAGTGTTCGATGTCTTTGTGAGTGGTTCAGAAGCCGTATCTTGTGCGGCGGGTTCTTCTGGGCAAGCACGATGACGCCACGGCAAAAGACGACGAAGTAGTATCTAAAATATATTGATGAAGATAACATTCAGCACTAAGATTGAAAATAAGAATAGATTAACCCTATAGATATGGAGGAATTTGAACCTGCATGAACTTCGGATAGATCTATGGTGACGTAGCGGGATGTGCCGAGTTGGAGGCGTGAACTCAGCAGCCGCATGGAAGGGCATGGTCTACCATGATCCATTCGTGCAGGTGCACGTCGGGCTCAGGTAACCTGAGCGCCAATTTCTACAGACTTGCCTCATAGCAGAGTAGGTGTCCACGTACTCCTCATTCGCCAGTAAGCATTCGCGGAGGCCATGAGAGTTATTTACCCTCATGGTGGCTGGTCAACAGAGAGTCAACAAATGGGATTAACTAGTTAAATGAGTTATTTAATGTGCAAAAAATTCCGAAAAAGAGTGGCACTTACTCATGGAGTCTTTACCACAAATTGCCACTTCTCAAATGATAGATAAATCATAGATAAATTAAGTTTTACCACAAATTGTCACTTCTCAAATCACCTAGTAGCTATGAAGGTGCATGGTTTTTCACAATAAGCCCTACCCAAAACAGCTTTTCCCAAAACATACTTTGTCTGAATGAGGCCATAATTTACACACTCATGTATATTAGTATTGCAAATAGTTTGAGGTAGGCCAAGATGGGTTTCATTGTACAAAACACGCATTTTCCATTTTTAAATCTCATATTTGAATCCCTTAGTCTATTTACTACTCACTTGCCCTTGGTTTCTTGATACTACTCAGTTTTGCCCTCTCTTCACAAATCTCTCGCCCAACATTGCCCTGATTGGTCTAGCCCATGTCACGCGGATCGTGCCCGCCGACCGTTGATCGTATGATTTAACGGGCAGGATAACCCCTATCTCTCTCTCTGGTCGGGGCCACGCAAACTGGAAAATCCAGCTGGTGACAGTGCCCCTATTGGTTCTTCCGACGAAGAACAACCAGAAACCTTCAATACTGGCTTCGACTGGCCCGTAGCCATATTCGCTGCAAAGAAAGAACACTCTAAGTTCTAACTGTCGGTGTCCGAGCCGGATTTGCCGATGTGGTAGTGCTTGCGGCAGGCTGTGTCGTCGAACACCTTGACGATCATATCGCCGTCCCCCTCGTAGAGGAAGGTGAGCTGGCAGCCGGGCTCGAGCGTGAGGTCGCGGGCGAACTTGTCCCACCCCGTGTGCAGGTACATCTTGCCGCCGTCGAACAAGACCTCCACAGTCCACCGGCAGAAATTGCAGCTGGCCTCCCGTAGCTGCAAGTGCGCCGGTTCGACCCCATCGACGAACTCGGCGAACTTGTCTGGGAGCCGCTTGATGCCGAGCGGATCGTCGTCGATGCGGAGGAGGAACTCAGAGCAGCGGTCGTCCTGCGAAGACGAGGAGGGCGCAGGCGACGGCGAGCGTGGGGCCATAGCTGCTCCACCACGGCAGCCCCTACCCTGGCCCCGGGGTCGCCCAGGCCCGCGGCCTCGACCACCTCGCCGGCCACCAGAAACCTCCATGGTCTTCCTCGCAGGCCTGGCTGCGTCGCAGGAAGAGGTAGGCGGCGCTACGGTGGAGCTTGTGGTGGCTAGGGTTTGTTTGGAGGAGTGGATGAGGAAGAAGAACACCCGCCCTCTTTGTATAGGCCGGAGGCAGGCGATGGCCGTAGGACGCGTGGCGTCGCCATTAACATGGTTGGAGGAGGTAGGCGGCGGCCGCTCGGCAGCTGAGGCATTGCCATTAACGTGGCGCTGAGTGCCGAAGCGACGCAGCGGCGCAAGTCGCTAGCGCACCTGAGAAGATGTATCGACGTAGGGTCGCTGCCAGGCAGGCCCGACGAAACGCCTACCAGACGCGAGCGGACACTTTGCGCGTCCGCGCAGGGTCCGCAGAGACGCATCCGAGGCGCATATTTGGGCCAAGTTTGCATCGCTACGGACAGCCCGATCACTTTGCGTCGCCCAGCTGGAGGTGGTACCTGACGCGTTTTTCAGCCCGGCGGACGCAAATGGACTCTCAGCGTCCGTTTGCGTCGCGCCGCGGGAGATGCCCTTACGGAAAAAAGACAGAACCGCGTTGGAGATGCCCTTAGAGCATCCCCAGCCGTTCGACCCCCCTGGGCGAAAATCCGGATTTAACAAACGCCGGATTGGAAGTAAAAAAGGCGTGGGGGCAACATTTTCCCAGCCGCACCCCCGGCTTTCGCCCATTAGCGGCGGTAGATTCAAAATATTGTCTTCCCGCTACACAAAAGAATCGCCAATGTCCGGCGATCGGATCAGCCACATTCCGGCGATCGAAACTAGACGACTACAGGCTCATCGGCGGTCTTGTCCTGAGCAACGGCGTCTGGCGCAGCATCGGGCGATGCATCGGCGTCAGGCATGGCATCGTTAGGCGAAGCATCGGCGTCTGCAGTTGTCTAAGCGGCGGGAGTAGACGTCGAAGCGGAGGACGAAGGAGCCGACGGTGGCCGGAGGATGTCTTGGCGATGGGCGTCGTACCAAGCCCTCGTCTCCTCGTCCATGTTGGCGTCGTTGCCGCCGATCAGGAACGCCAGGTCGGTGTTCCTCTTCTTCGCCGCCGCTGTTTCCTTGAGCAAGGCAATCCGGACGCCCTGGTTGGCGAGCATCGCCTTCCACCGCACGTCGTGCTTGTCGTCCCTCCCGGCGGCGTGCGCCCTCGCGTCGGCCCAGCACTTGTCGAAGGACGCCTGCAACCTGTCGGCTGGATGGCCGGCCTTCTTCTGCTCTTTCAGCTTCTTCTGGCCGTGCTCGGGGCGGCCCGCCGACGCGGCAGGGGCAGGATCGTCGGGGTTGTACTTCTCGCCCTTGTTGTTGGCGAGATTCTTGCGCACCGCCTTCCACTTGTCGCACTCCGAGATGCGGGCGAACACGTTGAAGTACTTGAACATCTGGCCATTGTTGTCGTCCGCGTACATGTCCAGCACCCGGCGAATCTGCAAAAACAGGCCGGCGATTCAAGATTAAACCTCGGCGATGTAGGGTCGACGGAGGAGTCACAGCGAGTGAGTATACCCTTCCTTCATAGTCCTCGCTGCTCACAACATGCTTGTCGGGCTCCTCCTGTACACCGTGCCACTTGCTGCACGTTGCCTGGACGATCCCCCAATGGGTGCCCATTGCCTTCTCGCCGTGTTCCATCACCGTCTTGTTGAAGTATGGATCGACGAGTTTGCGCTCGTCGAACGCCACCTTGACCCGCTGCCAGTACGTGTCGTAGCTCTGATTCGCGCCGGTGATGCCGTTCATAGACACCGTCATCCAAGCTTCGGCGAGGCACTCCTCTTCTTTGCCCGTCCATTTGATCCGCGGCTCGGCTGGCGGCGAGTTCTTCTTCCCCTTGGACGACGCCTCCGGGGCTTCGGGCGCTTGGTCTACGGGTGCTTCTATTCTTGTAGACAGTGTTGGGCCTCCAAGAGCAGAGGTTTGTAGAACAGCAGCAAGTTTCCCTTAAGTGGATCACCCAAGGTTTATCGAACTCAGGAGGAAGAGGTCAAAGATATCCCTCTCATGCAACCCCGCAACCACAAAGCAAGAAGTCTCTTGTGTCCCCAACACACCTAATAGGTGCACTAGTTCGCGAAGAGATAGTGAAATACAAGTGGTATGAATGAATATGAGCAGTAGTAACGGCGCCGAAAAGTGCTTGGCTGGCGTGCGTTGATGGTAGTAATATTGCAGGAAGTAAAGATAGTAAAATAGTAAACAAGCAGCGATAGCAGTATTTAGGAACAAGGCCTAGGGATCATACTTTCACTAGTGGACACTCTCAACATTGATCACATAACAGAATAAATAGATAGATGCTAGACTCTACACCCTCTTGTTGGATGATGAACACCACTAACTGTGTAGGATTACACGAACCCTCAATGCCGGAGTTAACAAGCTCCACAATATTCAATGTTCATATTAAATAACCTTAGAGTGCATGACAGATCAACATAACCAAACCAAGTACTAACATAGCATGCACACTGTCACCTTCACACTACGAAAGGAGGAATAGATCACATCAATACTATCATAGCAATAGTTAACTTCATAATCTACAAGAGATCACAATCATAGCCTACGCCAAGTACTACACGATGCACACACTGTCACCATTACACCGTGCAGGAGGAATAAACTACTTTAATAACATCACTAGAGTAGCACGCAGATATATTGTGATACAAAACACATTGTAATCATAAAGAGATATAAATAAGCACTTCACTATGCTATTCTGAATTACTCTCTGGCAAGATAACGAACACTAATTCATCATGTAGGCAAACCTTAAAGATGCATTCCCAAGTACTAATGAACACCCCACTGTCACTTTGAGCATTCACAGGAGGTACTAACACACCACAATTTCATAGAGACATCCAACTCAAATCATAACTCAGTGAATAAGTATTCTGTGAAATATAGCCTAAGAGACCCACACGGTGCACACACTGTCACCTTTACACACGTGGGACAAGGAGTCTCCGGAGATCACATAAGTAAAATCCACTTGACTAGCATAATGACATCTAGATTACAAGCATCATCATATGAATCTCAATCATGTAAGGCAGCTCATGAGATTATTGTATTGAAGCACATAGGAGAGAGATGAACCACATAGCTACCGGTACAGCCCCGAGCCTCGATGGAGAACTACTCCCTCCTCATGGGAGACAGCAGCGTTGATGAAGATGGCGGTGGTGTTGATGGAGAAGCCTTCGGGGGCACTCCCGTCCCGGCGGCGTGCCGGAACAGAGACTCCTGTCCCTGATCTTGGCTTCGCGATGGCGGCGGCTCTGGAAGGTTTCTCTGGTTTCGTCGAACGTGGTAGGGTTTTCGCGACGGAGACTTTAAGTAGGCAGAAGGGCAAGTCGGGGGCCACACGAGGGCCCCACACGACAGGCCGGCGCGGCCAAGGCCCAGGCCGCGCCGCCCTGGTGTCTGGCCACCTCGTGGCCCCACTTCGTAAGTCCTCCGGTCTTCTGGAAGCTTCGTGTAAAAATAGGATGCTGGGCGTTGATTTCGTCCAATTCCGAGAATATTTCCTTACTAGGATTTCTGAAACCAAAAACAGCAGAAAACAGAAACTGGCCCTTCGGCATCTCGTCAATAGGTTAGTTCCGGAAAACGCATACATATAATGTGTATAAAACATGTAGATATCATCAATAATGTGGCATGGAACATAAGAAATTATCGATACGTCGGAGACGTATCAGCGCTTCCTCTTCGTCGACGTCCAGGTCGACATACGCCTCCTCATCTTCTTCGTAGACGTATTGGGTACCGTCGTTCTCATCAGCGTGGTGATCGCCCTGGTCGAGGTTGGAGTTGAAGCCGCCCCGCGACGCGACGACTTCCGCCGCCCTTGCCTCCTCTTGTGTGAAGCTCGGGCTCGCCGCGGCGGCCATGGAGCCCGACGTGATCATCTCGTGCATCACAGGCTCATTTGGCGGCGGCATCCCGGGGTTGGAGAAGGGAAGCGGCCCACGCCTCAGGGCAGGCGAGATGCCCTCGTACATCGCACCGTCGTACGCCGTCGGCGACGGCGTAAACCCGGCCATGCCGGCGGCGGCGTAGGTGTCATGGTACATGGCCGTGGCCGGCGACGCCGGCGAGAAGGAAGGAGATCCGACCATACCTTGGGTAGGCCATGACCCGGGGAATTGGGCGATGTGCGGGCGGCCGAAGTTGATGGAGATCAGCCTCGCCTGTTCCTCCGCCGCCGCCACCCTCTTCGCGTTGCACTTCTTCTCCCTCTCCGCCCGGGCGCGAGTTTCGTGTTGCCGCCGTTCCTGATCCGCCGCCCACGCCGCGTTTGACATGCTCGGTGGCCTCTGTTTAGGCGCCCGCGGCTTCCTCGCCTTCGGCGTGCCATCGGCGGCGAGCTTCTTCGGAGGCATGGTGGTGGAAGGGAAGAGGAGGAGGTGCAACTATGGGGGGAGAATGAAGGTAGCTCCGAATTTCGGCGGGGAAAATGCTTCTATGCGGCGCAATTTGGAGGGAAAACGAAATTAATGGAGGGAACTACCGGTTGTGTCGCCGACAACGCGGGCCCGCTCAACGTTTCCCGCGATTTTGTTTCGTCCGGAGTCCCCGACCGGGCCTCGGGAACCCGGGGATGGCCTGGGCTCTCCGGATGGATGAAAGGCCTAATCCGGACGAAAACGAGGAACCGGGGCGCGGCTGGGCCGATTTCGTCCATCCAGATAACAAAACGCCATCCTGGGGCCTCGTCGGGGAGACGGCTGGAGATGCTCTTAGTGTTGGTCCGTTGTGTCCACCCCCAATCCCACTTGGCAGTGTCTCTCCCTCCCATGATCCCACCAACCCATCTCTCTCTTTCCTCCATCGAGTCGTCCCCGGCGCGGTCTCCATCGACGCGTGCCCGGCGTCGGCCTCCGTCAAGGCGCAGCGCGGGCGAAATCCCCGGCGGAGGCTGCGGCAGCGGCGCAAGTCGTGGCGGCACCACCGCTCGCGCTGCACAAGAGCCCGTCCGGCCCCGTCGGTGGGCAGCTTCCGCGCGGGCTGCTCAAGGTCGGCGAGCGCGTCAAGCTCAGCATAGAGCGCCACGGTTGCAGTGGCCAGCCGGTCGAGCTGTCGGACGAGCGTGGAGTCCCCGACGTCGGTCTCCATCGAGGTGACGCGCTGATGGCGTGTATTTCACACGTTCGTTGGGCAACCCCAAGAGGAAGGTATGATGCGCACAGCAGCAAGTTTTCCCTCAGAAAGAAACCAAGGTTTATCGAACCAGGAGGAGCCAAGAAGCACGTTGAAGGTTGATGGCGGCGGGATGTAGTGCGGCGCAACACCAGAGATTCCGGCGCCAACGTGGAACCTGCACAACACAACCAAAGTACTTTGCCCCAACGAAACAGTGAGGTTGTCAATCTCACCGGCTTGCTGTAACAAAGGATTAACCGTATTGTGTGGAAGATGATTGTTTGCAAGAAAACAGTAAAACAAGTATTGCAGCAGATTTGTATTTCAGTATTAAAGAATGGACCGGGGTCCACAGTTCACTAGAGGTGTCTCTCCCATAAGACGAACAGCATGTTGGGTGAACAAATTACAGTCGGGCAATTGACAAATAGAGAGGGCATAACAATGCACATACAAGACATGATAAGTATAGTGAGATTTAATTGGGCATTACGACAAAGTACATAGACCGCCATCCAACTGCATCTATGCCTAAAAAGTCCACCTTCAGGTTATCATCCGAACCCCTCCAAGTTGCAAACAACAGACAATTGCATTAAGTATGGTGCGTAATGTAATCAACAACTACATCCTTAGACATAGCATCAATGTTTTATCCCTAGTGGCAACAGCACAACACAACCTTAGAACTTTCTGTCACTGTCCCAGGTGTCAATGCAGGCATGAACCCACTATCGAGCATAAGTACTCCCTCTTGGAGTTAAAAGTAAAAACTTGGCCAGAGCCTCTACTAGAAACGGAGAGCATGCAAGATCATAAACAACACATGTATAATAACTTGATAATTAACATGACATAGTATTCTCTATCCATCGGATCCCGACAAACACAACATATAGAATTACAGATAGATGATCTTGATCATGTTAGGCAGCTCACAAGATCCGACAATGATAGCACAATGGGGAGAAGACAACCATCTAGCTACTGCTATGGACCCATAGTCCAGGGGTAGACTACTCACTCCGGAGGCGACCATGGCGGTGTAGAGTCCTCCGGGAGATGATCCCCTCTCCGGCGGGGGGGAGGCGATCTCCTGGATCCCCCGAGATGGGATCGGCGGCGACGGCGTCTCTGGAAGGTTTTCCGTATCGTGGCTCTCGGTACGGTGTCGTCGTGGTGAACGAGCAGATGCCATAGGATGGCTTAAGTTGGGGCCGAATGGACGTATGAGGATTCGGGGGAGGGTTTGTGATCAGGTGTGATGAACTTCCGGATGGTTTCCTCAAGAACTTGGCCAGGGCCAGAGGTTGAAGAAGAAAGACACAAGGAAGAACTCGCTCTAGATCATCATGTTCATTGATTTCCACATGGTTACAGGTTTCTCAGTACAAGCTATTATGTGTTCTCTCTACATGCCCGTGAAGAAGGGCTGCCCCCTCTCCTTGTATTTCCACGGCTTACAGGGCAAGAAACCCTAATGGCATCTTTGACTGGACAAACTACTTTACAAAGCTACTTTACAAAGCTACTTTAATCATAGATGACACCGGAGTCCTCTTTAATCAGGGGCGCTGACGTCCTCCGGCTTCTTTGACCGTCATCCTTCCCTTTATCGTCATCCCTTCGTATAAAGTTACTTTGCTTAGCTCATCCTTGTCTTCTAGCTCTGGAGAGAATCTTTGACCAGCTTTGCCGACAAGCCCTTCCTTCCGGTGGCCCGGTACCTTTTCTATTCGGTTCCGGTATCCCTCTTATGAGGATACCGGCTTAGCCTGTTCAGCCAAATGCCTATCTTAGACTCCGGCATGAACATCTAACCGGTATCCTGATGGCTCAAACCATCCGGTTTGGCATGCCTTTGGCATACCGGGGGTCATCCCCCCAACATTAGTCCCCGAAGCTGGTATAGTCTGGCGGATCCTATCCAACAGACCATGCCAGGTTCTTATGTCTGTGATACCGGTTTGATTCATCCGGCGTCACGCTCGAATCCGGCATCTTTGCCCGGATCCTCCTTATCTTTTCTCTGCAAGTCATACCCCGGTATCTTATCTTCCGGTATCTTAACCATTAAACGCTTCCTCGGCGAAGTCGAGAATATCTCGGGCCCCGCGCCTGACAGAGACATGCGCACTGTGACTGACGCGCCAGTGTCAGTTGTCATTTCGCTTCGACTCCCGCGCGCTCATTTAATGCACCGCAGCGGATCCCACTAGCCGTTCCAGATCTCTGTGTGCCCCCGTGTGGCCTTCGGTTTTTTCGCGTGTATCCCTTCGACACGTGGCGGCCCATGGTGCGAACCGCCGTGGGCCGCGAGGCGAACCGCCGCGGCCCAGCGGTTTCCAGCCCACTTCCCTTCTTCTTTATAAGCGCAACCGCCGCCCCTCCTTCATCTTCTTCGCATTCTCCACTTCCCTGCGCGCAGAGTTCATCGCCTCCGTGCCTTTGCCATTCTCCGTCGCCGCCGCTTGTTCGAGCCCGCCGCCCGGCGAACTTACTCCTTCGTTCCGCCGGACCTCGCCGCGCGGAGATCCTTAGCTGCAACTTCACCGCGCCCGCAGCATTTGTGTTTCCTCAAGCTGTTCTTCGCCTCGCCGTCGCCGGACTTCCTCGCCGGCCCCAGGCTCGCCGCTCCTCCAGCAAACTTCTTCCCTCGCGACTTCGCCGCCTCAGGTTAGGCTCGACGCGCCTTTACCTCTTTCTCTTTTGCACTTTGGATCTCGGGGACGGTAGAGTATTTATTCGCTCTTTGTTTTGCTTTTCCTCTTACTCGTAGATCTTCGCGCGAGGGTTCGTTTGGGGGAAAACTGTTTCTCGGTAGATTTCGGCATCTCCTAGATCTCCATGTCTAGCGAGGGATCTCTCCCTGCCGCCACTTCTAGCACCCAAGATAGCAACGCCTCCGACGGGCTAACCGACGACCTCGCCCGGATGGGCCAGGCATCCAGCCGGAAGCAAGAGGCCGGCACATCTAGCCGGGCCTCCGGAAAGGACAAGACACGCGGAGCCTGGAGAGGTTCCGACGTGACCCAATATGAGATCGACTGGCTCTACCGGTCCAGGAGGATTCCGGAAGGAGTTACCTGCCGGCTTCCTCGCGGCGAAATCCAACCGGTGCTCGAACCGGGTGAGGCCGTTGTTTTCCTTGCTCACTTTGAGCGTGGCTTCGGCCTTCCTGCCTCAGATTTCTTTCGCCAACTCCTTGACTTCTATCGCCTCCAACCTCATCATCTCCCCGGCAACGCCGTTTTTTATCTTTCTTGCTTTGTGGCCTTCATGGAGGGCTACATTGGCATCCGTCCCGCTCGCGAGACGTTTGCCCGCTTTTTCTCCCTTCGGATCAATTCGGTCCAGGGCAAGGACATTCCTAAGCCCAAACCCCCCGTTCAATGCGGGTCTTGTATCATCGGCTCCCGCCAAGGGAGCCCCTTTTTTAAGTTCAACGGCCTCGAGTCTTGCCGCTTGTGGCAGACGACGTTCTTCTATGTGAAGAACGCGGGCGACGAGGACCTCATCAACTTGCCGGCGTTCAACCCGGCGCCACCCGCCAAGACCAACTGGCAGTACAACCCCGGAAGGGATCACACCGAGACGAACCGGGTGGTGCGCTTCATGCAGGGGTTGATGAGGGACACCAACATCTGCTCCGACGATATCATCCGTACCTTCATCAGCCGCCGGGTGCTTCCCCTCCAGCAGCGCGCTCACAAAATTAGTGAGATGTACGGCCCCGGCGATCCCACCAAGATCACCGGCTTGGCTTTGAGCAAGGAGGACGTGGTCCTAAAGGCGGGCCAAATCTGCGAAACGGACATGCCGGATGACTGGGAGTGGGGCCTTTGCCCTCTTAGCGCCAGGAATCCTCCGTCCAAAGATGTAAGAAGATATGCGGCTCGGGTCGTGTTACCGGTAACTTTTATGCTAGTGTCTAACCTTTCTTTTTTCCTTTGCTTTCAGGCCAAGGCCCGCTTCCCCCGGATTGATTCAGACCGGCGAGGCCCTGTCCAGAAGAGGCCCTTGGACAAGTACGATCCGGATCCTGTCATTCATTGGCTGGATCTGAGGATGGGCCGGACTCCAGCTTCCCGCCTCGGCAAGTCTCCGCCGGAACCAGCTGGTTCGTCTGATGATTTGACCATACTTGAGGTAGCCTTTCTGTTCGTTTTCTTATGCTCTTTTTGCTATTTCCGTTCTGTAGACATTCCCTCAGTCAGCAACAAACCACAGGTCCATGAGCACGTGCCTCCGCTGCAAGCTGAGGTGGGGGACGAGTTCCTGGACAACCTTATGGCCGAAGGCCAGAAGAGTGATCCTCCGGCTGCTGATGCCGGCCCCAGCCGTGCCTCTTCCGGCAAGCGCCCTCGGACCGAGGTCATCGGCGGGAAGCAGGTCAGCACCAAGCGCTACAAGCAGAGGCGGATGCCGATGTCTTCCGGGTAAGTTTTATCTCTTTTTATACTCTCTTTGTTTCCACCGAATTCTTCTCCGGTTGCTTTTTTCCAACTCGTTCTCCTTTTCCTTTCTTTCAGCCCTGCACTTGAGCTTGGCTCGGCCGGCTCCGCTGGCTCCGCCGGCTCCGCGAGGACTTCAACTCCTCCTCCTCACTCAAGTCCGGCACCATCTGGTGCCGGCAACACCTCTGCCTCCCCTTCGGGGGGCACTACAAGTTCGGGGCGCGCGGCCCCAACACCTCCAGATCACCGCGCGGAGGAGGACTCTACCTCCCCTCCAGAGACCCAAGACACCGGCGCCAGCAACATCGGCGCCGGCCAAACTGATGCCGGGCGGGCGGAACCTCTGGTTCCCTCTTCCCCGAAGAAGAAGAAGAAGAAGCCAAACTCTTCCCCTACCGCGCCGGATGCTTCCGCGCCGGTCTTTATTCCTCCTCCTGAGGCCACGCCGACACCGCCGCCCAGCCAAGGACCTTCCGCGGCCAAGCAGCCGGTGCCGTCCAAGACCCCCAAGATCACCACTTTTCTAAAGCCCGGGGCTTCCCGCGGCAAGGCTGTGGAGGGCGGCACCTCTGGTGGTTCAGGAGATGTGGTGCTGCACGTCAGCCCCGCCGCGCTCGCTGCACAGGACAAGCCCACCGGCCTCCTAGGTCGGATCGTTGAACTGAAGCGCGCGGGCAAGGACTTGGGGCACCTCCTCCCCTATGCCCAGAAGTGGAACGAGGCGGATATCTCTGCCTCAACCCGCGGCCTGGGGAAGGACCGCCTTCCGGCGCCGGATCCTGCCGGGGCTCGGTCCACTGAAGAACACTTCACGCGTGTTAAACGCGCCGTGAAAGAGTTCGACAGTGCTTGGTACGATGCTACCAACAATGTGGTGGTAAGTTCTGCTAAACCTCTTTCATAATTCCTGTTGATGCCGGTTTCTTTTTCTTTCCGGATCTTATCTATTCTCCCAGTCCCCGAGTTTTGTGGTGAGAGCGCAGCTCTTGGCGCAAAACTTTAACTTAGAACTTAGCGTGAAACCGGCACTGCCAGTCCCCGAGTTTCGTGGTGAGAGCGCAGCTCTTGGCGCAAAACTTTAACTTAGAACTTAGCGTGAAACCGGCACTGCCAGTCCCCGAGTTTCGTGGTGAGAGCGCAGCTCTTGGCGCAAAACTTTAACTTAGAACTTAGCGTGAAACCGGCACTGCCAGTCCCCGAGTTTCGGGTTAAACACCTTCCTCTTAGCACACAACTTTCCTTAGAAGCGCGCAAAACCGGCACTGCCAGTCCCCGAGTTTTGGGTTAAGAACCTTGTTCTTTAGCGCAAAACTTAGCTCAAAAACTTAGCGCAAAACCGGCACTGCCAGTCCCCGAGTTTCGGGTTAAAACTTTGTTTCTTTCTCACAACTACTTTCCTTTGAACAGAGCACTGCTGACACCCGGAAGCAACTCTTCGAGGAGCTTTTGTGGGAGCATCGGGAGCTTGCTGAGGCCCACAGCCACTGCCAAGGTTCGTTTCTCTTGCCTCCGGCATCTTTTCTCCGGAATGTTTCTTTCCTTGATACTTACGCACTTTCTGTTTAACAGTTGTTCCGGAAGCTAGCCTCGAGGCCCTGAAGGCCCAGGTTGCCAAGCTTCAAGGTACCATTCTTTCTTTTTCTGCTGACCCTTTCCTTTTTTCATTCGATCTAGTGCTGCTTGCTAAGACTTTTCTTTTTGGTATTTAGGCGAGAAGGAGCAGCTCCTCAAGGAGCACAACGAGGCGCTGGAGGCCCAGAAGACCGCCCTGGGGGAGCTCAAGGAGCAGGCCATACAAGCCGCGCTCCGGCATGAGCAAGCTTTGAAGGATGCCCGGGTTGCAGCGGAGGCTAGGCTGGCGGAGGTTGTGGAGGACTCCACGAACGCCAACACCGTCTTGACGGCAGAACTGGAGGAGGAAAGGAAGGCGCGGAAAGCAGCGGAGCGGCTTATTGATACCATGACCACCGATCATCGGGAGTATGATCGGTTGGTTATGAAAATAGATGCGCTAGCTCTCCGTAAGTCCTTGCCTTGTCCCTTCTCTTGCTTACCAGCTTTTTTCCTTTGAAGCTATATCTTTGTTCCTTTCTTTCCCGACACACTCTTTTCCGGTGTTTTGTGTTTATGTTTTTTCTTTCTTCCTGCAGAGCACTTCCCGGAATCCCAGGCCTATGCTGTGAAGAAGGTGAGGGAGGATCGGATCGCGCGGGAATTTCCCAACATGGACGCGCACTGGGACGGGTACGACTATCTTGTCGCCCTCTCAGCGCGGGTCCAACACATGCGTTGCGTCGACCGGCTTCTTGTCGACCTGCCAACCGCCGCCATCCAGATCTTCAAGGTGTTATGGCCTGAGGAGGAGCTGCCGGAGAACATCACGCTCACCGCCAACCGGCTCAAAGATGCCGGGCACCGGATCCGCGAGTGGCAATGCTCTGCGGCTCGTGCTGGAGCCGACACGGCGCTGCGCTCCGCGTGCTCATGGTATCCTGCTCTTGATCTGGACGCTCTTCAGGGCGTGCGCGCGGATGCTCCCACGGACACCGACCCAGCGCTCACCGCGAAGCGGCAGGACCGGGCATACCGGCTTGCCGAATATGCCGAGGTCCGCACCTTCATCCCACCCCCTCCTGGCGTCAAGGACTACCTCAGCGATGAGGAAGAAGAAGACGAGGGAGATGAAGGTGAAGCTGCCGGGGACGTGCCGCCGGAAGCTCCCGAAGCCGACGCTACTCCTCCTGAAGATGCCGAGGCCGGTGCTGCTCCACCCGACGCCCCTGCTGCCTGATGACCTTCTATGACACCTTTGCCTGCTATGCCTGTTGGCCCTGTTTACCTTAAAACAATGTCTGTTAAATTCTGCCCCGGTATGCCGGGGCTTAAGATGTAAAACTTAAGTTCTCTTGTGGTTGTGCTACAACATTTCCTGCCGGTAAGTTATACCGGTAGCTAATTATCTTGAGTTTGCTTTAGCACATTTGCTTTTGGTTTTGCTTTTATCCTGCACCGCAAAGATTTCCCAATTGTTTCCGCATCCAATTTGATGCATACTTGGTTCTTTTGCCTTGGCTCTGCCTGCCTTCTCTGGGCGTTCTTTGGCGTATGAGCACAAGGTTCTTTCACCAAACAAACATCTCTTTGAACTTAGAAATAACTTTGAAATTTTGCAAAAAACCGGTTTAGCCGGGGTTAGTTAAATTTTCCGGATTGTTCTTTCCTGCTCTCCCTCTCCGCAGTTCATGTGCTTATCCCCTACCGGTTTATCTTGCTTGCCATGAAGCCGGTTTGCGGACAGCAGCAGAGTCGAAGACTCCGGTAGGATTTAGCACACTACTAAACCGGAAAGATAAAACATTCAATAAGCAACCGGTAAACTGAAAAAATAAACAAGTTACATGCAACCTTATTGGGGTAGTCCCCGAGACTCATTCAATGTTCCGGCATCTTTTATTCATAGCATATAAGGTACAAAAAAGGAACTTCTTACACCACCACTTCAAGAGTAGAAAGGACGCAACAGAGCTATGTTCCATGGACGCTTGCTCTCTTCTCCGGACTTGTCCGCCTTTCCTTTTTTCCACTCCTGTGCATCAATTAGGTAGTATGCATCATTGTGAAGCACCTTGCTTACAATGAAGGGACCTTCCCATGGTGGCAAAAGCTTATGCCGGCCTTCAGTGCGCTGCACCAGGCGAAGCACAAGATCTCCTTCCCGGAAAACTCTTGGGTTAACCTTCCGGTTATGATAGCGTCTTAGGTTTTGCTGGTAGATGGCTGTTCTTGCCAAAGCTAGCTCTCTTGCCTCTTCTAGCAAGTCTACATCATTTTCTCTGGCCTCCTTGACCTCTTGCTCAGTATAGAGCTGTACCCTTGGTGAATCATGGATGATGTCGGTTGGTATCACTGCTTCTGCTCCATAGACCATGAAAAAGGGAGTGTATCCGGTAGACCGGTTTGGAGTCGTTCTTATACTCCACAGTATGATGGTAGCTCATCAAGCCAACATCCCGGTGACTTTTCCACAGCATCAATGAGTCTGGGCTTGATGCCGGAAAGCACCAAAGCATTCATTCTTTCCACTTGGCCATTGCCTTGTGGGTGTGCCACCGAGCACAAATCCAACCGGATGTTTTTGTCTTCACAAAACCTTTTGAACTCACCTTGAGCAAAGTTGGTTCCATTATCAGTGATGATGCTGTGCGGGTACCCATACCGCAAGATGACATCTTTCAAGAATTTCACAGCCGTATGCCCATCACACTTTGCAATAGGTTTCACTTCCAGCCATTTGGTGAACTTATCCACCATGACCAAGATGTGAGTCATGCTGCTTCTTGCAGTTTTGAATGGGCCCACCATGTCAAGGCACCAAACGGCAAATGGCCATGTTAATGGTATTGTCTTTAAACCGGATGCTGGGGTATGATTTTGCTTGGCGTACCTCTGGCAGCCGTTGCATTTTCATACCAAGTCCTCAGCGTCCTCCAAAGCAGTGGGCCAATAGAACCCATGCCGGAAAACTTTTGCTACTAGCGCCCTTGATGAAGCATGGTGCCCGCACTCTCCTTGGTGAATTTCCTCAAGCATCTCTTTCCCTTCTTCCGGTTCCACACATCTTTGAAGGACACCGGTAACGCTTCTCTTGTACACCTCACCATTGATGAATGTGTAAGCTTTGGACCTCCTTTGTATCCTCCTTGACTCGTTTTCATCAGCCGGCAAAGTGCCGTTGATTAGGAATTCCTTAATAGGTTTAACCCACGACGGTATCTCTCGAACCAAAAACACCGGTGCATCTATCTCCATGCTATCCACCAGCATCATTTTTTCCGATATGGGTGCAGCAGTCCTCGAGCTTACCGGAACAGTCCCGAGCTTGCCGGAGCAGTCCCCGGTTTCCTTCATCGATTTCCATGGGCACTACGTGTGACTCCGGTACAAAAATTGACTCCGATTCCGGGCTTGGTTTGATCGATGGTACTCTTAAGTGAGCCAAAGCTATTCCGGGAGGAATTTCTTGCCTAGATGAGCCCAGCTTGGACAAAGCATCCGCGGCTTCATTTTCCGCGCGTGGCACATGGTGAAACTCACAACCTTCGAAGAATCCGGCAATCTTTTGCACATGAAACCGGTATGAGGCCATGTTGGCATCTTTTGCATCCCAATCTCCGGAACACTGCTGTACCACAAGATCTGAGTCTCCATAGCAAATGATCCGGTGCGCACCGATTTCTTTTGCGACCTTAAGCCCATGGATCAAAGCTTCATACTCAGCGACATTATTTGATGCCCTGAAATGCACTTGCAAAACATACCGGAGATGATCTCCTTTTGGTGAAGTAAGCACCACACCGGCACCCAGACCCTCCTTGAGCTTGGATCCATCAAAGTGCATCTTCCAGTACTCTATCCTCTGATCCGGCGGTTTGTATTGCATCTCCGCCCAATCAACAAGGAAATCAGCCAAAGCCTGAGACTTTATGGCATCTCTTCTCTCATACACCGGCACGTATGGCGATATTTGGATCGCCCATTTTGCAATCCTGCCACTGGCGTCCTTGTTGCACATGATGTCGGAGATTGGTGCCTCGCTTACCACTTTCATGGGGTGCTCTTCAAAGTAATGCTTGAGTTTGGTGGCGGCCATGTACACACCATAAGTCATTTTCTGGAAGTGAGGGTAGTTCTGTTTTGAGAGGGAGAGCACCTCGCTCAGGTAGTATACCGGCCTCTGGACGGTTTTTCCTTCCTCTTCTCTTTCAACTACAACTACTACACTCACAACCCGGTTTGTTGCTGCTATGTATAACAGCATGGGCTCTCTCTCTAGAGGTGAAGCCAGTATAGGTGCTGTGGCTAGCATTGTTTTTAGCTCTTTAAACGCTGCGTCTGCCTGAGGGGTCCAGACGAACGTGTCGATTTTTTCATCGAGCATAGAGTGGCAGAGCTTTTTCTCCCAACCTGCTTACAAACCGGCTTAGCGATGCCAAGCTTCCGGTAAACTTTTGCACATCTTTTAACTCTTGGGGGATACCCATTCTCTCTATTGCCCGGATTTTTACCGGATTAACTTCTATGCCCCGGCTTGATACCAGGAAACCAAGCAACTTGCCGGCTGGGACACCAAAGGTACATTTTGCCGGATTAAGCTTCATCCGGAACCGTCTTAGGTTATCGAAAGTTTGCCGGATGTCATCGATTAAGGTGTTCTTTACCTTAGTTTTTATCACGACGTCATCTACATAGACTTGCACATTTTTTCCAATTTGATCAAACAAGCATTTTTGCATACGCTGGTACGTTGCACCAGCGTTGCGCAAACCAAAAGGCATAGTGACATAGCAATAAGCCCCGTGCGGGGTAATGAACGCAGTTTTTATTTGATCTTCCTTTTTCAAGGGTATCTGATGGAAACCGGAATAGGCATCCAGGAAGGACAACAACTCACACCCAGCGGTTGAATCAATCACTTGATCGATTCGTGGCAAAGGAAAAGGATCTCTTGGGCAAGCCTTGTTCAGATTGGTGTAGTCGATGCACATGCGCCACACCTTTGGAGCTTTTGCCTCCAGGTTCTCATCTTTCTTCTTTTCCACCATCACCGGATTGGCCAGCCACTCTGTGTGCGTGACCTCCACAATGAATTTGGCAACAAGCAGTTTGGTTACCTCTTCTCCTATGATCTTTCTTCTATCTTCAGCGAACCGGCGCAAGGTTGTCGCACCGGCTTGGCATCTTTCCTAACGTTCAAGGAGTGCTCAGCCAGCTCCCTCGGAACACCTACCAAATCTTCAGCTGACCAGGCAAAGATATTCCGATTCTCACGGAGGAAGCTGACGAGCGCGCTTTCCTATGCTTGATCGAGGCCGGCACCGATACGAACGGTGCGCTCTGGGTAAGCCGGATCCAGCACGATGTCCTTCGTTTCATTGGTTGGCTTGAACGCCGGTGTGCCCATGTTTTCACTCATTGCCGCTAAGCTCATCTGTGAGGACTGAGCCAGCGCAACAGCTGTCTGCATCCTTCTCTTTTCCTCTGCGATCACCAGCGATTCCGCTAGGTTTGATCCGGTAGATGCAGTTTCCAGTGAGACCTTATAGTTTCCCACCACAGTTAGTGGTCCACGAGGTCCCGGCATCTTCATCTTGAGGTAAGCCGTATGGGTTGAGGCCATGAAAGCTGCCAATGCCGGTCTCCCCAGCAATGCATGGTAGGGACTGTCTAGATCCACCACCTCAAACTCCAGATTTTCCACCCGGCAATTGTCACGTCCTCCAAATGCCACGTCCACCCGAACTTTTCCTATCGGGGCACAGGACAAGCCAGGAACAATCCCGTGGAACGTCGTGCGCGTCGGCTGAAGCATGTTTTCTGTTATGCCCAGCGTATGCATGGTATGCTTGTACATGATGTTGATGCTACTGCCATTGTCTATCAGCACTTTGCTGAACTTCACTCGAGTTTGCGGCCCTTTCATGATTGGGTCCACAACAAGAGCATATCCACCCGGATTCGGCATGATCTTGGGGTGATCTTTGATCGACCAAGCAATTTCCTGGTTGGACCACAGCATGTATTTGGGCACTGCTGGCATCACGGCATTTACTTCCATGGAGCGGCGATGTAGACTTTGCCTGTCTGTCGGCTCAGTGACAAAGACAACACAGCATACATGTGGGTCTTCGTAAACATTCCGGCCTAAAGGTGGCGGTGGAGGTAGTTGGTTATCATGTTGCTCCACCCGGTTAACCTGCTGGTACTGCTGCTGGTTCGGCTGCACCGGTACAGCATTTGGTCCGGTAAGCGGCGGTGGCGGCGGTAGCTGTTGCTGCCGCGGCATGCCCGGTGGTGGCATCATTGCATTGCCTCCTCGCCCTTGGGCATCTTTTACCGCCCCTTTTCCATCAAGTACTTGGTCCAGGTACAATCCTTCGTCAGATGGTTTGACGGGTGTGCCGGATTCGGTGTGTGCCACCGGCATGGTTGGTCCATGGCAGCTTCCATGGTGTATTTTGCGGGTTCTTGCCAGCTTTTCTGGACCTGTGGTTTCTTTTCCACCCACTGCTTTCTTTGACCCGCCATGGCTGCGATCCGGTTC
Organism: Lolium multiflorum; assembly: GCA_030979885.1. NCBI lineage: Eukaryota > Viridiplantae > Streptophyta > Magnoliopsida > Poales > Poaceae > Lolium > Lolium multiflorum. The sequence goes on along the minus strand of CM061747.1, from coordinate 211,448,014 downwards.
TGCTCTCGGCTGCCACTGGCACGAGTTCCTGCACAGCAGCAACTTGTGCGGACCGTACCTCGATCCGGAAAATCTTCCTCCTTTTGTTATTCCGGTTGCCCGGTGTTGCTCTTGGCGTAGCTGCTCCGGTTCAGGTTGCACCGCCGGCTGCGTTGGGTCTCCCAACGCATAGTTATCCGCCACACGTATCATCTCAGCCAACGTTGCGGCATGTTCCGCTGCAGCTTTTGCCACAGCGGCGAACCTCTTTTGCACCCACTGCTAAACCAAGCAATGGCCTGTGCCTCGATTACTCCTTCACAAGAGTTCCTTGTGGTGTTCCACCGGGCCAGATAATCCCGGTCTGTTTCGTTCGGGCGTTGCACACACAGAGCAAGTTGCTGCGGCCTGTTTGGCCTTGATAGGTACTGCTGAAATTGCTCACAAAAGCCTCCTCAAAATCCAGCCAGCCATTTATGCTTCCTGCCGGCAAGTTGTTTAGCCAGATTCTTGCCGGTCCAACCAGGAACGACGGTATGATCCTCACGGCCCAACGCCGGTTTCCTCCTCCTGCTACGGTTCCTCCACCGCCTGCGACGTATACCGCGGTCACGTAATCCGCGAGCCAATCTTCCGGCTTCGTAGTGCCATCGTACGTTTTTGTGTCTCGGGGCAACGTGAAGTTGCGAACTGGTGGTTTTTCTCTCATGATTCTTGGGCCAAAGCACTTTGGACCTGGAGGACCTTCCTCCTCGATCATTTCTGACAAGTATACTCTATCCAGACGGTGCCTCGCATCCCGTTCCGGTAAGTATCTCTCTCCCAAGCGTTCTCCCAAAGGGTTCCGGTATGCTGCCGGTCTGTTAGAATCGGCTTCATCGTAACGTTCTGGTGCTGCGGCCCTTGCCTGCCGGTACCTTGGTGGAGGCATCTCTTCCTCATCTTCTTCATACGCTGCCCTTGCAGCCGGATAGTTTTGCCCGGTTTCATATTTACCGGCATGTTTGTTTCCGGTATAGCCTTCTTTGGCGTAGCCTCGCTCTGCCCCTTGGCTTTTTCTACCGGCATCGTGTTGCCCGGCTTTTGTTTACCGGCAAGGACCGGATCATACACAGTCATCTGCCGCGCGTTCACCTCTTTTTCTTTTCTTCTGTCCGGATGGGGGGACGAGGCCTGCCCATGGGACTTGCTTCCGGCATTCTTTGTTGAACGCGCGGATTTCGAGGCTATAGCCTTGTTCAGCTTAACCAGCTGCTCAGCGTCTCTCGCTCTCTACAGCATCTAGCAAACACACGCTCTTGTTGCTTTGCCGAACTTCTCCGGTAAGCGAATCACACATCTACAGCAGCCTTAGCAGCTTTTATTGTTTTATCCGGACTGCTGTACTTAGGTTTCTCACAACGCTACAGATGCAGAGGTACTCTTGCCGGAAGAATCTCCTTACGCAAATCCTGGTCTAGATTGCGAGCCTTAAGCCGGTTTTCCGGTATCCTAGCAGCATGAGCGCTAACGAAGCAAAGCCATGGGCAGCGTTATACTCACGTACGGTTAGGTTCAGCTCGCGCTGCGCCCTGACGACGTCTTTGCCGCTCTCGAGCATCTTCTGGCGCTGCGCCTCCAGCTCCGCCTGAGCCGCTGCCGGGTCGATGTTCTGCGCGATGGGGGTTGCCAGCGCGTTCATCGCCGTTTGGAGAGGCGTTGCCGGTGGCGCGGATGATGCTCCCGCTGCGCCTGCGCCGCGCTCCAGCGGTGGCTTAGCCGCACGGGTCGAAACCGCGCGACCAGCACCTTCAGCCTCAACCTCCTTTCCTGCACCAGCCACACCGGTCATCATTACTCGACGCTGCCGGGGGCGCGACCAGCACAGAGCCATCTTGGCGGGTCCGTGCCACCAGCACCGGCGAGAGGCGCCGGCGCACGGGGACGGTGCCGGCAGATGCGGTGGCTGCCGAACTCGATGATGCGGCCGTTCTGGGGAAGATGCCGCCGTTGGCGAAGCAGCCCGCGTTGTCGTTGATGAAATCGATGGAGTAGAAGTTCTGCACGAGCAGACACCGTCCGTCTCGCCGGCGACTCGAGGAGGCCCGCCCGAATGTGAACTCCATCATGCGCCACTTCATGCCCCACGGTGGGCGCCAACTGTCGTCGTGGTGAACGAGCAGATGCCATAGGATGGCTTAAGTTGGGGCCGAATGGACGTATGAGGATTCGGGGGAGGGTTTGTGATCAGGTGTGATGAACTTCCGGATGGTTTCCTCAAGAACTTGGCCAGGGCCAGAGGTTGAAGAAGAAAGACACAAGGAAGAACTCGCTCTAGATCATCATGTTCATTGATTTCCACATGGTTACAGGTTTCTCAGTACAAGCTACTCTGTGTTCTCGCTACGTGCCCGTGAGGAAGGGCTGCCCCCTCTCCTTATATAGGGGAGAAAGGCAAGAAACCCTAATGGCATCTTTGACTGGACAAACTACTTTACAAAGCTACTTTACAAAGCTACTTTAATCATAGATGACACCGGAGTCCTCTTTAATCAGGGGCGCTGACGTCCTCCGGCTTCTTTGACCGTCATCCTTCCCTTTATCGTCATCCCTTCGTATAAAGTTACTTTGCTTAGCTCATCCTTGTCTTCTAGCTCTGGAGAGAATCTTTGACCAGCTTTGCCGACAAGCCCTTCCTTCCGGTGGCCCGGTACCTTTTCTATTCGGTTCCGGTATCCCTCTTATGAGGATACCGGCTTAGCCTGTTCAGCCAAATGCCTATCTTAGACTCCGGCATGAACATCTAACCGGTATCCTGATGGCTCAAACCATCCGGTTTGGCATGCCTTTGGCATACCGGGGTCATCCCCCCAACTGGGGGTTTCGCACGGAGGCTATTTGTAGGCGGAAGGGTAGGTCAAGAGGCGGCACGAGGGCCCCACACCACAGGGCCGCGGCCAAGGGGGGCCGCGCCGCCCTAGGGTGTGGCCCCTCGTGCCCCTCTTCGTCTCTCCTTCGACTTCTGGAAGCTTCGTGGAAAAATAGGCCCCGGGCTTTGATTTCGTCCAATTCCGAGAATATTTCGTTACTAGATTTCTGAAACCAAAAACAGCAGAAAACAGAACCGGCACTTCGGCATCTTGTTAATAGGTTAGTTCCAAAATGCACAAATATGACATAAAGTGTGCATAAAACATGTAGGCATCATCAATAATATGGCATAGAACATAAGAAATTATCGATACGTCGGAGACGTATCAAGCATCCCCAAGCTTAGTTCTGCTCGTCCCGAGCAGGTAAAACGATAACAAAGATAATTTCTGAAGTGATATGCCATCATAACCTTGATCATACTATTTGTAAACATATGTAGTGGATGCAGCGATCAAAACAATGGTGATGACATGAGTAAACAAGTGAATCATAAAGCAAAGACTTTTCATGAATAGTACTTCAAGACAAGCATTAATAAGTCTTGCATAAGAGTTAACTCATAAAGCAATAAATCAAAGTAAAGGTATTGAAGCAACACAAAGGAAGATTAAGTTTCAGCGGTTGCTTTCAACTTGTAACATGTATATCTCATGGATAATAGTCAACATAGAGTAATATAACAAGTACAATATGCAAGTATGTAGGAATCAATGCACGGTTCACACAAGTGTTTGCTTCTTGAGGTGGAGAGAGATAGGTGAACTGACTCAACATAAAAGTAAAGAGAATGGTCCTTCAAAGAGGAAAGCATCGATTGCTATATTTGTGCTAGAGCTTTTATTTTGAAAACATGAAACAATTTTGTCAACGGTAGTAATAAAGCATATGCATCATGTAAATTATATCTTATAAGTTGCAAGCCTCATGCATAGTGTACCAATAGTGCCCGCACCTTGTCCTAATTAGCTTGGACTACCTGGATTATCACCGCAATACATATGCTTTAACCAAGTTTCACAAAGGGGTACCTCTATGCCGCCTGTACAAAGGTCTAAGGAGAAAGCTCGCATTTGGATTTCTCGCTTTGATTATTCTCAACTTAGACATCCATACCGGGACAACATAGACAACAGATAATGGACTCCTCTTTTAATGCTTTAAGCATTTGACAACAATTAATTCTTTTCTCATTAGAGACTTGAGGATATTTGTCCAAAACTGAAACTTCCACCATGGATCATGGCTTTAGTTAGCGGCCCAATGTTCTTCTCACAATATGCATGCTCAAACCATTCAACTCAGTGTAGATCGCCCTTACTTCAGACAAGACGAACATGCATAGCAACTCACATGATATCCAACAAGAAATAGTTGATGGCGTCCCCAGAAACATGGTTACCGCTCAACAAGCAACTTAATAAGAGATAAAGTACATAAGTACATATTCAATACTACAATAGTTTTTAAGCTATTTGTCCCATGAGCTATATATTGCAAAGGTGAATGATGGAATTTTAAAGGTAGCACTCAAGCAATTTACTTTGGAATGGCGGGTAAATACCATGTAGTAGGTAGGTATGGTGGACACAAATGGCATAGTGGTTGGCTCAAGTATTTTGGATGCATGAGAAGTATTCCTCTCGATACAAGGTTTAGGCTAGCAAGGTTATTTGAAACAAACACAAGGATGAACGGTACAGCAAAACTCACATAAAAGACATATGGTAAACATTATAAGACTCCATACCGTCTTCCTTGTTGTTCAAAACTCAATACTAGATGTTATCTAGACTCTAGAGAAACCAAATATGCAAACCAAATTAGCAAGCTCTAAGTATTTCTTCATTAATGGGTGCAAAGTATATGATGCAAGAGCTTAAACATGAGCACAACAATTGCCAAGTATCAAATTATCCAAGACATTTTAGAGTTACTACATGTAGCATTTTCCAATTCCAACCATATAACAATTTAACGAAGGAGAAACTTCGCCATGAATACTATGAGTAGAACCTAAGGACATATTTGTCCATATGCAACAGCGGAGCGTGTCTCTCTCCCATAAAGTGAATGCTAGGATCCATTTTATTCAAACAAAACAAAAACAAAAACAAACCGACGCTCCAAGCAAAGTACATAAGATGTGGCCGAATAAAAATATAGTTTCAGGGGAGGAACCTGATAATGTTGTCGATGAAGAAGGGGATGCCTTGGGCATACCCAAGCTTAGACGCTTGAGTCTTCTTAATATATGCAGGGGTGAACCACCGGGGCATCCCCAAGCTTAGAGCTTTCACTCTCCTTGATCATATTGCATCATACTCCTCTCTTGATCCTTGAAACTTCCTCCACACCAAACTCGAAACAACTCATTAGAGGGTTAGTGCATAATAAAAATTCACATGTTCAGAGGTGACACAATCATTCTTAACACTTCTGGACATTTCATAAAGCTACTGGACATTAATGGATCAAAGAAATTCATCCAACATAGCAAAAGAGGCAATGCGAAATAAAAAACAGAATCTGTCAAAACAGAACAGTCCGTAAAGATGGATTTTATTAGGCCACCAGACTTGCTCAAACGAAAATGCTCAAATTGAATGAAAGTTGCGTACATATCTGAGGATCACTCACGTAAATTGGCATAATTTTCTGAGTTACCTACAGAGAATTAGACCCAGATTCGTGACAGCAAAGAAATCTGTTTCTGCGCAGTAATCCAAATCTAGTACTTACTTTTCTATCAAAGACTTTACTTGGCACAACAAAACATAAAACTAAGATAAGGAGAGGTTGCTACAGTAGTAAACAACTTCCAAGACACAAATATAAAACAAAGTACTGTAGTAAAAACATGGGTTGTCTCCCATAAGCGCTTTTCTTTAACGCCTTTCAGCTAGGCGCAGAAAGTGTAACTCAAGTAACATCGAGAGATGAAGCATCAACATCATAATTTGTTCTAATAATAGAATCATAAGGTACCTTCATTCTCTTTCTAGGGAAGTGTTCCATACCTTTCTTGAGAGGAAATTGATATTTAATATTACCTTCCTTCATATCAATAGTAGCACCAACGGTTCGAAGAAAAGGTCTTCCCAATATAATGGGGCAAGATGCATTGCATTCAATATCCAAGACAACAAAATCAACGGGACAAGGTTATTGTTAACCATAATATGAACATTATCAACTTTCCCCAAAGGTTTCTTTTTAGCATTATCAGCGAGATTAACATCCAAATAACAGTTTTTCAATGGTGGCAAGTCAAGCATATCATAGACTTTTTTAGGCATAACAGAAATACTTGCACCAAGATCACATAAAGCATTACAATCAAAATCTTTGATTCTCATTTTAATGATGGGCTCCCAACCATCCTCTAGCTTTCTAGGAATAGAAGTTTCAAGTTTTAGTTTCTCTTCTCTAGCTTTTATGAGAGCATTTGTAATATGTTTTGTGAAAGCCAAATTTATAGCGCTAGCATTGGGACTCTTAGCAAGTTTTTGCAAGAACTTTATAACTTCAGAGATGTGGCAATCATCAAAATCTAAATCATTACAATCTAAAGCAATGGGATTATCATCCCCAATGTTGGAAAAAATTTCAGCTTTATCACAGGCAGTTTCAGCAGTTTTAGCAGTTTCAGGCAGTTTTTCGCGCTTTGCATTAGAAGTGGAAACATTGCTAACACCAATTCTTTTATTAGTATGAGTAGGAGGTGCAGCAACATGTGTAGCATTAGCATTACTAGTGGTGGTAATAGTCCAAACTTTAGCTATATTCTTCTCTTTAGCTAGTTTTTCATTTTCTTCTCTATCCCACCTAGCACGCAGTTCAGCCATTAATCTTATATTCTCATTAATTCTAACTTGAATGGCATTTGCTGTAGTAACAATTTTATTATGATAATTCTCATTAGGCAAAACTTTTGATTTCAAAAGATCAACATCAGCAGCAAGACTATCGACTTTAGAAGCAAGTATATCAATTTTACCAAGCTTTTCTTCAACAGATTTGTTAAAAGCAGTTTGTGTACTAATAAATTCTTTAAGCATGGCTTCAAGTCCAGGGGGTGAATTCCTATTATTGTTGTAAGAATTTCCATAAGAATTACCATAGCCGTTGCCATTATTATAAGGATATGGCCTATAGTTGTTACTAGAATTGTTCCGGTAAGCATTGTTGTTGAAATTATTATTTTTAATGAAGTTTACATCAACATGTTCTTCTTGTGCAACCAATGAAGCTAACGGAACATTATTAGGATCAACATTAGTCCTATCATTCGCAAGCATAGACATAATAGCATCAATCTTATCACTCAAGGAAGAGGTTTCTTCGACAGAATTTACCTTCTTACCTTGTGGAGCTCTTTCCGTGTGCCATTCAGAGTAGTTGATCATCATATTATCAAGAAGCCTTGTTGCTTCACCAAGAGTGATGGACATAAAGGTACCTCCAGCAGCTGAATCCAATAAATTCCGCGAAGAAAAATTTAGTCCTGCATAGAAGGTTTGGATGATCATCCAAGTAGTCAGTCCATGGGTTGGGCAATTTTTAACCAGAGATTTCATTCTTTCCCAAGCTTGAGCAACATGTTCAGTATCTAATTGTTTAAAATTCATTATGCTACTCCTCAAAGATATAATTTTAGCAGGGGGATAATATCTACCAATAAAAGCATCCTTGCATTTAGTCCATGAATCAATACTATTCTTAGGCAGAGATAGCAACCAATCTTTAGCTCTTCCTCTTAATGAGAAAGGGAACAATTTTAGTTTAATAATATCACCATCTACATCTTTATACTTTTGCATTTCACATAGTTCAACAAAATTATTGAGATGGGCAGCAGCATCATCAGAACTAACCAGAAAATTGCTCTCGCATAACAAGATTTAGTAAAGCAGGTTTAATTTCAAAGAATTCGCTGTAGTAGCAGGTGGAGCAATAGGTGTGCATAAGAAATCATTATTATTTGTGCTAGTGAAGTCACACAACTTAGTATTTTCAGGGTTGGCCATTTTAGCAACAGTAAATAAAGCAAACTAGATAAAGTAAATGCAAGTAAACTAATTTTTTTGTGTTTTCAATATAGCAAACAAGATAGCAAATAAAGTAAGGCTAGCAACTAAATTTTTTGTGTTTTGATATAAGTGCAGCAAACAAAGTAGTAAATAAAATAAAGCAAGACAAAAACAAAGTAAAGAGATTGAGAAGTGGAGACTCCCCTTGCAACGTGTCTTGATCTCCCGGCAACGGCGCCAGAAAATATGCTTGATGGCGTGTATTTCACACGTTCGTTGGGCAACCCCAAGAGGAAGGTATGATGCGCACAACAGCAAGTTTTCCCTCAGAAAGAAACCAAGGTTTATCGAACCAGGAGGAGCCAAGAAGCACGTTGAAGGTTGATGGCGGCGGGATCGATGTAGTGCGGCGCAACACCAGAGATTCCGGCGCCAACGTGGAACCTGCACAACACAACCAAAGTACTTTTCCCCAACGAAACAGTGAGGTTGTCAATCTCACCGGCTTGCTGTAACAAAGGATTAACCGTATTGTGTGGAAGATGATTGTTTGCAGAGAAAACAGTAAAACAAGTATTGCAGCAGATTTGTATTTCAGTATTAAAGAATGGACCGGGGTCCACAGTTCACTAGAGGTGTCTCTCCCATAAGACGAACAGCATGTTGGGTGAACAAATTACAGTCGGGCAATTGACAAATAGAGACACTAGTAGGAAAACCCTTATAGGCGAAGCTTAGTTCTGTGGCGCACCGTTTTGAGTGCGCCACAGAAACTTATTTTGTGGCGCACAAAGCTCGGTGCGCCACAGAAATAGCTTAATTTTGTGGCGCAGCAGCCGACCATGCGCCACAAAAACTTGGCGGGCCCCACAACCTGTCACCCCCAATTATCAGTGTACGTATTTCTGTGGCGCACGCGGTGCGCTGCGCCACAGAAATTACTGTTTCTGTGGCGCACTTGCTTTGGTGCGCCACAGAAGTAGTTGATTCTGTGGCGCACTTGTTCTGGTGCGCCACAGAACTAAGGGAACTTAGCTATATCATCCCGTGCCCTCCCCCGCCCACGCCTGTTCACCTCTGATCCGTACCGCGCGCCTCTCCCCTCTCCCCTCTCCTCACCGCGCGCCGCCATGGTCGTCGCCATCGCCGTCGCCGTCGCCGCCGCCTTCCTACGCGAGGGCCGCCTGCCGCCACGCTCCTCCCATCCCCGCCACCTGCAGCACAAGCTGCCGCTACGGCGAGGAGGGGCCGCCGCGAGGAGGGGCCGCCGTCGCGTCAAGGTGGAGGAGCCGCCGCGACCTCCACCCTTGCCGTCGTCGTCGGTGAGCTCCTCCACAACTGTTGTTGTCGTCGGTGAGCTCCCTCCCTCTTCCTCCCCTCCCCTCCCTCTTCCTCCCCCGCGCGAGCACAACGTGCTCGACGAAATGCTCGCTCTGGATGTATTGCTGCTGTTGCTCTGGATGCATTGCCCCTAATCGTTTTGCTTCATATGGTGTTCATATGCATTGCTGCTGCTGCTAGTGATGCTTATTGGAGTGTTCTATATGTTGTTCTGAACCTGTACAATGTGACAATGAAATTGTTCTGAACCGTACCTGTATATGGTGTTCATATGCATTGCTGCTGCTGCTAGTGATGCTTATAGAAAGATGTGACAATGAAATTGTCTATGCTTATAGAAATTGGAGTGTTCTATATGCTTATAGAAATTGTCTATGCCTCTGCCTCTGCCTCTCTGTACTTGTTCTATAAATCCTTGTCTGAACCTGTACAAGGTAATGAAGACTTGCTCACTTGGTATTGCTTGCTAGTTGGACATTTGGTTGGTTTTGATGCTACTGGTTCATTTAAATGCATGAAATGCTACTATGGTATGCTACTGTGGTATCCTTGTGAAGAAAATGATGGATTCTTGTGAGCTTATGGTATGCTACTATGCTACTGTGGTATCCTGGTTGCCTCCTTAATTGATGCCCTATGATCCAAATTACTATATTATTGGATTGAGTGTTATGGCTACTGCTTGTTTGCTCTCCAAATTACCAAGTGATGAATATATAATCCCTTTGGAGCATCTGCCCCATGCTATATATGTGTATTTGACCATGCTTATGATGGATTTCTTTTAAGGACTCTAGCTAGATTAGAGGGGAAAAGTTGCTGCTTTGTTGCCTATGATAATGGATCATCAAATGTTTCCCTTTGTCCCTGGTTGCCTCCTTAATTGATGCCTTATGATCCAAATGACCCAAGTCTTGCATGATCCCATTTATCCCTAATGTTGCTTAAGATGAATAAATTCCCTCTAATCACCATTTGGAGATCAAGACTAGTTCTTGATTTCCATTAGCTAGACTCCAATATTAAAAATTTCTCCCAAATATGGAGACAAACATTTTAACATTACCCCAATTGATGCCTTTGTCCCTGGTTTCCTCCTTAATTGATTCCTTATGATCTATTTCTTGTTGGCTTTGATGAAAATAGAGATATCCACAGTAGGGGATCATGTAAATGAATGCCACTGTGGTATCCTTTGAAGAAAAAGGACTGTTTCTGATGGTTTTAAAAGGCTAGGTGGTGCTAGGTGATTAAGTTGGCTACCAAGACTTGTCTCATCTGGTTAGCTGGGATATGCTATGTGTTGTTGCTTGTTTAGGCATATCTATCACTTACTGGATTTACTGGTTCTTGATTGGCCTCTCTTTTGCCAGCATCACTTGGTCTATATACCAAGTGATGAATAATCCCTTTGGAGCATCTGCTCCATGCATGCTATGTGTGTTTGTGCATCTTGACTTATGTTCCCTATGATAATGGATCATCAAATGTTTCCCTTTGTCCCTGGTTGCCTCCTTAATTGATGCCTTATGATCCAAATGATCCAAGTCCCTTGCATGATCCCATTTGTCCCTAATGTTGCTTAATTAAGATGAATAAATTCCCTCTAATCACCATTTGGAGATCAAGACTAGTTCTTGATATCCATTAGTTACTGTCAACACATGTGTTTGCATGTGTGTGTGAGCTGCTTGTAGTGTCACTTGACTATTCAAGTTTCAATGTTGGTTACTTTTCCTCTAGTGCAAGAAATGGTTGAGCAGATGTTTATCCACTGTTGGCCTTTATTCTTGGGTAGCTCAAAGTGTCATGCACTTACTGGATCATCAAATGTTTCCCTTAATTTGTCCCTGGTTGCCTCCTTAATTGATGCCTTATGATCCAAATTACTATATTATTGGATTGAGTGATATGGCTACTGCTTGTTTGCTCTCCAAATGCTATATATGTGTATTTGACCATGCTTATGATGGATTTCTTTTAAGGACTCTAGCTAGATTAGAGGGGAAAAAGTTGCTGCTTTGTTGCCTATGATAATGGATCATCAAATGTTTCCCTTTGTCCCTGGTTGCCTCCTTAATTGATGCCTTATGATCCAAATGACCCAAGTCCCTTGCATGATCCCATTTGTCCCTAATGTTGCTTAAGATGAATAAATTCCCTCTAATCACCATTTGGAGATCAAGACTAGTTCTTGATTTCCATTAGCTAGACTCCAATATTAAAAATGTCTCCCAAATATGGAGACAAACATTTTAACATTACCCCAAGTGATTTACTTGTCGATGATTAGATGGTTGGTCGATCACTCGTACACTCGGGGGTGGAGCAAGTGAGGCTTGGTGTGATGGCACAAATATCAATATCTTGTGCATCCTACCTGGCCTCACTTACTCCATCTCTGGATGTTAATATTTGTTTCGACCAACAAAGTATGAGGCATTCCATTTAGTTGATACCACTTGGCTCTTTCTTCCATTTTAGTGCCGATGATTAGAATGTTCGGTCAACTGTACACTCGGGGTGTCGCTAGTGAGCCTGGTGTGATGGCACAAATATCAATCTCTTGTGCATCCTACCTGGCCTCACTAACGCCATCCCGGGATGTTCATATTTGTTTCGACCAACAAAGTATGAGGCATTCCATTTAGTTCATACTAGCTACTTCTTAATTGCATTGGCCTTTCTTCCATTTTAGTGCCGATGATTAGAATGTTTGGTCACCTATACGCCGCAATATACTTTGTAGACGGGCCCCCCTTTCCCTGGCCGCCGTTCCGTGAACGAGTCCTTGATGAGACAACAACGCCGACATGCCTCTCCGGCGCAGCACCACTTTTCTTCTCTCGCCGTCCAGTACGTGAACGAGTCCTTAATGCCAAGACGGTGCCAGCCTCCCTAGCATCATGCCGACCCCTGTTGTCGCGCTTCAGGCCGTGTCGATCATGCGCCCTGCACTCTTCGCCTTCTTGCCCGGTGAACGAATAGACTAATCGTTGGAATAAGGAAGCCGATGACGGCCGATCGCAATTTAATCTTGCGACCGGCTGTCATCGGTTTCCTTATTCCAACGATCAGCCTATTGGTTCACCGGGCAAGAAGGCGAACAGTGCAGGGCGCGGGACACACGGCTTGAAGCGCGGCAACACGGCCCGGCATAATGCTGGGCAGGCCGGCACGGTCTTTGCATCAAGGACTCGTTCACTGGACAGCGAGGGACTGGCGTGGTTCTGCGCCGGAGATGCAGATCGGCGTTGTTGTGTCGTCAAGCACCCGTTGACGGAACGCCGACCGGGGAAAGGGGGCCCTTCTGCAAAGTATTTGTGTTGACCAACAATGTATGAGGCACATATTCTATTTTGTCATTCCATTTGCTTTGAGATTTTCAAAATGCCGATGATTAAAATGTTTGGTCACCGTACACTTGGGGTGGCGTAAGTGAGCCTGGTAAGATAGCACAAATATCAATCTCTTGTGCATCCTACCTGGCCTCGCTTACCATCCCTAAATGTTAATATTTGTGTTGACCAACAATGTATGAGGCACTTATTCCATTTTGTCATTCCATTTGCTTTGAGATTTTCAAAATGCCGATGATTAAAATGTTTGGTCACCGTACACTTGGGGGTGGCGTAAGTGAGCCTGGTAAGATAGCACAAATATCAATCTCTTGTGCATCGGACTTGGTCTCACTTACGCCATCCCTAAATGTTAATATTTGTGTTGACCAACAATGTATGAGGCACTTATTCCATTTTGTCATTCCATTTGCTTTGAGATTTTCAAAATGCCGATGATTAAAATGTTTGGTCACCGTACACTCGGGGGCGGCGTAAGTGAGCCTGGTAAGATAGCACAAATATCAATCTCTTGTGCATCGGACTTGGTCTCACTTACACCGTCCCTGAATGTTAATATTTGTGTTGACCAACAATGTATGAGGCATTTATTCCATTTCTCTTGTGCATCGGATACTTGTTGGTCTCACTTTCTTCCATTTTCATCATAGTAGGAACTGGATGGAAGGACCCCGATGCAAGCGAGCCTGGTGGGTAGAGATGACGGAGCAAAGGAGGAACCGGATGAAGACTACTTTGTATCTCGAAATTGTGAATTTTGTATGAATTAAGAGTTGTATGCAAAACATTTGACACTTGCCACTATATATGTATCTCGATCGGGCTCTAAGTAATGTGATGATGATGTCTATGTTATATCTGTGCAATGTACATGATATTTATATTATATCTGAATGTTGCTGTATATAACCTGTGTATCTGTATTGTGTATCTGTATTGCTGTGTATAAACTGTATATGTATAGCAGGCAGCACAAAATCGTGTATAATACAAGCAAATTCTGTGGCGCACTAAGAAGCAATTCTGTGGCGCACCCTTTTCTGTGGCGCACCTAAGAACAAGTGCGCCACAGAAACCTTATTTTTGTGGCGCACGATCAGGTGCGCCACAGAAAGCTTATTTTTGTGGCGACGTTTCTGTGGCGCACCACCCGTGCGCCACAGAATCAAATTTTCGTGCGCCACTGATGAGGCTTTTCCTACTAGTGAGAGGGCATAACAATGCACATACATGACATGATAAGTATAGTGAGATTTAATTGGGCATTACGACAAAGTACATAGACCGCCATCCAACTGCATCTATGCCTAAAAAGTCCACCTTCAGGTTATCATCCGAACCCCTCCAGTATTAAGTTGCAAACAACAGACAATTGCATTAAGTATGGTGCGTAATGTAATCAACAACTAGATCCTTTAGACATAGCATCAATGTTTTATCCCTAGTGGCAACAAGACAACACAACCTTAGAACTTTCTGTCACTGTCCCAGGTGTCAATGCAGGCATGAACCCACTATCGAGCATAAGTACTCCCTCTTGGAGTTAAAAGTAAAAACTTGGCCAGAGCCTCTACTAGAAACGGAGAGCATGCAAGATCATAAACAACACATGTATAATAACTTGATAATTAACATGACATAGTATTCTCTATCCATCGGATCCCCACAAACACAACATATAGAATTACAGATAGATGATCTTGATCATGTTAGGCAGCTCACAAGATCCGACAATGATAGCACAATGGGGAGAAGACAACCATCTAGCTACTGCTATGGACCCATAGTCCGGGGGTAGACTACTCACTCATCACTCCTGAGGCGACCATGGCGGTGAAGAGTCCTCCGGAGATGATTCCCCTCTCGGCAGGGGAGGCGATCTCCCTGGATCCCCGAGATGGGATCGGCGGCGACGGCGTCTCTGGAAGGTTTTCCGTATCGTGGCTCTCGGTACTGGGGTTTCGCACGGAGGCTATTTGTAGGCGGAAGGGTAGGTCAAGAGGCGGCACGAGGGCCCCACACCACAGGGCCGCGCGGCCAGGGGGGCCGCACCGCCCTAGGTGTGGCCCCTCGTGGCCCCTCTTCGTCTCTCTTCGGACTTCTGGAAGCTTCGTGGAAAAATAGGCCCCCGGGCTTTGATTTCGTCCAATTCCGAGAATATTTCGTTACTAGGATTTCGAAACCAAAAACAAGAGAAAAAGAACGGCACTTCGCATCTTGTTAATAGGTTAGTTCCAGAAAATGCACAAATATGACATAAAGTGTGCATAAAACATGTAGGCATCATCAATAATATGGCATAGAACATAAGAAATTATCGATACGTCGGAGACGTATCACGCGCGGCGTCCCCGGCGTCGGCCTCCGTCGAGGCGCAGCGCGGGTGTCGTCCCCGGCAGCAGCGGCGCCACTTCGCGCGCTGCTCTAGAGCGCGGTGGGCCTCGTCGGTGGGCAGCTTCCGCGCGGACTGCTCGAGGTTGGCGAGCGCGTGGAGCGCGGCGTAGAGCGTCGCGGTTTGGTTGTCCAGGCAGTCGAGCTGCCGGACGAGCGCGGCGTCCCCGACGTCGGCCTTCGTCGAAGCGCAGTGTGGGGGTTGTCCTTGGCAGCAGCCTCCGTCAAGGCACGGGCGTCGTCCCCGGCGTCGGCCTCCGTCGAGGCGCAGCAGAAGGCCCCAGCAGGTCGACGGATCCACGCCGCCTCCGTTGAGCCGATGCAGGGGCCAAGTACCTGGCCACCACAGGGGTGCCCCTCCACCTCTCCTCCAGCGGACGAGCTCCATTGGGCGGAGCGGACAGGCAACGGCCTCCTTCCGGGTGTGGCGCCTCCCTGACTTGACTAGTTGGGCAGCGGGGACTGAGGCGGCGACCGGCAGAGCTGTGCGGTGCCTACCTTGGCAACTAGTACTACGAGGGAAGTAGGAGAAACAGTAATTTGATTGGGTCGCAGCATTGGGGAACAAAATAGGTCACGGCCATCCGCGCCTATCCGCATGAGGCTGACCCAAACAGCCAAAACCAGACACGAAAAGTGTTTGATTTGGGTCTCCCCGTTGAAGATGTCCTTCTCCAACGAGCGACACAAGACGGACGCGCACAGACACCTAAATTGTCCGTGCGCGTCCATTTTCGTCGGTCGAAATGGTCGAAACTGACCGTTTGACCATTTGCGTCGGGGACTGCCCTAGCGGCACGACGCAAAAAAAAATTGGGTTCGCATTTTTTAAACATAATTTACATATTGATAAATACAGAATATAAAATATAAAAACTAAAAGCCCTAGTCCACTCCTCGTCGTTGTCTGCTTGTGACGGTAAATCACACGTCCGTTGGGAACCCCAAGAGGAAGGTATGATGCGTACAGCAGCGAGTTTTCCCTCAGAAAGAAACCAATGTTATCGAACCAGTAGGAGATGAAGACCACGTGAAGGTTGTTGGTGAAGGAGTGTAGTGCGGCGCAACACCCGGGATTCCGGTGCCAACGTGGAACCTGCACAACACAATCAAAATACTTTGCCCCAACTTAACAGTGAGGTTGTCAATCTCACCGGCTTGCTGAAAACAAAGGATTAAACGTATGGTGTGGAAGATGATATTTGCTTGCAGTAAACAAAAGAGAACAATGATTGCAGTAGATTGGATTTAAGATGTAAAAGAATGGTCGGGGGTCCACAGTTCACTAGTGGTGTCTTTCCAATAAGATAAATAACATGTTGGGTAAACAAATTACAGTTGGGCAATTGACAAATAGAGAGAGCATAACAATGCACATACATATCATGATGACTACTATGAGATTTACTTAGGGCATTACGACAAAGAACATAGACCGCCATCCAACATGCATCTATGCCTAAAAAGTCCACCTTCGGGTTAGCATCCGCACCTTCCAGATTAAGTTGTAAACAACAGACAATTGCATTAAGTACTGTGTGTAATGTAAATACAAATATCCTTAGACAAAGCATTGATGTTTTATTCCTAGTGGCAACAGCACATCCACAACCTTAGGGTCACTCCCCTAGATTCAATGGAGACATGAACCCACTATCTAGCATAAATACTCCCTCTTGGAGTCACAAGTATCAACTTGGCCAGAGCCTCTACTAACAACGGAGAGCATGCAAGATCATAAATAACATATATGATAGATCAATAATCAACTTGACATAGTATTCCATATTCATTGGATCCCAACAAACACAACATGTAGCATTACAAATAGATGATCTTGATCATGGTAGGCAGCTCACAAGATCTAAACATGAGGAGAAGACAACCATCTAGCTACTGCTATGGACCCGTAGTCCAAGGATGAACTACTCACACATCAGTCCGGAGGCGGGCATGGTGATGTAGAGCCCTCCGGTGATGATTCCTCTCCGGCAGGGTGCCGGGCGATCCCTGAACCCCCCGAGATAGGGTTGATGGCAAGGCGCGTCTCGAACTTTTCTCGTATTCTGGTTCTCCGTCTTAGGGTTTTCGGGGACGAAGGAATAAATAAGCGAAGGGGCGGAGTCGGGGGAGCCAGGGGGCTCCCTCCCCATATGTCGGCGCGCCTGGGGCCTGGCCACGCCGCCCTATGGTGTGGGCCCCCTGCTGGCCTTCCTCGACTCTCCTTTGGACTTCTGGAACACTCCATGGAAAATAGGGCCGTGGGCTTTTGTTTCGTCCAATTCCGAGAATATTTGTAAACTAACTTTTCTGAAATAAAAACAAAGAAAAAACAGGAACTGGCACCGTGGCATCTTGTTAATAGGTTAGTCCCAGAAAATGCATAAAAACATTATAAAGTGTGAATAAAACATGTAGGTATTGTCATAAAACAAGCATGGAACATAAAAAAATTATAGATACGTTGGAGATGTATCATCGTCGTCAAGCACGACGAAGTCCGGTACCTGCAACGGCTAGTTGGCAACCAACGGAATGTACGCGAGTGCCGCCGGTGGTGGAGGTGAAGGTGGAGGAGCCCACGGGTTGAACGACAGAGGTGAAGGCGGCGGCGGTTGCGGGGCCGAGTTCTGCAGCGCCTGTTGTAGGGCATGTTCCTCTGTGAGGCCAGGCGGCATGAACTGGGTGGCGTACCGGGGCGGCGGAGGCTGCACCGGTCGGTCCATCTGCGAGAAGAGGACACCGAGCCTCTCGATCTCCTCGTCGGTCATGGTCGGCGGGAAGTCAATCTTCCAGCCCTCCGCTATCGCTGCCTGCCAGTCGTGGAAGACGCAGGCGATGAAGTCGTCGCGGTCATCCTTGGCCTCGTCGTTCTGGTAAGCCAACGCGTACGTGTTGTCGTTGTCATCCTCGTCGCCGTCGTCCTGTGGAGGTGTCGGTCGATGCCGTGTTGGACGATGAGGCGTAGGCGGGTGCGCGAACGGGAAGTCTCGGTCACCGAGCAAGCCCGCCTGCCTCCTGGGATCCTCACGGCGAAGGCTGGATCATCGCGGAGGTCCAGCGACAGGTAAACCTACCCTCCGCGGATCTCGGCCCTCCTCTCCGGCTCACGATGAGGCACCGGCAGGACAGTTACTCGGCGTTAGCTGAGCCGCCAGCCGCTGCCAGGAAAGTGCACGTCCCTCCAGCGATCGCACGCCAGCCAGTTGGCGTGCAGCACCCGCGCCACCTCGACGCGCAGAGACACCCTGTTCGGCCGCGTATGCTTCTTGGTGCCGCTGCTGGATGCCTCAGAGTCATGCCTTTTCTTTCCCATGGTGGATGCGGCATCGCGCGGTGGTGAGGGTTGGAGCGGAGGTGTCCATGGTCTAGGCAATGGCATGGACGATGCCCGACACCTTTTTAAAGGCCGGGCGCGGAACACGATGCCATTGATGGCGGCGTAGAAGCCTAGCTACCACCCGCCAATCCTGGTGCGGAAGGGGAAGCGGCGCCATTGATGGTGAAGGCTGAAGCACAGATACAGAAGCGAAGACCGCCAAAGCGACGGCCGTGGAAGCGATGCGATCGAAATAGGTTGCTACCAAGCGGGCCCGTGGAAAAAGCCTGCGCACACTCGGCGCGACCATGTAGCGTCCGCGGAGATGCATCCGAGGCGGAAATACGTGCAGCGTTTGCGTCTCTGCGGATGGTCCGATCAATATGCGCCGACCCGCTGAACCTGGTTCCACATGCATTTTTCGACCACGCGGTCGAAAACGGACGCGGAGCGACCGTTTGAGTCACCCCACTGGAGATGCCCTTACAAGAGTCATGTATATTGCATGCTCTAGCGTGTATAAGATCCTCAATTGTTGTTCATCACATTATCACAACCTTAAGCATCTTGTGCTGGATTTTTTAGGGCATCTCCAACGGGGTGACGCAAATGGATGTTGAGTTTGCGTCCGCGTGGTCGAAAAATGCGTGTGGGACAAGGCCTAGCGGCCCGACGCATAGTGACCGGGCTGTCCGCGGAGACGCAAACCAAGCCCAAATATGCGTCTCGGATGCGTCTCTACGGACGTTTCATGGACGCACCGAGTGTCTGCTCGCGTCTGGTGGATGTTTCTTCAGGCCCGCCTGGCAGCGACCCAGGCTCGATGAGTCCTCTCAGGCGCCACGTTAATGGCGATGCCTCGCCTGTCGAGCGGCCGCCGCCCACCTCTTCCAACGAAGTTATGGCGATGCCATGCGTGCCGAGCCCCTCGCCTGCTTGCGGCGTATATAAAGAGGCCGCACGCTCGTATTCCTCTCCTCTCCTCCACACTCTCGCTTGCTTGCGGCGTATATAAAGAGGGCGCACGCTCGTATTCCTCATCCTCTCCTCCACACAAACCCTAGCCGCCACAACCTCCACCGTAGTGCTGCCTCGCTCTTCCTGCAACGCAACCAACCCCGCGAGGAACTCCATGGATGGTCCAGGTGGCAGGCGAGGTGGTCGAGGCCGCGGGTGTGGCCGCCGCCGTGGCTGAGGTTGCCGAGGTGGAGCAGCTACGGCCGCACGGGTCGCCATCGCTGGCGCCGTCGTTGTCTTCGCAGGAGGACCGGTGCTTCGAGTTCCTCCTCTGCATCGACCAGGACCTCTTCGGCATCAAGCGGCCTCCAGAAAAATTCGCCGAGTTCATCCACAGCATCGAGCCGGCCCAGTTTCAGCTACGGAAGGCCATCTGCAACTTTTGTCGGCATGTCGAGGTATTGTTTGACGTACATGGCAAGATGTACCTGCACACCGAGTGGGACAAGTTCGCCCGCGACCTTGCTCTCGAACCTGGCTACCAGTTCACCTTCCTCAACGAGGGGGATGTCGAGATGATCGTCAAGGTGTTCGACGAAAGATCCTGCCGCACGCACTACCACACCGGCGTGTTCTCTCGGACACCGACAGTTAGAACTGTCAGAGTGTTCGTTCTTTGAAGTGAAGATGGCCACATGAAAATTGAAGCCTCTAGTGGAGGTTTCTGGTTGTTCGTACTTGATAGGAACTACAAGGCTATCATTGCCAGCTGGATTTTCCAGCTTGGGTGGTTGAGTGTACCCGAGAGTGTTCTTTCTTCGCAGCGAACATAAGAAACCGGTGTGGCCAACACTAGTTAGGTTTCCTTATTTTGCAATATTTTACCATGTTCCTAACTATGTATTAGTGTGTGTAATGTTTGCAACTATCTTTAAATGAAAACGAGAAAAAAGTAGGAAAAATAATATGCGTCGGGTTTGAGCGTCCATTTTGCGTCGTCCCGTTGGAGATGCCCTTAGGTCGATACCTGCATTTGGAAACTAGTAATCCATTCCTGCATAGCATAGCAGTGATAGCACTATTTAATAATGTGATTTAAAAGTCTGCAATTTTTTACATTCTAACATGCTTCTTCATAAGTAGCTACGAAAGTATTGTTTTTTCAAGTATGGATCAGTAGTTGCATATTATAACCTATATAAAAGCTAATCAATTTAGCACTCTCATATCAGTTTAGCCACTGTAGATGGGCTATTTATCCTTCCATTCCTCCAATTACCTAGCGACATGTACCCCTCCTCTTTTATTTCTTACCTGGTGCGTTGTTCAATTTTCTTTTCTTGATGGGTGAATTACCGGCAACCAACCGGTTAGAAGCCTCTTCGTTTCCTCACGCGGTCAAAGCGGTGGTCAGTGCGATTTCTTACAATCTCTCCGTGTCATCCTATAGCGGATCGGTGCGGTCCACGTCCCACCGCTCAACAGCCACCTCGTGTCTCCAGATTTTTCTCTTCACATTCACAAGCCCACCACCGGGCCGCCTCCGGCCTCCCCAAACTTTCCGCTCTTTTCCTCCTCTCCCACGATGAGGCGAAGGATGAGGTCGACGACGAGGTAGCTGGAGGAGTTGGCGGCGCGGAAGCTTCAGGAGTATACTCACCAATGGGAAATATGTGCGCAGGAAGAGGCGGGGCCTGGAGGATAGGTGGTGGTGGCAAAGCGGGGAGTTACTCGGCGCCGTTCCGACAGAAAGGACAGGACCTCGAGGAGGCGAGCGAAGAACCCGACCCAGGAGGCGGAATCGAAGCAGCGGCCTACCGGGAAGCCGAGAAGGCGGCGAGTACGAGCTGGTCGAGTGCCAGATGAGGGCGACGAAGAGCTGGTCAGCGGAGGATGAAAGAGCCGTCGGGCGAGCAGGATCTTCAGCACAAGGAGGCGGCGTCACCATAGCCGGATGCGGCCGCGCGGACGCGAGCCCCGAGGCGGACAGCCGCGATTCTCGGCCACCATGGCCGGATGCCGCCGCGCGCGCACGATCTGTCAGCGCGGACGCGAGCCCCAAGGCGGACAGCCGCGGTTCGCGGCCGAAGGCGAGGACCGCGTACAGGCCGCGCACAAGCAGAGCACATACGCGGATCCCCGGCCAGTCGACTTGCACGTCGCTGTACAAGCAAAGCAAATCCAGACTCCCTCTGTTGGCCCTGGCGTACGCGTCCAACACCATGTACACTTGGGGATTGCACTCTGAAACAATCTTTGGCAGGGAAGAACACAAGGTGCAGGGATTCATCTTCTCAATCCAGCAAGGTTCCTTAATTTCCCTGAATTGTGTTTCTTGTGTTCATGATACCATTCCAGGAAATTCAGAATTATTTTTGGTTTATGAGATGGAGCTTCAGTGTAAATTACATGCAGAAAAAATTCAAAAAAAAAAATTACTTGCAGAATTACGTTTTCTGGTAGAAGCTTCGGCATGGAGGTGACAGAATTTACCATAATAAGGATGATGTAGGAGGATATCAAAAGAAGTGAGTTCATGTTCCATAATGTTCTGTCCCATTGCTCTCTATTTTAACCAATAGTTTTTAGGATATACTTATCCGGCTACAATTTTAGAAACTTGCCAAAACATGATCTATGTCTCAAGTATCAGCATATCACAATTTTTCAATCGCTTGAATACTGATCTTTGAAACTGTAGGCTTTGTAGGATGTTCTATGTCTAATTTTTATTTACTTCTATGCATCTCCTCACAGCCTTCGAGCATATTGTCGAGGAGGTTCAGCTAGGCAGAGGAAGGTGAGGTGACTTAGACAGAAGCACAAGGAGATGCCATTTTTTTTTCTATTGAATTATATTTGACATACACTCTTTGGTTGCTGAGGCACGAAAACTCAGCAGTTACTTGCTTATCTTCTCTTACTGGTATTTCTGTAGGAGAGCCATTGTTGTGTTTCTTCCAGTTTCATATGAATATTATTAATCTGTTCCTCTATTTCTATTTTCTTATTTTTTGCTGATCTCCCTTCTTGCTTTCTATAAAGATGGAAGGATGCACAATTTTTTATTTACACAATGATTATGAAGGAGCAAATTCCTGAATGTTAGGTACTTAAATTTTGATTCTGGGAACTTATATATGATTGTGCTCTGGTCCAGGCCTCCTTAACAAAAAGAATCGATTATTAGCACCCAATTTTCTTAAATCTATCCTATTAGTTTTGTTGATTGTACTCTCTGTCTGACCTGACCTTAGGACTCCATATTTCTGTGACTTTACTCAACTAGCAGCTTTCTTCTGTTTCCTAATCTCCCTCAAAATGATCATTAGTAGAACATAATTCTTAAATATGAGCATTATTAAACTACTACTGGTGAAAGCGAGAATGTTCTTCTTTGCAGTTATTTAAGAATGTACTGGTAAAAGCGGTTACTTTTCTGAAAATCCATCTTTTAGCGGGTGTTCTTAGGTCATATTTCTGTGTCATTTCTTTGTCCATATGAAACCTTTGCAACCTTCCAACTCCTTATGTACAAAGGTTGAAAAGGTTTCATATGGACAAAGGTTTCATGTGTCATTTAAGAATGTACACGGTAAAAGCGGTTTTCTGAATAAAAGATGGGTGTACGTTTACTTCATAGGTCCATACAACAAACTTATTTTGGATAGTTTTTCTTATGACACAGTTCTTGCTTTATAGATTCATATAGCATGCATTCTTAAATTTCATGGTAAATATTGCAGTGTCCATGATGTGCTAGACAGATAGCAGATTTAGATTTTCATGCTGTTAAGATCAGAGGGGAAATGTACAAGTCCTTTGTTTACGAATTTGTTTCCCTAGCGTCAGCTTTTACTCTATATCTATTAACCAATACACAATCAACCAAAACAGCTTAGATGGTTCCAAATGGAGTACATAGAACTAGCAGTTGTCATCCTTGATTGCGGATGTCTCCATTGACATTTTCAGCTGACCAATGTGGATGGCATCCTCGAGTGGTGGCCACGTGTGCTTGAGTCCTGGCCGACCAAGCTGAAGCCTCAAACGCGAGCTCCTTATGTAACGTGTGGTTCCTCTTCCCTTGCAGATGTTAATCTTCTGTATGTCTCCACTAGCAGCAGAGAAGATTTTGCGTGGAAAAAAGATGGGTGTAGGTTTACTTCATAGGTCCATACAACAAACTTATTTTGGATAGTTTTTCTTATGACACAGTTGTTCTTGCTTTATAGATTCATATAGCATGCATTCCTAAATTTCAGTGGTAAATATTGCAGTGTCCATGATGTGCTAGACAGACAGCAGATTTAGATTTTCATGCTGTTAAGATCAGAGGGGAAATGTACAAGTCCTTTGTTTCCCTAGCGTCAGCTTTTACTCTATATCTGTTAACCAATACACAATCAACCAAAACAGCTTAGATGGTTCCAAATGGAGTATTAGAACTAGCAGTTGTCATCCTTGATTGCGGATGTCTCCATTGACATTTTCAGCTGACCAATGTGGATGGCCTCCTCAAGTGGTGGCCACGTGTGCTTGAGTCCTGGCCGACCAAGCTGAAGCCTCAAGCGCGCTCCCTCTTCTTGTTGGTTCTTAGGTCGATTTGGATTGAGCGAAACAATAGGATCTTCAAGAACAAATCTAGGTCGGAGGCTCTTCTTCTTGACGCGATTGTCGAGGAAGCGGATAGGTGCAAACTTGTGGGGTTTTTGTGAAGAGTTTCTTTGTCTTTTTCGCCTTGGCCACGTGTGTTTGTAAGTGTGGAGTTTGTATTTCGTTCTTCCTCTATCTATAAAAAAGGTGTGCTTCCTCGCGCGTTCCTGAAAAAATTGACATTTTCAGTGTGGTATCTGCTGCCAGTGTTCACCTTGGATGACTGATTATGTGATATCTCTATGCAGTTGTCAGCACAACATTCTCTATCTTATCTCTTGCATGAAGTTCCACAGGGTTGGTCCTTGAAATCTAAGTATGGACTGTGTAAACTCTTTTTAAGTGGTGTGCCATCATTGTTAATAGAATCATAAGTTTATACGAATATGCTCCATATTTTCATTGCAATTAAGAGCATAGGGTTTATGTAGTTGCCTTTTGTATGTTCTGAATGTGCAGAAATATTTAGACCCACGCTTTGTGACCTAGCTATTCTAGCTTACTTTCGTTTACCGCAATATTTTTCTTACTTGATACTATGACATTACTGGCAACGGCAAGAACTTGCATGGGCACCCGGTGTGCTACTGAGTTCCATGCGTATGGTTGTGACAGATGACACTGCGTCCCAAACTGAACAATACCAGATAATTTCTACACCCAGCCATGCAGAGCAATACCTGTTCCTGTAGACTATAGTATGAAACTCAGTTCATAAACTGAACTTAGAGCACATAATTCATGCATATTGTCATATCTCATGCGCCTTGAGATCACAGGCACGGGCGCGGCGTGTCGCCGCGCCATGGCTTCCTAGTTCTATAAACCAAAAAACACAACACCCTACTAATGTTGGTGTCTTGGCTTTATTTTTATTGCGGTTCATGCAAACAGGAATTAATCCATAATATGAAGACCTACATGCATAAATCTTCCACAACTTCCTAGAAGATAATTATACATGTTTGTTTCTTGTTGGCCAGTCTTCATGAAAATTTTCTTGCATCTAGCCTGAGGTGTGGTGAATCAAAGTCTGCAGCTGTGTAACAGTGTAACTTCTATACCTGTTTGCAGTAGATTCTTCGGTGGCTGTAGATATTGACCTGGCCTCCCTATTTCTTATCTTTTTTAGTTGGGATTTCTATTTTCCTGTCCCTGGCTCCTTAGTTGTACTCAGTTTTCCCCAGCTCCTTAGTTTTTCCTCAGTTTTCCCCAATCCCTTGTTTGAAACCCGCAGAAGCAGCTCAGACGGCAGGATTTCCGTTTAGTTGACCGTTCTGTCACGTGTGGGGCCACGTCGTGTGGGGCCACGTCGCGTGGGGCTGGTAGAAAGGGACCACGTGGGACAGGACGAGACCGCGTTTGGTTGCACGTGAGCAGGAGCTGGGTTGTCTCTCTCAGCCCCAAATTGGCATTATTAAGAGCACATTTTCCCCTCTTTCTCTCTGTCCTTTTCACCAAAATAGTATCAAATCTAGAGAAGCTTGCATTTCTGTATTTCTTCAATTATTTGTGCCTTTTGGCCCTCGTTGTTTGTCCAATATGGCAGCAAATCTAGTACTCCCTCTGGTCCATATGTATGTAGTTAAATCTAGAAGCAAATCTCCAGGGTAATGTACGATAAATTCACAGTCATAGTAAATCGAAAAAACAAAGTAGGGCCAACAAAATATAGTAGAATAGGGATAGATAATAGGGATCCCTCCTAGATAATAAGCTGCATACACAACAGCCAACATAGTAACAGGTTCGAGGTTCTTCACAGCACCATCATACTAACAACATAACAACAAGAGATCCCTAGCTAACAACAAAGGGATCCCAACAACAAAATGGGAGGCAGCAGCAGCACACGTCCAGGACTCCGCCTACCCCATCTGGCTCTCCCTCCACTTGTTGCTCCCCTTGGGAGCCTTGGGCTTGAGCGGAGGCATGCGCCCGGCGGAGATCTCCACCCGCTGCATGCATGCGAGGCGCAGGAGTAGACGTTCACCGTCGTGCCGACCTTGGGGAAGGTGTTGCTGATGTTCTCGGCATGCGTGACGAGGCAGTTGAAGTCCGTGCCGCCGAGTCTCCTGGTGTAGAAGGGGCACCTGTAGACACCCTTGGCGAAGTAGGAGATGACTGGCCGACCAAGCACCAAGCAGACTGGCGAGTCTTGACGTCCTCCTCCTCCTCGTCGCTGCCGACGTCGCGACAGCTGATCCATATCAAACAGAAACTATGAGTGAATGAGTTGCAACGATGACGAACGTGCATGATAACAAAGTTAGAAAACAGAGTCAGCCTCGTTAGAGTGGGCATGATTATATATCTACAGGAAGGTGTTAGCGAACCAAAGCTCATGCACAACAGATTTGTACATAGCAATAGTTCGCTGAACCCTCCCGTAAAAATTTGTGCCCAACGATTCATCATAGGCAAAGAAACAGATTCCAGATCTGAACTTGAACACATTCCAGATTATTTGCAAAATTAAACGGTTGATATCTTTTGATTAGTGCATAAAATAACTGATTGAGATCCCATGATTACTTGCATAAATTAACTGATTGAGATCCAATTATTACTTGCATAAATTAACCGAACGGCCGAACCCCAAATCTTAAAGGAAATCACGAAGTCATCAAAACAAAATGGAATAAAATCGGCGCAAATATTAGCCCAATACTCATCCATCTACAGATCCATCTACACCAGCAAAAATAGGGTTCAAAAAGGAATGGGGAACAAAAAAGGAAGCAAACCGTAGTTACCTCGTTCCATGGGTCCTCCAGGAAGGTGTCGTAGGGGTTCGGGGCGGGACGTACGGCACGGCTCATAGGGGTCAAATCCCGGCGGGATCCGACCGCCACCGGCGATAGCTGTAGGATAACGTTGCATAGAAAACAAAATTTTCCTACCGCGAACACGCAATCCAAGCCAAGATGCAATCTAGAAGACGGTAGCAACGAGGGGGTATCGAGTCTCACCCTTGAAGAGATTCCAAAGCCTACAAGATGAGGCTCTTGTTGCTGCGGTAGACGTTCACTTGCCGCTTGCAAAAGCGCGTAGAAGATCTTGATCACGATCGGTTCCGCGCCACGAACGGGCAGCACCTCCGTACTCGGTCACACGTTCGGTTGTTGATGAAGACGACGTCCACCTCCCCGTTCCAGCGGGCAGCGGAAGTAGTAGCTCTCTTGAATCCGACAACACGACGGCGTGGTGTCGGTGGCGGTAGAAGTCCGGCGGAGCTTCGCTAAGCTATGCGGGCAATATGGAGTGGAGGAGAAAAGCTAGGGTTTGGGAGGGGTGGCCGGCCACTCAAGGGGGGCGGCCAGCTTATGGTCTTGGGGTGGCCGGCCCCCTCCCTTGGCCCCTTATTATATAGGTGGATCCCAAGTGTTGGTGTCCAAGTCTTCGAATAAGACCCGAAACCAAAACCTTCCATAGGAGAGGGCAAACCTAGCCCAACTAGGACTCCCACCCAAAGGTGGGATTCCCACCTCCATGGGGTGGCCGGCCCCCTATGGTGGAGTCCACTTGGGACTCCACCCCATCTAGGGCTGGCCGGCCATGGAGGTGGAGTCCCTTGTGGACTCCACCTTCCTTGGTGGTTTCTTCCGGACTTTTCTAGAACCTTCTAGAACCTTCCATAGAACCTTCCGCGACATTTTATTTCACATAAAATGACATCCTATATATGAATCTTATTCTCCGGACCATTCCGGAACTCCTCGTGATGATCTCATCCGGACTCCGAACAAATATTCGAACTCCATTCCATAATTCAAGTACTACCATTTCAACATCCAACTTTAAGTGTGTCACCCTACGGTTCGAGAACTATGCGGACATGGTTGAGTACTCACTCCGACCAATAACCAATAGCGGGATCTGGAGATCCATAATGGCTCCCACATATTCAACGATGACTTTAGTGATCGAATGAACCATTCACATATATTACCAATTCCCTTTGTCTCGCGATATTTTACTTGTCCGAGGTTTGATCTTCGGTATCACTCTATACCTTGTTCAACCTCGTCTCCTGACAAGTACTCTTTACTCGTACGTGGTATGTGGTCTCTTATGAACTCATTCATATGCTTGCAAGACATTAGACGACATTCCACCGAGAGGGCCCAGAGTATATCTATCCGTCATCGGGATGGACAAATCCCACTGTTGATCCATATGCCTCAACTCATACTTTCCGGATACTTAATCCCACCTTTATAGCCACCCATTTACGCAGTGGTGTTTGGTGTAATCAAAGTACCTTTCCGGTATAAGTGATTTATATGATCTCATGGTCATAAGGACTAGGTAACTATGTATCGAAAGCTTATAGCAAATAACTTAATGATGAGATCTTATGCTACGCTTAAATGGGTGTGTCCATTACATCATTCATATAATGATATAACCTTGTTATTAATAACATCCAATGTTCATGATTATGAAACTAATCATCCATTAATCAACAAGCTAGTTTAAGAGGCATACTAGGGACTTCTTGTTGTCTACATATCACACATGTACTAATGTTTCGGTTAATACAATTCTAGCATGATATATAAACATTTATCATAAACATAAAGATATAAATAATAACCACTTTTATTATTGCCTCTAGGGCATATCTCCTTCAGTCTCCCACTTGCACTAGAGTCAATAATCTAGATTACATTGTAATATACCTAACACCCATGGCATCTGGTGTTGGTCATGCTTTGCCCTAGGGAGAGCTTTAGTCAACGGATCTGCTACATTCAGATCAGTGTGTACTTTGCAAATCTTTACTTCTCCATCTTCGATGTACTCGCGAATCGAGTGGTAACGCAGCTTGATATGCTTCAGCCTCTTGTGTGACCTTGGCTCTTGTGCATTGGCGATGGCACCCATGTTATCACAATAAATGATTAATGGGTCCAATGCACTAGGAACCACACCGAGCTCTACAATGAACCTCTTCATCCATACCGCTTCTGATGAAGCCTCTGAAGCCGCTATGTACTTTGAAGACTTCGCCACCGTGCACTGCTTCGCTTGCCCAGCTTACTGCAGCACCATTCAATATAAACACGTACCCAGATTGTGACTTAGAGTCATCAGGATCGGTGTTCCAACTTGCATCGGTGTAACTTGTTACAACGAGCTCTTGGTCACCTCCATAACAAAGAAACATATCCTTAGTTCTTTTCAAGTACTTCAGGATATTCTTGACCGCTGTCCAGTGTTCCATTCCTGGATCACTTTGATATCTGCTAGTCAAACTAACAGCATGCGCTTGTTATCACCAGATTTTGGACAAATCCAGAGGTGGGCCGGGCTTGGAAGATTACACGTGGAAGATTTCTAAAGCGGCCTGACACGAAGGGTTTGGGCTGAATTGCCCGTGTATCTTTAGTTAGTAGTTTATTATCTTAGATGAAAGTTAGAGTTTGTATCGTGCACGGTTTAGTAATGCATTAGAAAGTCCGCTGGACTATAAATATGTATCTAGGGTTTATGGAATAAACAACAACTCACGTTCAACCCCAAAACAAACCAATCTCGGCGCATCGCCAACTCCTTCGTCTCGAGGGTTTCTATCGGTAAGCGACATGCTGCCTAGATCGCATCTTGCGATCTAGGCAGCACAAGCTCCACGTTGTTCATGCGTTGCTCGTACTGAAGCGCTTTTGATGGCGAGCAACGTAGTTATCATTAGATGTGTTAGGGTTAGCATTGTTCTTCGTTTAAGCATGCTTACGTAGTGCAACCCTTGCATATCTAGCCGCCCTCACGCCTATCTCAGGGGTGGGGGCGGCACCCCGCTTGATCATTATTTAGTAGATCTGATCCGTTACGATTGCTCCTTGTTCTACAAGGATTAGTTTAACATCTGCAATAGTTAGGCCTTACAAAGGGGGGAGGATCCAGTGGCACGTAGGGTGGCGTTCGCAAGTCCTAAACGGGATGTTCCGAGGATCAACTTCACGTTGGTTTTTAGGCCTTGTTTAGGATCGGCTTACGAGCACCGTGCGTGGCCGCGAGGCCCAACCTGGAGTAGGATGATCCGATTATGCGGTGAAAACCCTAAATCGTCGTAGATCTCATTAGCTTCATCTTGATCAAGCAGGACCACCAAGTATTCGTGCACCCCGTACGAATCATGGGTGGATCGGCTCTTTGAGCCGATTCACAGGATAACCTGAGAGCCGATCGAGGCTCGTATTTAATGTTTACATGTATGCCCTCAGAAACTAAGCGAGGCATCCCCATCACCTTCCGACAGTGCATAGGTCAGTGGCACGCCCTGCACTTCGCGCCGCGTGTGACCAAGAGCATTGCGGGCCGTCGCCGGAGGGGTCTCAGCCAGCCGCAGCTCTAGGCTCTTCCCCGGCTCTACGGTGTTGACAAGGCTGCCCGCCGGTGGGTTTTGGCAGTCAACACATTCTCGCACGCGGTGGGACAATCGTGTATCAATCACATCGCCATCTACATCTGAGATGGCGGACGGCACGCCAGTCACCTACGAGGATCCACCGACGACCTCAAGAAGCAATACAACGAGATCAAGGCCACCCTCGAAGCCGACCTCATCGGCTCTTTTCAAGAACCCGCTCCCATGGCATCAGATGGAAGGGGTTCTCACCGCAAGGTGCGCTCGATGGGATAGACCTCTCTACCCCGTCGGAGGAACGTACCAGGGGTCTGCGGCAGGAGATCAACTACCTGGTGGCTCACTCACTACACCGCCACTCTGAGAACTTGGTCAACGTGTTGGAGCGTGTCGCTCTGCGCGTGATCCAGGAGATCATGAGGTACTCGCCGTCAGGACCAGCTCTCGGGACGCATCAAGGAGAGTTGCCACTCAGTCCCGCCCACCGCTGTATGCTGGCAGCACCTGCTGAAGTGCCGACTACACCGGCATTCCTCGTCTACAGGATTGGTGGCGACCCTAGTGACTACCAGTTCTTAATGGAGGCGCCTAAGGAGATCCCTCATGGATACGCGTGCATGTATGTGCCGGATTGTGGTGATTGGGCACTCACAAACCAGGCCACAACATCGGGGACTCCGGCGAAGACAGGAGGAACGTCGGCGACAGAGCAGACATGGCTAACTAAATACGCCACACCGACGAAACTCCCGAGCCCAGCTCCTGCAGTTGGCTCAGAGCTGGAAAAGCAAACATGGCTGGCTAAGTACGCCACCCCGGCGAATCTTCAGAGTGCAACTCCTACGGCCAGCACAGCGGATCGATCGACCATACTGAGAGACAGTTCGGCATGATGCCGAAAAGAAGGGCGATCGGCTATTCCAAGCCGTACCCCACGATTACGAGATGATCCCGCTGCCACCTAAATATCGGCTCCCGACTTCTCCAAATTCAGTGGATCAGATGGCTCCAGCTCCATCGAGCACGTCAGCCGATATTTGGCTCAACTAGGACCGGCTTCAGTGTCGGATCAGCTACGCGTGAGGCTCTTTTCACAGTCCCTCACGGGATCGGCTTTTGGATGGTACACCTCTTTGCCAGCAAACTCCATCCGGTCTTGGAAGCAATTGGAAGAACAGTTCCATATGCAATACCATTCGAAGCTTCCGAGTCCGCATTGCCGATCTAGCACAACTACGCCAGAAGCGCGGGGAAACGGTGACAGAGTACATCCAGCGCTTCAGGAATCTTAGGAACCGATGTTATTCGGTTCGTATAACTGAAAAGGAAGCAGTCGAGTTAGCAGTGGCAGGCCTTGCAACACAGCTCAAGGACATGGCCTCCCAAGCAGATTATCCCTCGTTGGCGCACATGGTTCGAAACTATCGGCATATGAACAGCGCCACCCCGACCATACCAAGACAAGTTCAAGCGCGCAGTAGTTATGGTCGATACAGAGAAGATGAAGTGCCTGCGGGAGACCAAGAAATAGCAGTGGCTGAGTGGACACGGGAGGAACCCCCGTGGCCACAAATGGGTAAAGCCACCAGGGCCGCCCAGGGGATTTGATTTTGACGTGACCAAGACTGAACAAATCTTCGACCTCCTGCTCAAGGAGAAGCAGTTGACGATTCCCGAAGGTCTCAAGTTCCCCACGGCGAAAGAGCTAAACGGAAAGCCGTACTGCAAATTCCACAACTCGCTTTCCCATGCCACCAACGACTGCCGGGTGTGGCGTCAGCACATCCAAGCGGCGATAGAGAAGGGGCGGCTAATTTTCAACCAGTACGCCATGAAGGTCGACACCCAACCCTTCCCCGCCGTTAACATGGTAGAAATCACCTACCCTGAAGGTTGCCAGCCGGGTCCCTCGTTCAGCATCAACATGGTAGGACCTGGAAACCACTCGCAAAGATGGAGATGAGGGCAGTGCTCTCATAGCAAGGATAAGAGGAGGCCGCTCCACGCGATCGGCTCCGTCATGATGGCAAGCGCTATGTCACCGAGGGAGAGGTGAAGAATATAAGATATCAGCGACCCTCTCCGATCACCTCCTCAACAAATATGTGAGTCAGTATGACCAACGCCGACCCAATTGTGATAGAGGAGATCGTCTAGAGAAGCCGAAGATATCGTCGGCAGGATCGCGATGAGGAGGAGCACGAGCGCTGTGCCACGGAAGCATCAAGGGAGCAAGATGACAACGCCAGACATTGGGACTGCCCCTTCTTCAGACACTGCTGGGATTCAGGAATGAGCCGATTGCCCACAATCGGCAATTGCCCAGAATGCAACAATAAAAAGAAGGAGGCAGCCAACGTGTCTGTGTTCGAGCGCCTAGGGCCTCTCCCGCCACAAAGCAAACGCGCTGAGTCACCTCGTTGGGCAGATCTTGAGGTTTCAGAAGACGAGGGAGAAGTGGAAGAAGAGACAGTACCACCGGCCCAGGTGGTGCCCTGACGGACTCAGCCGTTCCCAAAGCGCGAGGTTCAGCGATTGCGCGGCCTGGAGGAAGCCGAAAGGTTGTACTGCATATGCTAAGGAAGGCACAAATGATCTGGTGCAAAGGTTCAGCGAACCCTGGATGAAGAGGGTCGTCCACGGAAAATGGAGTGGCGCCCCAAACAGAGGAAAGCCGATGATGAGACATCGGCGGCACAAACATGGTACTCGTCTTGCCGACAGAGCTTAGCGCTCCACGACTCTACGGAGCACTCAAGGTGGACGACAGCAAGCGCATCAAGTCAGAGGTTGGGTTGGTTTTATCCAGCCTGACCAAGTAGCAAGATCAAACCAATGAGCAAACCAGGAGAGGCTGATCCTTGTGATCGGCCCCAAAAATTATGAAGGGAACTTACAAAACCTTCAACGAGCAAGCAACGTGGAGGCCGATTCCAGCAATCGGCCAAAATTATCCTCACCCACCATTCTGCCTGGGTTCAACATGTTATCCAACAGAGCCGATACCATCAATTTTCTTGACAGAATCGGCTCGGGGGGGCACCCAGGTAGATAAAATACGAGGATATGCAACGGAAGCATCTCATCTCCTGGTGATGGGTATTGGAATATGGGGGCCGATGCACAGGTCGGCCGTAAAAAAAAAAATATATAAAAAGAGCCGATGCAGCAGGCATCGACTTAAGGATATGAAAGCCGATGCATGGCCATCGACTCAAGAGGAGTAACTGTTACGATCAGAGGGTCAATGGAGCACAAAGGGAGATTTTTTATGAAGGAACTCCTCAATGAAGCAGTTTAGAAGCTCAGATCCTCTCTTCAAGAACAATGCCAGGAGCAGCATGGGCGTGCGGATCAGGTCAAGGATGGATTGCATCAAGTCCACCAAAGGAAAGGAGCCTATCTGGCCGGCAGGAACTGAAGAAACTCGGGGGCAGCTCGCCTTGAAGGCTCTCTGCTTTGGGAAGCCGATTTATATTCAAATCGGCTAGCTCGGCATAAGAAGCTCCCTCAGACATGATCGAGCCCAGGTCCATACAGCTCTGTTTTGCCTCGGCTAAGACTCGGGGGGCAACAAGCCTGGAAGATGCCCTGTTTTTAAGAGCCGATTAGAGTCACCTCGGCTGCGGCTGCATCATGATCGTCTCAGGGAGGAACTGGGAAGGAAAAGCCGTCGTCTAGTACAGGGCTTGGACTGTGCTGTTGCTGCAAGAAAAGGAAAGGGACTGGATTCTCAAAATAGCCGATGAGTTGTTGTCGGCTAAGGAATTGCGAAGAATTTTGGTCAGATATCTAATCGCAGCCTAAAAATTGAGAAGCTCTTAGCATACGAGCTAATTAGAATCCGGTTTTCTCGGCGTTCAAAAGGAAAGAAGTCCGACGCGTTACTATCGGTCTTAGCATGACAAACGGAAGGAATGAAATTGGAGCGATTAAAGGATGAATGGAAAGAACAATTTCATTAATTCCAAGGAGCGGCTTTACAAGAAAGAGCCGATGGCTCTCAAAAGAGGGATCTGATGCCTAGTGCACTGCTACTACTAGTCCTATACTACTAGTCGTCGCTGTCCTCGTCATCGCGCCGTCGACGTCGTCGGCGCTCCCAGGGAGCTCCTCGTCGTCGCTCCAGCCCTTGGCCGGGGCCTCTTCCTCCTCGTCATCATCATCATCCTCGCTGTCCGCCCAGGAGCGGAAGCGCTTGGTCGGCGGATACCCGATGGAGGAGGAGGAGTCATCCTCCTCCTCTTCCTCTTCGTCATCATCTTCGTCCTCGCTGTCCGCCCATATGCGGGGGCTTCTTCGGCGGGAGCTTGGCGGAGGGGAGGCCTTGGCCTTCGCTGCTCCTCCTTCTTTCTCCTCCTTGTCGGAGGAGAAGGGATTCACTGCGGGGTGGAGGCTGTCCTCGTTCTTCTTCTTCGGCGAAGATTGGGGGAAGAGTTTTGAGAAGGAAGAGGAAGAGGAAGACATTGTTACAGGAGGAGAGGGTTTTTTGGTGCCGATGGCTGGGGCAGAACAGAGAATAAAAAGAGCTAACCGGTCGGCACGGTTAAATAATGAGAAATCTGGTGGGGGTGTGATGCTTTTACAGTTTCCAAGGAGTCAATGCCAAAGCTATCAGAATTTGCAGAGAAGCTGAGAAGACTAGGCATAATGATGACGGATGCTGCAACGGCTCTGCTCTGCTACGACATGACCCTTCGAAGGGGAAGCATAATGATTTTGGAAATATTATTTCCAAAACCAGGGGGCATGTGTTATCACCAGATTTTGGACAAATCCAGAGGTGGGCCGGGCTTGGAAGATTACACGTGGAAGATTTCTAAAGCGGCCTGACACGAAGGGTTTGGGCTGAATTGCCCGTGTATCTTTAGTTAGTAGTTTATTATCTTAGATGAAAGTTAGAGTTTGTATCGTGCACGGTTTAGTGCACGCCCGCATTAGAAAGTCCGCTGGACTATAAATATGTATCTAGGGTTTATGGAATAAACAACAACTCACGTTCAACCCCAAAACAAACCAATCTCGGCGCATCGCCAACTCCTTCGTCTCGAGGGTTTCTATCGGTAGCGACATGCTGCCTAGATCGCATCTTGCGATCTAGGCAGCAAGCCCCACGTTGTTCATGCGTTGCTCGTACTGAAGCGCTTTTGATGGCGAGCAACGTAGTTATCATTAGATGTGTTAGGGTTAGCATTGTTCTTCGTTTAAGCATGCTTACGTAGTGCAACCCTTGCATATCTAGCCGCCCTCACGCCTGTCTCAGGTGGGGGCGGCACCCCGCTTGATCATTATTTAGTAGATCTGATCCGTTACGATTGCTCCTTGTTCTACAAGGATTAGTTTAATATCTCTGCAATAGTTAGGCCTTACAAAGGGGGGAGGATCCAGTGGCACGTAGGGTGGCGTTCGCAAGTCCTAAACGGGATGTTCCGAGGATCAACTTCACGTTGGTTTTTAGGCCTTGTTTAGGATCGGCTTACGAGCACCGTGTGTGGCCGCGAGGCCCAACCTGGAGTAGGATGATCCGATTATGCGGTGAAAACCCTAAATCGTCGTAGATCTCATTAGCTTCATCTTGATCAAGCAGGACCACCAAGTATTCGTGCACCCCGTACGAATCATGGGTGGATCGGCTCTTTGAGCCGATTCACAGATAACGAGAGCCGATCGAGGCTCGTATTTAATGTTTACATGTATGCCCAGGAAACTAAGCGAGGCATCCCCATCACCTCCCGACCGGGTATAGGTCAGGTGGCACGCCCTTGCACTTCGCATCGCCGCGTGTGACCGAGAAGAGCATTGCGGGCCGTCGCTCGGAGGGTCTCAGCCAGCCGCAGCTCTAGGCTCTTCCCGGCTCTACGGTGTTGACAAGGCCGCTGCCCGCCGGTGGGTTTTGGCAGTCAACAGCGCTATATCCGGTCTTGTACATAGCATGGCATACATAATAGAGCCTACTGCCGAAGCATAGGGGATTTGATTCATCCTTTCTCTTTCTTCTGCCGTAGCCGGTCCTTGAGTCTTACTCAAGACCTTGCCTGGTAACATAGGTAAAAACCCTTTCTTACTTTCGTCCATTCTAAACTTCTTTAGAATCTTGTCCAGGTATGTACTCTGTGATAGCCCTATTAGGCGTCTTGATCTATCTCTATAAATCTTGATGCCTAATATATATGATGCTTCACCAAGGTCTTTCATTGAAAAACTGTTATTCAAATAACCTTTTACACCTGCTTAATAGTTCTATATCATTCCCGATCAATAATATGTCATCTACATATAATATCGGGAATGCTACAGAGCTCCCACTCACTTTCTTGTAAATACAGGCCTCTCCATGACACTGTATAAACCCGAAGTCTTTGATCACCTTATCAAAACGTCGGTTCCAACTTCTCGATGCTTGCTTCAGTCCATAGATTGAACGCTGAAGTTTGCATACTTTGTCAGCATTTTTAGGATCAACAAAACCTTTGGGTTGTACCATATACAACTCTTCCTCAATGTCTCCATTAAGGAACGCCGTTTTGACATCCATCTGCCAAATCTCATAATCGAAAAATGCAGCTATTGCTAACAAAATCCTCACAGATTTTAGCTTCGCTACGGGTGAGAAAGTCTCATCGTAGTCAATTCCTTGAATTTGTCGGAAACCCTTTGCGACAAGTCGAGCTTTATAGACAGTAATATTACCATCAGCATCTGTTTTTCTCTTGAAGATCCATTTATTTTCGACAGCCTTTCGGCTATCAGGTAAGTCTACCAAAGTCCATACTTTGTTATCATACATGGATCCCATTTCGGATTTCATGGCCTCTTGCCATTTGTTGGAATCTGGGCTCATCATCGCTTCTTCATACGTCGCAGGGTCCTCATCATTGTTATCCACAATCATGACATTTAGACAAGGATCATACCAATCAGGAGTGGCACGTTCCCTTGTCGATCTGCGAGGTTCAGTAGTTTCCTCGTTCGAAGTTTCATGATCATTATCATTAGCTTCCTCTGTTGCCGGTGTAGGCGGTACAGGTACATCTTCCGGTACTGCGCTACTCTGATCAACGAGTATAGATTCATTAATCTCATCGAGTTCTACTTTTCTTCCAGTCACTTCTTTAGTGAGAAATTCTTTCTCAAGAAAGGTTCCGTTCTTAGCAACAAAGATTTTGCCTTCGGATCTGTGATAGAAAGTGTACCCTATAGTTTCCTTAGGGTATCCTATGAAGACGCATTTCTCCGCTTTGGGTTCTAGCTTGTCCGGTTGTAACTTTTTTACATAGGCTTCGCAACCCCAAACTTTAAGGAACGACAGCTTAGGTTTCTTATTAAACCATAATTCATACGGTGTCGTTTCTACGGATTTTGATGGTGCTCTATTTAAAGTGAATGCGGCTGTCTCTAATGCATAACTCCAAAATGATAACGGCAAATCGGTAAGAGACATCATAGAACGAACCATATCTAAGAGAGTTCGATTACGACGTTCGGACACCGTTTCGTTGTGGTGTTCCCGGCGGTGTCAATTGTGAAAGTATTCCGCATTTCTTTAAATGCATGCCAAACTCATAACTTAGATATTCACCTCCGCGATCAGATCGTAGAAATTTAATCTTCTTGTTACGTTGATTTTCTACTTCACTTTGGAATTCCTTAAACTTCTCAAAAGTTTCGGATTTATGTTTCATGAAATAGATATACTCATATCTACTCAGATCATCTGTGAAGGTTAGAACATAACGATAACCACCGCGCGATGCTACACTCATTGGTCCGCACACATCGGTATGTATGATTTCCAATAAGTCAGTAGCTCGCTCCATCATACCAGAAAATGGAGTCTTAGTCATTTTTCCCATTAGACATGCTTCACATCTATCAAGTGACTCAAAGTCAAGTGATTCAAGTAATCCATCGGTATGGAGTTTCTTCATGCGTTTCACTCCAATATGACCAAGACGACAGTGCCACATATAAGTAGAATTATCATTCAATTTAATTCGCTTAGCATCAATGTTATGTATATGCGTATCACTACTATCGAGATCTAAAAGAAATAAGCCATTCTTTTGTGGTGCTCGACCATAAAAGATATTATTCATAAAAATAGAACAACCATTATTCTCAGACTTGAATGAATAACCGTCTTGCATTAAACAAGATCCAGATATAATGTTCATGCTCAACGCGGTACATAATAACAATTATTTAGGCTTAAAACTAATCCCGAAGGTAGATGTAGAGGAAGTGTGCCGATTGCGATCACATTGACCTTGGATCCGTTTCCAACGCGCATCGTCACTTCATCTTTCAGCAGTTGTCGTTTATTCTTTAGTTCCTGTTTCGAGTTACAAATATGAGCAACCGAACCAGTATCAAATACCCAGGTACTAGAACGAGAACTAGTGAGATAAACATCTATAACATGTATATCGGATATACCTTCTTTCTTCTTCTTGACAAGGCCGCTCTTCAGATCCGCCAAATACTTGGAGCAATTACGCTTCCAGTGTCCCTTCTCCTTGCAGTAATAGCACTCAGCATCAGGCTTAGGGCCGTTCTTAGGTTTCATAGGAGGCGTGGCAGCTTTCTTGCCACCCTTCTTGAATTTTCCCTTAGACTTGCCCTGTTTCTTGAAGCCGGTGGTCTTGTTGACCATCAACACTTGGTGCTCTTTCTTGATCTCAATCTCAGCAGCTTTTAGCATGCCAAAGAGTTCAGGTAACTCCTTGTTCATGTTCTGCATATTGTAGTTCATCACAAAGTTCTTATAACTTGGTGGCAGTGATTGAAGGACACGATTAATCCCCAGTCTGTTAGGAATCACTATTCCCAAGTCACTGAGTTTCTTCGCATGCCCGGTCATGGCGAGCATGTGCTCACTAATGGAGCTGCCTTCTTCCATCATACAGCTGAAGAAATGTTTCGATGCTTCATAGCATTCCACGGCCGCATGAGTCTCAAAAATAGCTTTCAGCTCATTCATCAACTCATGAGGATCGTGGTGCTCAAAACGTTTTTGAAGATCGGATTCCAGACTGCACAGGATGGCACACTGAACTTGAGAGTACCGAGTTTCCGAGTCTCGTAAACAGCTTTTACTTCATCGGTTTCGGTTCTGCAGGAGGGTCACCTAGCGGTGCATCAAGCACATATTGCAGATTTCCGCCGAGAGGAAGATCCTCACATGACGGAACCAGTCGGTGAAGTTGCTACCGTTGCTCTTAAGCTTTTCTTTCTCTAGGAACTGGTTAAAATTGATTGAGGACGCCATCTCTACAACATATATTTGCAATAGTTTAGACTAAGTTTATGACAAATTGAGTTCAAATTTTAATTCAACATAATTAAAAATCTAGGTGAACTCCCACTCAAAACAATATCCCTCGCATTGTCTTAGTGATCACACGAACCAAATCCATCGCACCTCAAATCGATCATCACGAGAAAAGGTGTAATTTCAATGGCGAACACTCAAAGTGTTCATCATATCAATCATATGATTCATGCTCTACCTTTCGGTATCACGTGTTCCGAGACCATGTCTGTACATGCTAGGCTCGTCAAGGCCACCTTAGTATCCGCATGTGCAAAAACTGTCTTGCACCCGTTGTAAGTACTTATCGAATCTATCACACCCGATCATCACGAGATGCTTCGAAACGATAAGACTTGATAACGGTGCTACTAAGGATGAACACTTTATTATCTTGAGATTTTAGTGAGGGATCATCTTATAATGCTACCGTCGCGATCTAAGCAAAATAAGATGCATAATAGGATTAACATCACATGCAGTTCATATGTGATATGATATGGCCCTTTTGTCTTTGCGCCTTTGATCTTCATCTCCAAAGCACGGACATGATCTCCATCATCTTCGGGCATGATCTCCATCATCGTCGGCGAAGCACCAAGGTCAATGGCGCCGTCTTCATGATTGTCCTCCATGTAGCAACTATTACAACTACTTTGAAATACTACTCAACATGAAATTTAAAGACAACCATAAGGCTCCTGCGGTTGCCACAATACAATAATGATCATCTCATACATATTCATCATCACATTATGGCCATATCACATCACCAAACCCTGCAAAAACAAGTTAGACGCTCTCTAATTTGGTTTGCATATTTTACGTGGTTTAGGGTTTTCGATATAGATCTAATCTACCTACGAACATGAACCACAACGTTGATACTAATGTTGTCAATAGAAGAGTAAATTGAATCTTTACTATAGTAGGAGAGACAGACACCCGCAAAGCCTCTTATGCAATACAAGTTGCATGTCGAACGAGGAACAAGTCTCATGAACGCGGTCATGTAAAGTTAGTCCGAGCCGCTTCATCCCACTATGCCATAAAGATGCAAAGTACTCAACTAAAGATAACAAGAGCATCAACGCCCACAAACCATTGTGTTCTACTCGTGCAACCATCTATGCATAGACACGGCTCTGATACCACTGTAGGATAACGTTGCATAGAAAACAAAAATTTTCCTACCGCGAACACGCAATCCAAGCCAAGATGCAATCTAGAAGACGGTAGCAACGAGGGGTATCGAGTCTCACCCTTGAAGAGATTCCAAAGCCTACAAGATGAGGCTCTTGTTGCTGCGGTAGACGTTCACTTGCCGCTTGCAAAAGCGCGTAGAAGATCTTGATCACGATTGGTTCCGGCGCCACGAACGGGCAGCACCTCCGTACTCGGTCACACGTTCGGTTGTTGATGAAGACGACGTCCACCTCCCGTTCCAGCGGGCAGCGGAAGTAGTAGCTCCTCTTGAATCCGACAGCACGACGGCGTGGTGTCGGTGGTGGTGTAGAAGTCCGGTGGAGCTTCGCTAAGCTATGCGGGCAATATGGAGTGGAGGAGCAAAGCTAGGGTTTGGGAGGGGGTGGCCGGCCACTCAAGGGGGCGGCCAGCTTATGGTCTTGGGGTGGCCGGCCCCCTCCCTTGGCCCCTTATTATATAGGTGGATCCCAAGTGTTGGTGTCCAAGTCTTCGAATAAGACCCGAAACCAAAACCTTCCATAGGAGAGGGCAAACCTAGCCCAACTAGGACTCCCACCCAAAAGTGGGATTCCCACCTCCCATGTGGGGGTGGCCGGCCCCCTATGGTGGAGTCCACTTGGGACTCCACCCCATCTAGGGCTGGCCGGCCATGGAGGTGGAGTCCCTTGTGGACTCCACCTTCCTTGGTGGTTTCTTCCGGACTTTTCTAGAACCTTCTAGAACCTTCCGCGACATTTTATTTCACATAAAATGACATCCTATATATGAATCTTATTCTTCGGACCATTCCGGAACTCCTCGTGATGTCCGGGATCTCATCCGGGACTCCGAACAAATATTCGAACTCCATTCCATAATTCAAGTACTACCATTTCAACATCCAACTTTAAGTGTGTCACCCTACGGTTCGAGAACTATGCGGACATGGTTGAGTACTCACTCCGACCAATAACCAATAGCGGGATCTGGAGATCCATAATGGCTCCCACATATTCAACGATGACTTTAGTGATCGAATGAACCATTCACATATATTACCAATTCCCTTTGTCTCGCGATATTTTACTTGTCCGAGGTTTGATCTTCGGTATCACTCTATACCTTGTTCAACCTCGTCTCCTGACAAGTACTCTTTACTCGTACCGTGGTATGTGGTCTCTTATGAACTCATTCATATGCTTGCAAGACATTAGACGACATTCCACCGAGAGGGCCAGAGTATATCTATCCGTCATCGGGATGGACAAATCCCACTGTTGATCCATATGCCTCAACTCATACTTTCCGGATACTTAATCCCACCTTTATAGCCACCCATTTACGCAGTGGTGTTTGGTGTAATCAAAGTACCTTTCCGGTATAAGTGATTTATATGATCTCATGGTCATAAGGACTAGGTAACTATGTATCGAAAGCTTATAGCAAATAACTTAATGATGAGATCTTATGCTACGCTTAAATGGGTGTGTCCATTACATCATTCATATAATGATATAACCTTGTTATTAATAACATCCAATGTTCATGATTATGAAACTAATCATCCATTAATCAACAAGCTAGTTTAAGAGGCATACTAGGGACTTCTTGTTGTCTACATATCACACATGTACTAATGTTTCGGTTAATACAATTCTAGCATGATATATAAACATTTATCATAAACATAAAGATATAAATAATAACCACTTTTATTATTGCCTCTAGGGCATATCTCCTTCAGTAGCCTCCGATGCACCGGTGGCGGCGACGTCCGTTGAGGGGACAACGTCGAAGAGGGAGGCGTCGCGCTTGGAGCCGACGGCACCGTCGACGATGGGATTGGCATTCTCCTTGTCCATCTCGCCGGCAGAGGAGAGGGAGAGGGAGAGGGTTTTGCTTTGGGAAGATGATGGAGGATGATGGACGGTGAGAGGCGGTGATACGTCTCCAACGTATCTATAATTTCTTATGTTCCATGCTAGTTTTATGACAATACCTACATGTTTTGTTCACACTTTATATCGTTTTGATGCGTTTTCCGAAACTAACCTATTGACAAGATGCCGAAGTGCCAGTTCCTGTTTTCTGTTGTTTTTGGTTTCAGAAATCCTTTTAAGGAAATATTCTCGGAATTGGACGAAATCAACGCCCAGCATCTTAGAATTCCACGAAGCTTCCAGAACACCCGAGAGGGACCAGAGGAGGGCCACAGGGCCACCAGACAGTAGGGCGGCGCGGCCAAGGAGCCAGGCGCGCCCCCTGTTGTGTGGCGCCCCCGTAACCCTTCCGACTCCGCCTCTTCGCCTATAAGAAGCCCCCTGACCTAAATCTTCGA
Source organism: Lolium multiflorum (assembly GCA_030979885.1). NCBI lineage: Eukaryota > Viridiplantae > Streptophyta > Magnoliopsida > Poales > Poaceae > Lolium > Lolium multiflorum. The sequence goes on along the minus strand of CM061747.1, from coordinate 211,404,863 downwards.
GACGGATTGAAAAAGCCACGGTACGAGAAACCTTCCAGAGTCGCCGCCATCGCGAAGCCAAGATCTGGGGGACAGGAGTCTCTATTCCGGCACGCCGCCGGGACGGGGAAGTGCCCCCGGAAGGCTTCTCCATCGACACAACCGCCATCTTCATCAACGCTGCTGTCTCCCATGAGGAGGGATTAGTTCTCCATCGAGGCTAAGGGCTGTACCGGTAGCTATGTGGTTAATCTCTCTCCTATGTACTTCAATACAATGATCTCATGAGCTGCCTTACATGATTGAGATTCATATGAGCTTTGTATCACTATTAGTCTATGTGCTACTCTTGTGATGTTATTAAAGTAGTCTATTCCTCCTTCACGGTGTAATGGTGACAGTGTGTGCATCGTGTAGTTCTTGGCGTAGGCTATGATCATAATCTCTTGTAGGTTATGGAGTTAATTATTACTATGATAGTATTGATGTGATTCATTCCCCCTTCATAGTGTAAAGGTGAAAGTGTGTATGCTATGTTAGTACTCGGTTTAAATTGCAAAGATCTATTATGCTCTAAGGTTACTTAAATATGAATGCCGAATGTTGTGGAGCTTGTTAACTCCGGCATTGAGGTGCTCTTGTAGCCCTACACAACGAATGGTGTTTATTATCAAACAAGAGTATATGTAGCACAAAGGAAGAGAACTTATTTATTATGTGATCAATGTTGAGAGTGTCCACTAGTGAAAGTATGATCCCTAGGCCTTGTTTCCAAACATCGAATCTCCGTTTATTTACTGTTCTGTTGCATGTTTACTCGCTGCCATATTTTATTCAGATTGCTATTACCACTCATATACATCCATACTACTTGTATTTCACTATCTCTTCGCCGAACTAGTGCACCTATACATCTGACAAGTGTATTAGGTGTGTTGGGGACACAAGAGACTTCTTGTATCGTGATTGCGGGGTTGCTTGAGAGGGATATCTTTGACCTCTTTCTCCCGAGTTCGATAAACCTTGGGTGATCCACTTAAGGGAAACTTGCTGCTGTTCTACAAACCTCTGCTCTTGGAGGCCCAACACTGTCTACAAGAATAGAAGCACACGTAGACATCAGCGAGTGAGAGTGACAGAGATAGTGGGAGGAGGCGTCTATAAAGGCGAGGGGTGGTTAATGCGACCCGCGTCCTACGCGTCCACCGCTGCACGTCTGCACGTCTTGGACTTCTGCAATGCGACACGCGTCCACGATTGCACGTCTTCGACTGCACCGCGACCCGCGTCTACGCGTCAACAATTGCACGTCTTCCATTTCTGCACCGCAACACGCGTCCTCGAGTCTAACCCTGGAAATTTAGATATACTCAGGTATAACCTCGAGTCACATACTAGCATTTTTTGTGTGCTCAGTTTTCCCCTTAAGTGCTAATACTGGCTAGTGCAATATGCTCAGTTTTACCCTCAAGTGGCTGGTCAACAGACAGTCAACAAATAGGATTAACTAGTTAAATGAGTCATTTAATGTGCAAAAAGTTCCGAAAAATAGTGGCACATACTCATGAAGTCTTTACCACAAATTGCCAGTTCTCAAAACATAGATAAGTCATAGATAAATCAAGTTTTACCACAAATTGCCACTTCTCAAAGGCCTTCTCAAATCACCTAGTAGCTATGAAGGTGCATGGTTTTCCACAATAAGCCCTTCCCAAAACAGCTTTCCCCAAAACATACTTTGTCTAAATGAGGCCATAATTCTCACACTCATGTATATTTGTATTGCAAATAGTTTGAGGTAGGCCAAGATGTGTTTCATTGTACAAAACACGCATTTTCCATTTTTTAAATCTCATATTTGAATCCCTTAGTCTGTTTATTACTCAGGTGCCCTTGGTTTCTTGATACTACTCAGTTTTGCCCTCTCCCTCCACAAATTCTCGCAGACGTGCAACATTGCCCTGATTGGTCTAGCCCATGTCACGCGGATCGTGCCCGCCGACCGTTGATCGTATGATCTAACGGGCAGGATAACCCCTCTCTCTCTCTGTCGGCGGTTACCTTCCACTCTCTAAGTATGCTAAAGGGCGGTTTTATGTATTCATTTTCACGCGCTAAAAATTATAAACTCTTTTAGGCATTACTTTTCACGCAAAAAATGATAAGCCATCACCGATTTGTTGTAGCCATTAATTTTGACGCAAAAAATGATAAACCATCACCGATTTGTTGTAGCCATTAATTTTCATGAAAAAAATGATAAACCATCACCGATTTGTTGTAGCCATTAATTTTCACGCAAAAAAATGATAAACCATCACCAATTTGTTGTAGCCATTAATTTTCACGAAAAAAATAATAAATCATCACCGATTTGTTGTAGCCATTAATTTTCACGCAAAAAATGATAAACCATCACCGATTTGTTGTCGCCATTAATTTTCACGCAAAAATGATAAACCATCACCGATTTGTTGTAGCCATTAATTTTCACGAAAAAAAATGATAAACCATCACCGATTTGTTGTATCCATTACTTTTCACGCAAAAAATCTACCTATCTTTGTATAGAAGATCGTCTGTATGATTTTGAGGTCATTTAGAGAAGGTAGAAAAAATCCCTTTTGAGAAGGTCGAAAAAACATAACTTGTTACAAAAGCTGGTTTCAGTGAGACCTAACCAAATTTGGCATACATGATGCCATATCTATAACAACAAGGAATATCTAAAGGGAAAGTTTCACAAAATTTGAAATTTAGGGCGAAAATGATGCCATACATTATGCCATAACTTGTTACAAAATCTGAAAATCAATTGGGTATTATAAAGGGAAATAAAAAGTTCGAAAAATGTAAAAACGAAACAATCTATCTATCTATGTATAGAAGATCAGCTGTATGAAATTTGAGGTCATTTAGAGAATGTAGAAAAAATCACCTTGTTATAAAAGCTGGTTTCAGTGAGACGAAACGGCATGCGTTTAAGCAAAGTGATTTTTTCGAACATCTCCAAATGACCCTAAATTTGCCATACATGATGCCATACGTGTAACAACAAGGAACCATATCTAAAAAGTGTCAAAAAAGTTTGCCCAGCCGTATAGCTCTATCAAAAAGAACCTCACCATGGCGCTAGTATAATTTTGGGCTTAGTTACAAACTTTCGTTAACTAACCTTCAACACGAAACTTGTTTCAAATCACTTTTGGCGTACAAGAAACAAATCCCACCTTGATTCGAGCACCACAGCCTCCAAACGATGCCGATGCCGATATCGGTATGGTTAGAACGACTATGCTCGCCGCCACTGCTAGGTCACCGTCGGGATGCACCGTCAATCCCGTCCCCTCATTCGATCACTGACACACCAGAGATACCGCCGAGGCCAATGCCGAATGTACATGCTGATGCCAATGCCGAACATGCATGCACGCTGCTGTGGGCACGGCCAAGCCGCCCCGCTATGCTGGACGCCACAGACCACCGCGAGGTCATTCCCTTCGCCACCACACTCTTCTAGCACTCATCTATACACGCCAGAAAGGAGAGACACTAGTTTTCTCTACATTGCTCGCGTTCGTGTCGGACACGGTCAGTCAAAGTTTTGAGGTAGTCGTCGATGTCGTCGACCATTTCTTCTCTTCTTTGCATGGTTAAACGCGTCTAGTTCATATCTATCTAGTGCGTCTGGTCTCGCCTCATGCAGTTCTTTGTGGACGTCGATCTCATCTCGGCACCCCGCATGCCACCTCCTCCGTGCCATCGCTGTAGAGCTCCGTTTAAAAATCTATTCCTGCCCGTGTATTGCCCCTTGTATCAGCGCCATGGCCCACTTGTCATTCGATATACCGAAGCCCCACTCGTGCGCGTTTTTGTCAGGGATACACCGATGCTTACGGTCAAACAAAGAGGGATGGTCTGACATGTCTTTGCGGACTCTACGTGGCCCCACTAGTCAGAAGATAACGGTCAACCGTCGGGCAACCGGCCGTTACAGCCCCTGTGATGGTTTCAGACAAGGTCTTGGGAAAAACTGAGGAAAAACTAAGGAGCTGGGGAAAACTGAGCACAACTAAGGAACCGAGGGCACGAAAATAGAAATCCCTTTTTAGTTTTGGTTGCCTGTAACTTCAAGCCATGAATTTGAAAGGCAAAAGATCCCTCAGGACGCAAGGTAAAGAAAATGTCGACGGCAAATCCGTATCAAGACGCACGGTAAAGCCGCCGAACACGATAAAACACAAAAGGCATCGCCGTGCATCTCCCTTTGTCGTGAGGGAAAAAAGCAAGCCTTTGCCTAGTAGGGCACGGCAAAGAACAAAAGCAAGCCTTTGCCTAGTGTAAGCGCACGGCAAAGATGTAAAAACTGAATTTCTTCTCAGCTCAAAAGGCGTGACGTTGTATAGTTATCAACAAATGAACACTTAGCCTAGAGGCAAGGTTGCATGCTTTCTGTACTCTATGTCCTAGGTTTGAATCCTAGACCGGCTAGTTGGAACTTTTGTTAGATAAAACATGTTTAGCACAAAGAAGCCTTTGCCGTCTATGACATTGCTGTGCATATAGGGCATATTATTTTGTATGTTCACTCGTTTGAGAGACAAGCGTGTGCATTGAGGGTCCGAGACATACAATTTATCATTATGGAGGATGGTCGGGCACCGCGCGAGTGCACAGCCGAGAAAACCTAGAACTTGTGGCCTCTTCAAATTGACTCGAAATATGAACTGAAAAAACACCGAAAAAGGGAGCAACATTTGCTGACTCCAAAAATTATACTCAAAAAAAGGGCAAGAACTAAAAAAAGAATTACTGATTGTGAGCCGTAGTTACGGAGGAACAGCGTGCGTGCATGCATGCTGGAGCACAAAACCGAAATCAGGCAATTGTTGGACTTCAATGATACGGAGTACATCTGATCAAATGTGATGTGATCAGTTGATGAAAGGCCGGTTGGTTCGTGCTTCTACACCTGCGCATGTCCTTGAGGATGGGGAAACTGCTGGTTTGGTGGGTGCGCTCCATAGCCCTGTGCTGGAGGAGGAGGGTACTGCGGGTAGCTCGGCGGCGGGGCCTGGCCGTACCACTGGGGAGGAGACTGCTGCGGGAACTGCGGCTGCCCCATTGCGATCCCGCCTCCTGCCTTGGGCGCGGCGGCGGCGGCGGCGTCCGTCTGCCTGCCGAGCAGGACGTAGGAGGTGATCCCGAGTGCCGTGGCGGCGAGCGTGAGGATGGCCGCCCCGGCGAAGATGCCGTCCTTGAGGATGAAGCACTGCCCGAACGTGTCCGTCTCCCGCAGACCCTCGCCGTTAACCGCCGCGCCATCCACGAACAGCGCGAACGCGATCACCGCCGCTATCCTGCACGTTTCAGTCAGTACTGGTCTGTCAGGCCAGGTCCAGCTAGAGCTTGTTGAATTCTGTCGAACACATTACCATGAGACGACGGCGCAGACAACGCCGATGATCCGGTTCTTCTCGGAGGGCATGGTGCGGGACTTGCAGCATCCGCAGCAGCCGCCGACGGCCGCGAAGATGACCTGGGCAACTACCAGGAAGAGGGCCGCGCAGATCGCGAGTGCCAGCGATGAGTTGCGCGGGTAGTAGCACGCCCCGTCGCCGATCAGCACGTCCGAAGCCTGCGAGAACCCACGGTTCAGCAAGAAAAGACACACACACCCACAGACATGGACATTAACCGAGGATCAGTAGTGACGGTGCATCTTACAGTGAGCTTCGTGCCTTCGGCGGAGAACCCCATGATTGTGCTAAGCAGCCCGAGAGAACCCACCACCGCGACCACGATTTTTGTCGTCTTATCCATTTTCCCGGCCATTGCTCTCGAAGCTCGTGAGTGATGAGTCTCGAGTCACGGTCTTTTTCGGGTTGAAGTCGACTAGCGTAGAGGCAAGCTTATATAGAGAAAACTGGCTGTGAGGGCATCCTACCTCGATCAGCGCGAGGCTACCAACTACGGAAGGGGAAGACTTCTCCCCCGTGCCTTCCTCCCCCGTTGATTGACCAGGATTCGTGAACCAAGCTTATTTTCCTTGATAATTGTTATTTATGAATGAAGTTTTTCTAAAAACACCGGGAAGGTTACTGTTGTGGGCGCACTTTTGATCAAACGAGGACCAAGCAATTAGAACACGATAATATAACATATGGAGTAGATTTAATAACGAGATTTGCCTAACCAGCATGTTCTAAAGGGCATGGCTATGGGGCGCAAAGAACCAACTTGTGGTTGGCTTGTTAGGAGGGTAATGGCACCCGCAGCCCACCAGAATTTAAACCACATGTTTGTCACTTAGGTGTCTCATTAATAGCGTAATATTCTTTAGTGTGAGGCAACGTTTCCGTCAACAGCGAGGTGCGCCTACGGTGACTTCGTCAATCTTAAGAACTGTCGAATGAAATTTCTTTGACTCAGTCTCTCGAAGATGCTCATAGGGGTAGGGTATGCGTGCGTGCGTTTATAGGGGTGAGTGTATGTGCGTATACGTGAGTGTCTACGTTTGTAACGTGTTTAGCAAAAAAAAAAAAATCTATGGGGCACACCTCTCCTTAGTACTGCAACACCAGCTGTCCCGGGTGCACCTCCCCTTCGGTGCATGTTGCTATCTAGTCGTGATGGTTATAACGGTTGGTACCTCCCAAATTATATATGAGGAGAAGCTTATAATTTTCTAACCCAAACCTCTTTTTACAATGAACGCTACCTACAGAAGTGACGTCATCCGTAATGTCATCCATGTGCTAACTTAGTCCACTCACAAAATTATAAAACCAAACTAAAACTTAACTGAAACACGATATTTTTGTAACATATCGAAGTGATGTTAGCAGGTTCAGTTTTTTGCGAGAATGTTTCGCAATATTTTCCATGTATCCGTTTAGTTTCATAAAAGTTTCACTTGTGTTTCAATTATTGGTTTTATATTAGATAAATGTCAAAAGCCTCATCAATCTCAAAGCACTGAGTGAATGGTAGATATGGCTCCTATAGGTTACGTTGCCTTTAAAAACGCCAGGTTCGGTGTGGACTTCATGTTTCCACTGAATAACTGAGCTCCAGTTGGGACAATGTGCTTCTCGTTTCAATTGTATTTGAGGAGACGTCCACTACAAACATAAGGAGATGAAAAATAGTATGCAAAAATTAAGTTTAATATGTATGTGCAATTTGAGTTTTTTTTTGTGCTTAGTATGGTAAAAACTTGAATTTGAGACTTTACTATGTTTTCTGCAAACTTGAATTTGAAACATTCATGAAGTTTATGTGGCCTACAATATTGATCTAGGGATTGTTGTGATCATGAAACAACTAAAAAGTTTAGGTAAAATATGTTGTTGAATAGAGAAGAGATGAAATCGATAACGCATGCAGACAAATTAATAAGAAACACGGGTATCATCATCTTCATTTGTCCAACCCATCCCCCTCTGGACACGATCTGAGAAAGAATGGACAGTACTATCGATTCTTTGGGTGTCAAGATGCATTATCGATTCTGAGGTATCAAGATGCGTGTCTACATGCCCTGTAAATTTCATAACCAAATATAAAATACCCTAAGAGAAAAAAGTGAAATCAAGCATGAATAGTGTCACATAAAGAAAAAACACAAAATGCCACTATTCACATAATATTTGTCTTTTTTTGGTATATTTTAAATTTGGCTGTGATAAATCAGGAGAATGTGAAAACAAATTTTGTCAACAGCCAAAAAAAATTTAACACTTACAATTTTTATTTTGTGAAGTGATACCATGGTATCATATGAGATGTGATATAACTATAGATATTTTCCCGTACCGGTCATGCAGGCTTGGCCCTTCGCAAGTCAAGTGCAGAATCGAAATGGTAGTACTGTATCATCCACATAGTCCATGCTAAGTCTAACTGTACTCATGTGCATGCATTTACTAAGTTACCGAGTTGTGCTAATAGCTGTTCGTTTTGGTAGTCGCTGCGCCCTTAATCTCCGAGTTCAGTTGACTTATGACATGTATCATGGCATTGGCAGCTTCCTTTGACCAAATCAAACAAATTACTACCAAAGAATATGTATGTTGAACAAGTTGCGATGTTCGTCTGGGTTAAAAAAAAAGGCGTATCTAAATATAACTGGGCTAAGGCAGGTTATTTATGCACAAAGACAAAAGATCGTCCATATGTACGAGTTGTCGAAGTGGGATAGTGGTTGTAATTAAAAGTTGAATGGCTGCAACGTCCAAAGTCGCGTCGGTTCGTTGCATTTCATGCCCCCCCTCTATCATCACAACAAATAATTCACGGGCATTATTTGTCCATCTAGGACGAACTGTCCAGTGGTTGACCAATATATGTATTGCACTAATTACAGCCTTAACGACATGACATATATTCTTCAATACGACCACGCATCTAGTTGACCGGCATCTTCCTTACAGCGCACTACTGCTGGTCTATCATGCTAATTTTCATCGTCCGCGCCAAGGAGATAGACGGAGGGCGAGGCATGCATTTGCACACATCTCCATCTCCATCTCCATCTCCACTCTCCACTATTTTAAAAGAGCCAGAGCGTCTCATCCAATACATCTGACCCGTACGATCAAAATATCTAACGTCTCACATTCCTCCCGTCTTTGACGGGCGGACAACGTCTGCTCCGCCGGTCCGCCCACGCGCTAATTAAATATTCCTCGCTAATAATCGTTGAACTGCGTCGCTTTGGACATCGCCCACGATGCCCACTTCCTGATGCGGGGTGGCCTTCGGACACCTACGCCTCAAGACCATCAAGTGCAACCCCGCCTATCATCGACGCTACACCATGGCCAAAGAGTCCCCCAAGTGGACCTTCAACCCTAACCCACGCTACACGCGACAAGGTGAACTCCTTCCTCTCGATACTCGACCTCGTAGATACCTTGAATGGAATGCTACCTCATGTCGACATGTTATGTGTCATTAGGTACAAGAGTCATCGAGGACCGGAGAGGAGGAACACACATGGTGCAAGGAAGCGAGGGAAGGGAGAGGAGCCATTCATCATGGTGCAAGGAAGAAGGAAGAAGAAGAAGGAAGGAAGAAGGAAGGAAGAGGAAGAAGAGGCGGGAGGAGAAAGGCCGGCCGGTCACAAGCCCGGTCAACCGGCCCTATGACCGGCCCATCCGGTTACAGGCCCGGTCTGACCGGCCCCCAGACCGGGCTGCCCGGTTTCGACCGGATTCTCCGCTCGTGCCATCCGGACGCAATCCCGGGGCCCCCGAAGCCCCGCCCGGTCACCGCCCGGTCCAGGATCCGGTTTGGACCGGACGGGCCGGTCCCAGACCCGGTCCAACCGGCCCTGTGACCGGATTCGTCGGGTTTGACCCACCAACTTGTACCTTTTCGACCCATGCTGCCTTGTATGCCTATATAAGCACCCAGGTCGCCCCTTACCTCTTTAGACAAGATTTAGGCTTAGACATGGATTTGAGCTTTGTCTCCCTAGGGTTTTATCCCCTTTGTATCAAGGCTACCCTTGTTGGATGATTGGATTTGTGAGTGTGAGATTCTAGTGCCCACTCTCTCTCCCACTCCTAGATTCATCTCCCTCACCGATCTCTCACTCCGGGATTCTACCGCGCGTCTCTCCCGGGTTGATTCTATTGGCGTGGTCCATCGAGCCACGGGGGTAAGTATCGATTGTATCGGGTTGGTGTGCGTGCGTGAGTTCTTCGTGTTCTTCGTGTTCATCGTGTTCCTCGCGCTCTCCCTCTCTCCCTCTTTGGATTTCGGGTCAACCGCAAGATCGGGCCACAAACGGGGTCTTAGACCTCATCATATGGTATCAGCAGCCTTTGGTTTCCGCGGATTTGACCCTCCACCCACCCAATTTCGTCCCTAGAAAATTTTCCAAAAAATCCCCAAAAATAGCCCTAAATTGCCTCTTGACCGATCTGTGATTTGGTTGCGTTTTGAGTGGTTTTGGTCCGTGGATTTGGTGTTGTTGTGCTTGATCTACTATTTCCCAAACTTTGAGCCTCCAATTCCATCGTTTCCCTTCGATTTGGTCGATTTGGTTTTGGTTTGGGGAAGAACAGGAGAGAGAAAAGCTCAGCCCGCGAAATCCGGTCGAGCACCCGGTCAACCGGGCTACAGACCGGCCGGCCCAGCCCAGAATCCGGTCGACCGGCCGCGCAACCGGCCAGTCCGGTCCAGAGCCGGTCCAACCGGGCCCCAGACCGGGCGCAGCAACGCCCCCTCCTTCGACCTCGACGTCCGGCGATCTCCACCACCACCACCACCATCATCGCAGGTATAACTTGCAGCTATCATCTTGTAACCCCTCTTCCTTTTGCGATCTATCCCATCGAGCATTGCTTGTCTAGTGTTGCGAGACATTGCACGTGACCCCGATTGTGAGGTGTGTGTGTAGTGTGGAGTCAAGCTTCTAAGCAAAACTCGTGTGGCGAGATAGCAAAAGCGAGGCTAACGCTAACATAGTGCGTGAAAAAGCCCCGAAAACACAAAAAGAGTGCGAGTAGCACCATACATCCATACATCCATACATCCATATGCCCATACATACAAAGTGTCCAAGTGCCACCAAAGATACAAACGAGTGCAAGTGCCACCATATACAAAAGAGAAAAAGCTTTTAAGCAAAGAGAGATACGAGAAGAGAGGTCACGTGTGAATCTAGTTGTCTCTTCCTTTGCAACCAAAGCTTTGCCTCTCCTTGTGTTAGTGTGACACCGAGCATCCGTACATACAATTTTCCGCTCACTTTTGGTTGCACTAACCCCGCTTATCTCGTGTGTGTGTTCCACATCCTTTTTCCGTGTTTATAGTGATCTTCGCATCAACACTTGGATTTTCGGATTTCCACCACTCTTAACAACATACTCGATCTTGGATTTGTCTTTTGGCTTTCCACAACACTCGCCTAACACCATATTTTCTAGCTTTTGCGTGTGGTTTTGCGTGTGTTCCCGATACACTTGATCTTGCTTTCGGCTTGGTGAATGGCCTCAATACTATCTTACCTTGGTAAGAGTGCGAGGTAGTCTCCTTCCACTAACATACACCATATAGATACCATCGTGCTAACATGGATAGCGAAGATGAAGATACGGAGGAGTACATGGAGCACTTCGAGGAGGATACCTCCTCAAGCACCGCGGATGTGGAGGAACATGTGGAGCTCTACTCCGACTATGGCTCCCCAAGCATCACCGACATCTCCGACATCGAGGAGCTCGACAACGACCATGGCTCCCCAAGCATCACCGACATCTCCGACATCGAGGAGCTCGACAACGACCATGGCTCCCCAAGCATCATCGACATGGACGACATGGTGGAGCACCACCTTGAGGACGACCTCGCCGAGCTCTACATCGACAATGGTTCATCAAGCATGGATGACATGGTGGAGCAACGCCACGTCTACGACATCGACACCGTGACGGAGCCTCACCTCGACTCCACCATGAGCAACGTCGGTGCTCCTTCATACCCCTACTTGGCAAATGGAGCTACATATGAAGATGGAGGACCTCCACGAGGGCACCATCATATGGATCATCAAGAGCGTCCCCATCATGAGCGTCATCGACACACTTCTCCGAGCTCCACAAGGCGCCACCATGAGAGTGCTTATGCACAAGATCGTCGACTTCAAGCACATCATGTGGAGCATCAAGAGCGTCCCCAACATGATCGTCATCGACACTCTTCTCCAAGCTCCACAAGGCGCCACCATGAGAGTGCTTATGCACATGATCATCTACGGCGAGTTCATCATATGGAGCATCAAGAGCGTCCCCAACATGATCGTCATCGACACTCTTCTCCAAGCTCCACAAGGCGCCACAAGCACTATGCCAAGCCGCATGAGCCATCATCTAGGCATGTCAAGGATCGTCATCGATATACACCTTCTCATGATCGTCATCGACCACCACCATCGCATGGCTCCCATCGACATATGTCACCCCGCGATCATCGCCGACACAAGACATCCCATGAGCGCCATCGACCAACATCTTCCACGGATCTTCGACGACACCACTCAAGCCATGGTGATGATGCACGAAGACGAGATCCTCGACATGAAGACGACAAACACCATCATTTGGTGTCTACCACTCCGACGATGGCAAGTGCACATCGCGCATACCTCCCTCATGAGGCGACTTCCACCTCTTGTGCCACCACCACAATGGCCTCTAGCTCATCACGTGCCTATGGACTCCGATGCTACAAGTGCAAGCAACAAGGCCACCCTCCACGGGAATGTCCCAATCTCCTATGTGAGGTGTGCAAGGCCAAGGGTCACGTGGCATGGCAATGCACAACGCCAAGTGCCAAGACGCTCTACTTCGACAAGCTACAAGCACAAGTCCCCAAGATGCCTATTGCGCCAACACTTCAAGATGAAGATCGCCAAGGTGAACTCAAGGGTGAAGTTGAGCCGAGCCTAGCTCTCATCAACACCATGGCGCCACCGCTTGAGGATGACTTGGGAGGCGATGGAGTTGAGCATGGTGATCATGGGATTCTCCCTTCACCTAAGGAGGCGCATGGAGTTGAGATGGTTGAGCATGGGATTTTCCCTTCAACCAAGGAGGCGCCTGGAGATGAGAAGGTCGAGCCTACTCCTATATGCTTGATTGATGAGTTGGTACCAATCCCATGTGAGAATGAGAGCCACTTAGCCCACTTGAGTGAGAGTGATAGTGAGTTGAGTGACTTCCACCCCATATGTGAGTTTGAGTGCTTCCATTTGGAGGACATGAGTGATACACAAAGTGAGTTGCGAGAGGTAGATGATAGGTCCATGGAGGACATCGCTTTTGCTAACACATTAACCTCTCCCTCGTTTGTGTCTTCTTATGTTGCACTAGGTTCCACGGAGGACGAGTTCCCGATCATGGAGAAGATGTACATGGTGCATGAAGATGATGATATCTCACCATGCTTGCTCCAAGACGGACATGTCGACCACATGGATCCTCCTACTTCCACAACACCTACCTCAAATGAGTCGTCCTACAAAGGTAACAACATAGGTGTTGATGATGCCATGATCCCACTAGTGGACATGATGACTTATGAGTGCATGCATGATCTTGATGATACATTTGCTACGTCACATGCTACTTTCATTTTCCCATGCGATACTTTGCTTGATAACATTGTTGATCATGTGGAAGTGAATGCTTGTGATACCATGACCATGCCATGCTATGAGAGCTTCCAATTTTCCACCATTGCTTGCAATATGTCGACCACTTGCTCTTTACCATGTATTGCTTGCAATGATAATGACAAGGATGACATTAGCTTCCGCATGCTTTGTCCAAAATGCTTACACCATTCCATGATCCTTGCATCCAAGATTGTGAACAATTGCTCTTTCTTATGCTTGGTATGCAAGAATGCTTATTTCGTTGTTCACGAGATGGCCCCCATAGCCTTCTCACTTTTTGATGATCATGAGTTACCACATGCCATGAATACACCTTCTTGCCATTTGCACCATCGCCATGCATTTCATACTATCTTGATTGACACTAATGGTGATGTGCACAAGACATGGAACATCATGATGGATGATGTGTTCCTCTACCATGCACACACGCTTTTTGTTCTCTCTATTGTGTGTATAGGTACCCGTACGACAACTTCCACCGCCACGGAGCATGAGCTCACGAAACGTGCAATTGAGAGCTACCCCAACAAGGACCCAACCCGCGGGAATCACACCAAAGGGTATGTTCCCACAAGCCTTCGCCCTCATGTGTTTCCGACTTGCCTTGTCGAGTTTCCGGTTTGGTCCAACTCCTCGTCAACTCTTTTGCCTCTTATGCAACATATCTTGACTCATCTTGTTGGCACAATGGTTGTTGTATGTCTTGATGTTATCATCATACACTCCAAGAATCTCAAGGACCATGTCATACATGTGAGAGACACATTATGCATCTTGTGCCACATGTCACACAAAAAGTTGCCCTTCTTTGGATTTCACATTTCACCTTTGGCAATTGATATGGATTCTTTCACACTTGAGGAAGCTCATACTCGGCTCACGCCAACCATACTCTTCCAAGCTCGAAGTCTCCATCATTTTGCCATTGCACATAACAATTTTGCCCCAAATTTTGCCGCCGATACTTGCCTTTTGATTGTTCCATTTGTGTGGGACAATGCTTCACGTCACATTTTTGACACCTTACAACTCTTACATGCACAAATTTTTGCCCTTCCAAATTTTGGATACGTCGACACTCTTTTGCTTTCCATTTTTGCCAAATGCCTCTTGGAGAAACGACTTGATGCTTCGTATTTGATTGAGAGCCTCTTGTTCGCCGGTCACCCAATTGGCATCCACAAGTTTTCCTTTCGCAAGTTGTTTTTCCCCACGCTCTTCTTCGACCGAGACTTTGTCCCTCCACCACTACATGGGAGACCCGTCATGGACTACAACAAGGACGCCCGCACCACGACGAGCATCCATAAGGATACAAGGGCAACTATAAAAGTCCTTCACCAATCCATCTCGGATCTCTCGCCACATCATGGAGATGAGGAGGAACAAGAGTCGAGGACGACTCTTCCCCAAGGGGGCGGAGATGATGCGGGGTGGCCTTCGGACACCTACGCCTCAAGACCATCAAGTGCAACCCCGCCTATCATCGACGCTACACCATGGCCAAAGAGTCCCCCAAGTGGACCTTCAACCCTAACCCACGCTACACGCGACAAGGTGAACTCCTTCCTCTCGATACTCGACCTCGTAGATACCTTGAATGGAATGCTACCTCATGTCGACATGTTATGTGTCATTAGGTACAAGAGTCATCGAGGACCGGAGAGGAGGAACACACATGGTGCAAGGAAGCGAGGGAAGGGAAGAGGAGCCATTCATCATGGTGCAAGGAAGAAGGAAGAAGAAGAAGAAGGAAGGAAGAAGGAAGGAAGAGGAAGAAGAGGCGGAGGAGGAGGAAGGCCGGTCACAAGCCCGGTCAACCGGCCCTATGACCGGCCCATCCGGTTCTGAGCCCGGTCTGACCGGCCCCCAGACCGGGCTGCCGGTTTCGACCGGATTCTCCGCTCGTGCCATCCGGACGCAATCCCGGGGCCCCCGAAGCCCCGCCCGGTCACCGCCCGGTCCAGGATCCGGTTTGGACCGGACGGGCCGGTCCCAGACCCGGTCCAACCGGCCCTGTGACCGGATCCGTCGGGTTTGACCCACCAACTTGTACCTTTTCGACCCATGCTGCCTTGTATGCCTATATAAGCACCCAGGTCGCCCCCTTACCTCTTTAGACAAGATTTAGGCTTAGACATGGATTTGAGCTTTGTCTCCCTAGGGTTTTATCCCCTTTGTATCAAGGCTACCCTTGTTGGATGATTGGATTTGTGAGTGTGAGATTCTAGTGCTACCCACTCTCTCTCCCACTCCTAGATTCATCTCCCTCACCGATCTCTCACTCCGGGATTCTACCGCGCGTCTCTCCCGGGTTGATTCTATTGGCGTGGTCCATCGAGCCACGGGGTAAGTATCGATTGTATCGGGTTGGTGTGCATGCGTGAGTTCTTCGTGTTCTTCGTGTTCATCGTGTTCCTCGCGCTCTCCCTCTCTCCCTCCTTGGATTTCGGGTCAACCGCAAGATCGGGCCACAAACGGGGTCTTAGACCTCATCACTTCCGCAGAACGCCGACACGCAGCCCTCAGACATCCGCAACCCGCAGAATCTCCGAGCGCTAGCCCGCAATCGCCGCCCTGACGCCGACGTCCCCAACCCGCAGCAGATGCCCCCGCTGCAATCTCCGAGCGCCACCGCCGCAATCCCCGCCCCCGACGCCCCGGACTCGCCCATTACCCCTCGCTCACGAGTCACGATCGCAGGTCAAGCCACCACCGCATCCGCCCTCCTCTCGAGGTCGCCCAACCACGCCTGCGCCGCCACCACGCACTACCTGCTCGCACGCCTTGCCGTATCCGGCCCTGGTCCCTTCCAGCGCCTGCCCTTCTTCTTGCCACCATATATTTGTGCACGGACGACGAGCCAGCAGCCAGTGTTCCGGTGATAGTTGCGCCTCCTTCTCATTCGGAGAACACCGCCAGCCGCCACAAATTTCTCATCTCCGTTTCAGTTTAGCCGGGGATGAGGAACGAGGCAAACAAGGTTGTACTTGGGCCCGCGGGCCTTGCTGGAATGCTGGTCATGTCCTACTTTGTACCTTCCCAAGTCCCAACTGATTGGTACTGATTCATGTGACAACATTGTACTTTGTGTGTGGTTGTTTTGCATATTGCTGTAGTGGTGACGATGTGAGGAAGATTTGGTTGCAGTCATGTAGACCGAGTTTTGCCAACATGCTTGCTGATACAGTTTGTGTGATTCGTAGGTGTTTGATGAATTGCCTCTTAGACGGAGGCTGAGGAGATTGCTATTGTTCTCAGATCATTGGAAATGATAGTAGTATAAAATTTTACATCGTGGCTGGAGCAATCAAAATCTGAAAAGTCCAGATGGAAGCCCTCACTTCAGCTTATCGAAATGAGGTATTGACAGATCGAAACATATTTTTCTGTTGCATCAAGTATTATACATCTGTTTCTCCCTCTACTTAATTATTCTCCTTTCATATTGTGTTAAATGAGGAAAGAGACACTTTTGAACCTTCTGGTCTAATGTTCTTCTAGAACCATTCGTGACAAACAACTACATTGGATTACATGGTTTTTGAGGGTCATCGCATGTATACTTTGCACTTTGTCATACAACATATTTAATTTTGTACTACCAACCTCAATAATATCCTTGTCTCAATTGGAATGTGCCACTTGATTGTTCAACAATACCTACTATGCAATATTGTATGCAGGGACTGGGTACTGGCCAATTTTATGAATGTCGAATGTATTATATAGTGATTGGAGGGTGGATGTTCTGTGAATTTTACACAAACTGGTGTTTTTTATATTACTGAAGATTCACGAATTAACTACCATCAATGTGTCTCTTCAATGGCAACTGAACTCATTTTTTGTCATGCTTTCAGTATTACAGGGTGTTGGCCATAATGATGACAAGGTCTATGTTCCCGCGCCGACAGTGACTCCATATGCTCTGGATCAGGTACAAAAAGGAAATAGCATTTATTCATCTAAATACATACTACATATTTTCTACGATGATTATACATTATGCATTTTTGTTGTGTTAGAAGTTTCAAAAAAAACATTTACATTTGGATAATGGAGAGATAACTATCCCCTCATGTAGATATCTATAAATTTTGTCCACGGTCCACAAGGGATGCAGGTTGAGCCTTCATAAAATCCAATATTCGTGGTGTGTATGATAATTTATTTTCTAGCGGTTCATAATTCTTGCTCCCACTGTTAGGCATGTATCATAACTCCCGCACACTACGGGCCTAGGAGGTTTAATTATCAATCGTAAGGGACAGTTGTTGTGTCTTTCTTTCATTACAGACTTGCCGATATGGTATTGCTTCTTATTTTTAGTGAACACTCATTTCAAACATTGTGTTTTAGTGAACATTAAATTCAGAAATGAATTTGAGATGAGATTGGTAAATCCGGGAAAAGCACCAAGAACATCGCATGTAGAGATGCCTTATAGGGATGACACATGAGTATTGTTCTTGTCTGTCTTTTTAGTCCAGCTATATTGAGAGAACACTGGAGATAAGCAGGAGCTGGACTAATCTGTATTACCTACTGAAAAATGAGATGATGATTATATGAAAAATATGGCTTCTCTGTTACATTTGTGTATCCTGAAAACCTAACCCGATTATGTTATAACTCAATTGTGCATGTTGAGTTTTTTTTTTATTCCTACATCTCCAACTATTTTTGTGTTCATATTTGCGGAAATTCAATTCGGCTCCCGGGTGCATATGCTCCCTCTATCAAAAAATTATATTTTGAAATGTTGAAAAATTTTGACAAAAAATTCTACATGTACATCTCCACAATATACGTACGTTCATCAAGTTTCGCGAGAAAAAAATATGTTTTATGGTCTGTGTAAAAAAAAGAAAATTTATCTCCTGAAAAGCTTTATTTTCAGCATTGAATTTTGTCTTTTTTACACATCTCACACGACAAGTCGGATTTTTATGAAACGACTTTGTGAACGCGTAGCACGTTAAGATGTACGTTCGAATTTTTCGTTTCAATTTTTTGAAATTTCAAAATGTATGTAACATGCATTTCAAAATAAAGGGAGCATATGATCCCATGTGTCAAAACACCATTCCCATATTTGAGCCTATATAAATTATGTTCCATCAGTTTTGCATATGTTAGCTGGCCTCACTTCCACCAGAAGCTATCCAACAACGTAACATGCAAAAGACACCAACTATAACTAAATTATGTTCCGTCATAAATGATGTTGGATGTTGCAATACGAAAAATGTCTTATCATGAAAATTTGAAGTTGGCCTCACTTCCAGCATAATCTATACAATAATGTAAGATACAAAGGATACCGGATATAAGCAAAATGGGTTTACATTTATATTATGCTCATACTGGCATAAAAAACTTCACGTTTGCCAAATACATGAGGGTAGTCGTAGCTGGTATAATGGGCCTGTGTATTTCTCTGTTCTTGTGATGTGCTTCTATGTCCACAAATTTAGTTCAGTTCTGCCAATTGGAATCTCCTGCTAATTTTCAATATAATTCATATTTTGCAGAGCGTGTGCTCATAAGGCTCCCCAGAAACTCAATTCGGCACCCGGGTGCGTATGATCTCTCTATCATAAAAACATATTTTCAAGTGTTAAAAAAATTTGACAAAAAAATTTAAATGTACATCTCCATAATATATGTGTATTCGTCAAGTTTCACGAAAAAATAATATTTTTTGTAGTCTAAGCGAAAAAGAGAAATTTTATCTTGTGACAAGTCTTTGTTTCAGCACCGAATTTTGTCTTTTTTACACACGCCACATGACATGTCGATTTTTCATGAAACAACTTTGTGAGCGTGTAGCACATGAAGATGTACGTGCGAAATTTTTGTTTCAATTTTTTTAACATTTTAAAATGTGTCTAACATGTATTTCAATATAAAGGGAGCATACGCACTCATGTGCCAAAACATCACTCCCTCAAAAGCAACATAACCAAAGGGAGATCCTCTAAATAATGTCATGGAAGATAGAACTTCGATGAACTGGTTTCTGAAGAATTTGGTGCATGTTCTCTGAGTTTTTGGAATCTCCTACTTAATTTCTATATACTTCTTATTTAGCAGAGTATTTTTATTAACAAGGCTCAGGAGTAACAGAACCAACGTATTTTTCGATAAAGGGAATATATTAATATCAAGAAGATACCAATTACACCCGGCCTCTGTAACAACGCACCACCCTAATGGCACTACGGATGCACACAGCCAAAAAAAGGAAAAAAAAACTAAGAAACAAAAGCCCCGCTACAGCATCTCGGGCCTAACAACAGCAGTACATCCACCGCCAAGACAACACCTGAATTACAGACTCTCCAAAAAACGACGCCTCCAAGAAGGGAACAGTGCTCAAACACCATCGTCGCCCGATCAAAGATCTTAGGTTTTCACCCTGAAGATAGTCCCCGCTCTCAAAACAATGCCTCCACCAAGGCCATTGCCAGGCACAATCAGTTAAGGCCAGACCTTGGGTTTCACCTGAAAGGTAGGACTCTGCGCTTCACCTGTGTTGTCGCCCCCACTTTCATACCGCTGTTGTGAAGCCCGGAACACCAAGCCAGTCTCTCAACAGCGTGGAGACTTGAACCTCCCTTAGCTAGTCCTCCCCTCCGGCCTTCATGAAATTCTCTTCTTCCGACTTTCATCATGGATCCATAGTCACTTGATGTCAACACAAAAAAGAGCTTCGCGCCGCTCCCTCCAGAACCAATCGGTCGGAATAAAAGCATGGGTGCGCACGACCGAATACCTCCGATCCAGCAAACTCCAGGCAAAGCACTGTTACATTCGCTGGCGGAGCCTTCCGGAACTCAACCCTCCGGCCAGATCACGAGTCCAGGCCTCCGGTAGGTCCTCCTCTTCACGCAAGAGAGGCCCTAGGACCGCCGCCTTTATTCTGCAAGACATGAGATCCCAAGATCCACCATATCTTGCTGGCCCTCTCCGGCGGAAGGAGGAGGCCGCCGCCATGGTCGGGGCCGCCGCCCCGACGCCCAAGTGATGCGGGCAGAGCCGTAGACCATCGATGCAACCCGCGACGGAACAACATGGTGCAGGAGCTCGGGGCCCTTCAGACCCATGCGGGTCCAGATCAAGCCCAACCACCCCGCCGCCATCTGCCAACCGCCAAACGCCGCACCTCCGGCCGCCGTTGCCACGCACCACCACCGCAAGGCCCGAGATTGAGCGCCGCCGTCGCCGAGCCCTGCCGCGACCAGCAGGAGCCCCGCCGCCGCCACACCGCGCGGGCTTTGCCCGGCAGCGCCTTCGGCGGCGGCGGAGGGAAGGGAGGGCGGAGGGGAGGGGTACTCGGGCGGCGGCAGGTGGAGCACCGGTGCGGCGCAGCGCCGCCGCACGGGGGGGCGGGGGAGGGGTTAGGTTAACAATTTGTTACCGGATGTGCTCGTGGGGAGCTCGCATTCGTTGCTGTGGATGTGCAACGTATGGCCCTCTAAATAAAGTCATGGAAGCTAGAGCTTCAATGAACTGGTCTCTGAAGCATTTGGTGCATGGTTTGTAACTGGGGGTTGCTTGAGCTTTCGAAGAAATTTAGTTAGGTTACTTGTGCCCTTCTAAATCCAACTGAATGTAGAAAATTTGGTGGAACCTCTTAATGTAGCTTAGAATTTTTTACCACGCCGGAATATTGAAATGAACTTCTGGTGATTATTAGGTTGGTAGACAGAGGGCCTACGCAAATTCTATGTACCAGAACCTTTTTTACTGCAGAGAATGGTTTTTCTACAATAATCTTTTTTCCAAACTTGAACTCTCTTCCTTGTTTCACTGTTTGCTCTTAACTGTCCATCTGGGTGGAGTAGATATGAAATTTCTTGTCTATGCTACCATGTGAGTATGCTTGATAGTTGAGTTTTATTCAACTCATGAAGACATGAACAATCTAATTAGTTGGTACTCTTTATCGCACTATCAAGCATACTCACACAGCGGCTATGCAGGGTAGCACGGCTCTGGGCTTCGTCCGGCGGGGATTCGATGTGCCTACACCGCGGCATGCGCCGTCTTGTGGGGGCACTACGTTCTGCAGTTCCACCCCGGCAAGGAGGGCGGTTGAGAGGGGGACGGGAAGGTCGTGGGGAGCTCGCATTCGTTGCTGTGGATGTGCTCGGCCATGGCCTGGAGCGTTTTGATTCTCAGAGTTCCAGGCGACAAAGGGGGAAGAGGGAGACTGGCGCTGCTCCTGGACGTTTCAGGCGACGGTTGTTAATGTCGTTGTACGTGAGCACCGATATCGTATTCTCTCTGTTGTTCTGTCTTGACTCGGTTCAGACTTTTGGGGCTTCCAACTGCTATGGATCAAAACACGTGATTGGGGATTCACGTGAATATTGCAATTGGCTCAACTTTGGATCAGAACTCGCAATACTAGAGATGAAAGAGGAGATTTATTAGTTATTAAGTTTACATATTATTACCAAATAAAACCTTGTACACCTCGACAAAATGGAGGGGCAGCAGGTTATTAACAAAGTCGTCAATGTTCATCCATTATTTGTTGTCACGCTAAATATAGTCTTCTACATTGTTTCCATTTATTTTTGTTGTTTCAGTTTTCCTTCTGATATTATCACCCCACAATGCTGTAATATTCCATCTTGGTCATTCGAGCCTGTTGAAGTTTGCATGTGTTTGCAGTGCATTGTTCGAAAGCTGTTTTGAGGAGAAAGGAAGATTGGAGATGATTTTCAGAAATGTGATTTAGTTCTTCAGGGCGTCGTGTGGTTGGTCTGCAAGAACGAATACTATTTTCTATATATTTAGCAACACGGATTCTACTTGCAGCTTACATGATTTTCTTTGCGGACTGTAGGTTTGAGCAAAGGAATGAACTGAATGGTACACCATATATTTCAGCCTGGCAGAGCATCGTAACTTCATTCACTCATCGGTGTTTGATATTCCCATTTTCTGCATTGGAGAGAGGAGGGCACCAGAAGCCGATGCATTTAGCGCCTGCAGTTTATCTCTTCTCTGACCTGGAAGAAATGCTTATCGATATGCAATTTTTGTATCTTGCACAATCTATAGAATTGATTTGTGGGCTGGCCTTTGTGCTTCTTTTGTTAGACATACTGTTTGAAGCATCTATGTTATCTCTGGTGCTGGCCATTTTGATACGATGTTGCATGGTTAATGTTGGATGATCTTGTATTTTTTTCCCCGGTGTCACCAGGAATTCTAGGAGAAATAGAGAAGTGATCGTGGCATGTGAACATGACTTTTCATAGACAAATTAGTTAGTTGTGGAGAGAATGGCAAGTATAACTTTGTCTTCTGTAGAGAGAATACCTATTCTTAATTTAAATTGCAATAAAATGGCATGTTTAGTCCTTGAGGCCATTGTGTTACTATCTACATCTTCATGATTTGTGGTCAAGGAGTGGGCTGAGCTGTCCACGAGTTTCGGACCTGGGGCTGGTGTGGATGTTGCCGCTCCGCTTGCCTTGGAGGGAGGACTCACTGTGGGAAATCGCATATTACATTCTCCCTATGAGCATCACGAAGAGTCCATCACTAGTGGAAAACGGGGCTATAGGCCCGGTTCGTTTGGGCCTTCAGTCCCGGTTTCCAAACCGGGACCAACGAGGCGGGACTAAAGGGTCTCCCCTTTAGTCACGGTTTAAAGTTGCACCGGGCCCAAAGGCCCCGCCACGTGGTGCCACGAGGGCGCTCGAGGTGGAGGACCTTTGGTCCCGGTTCGTGGTACGAACCGGGACTGGAGGGTCTCTGCCACAGCAGAAAATTGCCGTCTGATACGTCTCAAACGTATCTATAATTTCTTATGTTCCATGCTACTTTTATGATGGTTGATGACCCACAAGTATAGGGGATCGCAACAGTCTTCGAGGGAAGTATTACCCAATTTATTGATTCGACACAAGGGGAGACAAAGAATACTTGAAAGCCTTAACAGCGGAGTTGTCAATTCAGCTGCACTGGAAACATACTTGCTCGCAAGAGTTTATCAGTAGTAACAGTTTTATAGTAGCAGCAGTAGTAAAATAACAGCAGCAGAGTAACAAAGACAGCAGTAGTGATTATAGTAAACAGCAGGATTAAAATACTGTAGGCACGGGGACGGATAACGGGCGTTGCATGGATGAGAGAAACTCATGTAACAATCATAGCAGGGCATTTGCAGATAATAATAAAACGGTGTCCAAGTACTAATCAATCAATAGGCATGTGTTCCAATTATAGTCGTACGTGCTCGCAATGAGAAACTTGCACAACATCTTTTGTCCTACCAGCCGGTGGCAGCCGGGCCTCAAGGGAAACTACTGGATATTAAGGTACTCCTTTTAATAGAGTACCGGAGCAAAGCATTAACACTCCGTGAACACATGTGATCCTCACATCGCTACCATCCCCTCCGGTTGTCCCAATTTCTGTCACTTCGGGGCCATTGGTTCCGGACAGCGACATGTGTATATAACTTGCAGGTAAGACCATAAACAATGAATATCATGATGAAATAATAACATGTTCAGATCTGAGATCATGGCACTCGGGCCCTAGTGACAAGCATTAAGCATAACAAGTTGCAACAATATCATAAAAGTACCATCTACGGACACTAGGCACTATGCCCTAACAATCTTATGCTATTACATGACCAATCTCATCCAATCCCTACCATCCCCTTCGGCCTACAGCGGGGAATTACTCACACATGGATGGGGAAACATTGCTGGTTGATGGAGAGGCGTTGGCGGTGATGGCGGTGATGATCTCCTCCAATTCCCCGTCACGGCGGAGTGCCGAACGGAGACTTGGCTCCCGCGACGGAGTTTCGCGATGTGGCGGCGTTCTGGAGGGTTTCGCGACTTCTCCCCGTGTGTTTTAGGTCGAGGCGAATAAGTAGTCCGAAGGGGGCGTCGGAGGCCAGCCGAGGGGCCACCACGGGGCCGCGGGCCCCTGGGCTGCGCCGCCCTATGGTGTGGGGCCCTCGGGCCTCCACCTTACTTGTCCTTCGGCTCAGTCTGGGAAAATAGGCCCTTTCGTCAAAATCCCGAGGTTTTTTTGCTGAAAGTTGGATTTCTGCACAAAAACGAGACACCAGAACAGTTCTGCTGAAAACAGCGTTAGTCCGTGTTAGTTGCATCCAAAATACACAAATTAGAGGCAAAACAATAGCAAAAGTGTTCGGGAAAGTAGATACGTTTTGGACGTATCAACTCCCCCAAGCTTAGCTTATTGCTTGTCCTCAAGCAATTCAGTTAACAACTGAGCGATAAAAGAACTTTCACGAACACATTTGTTCATATGATGTATATATTTTCATGATATGGCTAATACTTAAGCAGTTCATAATAAGGTACATGCAAATAAGATCATCTAACAGCTATGTCAATCATGAAAAGGTACCAACAATTAATAATAAGCATCATGAATCATGTATATAAGTAGGATTGCAATGTTCATAAGAGAGTATGATAAAGTGGTATCTCGCTTGCCTGTATTTGATTGGCAAAACATAAATGCCCGGGCACCTCTGAAGTTCATAGAAAGACTAGAAGTAGTGATTGTCAAAGATAAAGGCATCAAAGTTATACCACAATCAATCATATTTTGAGACAAGCATATTATACTAAGAATGACAGTTGTGCTCTCAAGAAAGTGCTCAAAGAAAGGATGGAGACACAACATAAAAGTAAAAGATTGACCCTTCGCAGAGGGAAGCAGGGATTAACATGCGCTAGAGCTTTTCATTTGTAAAGTAGGAGTAAATTTTTTTTGAGAGGTGTTTGTTGTTGTCAACGAATGGTAATGGGTACACCAACTACCTCGCCAACCGGACTTTCAAGAGCGGCTCCCATGAATTATTTCCATGTTTATGTGGCACTCCTTCCCACCTTTCTTACACAAACCATGGCTAACCGAATCCTCGGGTGCCTGCCAACAATCACATACCATGAAGGAGTGCCTTTTTAATTTAGTTTTATTATGATGATGACACTCCCCCAACCTTTGCTTACACAAGCCATGGCTAACCGAATCCTTCGGTGCCGTCCAACAATCACAAACCATGGAGGAGTGTCTATTTAAGTTAATTAATTCGGGACTGGGAATCCCATTGCCAGCTCTTTTTGCAAAATTATTGGATAAGCGGATGTGCCACTATTCCATAAGAGAGTCCGTCAAAAGTAAATGACAAGGTAGAAAGCTAAACACCACATACTTCCTCATGAGCTATGAAACATTAACACAAATTAAGAAGCATTTTGAAGGTTTTAAAGGTAGCGCATGAGAATTTACTTGGAATGGTTTGAAATACCATGCATAGGTATTTATGGTGGACACTTTGGAATAACTTGGTTTTCATGTGTTTGGAGGCACGAGCAGCGTTCCCGCTCAGTACAAGTGAAGGCTAGCAAAAGACTAGGGAGCGACAAATCAAGAGAAGATAATTGTCATAATCATGCTTGCGGCAAAATAAATTAACTGAGGCATAAAAGTGATACAAGAACTCTGAAGCAATGTAAATCATTGAGGCTTAATTGACTTTTGTTCAGTCATATGCATGCGTGAGCATGTGCCAAGTCGATATAAATGAATTATTCAGAGGAGGATACCACAATGCCATACTTACTTATGAATAAAACAATGCAAGCAAACATCCATGACATGCTACTCATATTAATAGATTGGAGCTAATCATGAGAGATCATGAACTACTAGACTTTCTTAAATGACATATACGTCACATGAACCAACTAAGCATGCTCACATGGATGAGTATATGTACAAAAATGAAAACAAATAGAGTTCATACCAGCCTCTCACCACAATCAGATTGTCGTAGATCGTCATTATTGCCTTTTCACTTGTGTAGCTTGGATAATATGAAATGAAAACCACGCTCCAGCCACCGAAGACCATTGAACTCATAATGAACTTTACAAACCAAAGAAGAACAGCAAATATTTTTGGTGTTTTCGAATTTGAGAAAAAGGAAACAAGCAAACAAAGCAAAATCTTTTTGGATTTTCTTATAGCAAACTAGCAATAGCAAATAAAGCGAAACAAATGCAAGAAACCAAGATAAACAAATGGTGAAGAGAAACAACAGAAATATTTTTGGTCTTTTTGTGTTTTGGGAAAGAAACAGAGTGAAAACAAGAAATAGCAAACTAAAAGAAACACAGAAAAGCGAGATGGCAGAAATCTGCCAAAACCTGACAGCAGTACAGAAATCGATTTTTACAAAAATCTTACGTTGCTCAGTTCAAAAAGTGTTCAACTAATGAAAGTTAGATAACAACCTGGGGAACATGCACAAAAATTGGCTTCGCAAAATAACGTTCTGGCTGTGCGCACGAATTTTTACGGTAACAGCCCAGAATCTGTTTTCAGGCAGCACTTCCCCAAATATCATCTTCCTCTCATTAGAAAACCACTCAAAGAGACTAAACAAGTATATACAAGTATCCAGCAATCATAATATGCAAAGAATGAGTGATGCCGGTATACCTCCCCCCAAGCTTAGGCTTTTGGCCTAAGTGGAGTTCAACCCCATCGAGACCATGAGGTAGTGTCTCCGTGGTACGACGAAGATGGATCATATTCCGGGTATGTGCTAGAAGAAGCACCCGGATACGTGACGGTGTAATCGTAGGAGGGCTCGGCGTCCTCGGAGTCATGCTGCTGGTGGAAATCTTGTATCTTCATATGTTCATCCACCTCCTCCTTAGTGCGCGACCATGGTTGCCTGTCAATATCGAACAAACCTGGCTGGGGAAGAGGGATTTCTTTCTCATCCCCGTCAGCAAACAACATTCTATAGGCCATATTATCTAAAGTAGACTCGGTGGTAACAAATTGATGGCTTTTCATAGCAATAATATCAAGCCTCCTAGGGGTTAATGGCACATCATTAGGATCAATAGGAAGCTCTAAATATGTTAAAATGCGCAGTGCAATAGTTCCTCCAAAAATAGGCCCCTTGGTAGACAAGCGGCGAGCAATAAGAGAACCAAGATGATAAGATGTTTGTCCAGTAAGTGCAATATTCAAGAAAGCAAGATGGTAACTAGAAATATTGCTAGTGTTCTCCCTACCAAGTATGCTAGTGGCAACGTAATATGCAAAATATTTAATGGCGGGGAGTTGAATGTTCCTTATCTTGACCCGCTGAATGGTGCGACAGTCATCATTGGTGATCCCTCGATAGAGCTCCAACAAGTCCCGAGGGTTGTTATCGATCCTCCTTGCTGTACCTACAGGGGCAATATCCAATGCACGACAAAATTCCTCCAATTCCATAGTAACAGGAGTACCATAAATCTTGAATGCAACTGTCGGATTATATTCCGTGTTTTGGAACTTGAAGCTCTCGACAAAAATTTTGGTGAGCATGTAGTATTGCTCCCTTTCATCTCCAACGTAGGTGGTTAAGCCCGCCCTGTTGACAAGGGTGAAGAAATCATCCAATATCCCTGCATTTGTCAGAAAATCATAACATGGGAAGGATGAGGCATTAGGAGCCCCATTGTCCTCTTCGGGCGCGAAGCTAGGCGCAATGATGTCCTCATTGTACGACCGCCTAATTTGGGTGGCGGTCCTAGAAGGCCTCCCGGTGCTGGTTGTTCCTTTCTTGAACAATTCTCCAAATTTGAACTTCTTCATTTTCTGAAATTTTCAACAAACAATATAAAACTTGATTTGGTGACATATAATTGAGGGAAATTACCATAGGAACTTGCTAGAGTACTAATCATGCATCAAAACTAGTTTCTACCACTTAGAACAAGCATGCAAGCTCACTAAACATGTTACCTACAGCAGCAAAATGTTCAAGATATACTCAACCAAACAAAATTCTATTTGGATAATCGAAGGAGTCACATACCGGAGAGCAAATGTGCCAAATTTCAAACAGAAATCTGGGCTGAGCAAAGAGATCGAAAAATCCTGAGCTCTTGAGCAAAAACGCGAGTGAGAGAAAGTTGGTTCGAGTTTTTTCGGAGAGAGAAGATGCTGGGAGAAAGAGATGATGTAGTGGGGCAAGGAGGGGCCCACACCACATGGTGGCGCGCCCACCTCCGCGCGCCGGCCTGTGGTGTGGCACCCTGTGGTGCCCCACAGGTCATCCTCTGGTGCTCCCAGGTGCCTTGTCGAAAAATAGGACCAACGGTGTAATTTTCGCGAATTTTTGAAAACTTTGAAAAATGCACATTTTCTGGGTATTAAGTTTATTATTACTGGCCAGGAAAATTTTTGAAATCTCAAATCAACTAAGAAACTTTGCAAATTAAAAATGCTACAGCAACTAAAGCAAGTGGAGGAAGAAAGAGATGTTGTTTACCTCCTCTATGCATATAAAAGGTATTTGTTAACAAGGTTGATCAAGTCTTGCCACCAAATAAATTTTACATAGCATATGAAGAAATAAACCTCAAATCAATCATGTTACCTTGAATTGTATTGATATGGATCCAATAACAAGAGTTTGATATTCTTCTTTAGGCTCATATATAGGACAATCTATGGTTCCCACTTTGATAGTTCTCACATGAGAAATAGTATTAACTCCGCACGCTTTTTCAATCCTCTTGGGGAAATAGACAGTGTGTTCCTTATCATCAACATTGAAAGTAACCTTTCCTTTATTGCAATCAATAACAGCCCTGCGGTGTTAAGAAAAGGTCTCCCAAGAATAATAGACATATGATCGTCTTCAGGCATTTCCAACACAACAAAATCAGTTAATATCAAGCAGTTATTAGTAACTTGAACAGGAACATCCTCACATATACCAACAGGAATAGCAGTAGATTTATCAGCCATTTGCAAAGATATATCAGTGGGTATCAACTTATCTAAGTAAAGTCTCTTATAAGAGAAAAAAGGCATAACACTAACACCGGCGCCCAAGTCACATAGAGCAGTTTTAACATAATTATTCTTAATAGAACAAGGAATAGTAGGTATACTGGGTCGCCCAACTTCTTTGGAACTTTGCCATTGAAAGAGTAATTAGCAAGCATAGTGGAAATTTCCTCATTGGGGATTTTCCTTTTGTTAGTAACAATATCTTTCATATACTTTGAATAAGGAGGCAATTTAATAGCATCAGTCAAAATGATTTGCAAGAATAAAGGTTTCATCCAATCACAAAATTTAGTATAGTGTTCTTCTTCCTTTGATTTTAGTTTCTTAGCAGGAAAAGGCATTGGCTTTTGCACCCAAGGTTCTCTTTCATTACCATGTTTCTCAGTAATAAAATCTTCTTTAGTATACTTTTTATTTTTAGCATGCTTTTCAGGTTCTTTTTCAACCTCTTCTTTATCGGAGTATCATTCTTATCATTATCTTTATCATGTTCATTACCACTTTCAGTTTCAGCATCAGAAATAGAAATACTATTAGGATCATTAGCAGGTTCAGAGGATTCTACAACATTTTTATGTTTCTTCTTCTTTTTCTTAGATGGAGCACTAGTTTTAGTTTGTTGAGAATCTTGTTCAATTCTTTTGGGATGCCCTTCAGGATATAGAGGATCCTGGGTAGAGACACCACCTCTAGTTGTTACTTTATAAGCATGTTTTTCTTTAGAATTATTTCCTAGCAAGTCATTTTACACTTTAGTGAGTTGATCAATTTGAGTTTGAACCATATGAAAATGTTTAACAAGCATCTTAACATCATTGGAGGTTCTCTCCACAATATCATGCAATTCACTAATAGCTTGAGAATTTTCCATTAGATGATTCTCTACTCTCATATTAAAATTTTCTTGCTTAACAATATAATTATCAAACTCATCTAAGCATTGCGCAGGAGGTTTTGAATACGGAATATCTTCCCTAGTAAAGCGCTAGGGAATTTACCTCAATCATGGATGAAGGGGGAATTATCTCACATATATCTTCTATAGGAGGTAGATTCTTCACATCTTCAGATTTAATACCTTTCTCCTTGAGAGACTTCTTGGCTTCCCTCATATCTTCATCATTCAATTTAATTAAACCCCTCTTCTTCACTATCGGCGTTGGAGTTGGTTCAGGCGTAGTCCAATCATCATAATTCCGGCCTATTTTAGCCAATAATTCTTCAGCGTCGTCTGGAGTTCTTTTCCTGAAAACACAACCAGCACAACTATCCAGGTATGCCCTAGACTCAATGGTTAGTCCACTATAAAATATATCAAGTAAATCATGCTTTTCTAAATCATGGTCGGGCGAGCTCTAATAAGAGAGCAAAATCTCTCCCAAGCCTCAGGCAATTTCTCTTCATCTCCCTGATCAAAATTATAAACTCTCTGCAAAGCAGCATGTTGAGCACTAGCGGAAAGTATTTCCGGAAGAAAACATCAAGCAATTCTTTTGGACTTTTAATAGAACCAGGTGGCAAACTATTATACCAAGTTTTAGCGTCATCCTTTAATGAGAATGGAAAGATTTTAGCAACAAAGTAAGTACGCTTCTTAACATCATCAGAAAACAAGCTACTCAAAGTAGATAACTCAGTCATGTGTTCAACAGCACTTTCTTTTTCAGTACCACAAAAGGGTGTTTTCTCAACAATAGCTATATGAGATAGATCAAGAGAAAAATCATAATCTTTATCCCTAATGTTTATAGGAGATGTGGCAAATTTAGGATCAGGAGACAGTTTATATCTAACAGCATGTTCTGCAAGCAACTTTTTAATTTTTCTTGCATCAGTAGTAGCATGGCATTTTTCAATAAAATCATCATCAAGTTCCACATAATCTTCATCAAGATCATCACTAGAGTATTCATGTTCAGGTGAATTAACAGGTGTAGTAACATCAGGAGTTTCAATATTTTCAATTTGTCTAGATCTAACAATGGAAGCATCTAGAAAAGTTCCCAATGAACCACTATCATCAAGCACAGCAGAAATATTATCAATATTATGAGAGTTTTCAGATTCAGCAGAAGTACCAGCATTTGAAGCATGTGGCGGTGAAACAAGTTTATCAATCACAGATGGTGAATCAAGAGCAGCAGAGGTACTCCGAGTTGTACCTTTTCTTGTAGTGGATGGTAATATGGCGACCTTAGTATCGCGAGTTTACCCATGATGGAGAATTTGCAGCGAACAATATCAATCCAAGTGAACTTCCAAATAAAGCTATGCTCCCAGGCAACGGCGCCAGAAAATAGTCTTGATGACCCACAAGTATAGGGGATCGCAAGTCTTCGAGGGAAGTATTACCCAATTTATTGATTCGACACAAGGGAGACAAAGAATACTTGAAAGCCTTAACAGCGGAGTTGTCAATTCAGCTGGCGAAACAGACTTGCTCGCAAGAGTTTATCGGTAGTGTTTTATAGTAGCAGCGGTAGTAAAATAACAGCAGTAACAAAGACAGCAGTAGTGATTATAGTAAACAGCAGGATTAAAATACTGTAGGCACGGGGACGGATAACGGGCGTTGCATGGATGAGAGAAACTCATGTAACAATCATAGCAGGGCATTTGCAGATAATAATAAAACGGTGTCCAAGTACTAATCAATCAATAGGCATGTGTTCCAATTATAGTCGTACGTGCTCGCAATAAGAAACTTGCACAACATCTTTTGTCCTACCAGCCGGTGGCAGCCGGGCCTCAAGGGAAACTACTGGATATTAAGGTACTCCTTTTAATAGAGTACCGAGCAAAGCATTAACACTCCGTGAACACATGTGATCCTCACATCGCTACCATCCCCTCCGGTTGTCCCAATTTGTCACTTCGGGGCCATTGGTTCCGGACAGCGACATGTGTATACAACTTGCAGGTAAGACCATAAACAATGAATATCATGATGAAATAATAACATGTTCAGATCTGAGATCATGGCACTCGGGCCCTAGTGACAAGCATTAAGCATAACAAGTTGCAACAATATCATAAAAGTACCATCTACGGACACTAGGCACTATGCCCTAACAATCTTATGCTATTACATGACCAATCTCATCCAATCCCTACCATCCCCTTCGGCCTACAGCGGGGGAATTACTCACACATGGATGGGGGAAACATTGCTGGTTGATGGAGAGGCGTTGGCGGTGATGGCGGTGATGATCTCCTCCAATTCCCCGTCCCGGCGGAGTGCGGAACGGACCGGCTCCCGCGACGGAGTTTCGCGATGTGGCGGCGTTCTGGAGTTTTTCGCGACCGACTTCTCCCCGTGCGTTTTAGGTCGAGGCGAATAAGTAGTCCGAAGGGGGCGTCGGAGGCCAGCCGAGGGGGCCACACCACAGGGCGGGCCCCGCCGCCCTATGGTGTGGGGCCCTCGGGCCTCCACCTTACTTGTCCTTCTGGCTCCGTATTCTGGGAAAATAGGCCCTTTCGTCAAAATCCCGAGGTTTTCCCTGAAAGTTGGATTTCTGCACAAAAACGAGACACCAGAACAGTTCTGCTGAAAACAGCGTTAGTCCGTGTTAGTTGTATCCAAAATACACAAATTAGAGGCAAAACAATAGCAAAAGTGTTCGGGAAAGTAGATACGTTTTGGACGTATCAATGGTACTCACATGTTTTATACACATTATATGTCATTATTATGCATTTTCCGGAACTAACCTATTGACAAGATGCCGAAGTGCCAGTTCCTGTTTTCTGCTGTTTTTGGTTTCAGAAATCCTAGAAAGGAAATATTCTCGGAATCGGACAAAATCAACGCCCAGTATCTTATTTTTGCTTCCAGAACACCGGAGAGAGACCAGAGGGGAGCCAGGGGGCCCCACACGCCAGGGCGGCGCGGCCAAGGGTGGGGCGCGCCCCCTATTGTGTGGCCCCACCAGGGCCCCTCCGAGGCTGCCTTCCGCCTACTTAAGGTCTCCGTCGTGAAAACCCTATACGGAAAAATCACGGTACAAGAAACCTTCCAGAGCCGCCGCCATCGCGAAGCCAAGATCTGGGGGACAGGAGTCTCTGTTCCGGCACGCCGCCGGGACGGGAAGTGCCCCGGAAGGCCTCTCCATCGACACCACCGCCATCTTCATCAACGCTGCTGTCTCCCATGAGGAGGGAGTAGTTCTCCATCGAGGCTAAGGGCTGTACCGGTAGCTATGTGGTTAATCTCTCTCCTATGTACTTCAATACAATGATCTCATGAGCTGCCTTACATGATTGAGATTCATATGAGTTTTGTATCACTATTCATCTATATGCTACTCTAGTGATGTTATTAAAGTACTCTATTCCTCCTCCATGATGTAATGGTGACAGTGTGTGCATCATGTAGTACTTGGCGTAGTTTATGATTATGATCTCTTGTAGATTATGAAGTTAACTATTACTATGATAGTATTGATGTGATCTATTCCCCCTTTCATAGCTTGATGGTGACAGTGTGCATGCTATGTTAGTACTCGGTATAATTGCGTTGGTCTATCATGCACTCTAAGGTTATTTAAATATGAACATCGAATGTTGTGGAGCTTGTTAACTCCGGCATTGAGGTGCTCTTGTAGCCCTACACAATTAATGGTATTCATCATCCAACAAGAGAGTGTAGAGTGGTTTTATTATGTGATCAATGTTGAGAGTGTCCACTAGTGAAAGTATGATCCCTAGGCCTTGTTTCCAAATACTGCAATCATCGCTTATTTACTATTTTACTGCATCTTTAGTTCCTGCAATATTACTACCATCAACTGCACGCCACAAGCTATTTTCTGGCGCCGTTACCTGCTCATATTCATTCATACCACTTGTATTTCACTATCTCTTCGCGAACTAGTGCACCTATACATCGACAAGTGTATTAGGTGTGTTGGGGACACAAGAGACTTCTTGTATCGTGATTGCAGGGTTGCTTGAGAGAGATATCTTTGACCTCTTCCTCCCTGAGTTCGATAAACCTTGGGTGATTCACTTAAGGGAAACTTGCTGCTGTTCTACAAACCTCTGCTCTTGGAGGCCCAGGAATAGAAGCATGCGTAGACATCACCGTCTCTCAGCCGCGGCACAGGTTTAGGGTGGAGCAGCGTTTCTCTGCCGCGGAGAGTTTCAGCAATGCATATATCATTCAAGAAACCACAAAATATCGTCGTGAATATATATAGATATCGCCAACAGTACACGTAATGCATGCATATTTACAATATCAAGTCGGATCTCTTTACTAAATCTATTTGCCTTTACGAAGTTGTTCAATACCTACGACCTTCCGATAGTGCTCTCCAGTTGGGGCAATGGCCTCGTTAAGAAAGAATCCCGCGATTTCCTCTTGAATTGCTCGTATGCGATCCTCCGTTATGAGAGTGTCTCGCATGCGTATCATCTATATTAAAAAAAAAGAGATCAATATATATGAATAGAACTCAATACAATTGATGGTAATAAGATTAATTGTGAAATATTGTTCACGTACACGAGTGTGGTGTCTAGTGATACGTCTCCAACGTATCGATAATTTCTTATGTTTCATGCCACATTATTGATGATATCTACATGTTTTATGCATACTTTATGTCATATTTATGCATTTTCCGGCACTAACCTATTAACGAGATGCCGAAGAGCCAGTTGCTGTTTTTGGTTTCAGAAATCCTAGTAAGGAAATATTCTCGGAATTGGACGAAATCAACGCCCGGGGGCCTATTTTGCCACGAAGCTTCCGACCGAAGAGAAGACGAAGTGGGGCCACGGGCGCCGCCACGTAGGGCGGCGCGGCCCGGGGGGCCGCGCGGTCCTAGCGTGTGGGGCCCCGTGACGCCTCGACCTGCCCTTCCTACATATAGTCTTCTTCGCGAAACCCCAACCGAGAGCCACGATACGGAAAACCTTCCAGACGCCGCCGCCAATCCCATCTCGGGGATTCGGAGATCGCCTCCGGCACCTGCCGGAGAGGGGAATCATCTCCCGGAGGACTCTTCACCGCCATGGTCGCCTCCGGATTGATGTGTGAGTAGTTCACCCCTGGACTATGGGTCCATAGCAGTAGCTAGATGGTCATCTTCTCCTTATGTGCTTCATTGTCGGATCTTGTGAGCTGCCTAACATGATCAAGATCATCTATCTGTAATGCTATATGTTGTGTTTGTTGGGATCCGATGGATAGAGAATATTATGTTATGTTGATTATCAATCTATTACCTATGTGTTGTTTATGATCTTGCATGCTCTCCGATATTAGTAGAGGCTCTGGCCAAGTTTTTACTCTTAACTAAGGGAGTATTTATGCTCGATAGTGGGTTCATGCCTCCATTAAATCTGGGACAGTGACAGAAAGTTCTAAGGTTCTGGATGTGCTGTTTTCACTAGGGATAAAACATTGATGCTATGTCCGAGGATGTAGTTATTGATTACATTACGCACCATACTTAATGCAATTGTCTGTTGTTTGCAACTTAATACGGAAGGGGTTCGGATGATAACCTGAAGGTGGACTTTTTAGGCATAGATGCATGCTGGATAGCGGTCTATGTACTTTGTCGTAATGCCCAATTAAATCTCACTATACTCATCATATCATGTATGTGCATGGTCATGCCCTCTCTATTTGTCAATTGCCCAACTGTAATTTGTTCACCCAACATGCTATTTATCTTATGGGAGAGACACCTCTAGTAGTGATGTGGACCCCGGTCCATTCTTTTACATCGAATACAATCTACTGCAATACTTGTTCTAATTTTCTGCAAACAATCATCATCCACACTATACATCTAATCCTTTGTTACAGCAAGCCGGTGAGATTGATAACCTCACTGTTTTGTTGGGGCAAAGTACTTTGGTTGTGTTGTGCAGGTTCCACGTTGGTGCCGGAATTCCTGGTGTTGCGCCGCACTACATCCCGCCGCCATCAACCTTCGACGTGCTTCCTGGCTCCTACTGGTTCGATAACCTTGGTTTCTTACTGAGGAAAACTTGCTGCTGTGCGCATCACACCTTCCTCTTGGGGTTCCCAACGGACGTGTCATCTACGCGCATCATCTAGCATCCTCCGCATCCCTTTGACAGGCCATCTCACGAATGAAGTCGCAGACGTAGTATCCACATAAGTTATTCCCGGGTTCCTGCCTCATACAATTTACGAAAAAATAGTTCGATCAAACTAATAATCAAGCATCGTATTGAAAGAAAATATCATAGAGTTTCACGGACATAGCTATATATATAGTACTACTTACAGGGTAATCTTTAAATGTAAGCTCCGGTTTCCATTTACCCGGAACAGTATTGATGAACCGTTTCCAAGCCCCTGCCCGGCAAAGAAAAAATGAGTAAATGAGTTATTGATTAATTGATGATATCTTCGAATTAGAACATATGAAGATGCCGATATGAAATTGATTGAAATTACCTCTGGAGCATGGCAGCTATGTCCGCCCATTGCGCATATTCTTTACGTTTCGAGTCCATGACATTTACGACTCCTTTGTGAAGATCAATGATTAGGAGAATAAAGTGGAAGCTGCACAAGCATAGCTCAATGATTAAGAGAATAAAGTGGAAGTTGCACAAGCATAATGTATATTATAATACTCACTTGAAGTTGTAGGGAAAGAATATATCATATTTGTCTGCTTGCTTCACTAAAAATCTTAGCATGTTGTCCTCTGTGTCCTTGGGGTACTGTCGAACCGTAACTTCATGAACTGTGTCTGGGTCAATGAACCC
Organism: Lolium multiflorum; assembly: GCA_030979885.1. Taxonomy (NCBI): domain Eukaryota; kingdom Viridiplantae; phylum Streptophyta; class Magnoliopsida; order Poales; family Poaceae; genus Lolium; species Lolium multiflorum. Next base: position 211,368,046 of record CM061747.1, on the reverse strand, counting down.
CAGCTCGTGGAGCTTGCCTCTTTTGTATTCGAGCTTCTTCATTCTGCATAATTAATATATAGCGTACACAAAGAATATAGTGAGGATAATCCTAGAGGGCAGACAATCTTCTTCGCTTCGTACATACTGGCGGGTAATTCGTTACCCCTTGGAAGCTTTCTCTTAATTATTGTCAGCAACTTTCCAAATCCTGAGTCAGTGACACCGTTCTCTGCCTTCCATTGCAACAATTCCGGTGTGCTGCCTAGCTTTTTATGGCCATCTTCGCAAGTTGGGTATAACAATTTGTTGTGATCTTCTATCATCTTGTCGAAGGCCAACCTTTCCTTTTCAGTTTCACATTCTCTCCTTGCATCAGCAATGGCCCAACCAAGATCATCATCAGCAGGCTCATCTGGTGCCTCCTGATCTTCTGCTTCATTGTCTTCATTGCCTTCTTCAGTATCACCGTATTCAGGGAAATTGGGATAACCGCCATCATCCTCTTCCTCTTCTTCATTCTCTTCCATCATAATCCTTCTTTCTCCGTGCTTGGTCCAACAATAGTAACTGGGCATGAAACCGTTCCGCAGAAGGTGGCCGTGAATGGTACTCGAGTGAGCGTAATTTACGATATTCATGCAGTCAACACATGGACAATACATGAAGCCACCATGTTTGGTTGCCTCAGCCACGACCATAAAATTACTCAGGCCCGAAGTGAACTCGTCAAAGCGTCGGTCAATGTACATCCATTGATGATTCATCTGCATGATATAACTAAGCTTATCAAAAACCATCAGAACATCACGATGTATATATATATACACATGCATTTTATCAATTACAGATGAAAGGATAAAGTTGTTAACCTCGATGGAGAAGAAAAAAACAAGTTAAGTGTGGCTTGATTTGTGTAAACTCAAGTGGCAAATCCTCTTAAGCATTTCATCGAACACCTCTTGTGCATGTGAAGAAGAGAGCAAAGCAATACACCCCTCTTGTGAAGAAAGTGAAAAAATGGCTAAGTGTGGCTCACACTTGGGCAGGGGCAAGGTTATATAGGCAGATTGGGGACTTTGTCCCGGTTTGTAATACAAACCGGGACCAAAGGCCGCTAACGGACAGGCACCAGTGAGTGGGGTCGCCCGCCGCGAAACGAACCGGGACCAGTTCCCCCTTTGGTCCCGGTTTGGTTCAGAACTGGGACATTTGCTCCCAGGGGCTTGGGACCAAAGGCCTCTTCTCCACTAGTGCATGAGATGAGAAGGGGAACGGGTGTTGGAAACAGACATAGAAGAAAATCATAAGAGAACGTGTTATCGAACGATTATGTAGACGTGCAAGCTATGTTTCAGAAAATCACATTGAGATGAGAAGGGGAACCATTATGTTTCATAACTCCTGATTTTACAGTAGAAAGTAAAATTAGCTGTTTTCTTGTACTGACAAGCTATTCTGATTGCGGTATGTATATATTGCGCCTTTACATGTACAAGGTATACTTACTGATGTACGTATCTATTAATCAATAATGATTGCACTATTATAAAGTGATACAGCCTAACTTAATTGTACTAATGTTGATTCACGCTAACATGGTGGTAGAGTTCCACTGTGGTATATAGCATAAGCTTTAATTACAAAAAACGTGAAGGTCTCGCTTCTTAGGACAGAACTTCAACTTGTTAGTTTGCTAATCCGGAATTCATTTTCACCAAGTTTTCAACCAAATGTACTGGTGATTTCGGTGGACACCAAAATAAGTACCTTTCGGCCAAAATATTTCAGTCATTTCAATAATACACATGGATCCAAAATATATTCAAAATATTTTTCAAATTTTTGCATATTTTTATGTTTTTTGAAACTTGTCTCTCGTCTTCCACGCGGCCGCGGTGTGCAAGGTCGCCGACTGGAAAGAGGTTATGTTCGGTTTGATACTCCTCCGTTACTTAATTCTTCAACAAGGATGATGGATCAGAGGGAGTGTTTGAGAAGAACGAATGGGTTGATAATCTTTGTTGCGACCTTAATCATCGAATTGACTTGACTTGTGACCTATATATATCGATGGCTTCGGGAACTGGTTTTGACCAACTCAAGCATGCATGTCCTGTACATCAAATGATATGTATGGTGAACAAGAGATTGTAGCCATGTTCGTCTCTGGACAAGGAGAACGTGGGCTTAGAATATCTACTACTTCACTCAACGCAGGTAGCTCGCATAACCGGTTTGAAGTTAAGGATATAGAGAGAACTTCATGTTACACATGTAAACTCGCCTCACAGTTCACCTTGCAACATTTAATTCTTAGTTGATTCAAGTTTCACCCATAATCTACGAAAACCGTTTGCAGTACAACATTTCATCGTTTTAACTGGTTATTAGAATGCTCATAGTGGAGGTAACATAAGTGGTAACATCACACGTCTCTAGGCATTTTGGTGACATGACATGACAATAATAGAAAAAAGGAAAAGAGTGAGGTGGTAACTATCTATGTTACCATAACATCACACATCCTGAAGCAATATGAGTCTACAACATAATTAATGACACATTGCATGAAACCACATCTAAGTTAATTACTACCCACTATGGAGATAGTAACTTAGACTAATAACATGACATATGTTACTAGACTAAGTTACTCTCCACTATGAGCAGCCTTACCTAGATTTGGTTGCCATGTCAGCATCTTATTAATAAGAAAATATGTACATGTATTCATACAATTCATGAAGGAGTGGCATACGGACTCGTCAAAGAGACCGCCACAAAGCCGCCATGTTACTACCGAGGCTGCCATCGCCTACTGATTTGCCCGCGCGGTGCCGCTGAAGAGACAATTACGGTATGCGGCCGCGATGCCGCTGAGATAGTCGTCGTCCGCCGCGACCGCGGGTACCTCTGCTCACCCCAGGCCGACGAATAATAAGCTCGCGTTCGGGAGCTCAACTCACTTGCAGTCTATCCGCCATGTCCCTCGTATCCAAACAAATCGAAGCATGAGAATAAGAACTGATCGTGAGCTATGACTCATGGAAATCAATTTCGAATTTCAGTAATTTCATTAGACCCTAAAATATTACCTTTCGGTCAAAATATTTCAACATTTTAGTACTATACACTAATTCAAAAATAATTTACATTATTTTTAATTTTTTTGAATATTTAAATGAATTTTGAGAGAAAATTTTGGCACTTTAGCCGAAATGAAAACTGAAATCACTGAAGTTCACTGAATTGCAGTAATTTCAATAGTGGCCGAAATATTTCCAAAACTGAAATTCCATACCATGGCTGCAAGAAAGGTTATTCCAACGTGCACTTGTTCATCAGTACGCTAGCACTTACCAATTTACATCTAAGTTGCTGGCACCGATTTGCAAAGGAACCCAGCCTGGGTGGTCTAGGCAGCAGGGGCGGCAGCCTGCGAACGGCGACCTAGGCAGGGGCTGCGGACGGGCAGGAGCACGGGGGCTACAACTCGCTTGGTTTCTTGTGGTTGTTTCTCGCCCTAACTGATGCATGGACGGTGAGATACGTACGTTGGGTTTGCATACGGGAATAAAAATTGGCTGACATGGCAATATAATCCGGGTAAAAACCAGTTGAAATGGTGAAAGTGTTATTTCGAACTGTTTTCATAGACTAGGGGTGAAACTTGAACCAACTCAACTTTAAGGGTTGTAAGATGAACTTTGAGGCAAGTCGAGGGGGGTAATATGGACTTCTCTCAAGGATAGATATATGACTTGTTTTGGTTCGCCGCATAAGGAAAAACTTGTAAACATCCTACACCATGTAGTCTATAACCGTTGAAGATATCGGTATTTCTTTTTCTCGATAGGGAAAAAATACTGGTGGGCACTGGTAAATTTGGTTTCCAAAAGTACCAGCCAAAATACCATCCAAGATTCACTGAATAAATTAATAAATTCGACCAAAATTTGTTAACATTCCTCAATTTGAGCAAACTGTGTGAATACCGATAAATTTTGTCCGATAATGTATTTTCTAGAGGTAAGTAGTAACCAATAATATTGGTTTTTGGGGAAATACCAGAATACAGCGTAAGAAGGACATCATGAAATATATTTTCTATAAAAATATTATTTTGAAAGGTTAAGCTATCAAGCCAAAGCTATGTAAATTTAAACATTTAAAAAAAAATTATCGTGCAAATTACAAAATCATTATCATCAGATGTAACATGAAATATATTTTCATATAATATCTATAGAATATTATATTTATTGATAGGTTTTAAAATGTAAACTTTAATTGGTTTGACTTTTTTAAAATGTAGCTTTATTCATTGGAATCATAACCTGAAAAATCCAAGAAAAACTACCAGCGTAATAGGGGGAAGCCATGCCCCTGAGCAAGAGAACTCAGACGTCGCACGAATCTTACACCCATTTAAAACACGATAATGAATGCACGGTTGTCAATGGCTACTCAAAAAGAGCTGAGAGAGGCAACTCGCGAACTTACAAGTTCTCCAGTACTCATGTATCACCAAGAAGTTCAAAAAAAAAAATTACAAGCAGCAAGAACTCGGGAAGCTTGGCACCACTAAAGGGTGTCGATCGCTTTCACACATACGTAACTCATGAGAGAGATTTTCGAGTTCGTAAGACAAAACTTGTTTCTCAGCTTCAGGTTTGAACGATTACAAGGATTTACTTCAGAGGCAAAAACACTACAGGAATGGGAGGCTATGCCGAGGGCCAGGCTATACGCCGACGGCCAAAAGTCGGAGCCGTCGGCGTATGGCCCGGCCAGGCCAGCCTGCCCTTTCAACACTCGGCGAAACGTGGTCGTCGGCGTAGCGACCTCTACGCCGGGGGCAGCCCTCGGCATATCTTTGGCCCTAGGCGTAGACAGGGCTACGCCGACGGCGTAGACTATTTTTCAAATTTGTCTAATTTTGTAAAAATCATAACTAATTCATATGATGTGAGAAAAATGCGTATGAGGTATCAAAATGTTCAGAAAAACATCCTCTATCCGTTTATGTCAAAATCATGCATATTTGAATCATGTAGAATAACATGTTAACATAGAAACAATTCAATCACTTTCTTATATGGTCTCAGGTTCCCGTTTTAGCGAGATGGCAATTTAAACGAAGTCAGAAAATCTCGCGGAGCCGCATGGCATCATTTTATGTGTCCTAGTAACCACTCCAAAAGATGGAATTGGGATACGACAATTATTTTGGAAAACCCTTCACGAACAGGGCTATCAAGTCCGGATTTCTATGGCTTTTAGGGCAATGAGTAGGAAACGGCCCGTGACACCGCATAGTTTGTCGGAACGAGACCATATTTGGCACGTGCGTGGTCCCTGGGATGGGAAGCAATGCCCGGGAGCGCATTTCCAATCCGACCCATGGGCGATGGTTTTTTCATTTCGGGGTGCCAAAACGGGTTTTTTGTGAAGGAACTACATGGGGCGCATTTTAGTATTGCGCGAGACCTCTGCGTAGTGGTAGGACACCGCCTTCGCACCACATATCACATGCCATATGTGCGCGCTAGCTCTCTGGGAATCCATGCGGCTTCCTGCGGTGTCCCGCCGAATCCGCTGGAAAGTGACCGGATTTGAACTAGGGCTACACTTTTCGTCGCTCAATAAATTCTGCAAAAATTGTTTTTAGGTCTATGACATATCAGTTTATGTGCTAATTTTTGTCCGTTTAGCGCGATGGTAAACGGGTGCACCAGCGCGCCCAGTACGGCCATACCGCATCTCCGTGGGGGCCCTTTTGGCCAAATGACAATTTAAACAAAGTCGAAAATCCCGCGCCGCATGGCATCATTTTATGTGTCCTAGTAACCACTCCAAAAGTCGGAATTAGGATACGGCAATTATTTTGGAAAACCCTTCACAAACAGGGCTATCACGTCTGGAGTTCTATGGCGGCAAATGAGTAGGAAACGGCCGTGACACCGCATAGTTTGTCGAACGAGGCCATATTTGGCACGTGCGTGGTCCACAGGATGGGAAGCAAGGCCCGGGAGCGGATTTCCAATCCGACCCATGGGCGGTTTTTTCATTTCGGTGCCAAAACGGGTTTTTTTGTGAAGGAACTACATAAGACGCAGTTTAGTATTGCGCGAGACCTCTGCGTAGTGGTAGGACACCGCCTTCGCACCACATATCACATGCCATACGTGCGCGCTAGCTCTGTGGGAATCCATGCGGCTTCCTGCGGTGTCCCGCCGAATCCGCTGAAAAGTGACCGTATTTGAACTAGGGCGACACTTTCCGTCGCTCAATAAATTCCGCAAAAATTGTTTTTAGGTCTATGACATATCAGTTTATGTGCCAATTTTTGTCCGTTTAGCGCGATGGTAAATGGGTGCACCAGCGCCCGGTACGGACATACCGCATCTCCGTGGGGGCCCGTTTTGGCCAAATGACAATTTAAACAAAGTGAGAAAATCCCGCGGAGCCGCATGGCGTCATTTTATGTGTTCTAGTAACCACTCCAAAAGTCGGAATTAGGATACGGCAATTATTTTGGAAAACCCTTCACAAACAGGCTATCACGTCGGAGTTCTATGACTTTTAGGGCAAATGAGTAGGCCCGTGACACCGCATAGTTTGTCGGAACGAGGCCATATTTGGCATGTGCGTGGTCCCTGGGATGGGAAGCAAGGCCGGGAGCGGATTTCCAATCCGACCGATGGGCGATGGTTTTTCATTTCGGGTGCCAAAACGGGTTTATTTTGTGAAGCGCTACATGGGCGCATTTTAGTATTGCGCGAGACCTCCGCGTAGTGGTAGGACACCGCCTTCGCACCACATATCACATGCCATATGTGCGCGCTAGCTATCTGAATCCATGCGGCTTCTGCGGTGTCATGAATCACTGAAAGTGACCGGATTTGAACTAGGGCTACACTTTCCATCGCTCAATAAATTCCGCAAAAAATGTTTTTAGGTCTATGACATATCAATTTATGTGCTAATTTTTGTCCGTTTAGCGTGTTGGTGAACGGTGCACCAGCCCGCCCGATACGGCCATTTCGCATCTCGCGAGGGGGCATTTTGGCCACATGGCAAATTGGGCGTCATATTTGGATTCCTCTAATTTTTAGGTTCAAATGATGATATGTATGTTATATTTAGATTCCTCTCATTTTTCTGATCGATTTAGACATATTATTTGTGGAATTTTGATTTTTTGATTTAAAGATATTAATTATTCAATATTAAATAGAAAAAAGACCAAAAAATAAAATCATTTTATTTTTATTTGAATTCAATATTATTATTACTTATATATATTCATTGTTCTCTACTTAAGTAATTGTTTGGGATTCAAAAATAAAGAAGTGTGCATCACGGTTCAAGGGTTAATAGGGTTGATATGCTATTATTATCAGCAAGAGGTGTCAATTCTATAATGGAAGCTCATCCGAATGGAACCAAGAAGTTAAGCGTGCTGAGTTTGGAGTAGTGTGAGGATGGGTGACCGACTGGGAAGTTTAACCATGATTGTAATTTGACATAAGATTAAGTGTAGTTAGAGTTAAAAGTGTATTGGGTGAAAGATAAACAAGTAAAAAAAAGAAAAAAAGAAAAAAAAAAGGAAAATTGTGTAAAAGAAATTAAAAATTTAAAAATTTTAAAAGTCTATGCCTAGGGTTTTGCCGTCGGCATATAGAAAAAAAAAATTCGAATTTTTTTTTTAAATTTTTTTGGAAACGGGAAATTTGAATTTTTTAAAAGTCTATGCCGAGGGTTTTGCCGTCGGCGTAGCGTGCTACGCCGAGGGCCGGGCTACGCCGACGGCGATAGTGCCTTTCCCGAGGGACTTACACGCCGAGGAGCTATGCCGAGGGCGGCCCTCGGCATAGCCTACGCCGAGGGCCAAAGCATGCTACGCCGAGGGTTCCCGGCCCTCGGCATATAGCCCCATGATCTTTAACCAGCAGCTCGTCCCCAACCTCACCGGCGAGGTCTCCTCTCCCAGCAGAGCATCTCGCCGTGATCTCCGGCAAGCACCACCATGGCAACCTCTGGTCTCTCCAACGGCATTCTTCGACCTCAACTGCATTCCACCTGAAGAAGAAAAGGATCAGAATCATCAAGCATGCCCATATCCTACTTTACTGTAAATATTCAAAACAGTGCCCATATCTCATCACTAAATGCGCCGGGGGCAACTCAGTGTGTGCTGTGAGTATGGCTGAGTAGTACTCCCTTATGGCATGCCCAACTGGTCAAACTGAAGTATCAAGTCACAGTTAGTCAGTAAACCCCTTATAACACTTGAGCTTTTAGACTCGTACAGAGAGTCACAGTTAAATGATTAAGTCACAGTTAGTCAGTAAACCCCTTATGACACGTGTTGTCATGATAGATTGTTCAGTGATCGTACAGAGAGAGGTCTAAAGAGCTTTCAGACTCATGCGGACAACATATAAATGATCCAAGATGCATTGGTAAAACAAATGCCACACAAACGGCACGTCAGATAACCGCTCATAGTTGGTAGGTTCATATAATTTCAGACCATTAGATATTATAGGTACAAACAATTGACATGTCAACAAGCGAGGAACAGAGCATTGCATGATTCTTGCACTACTCATTAAAACCATAACGTGATTGCATATACAATAAATAGCAAACATTAAACAAACCAAAAACTAAAAGGGCATCAGAGGACATCACATACTTGGTTCGAGTCTGAGGCAGAGGAAACAAAGGTTATGGCAAGCACCTTAATGCCATCACATAACTGTATTTCTCAGTAAGGGACGATGATGGATTCGATGAGCTCCTGGACTCGAGCCAGCTCTTTCTTGTCAATGAGCGCAAGTACCTACATTACAAGACAATACATGTAAATTTTACCTCATGCTGAACAGCAGCATGATCACTGTGAATGGAAAGCTTGCATTGACTATCTTCGGGACATTAGAATGCCACAAAACATATAGGGTTGCATAAATGAAGAAACCAAAAATGTAAGAGCGGAAAATAAGTAATGGGAAATTGCCACAATACTAAATTTGCAAAGAATTTAGCTGGCACAACGGGTATGGCCATCCTGTTTTGCAAGGAGTTCAATTGGCTATTTTTCAAATAAGATATCTTCATTTTCCAAGTATCATATTACAAATGCGAAGAGGTAAATAGAAGAAAGCATAAAACATGGCATACATTGCAAAAGCTGCTAAATTAAACCTTTAAAAGTAACTTTTCTATTGGGCTTACAACTTTAATATTCTACTTAATTATTATGAACAGCCTTCACAAAATAAGGTCTACCACTTGTCATTATATCGCAAAAATGACCATGAGGGAAATATGGGTACTCTTACATATGTGCAGATGGCAAAAGAGATTAGTCATAAGTTATCATTAATAGTAGCTAAATGGAATTTTATCAAAGTTTGCATGTGCTTTCTGTCAGATTTTGATGCCTTGCTTTACTTCCTACGGAAAATAGAAGGTTATCCCATATATAAATAATATGATGCAGCCATATACCAATTGGCAGCTTGGAAAAATAACTTGGGTGATGTGGAATTGTTATCATCAGCCCGGTATGACTTGGCAGCATGTTCAATAACCTGACGAAGTGCACTTCACAAACTGGAGTATAGAAAGCACATAAATAGTGTATAATCATTGGCACACCTCACCAATTGGAAGACAGGGGTACTGAAACATAATTGTCTGAGATAGATTTTTAAAGATAAAAGCATTGCCTGATCATACTGAATTAGACTATTTCTAGATAACCAAGAAAACATGAAACAAATACATATGGTAGAGCATAGATGGAAGATTGTTACACGTGGACACAACAACAATTCTATTATCCATGTGCATGCCTACATGATCACCGGGTTGCCTACCTGGAGCTTGAGGCGGAAGGGTCGGGTTGCCTACCTGGAGCTTGAGGTTGGGCACTATCATCCATGCAGATGACGACAGGATCACCGGTACAGCGCCAGAAGCACTAGCACCACCGCAGACTCCGAGAACTATCAGCCTGAAACAACAACTGATGTTGTAGAAGAATAAAGTGGAGTAAACGGCAAAGAAGCCATGCACTCATAATGGTATCAAAGTAAACAATAGTAGAACCATTTCCTCCGAAACTTGTACCAGAACAAGAACTGGAGGTTGGCATATATGAAGTAAAAAAAATACAGAACCCGTGCAGAGGAAAGCCTAAACTACAGAAATATAATATCATTTACTACAAACTAAGACCTTGGAGTAAATTTGCTAATCATAATCAATACTTTTTTTGTACTCCACAAACAAAATACGCTTCCAGAAAGTCCAAGCAAACATGAAAACGAAAACCAATTAATACGAAAACTGCGTTTCTTACAGTATACAAATATTCAACAGCTTGCTCCGGATTGTTAAATGCAGCCCGTAGAGAACGCACAATATGTGAGCACAGGTATAGTATATTGAAAGATAAACAATGCGAACTTGATGTCATAACCAAGGTCAACCAGTTTTTTTTTTCCAGAAACACCAAGTAGAAGGTCAACCAGTTTTCTGTATTACTAGAAGATTTTAAATTTCGAACTAACAGTTCATGTGCTCCTGTAAAGGTAATGCAAGCATGAAACTCAAGCCCATTGATACATGGAAACTCTAAGTATGAGTTCAAATCATCAAGGTTTGAAGCTAAACTACAATATTTATTCCTAAAAAATATTTAGGAAGCACATTTGCATTTTCTTCAGAGCTAAAGTGATATTCGACAGGGCAAACAGCGAAGAATTAATTTTGGAGCTTTCTTGAAGGTGGACCCCTTCATTGTACGTCCTTCTGTTGTCCTCATTTCCTGAAATGAATATGCAACACAGCATGGTCTTAAGCTGGAATGTGAAGCCTTTATAGGTTATGTGCACCTCATTACAGGGAATCGTACCAGCCAAGTCAATGAGGTTAAGATTCCCTTTGAAAGTATCATTACTGATGCGGATGGAGAGCACATCATGGCTCCTACTTGAAACATCGTTCAGGCCTGTGTGTGCAACTTTCCTCTCTGCACACCCATTTCGAAAAATTGAGTAAACCTCCTGAAATTCTTCCATGGATCGAACGGGGACCTTGAGCCATGAAAAAGCAGTAGTAAGTGCACTGCTAAAGCTACATTCAAGCAAACATATTGACCAAGCCGAGTAGATTACCCATGCCAAGCCCTTGAGCTGCAGGTTACCATCTTTGTCATCCAAGGCCATGATCTCCTTTGCCGTGGGCTAGAGCAGGTCGTCAGATGGCTGATTAGCAGAAAAAGGGAAGAGAACAAAGGAAACATAAAAAATCACCTTCATCGAAATCAACCAGCATCGGGTTTACCTGCGGGGAGGCGGCGGTCACCAGTAGCCCAAAACGGATCGATCAAGGTTTAGATGGTCACTCTGAGCTAAAGGGTCATCAGGAACACAGGTTTGGAATGGAGTTCAGAAAATATTTCGCAAATTAAACGGAACATTCATTAGGGTACTAAAGGGTCGATGATCACGGATGAAATATGATATACAGATGTATCAATTCTCAAATAACATAGCATTGCAACATTGGCAAACACATTGCATGTCTATGAATTGTCTGAAAAACTAACATATAATTGGAATTTGTTTGAGTTGGTAATAGGAAGCGTAGGTTATAACAACAAACAATCAACACCAGATGAATTCACTTAACAGCAGCATATGATCTCATTTAACAACATCACATTAACACATCCTAAACTGGAACAAAAGAGGGGAAGAGGAAGGGGAAATTCACCATCACACGGCGACAGTAGCGGAGGAGATGTGGTGAGGGAGGCGACGATGAGCAGAGGCAGAGCACCACCGTGCCCACAACCGGCAACCATGCGCAGGCGCGTGGTCCATGGGCAAGCGGCGTTCGTGGGGAAGCCGGGCAGGAGGCGATTTAGGGAAGGGCCACGTATTTGACGTAGGGTAGGAGGCCGAGGCGGCCGCGCGGGAGGCTCGGAGGCGTGGGAGCCGCGCCGACGACCGTGGCGACTAGGGTTGCCGCGGTGGTCGCATACGGAGACTGAATGGCGCCGCGGCCACGAGCTCCTGGTCTAGGAGCACGAATTCGGCAACCTGCACCCCCGTGAGGCGGAGCGCAAGCACAGCGGCGGCGTAGTGGTCCTCGATGGCGCGAGGAGATGGAGGAGGCGAGCGAGGCGGGTGGGCACGTCGGCGAGCAGTCCCGCGCGTAGCCCGGGAGAGGAGGTCGTCGATGGAGAGTGCGCAACCCTCGAAGGCGGGCGCAGGGAGCGCAAGGAGAAGCCCCACCGCCGGCAAGCGTCGCGGCGGCGCCCCTCTGGTGCGTGGGGAGAATTTGATCGGGATCGTCTAGATTCTGGAACCGCACTTTTCAATTTAGTCCTAGTACTATATTGTTTTAACGTATTAAACCTTGAATAGTTGTGTGGAAACACTTCAGACCGATTGATCTTTTGCGGCACATCGGGAAAGTGCCGTTAATTAGCGAATTTTTTTGCGGCAGTTTCGTTAGCTGCCGGTATTAGTGCAAGCTTAGCGGCACTTTACTAGATTGCCGGTAATTTGCGCGTAATTAGCGGCATTAATTTTAATATATGCCGTCTAAATATGCTATTAGCGGCGGATTGGAGAAGTGCCAGCACAAAAATGCCGCAAATCAATGTACGTGAGGTAGTGCGAACGAACAGCGCGAACGCGATCACCGCCGAGATCCTGCAAGTTTTAGTCAGTACCTGTTTGTCCGGCCACGTCATGCATGGGCATCTGGAGTTTGCTCATTCTGTCGAACACATACCATGAGACGATGGCGCAGACGAGACCGATGATCCGGCTGGTCTCGGAGGGCATGGCGCGGGACTTGCAGCAGCCACAGCAGCCGCCGCCGACGGCGAAGACGACTTGGGCAATTATCAGGAAGATGGCCGCGCAGACCCCAAGCGCCAGGGCCGGATTCTGAGGGTAAAAGCACACCCCATAGGCCGACACCAAGTCCAAACCCTGCAAGATCGCACATCAACTCCGAGTAAGAACACACAAACACAACGCATAGGCCGACAGGCACACTCTACGAAAGCACAACTCCAGGATCTGTAGCTGTATAGTGTATACCACAGTTCAACAAAGAGTAGAGACACATATATGTACTACGTCAGTACGAAGGGATATCGATAGAGTGGATGATAGCTTACAGTAAGCTTTGTGCCCTCGGCCGAAAACCCCAGAATGGCGCTCAGTACCCCTAGAGAACCCACGATCCCGGACACGATGATCATCGTCTGATCCATTTTCCCGGCCATTGCTCTCGAGGCTCGATCTCTTTCGGGTTGAAGTCGACTGGCGTACACGCGTGTTTATATAGAAAGAGAGCTAGCTCTCGGGCATCCAGATTCCACCAACAATGCTACATCTACGGGCTGGTTCTACGGGATTTTCTTACGGGCGTTAGGTGGTTCAGCACGATTGGAGGAGATGCAACAGTTGTTCCGAATAATCCTTACACACACATGCATGGTTGAGCACCACGTCACCCCGTAAGTACTTTCCGTAAGAAAATCCCCGTAAGTCTAGCATTATTGCAGATTCCACATAGGCCGCCCCGCTGACGTACTTCGATGGGAGCATGTCTATGTCACGACCAAAGAGAAAACTTCTCCCTGTACGTACACCGCCATGTTCTGCCCATGTTCTCCGTAATCCCTCCACCATTAATTTACTGGGAAGGAAGTTCACCGCTTTGTTTTTATTTCTTTTGAAAGAAGTTCAAAACACCTGTGTCAAAACAGCTAGTAATGGGTCACTTTTGTTTCTGCAATGCAGGTATAATAATTGATTGTGACGTAGTCAAGTATGTCGATGGCCCTGTTTTGGCGATGGCAGTCCCTGAAAACAACCGTTGGCATACATGCCTATATGCCAACGGCTTATCTTTACCGGTTTTGTTATGTCTCACTCTCAGTTAACTGAGATTTTCTTAAGTCTAAATTAATTACAAAAAATTGCTTGAGTAACACCCTATCTTTACCGACGGCCTTTCCTGGACGCTCGGCATATGGGCTTGTGTACATCGACGTCCCCGGTGAAAAGTTCTCAGCACAGAAAAGTCTGCCCGCAACTAGCCTATTTCCTGTAATGGTTGTAGTGCCTACACGCGTCCCCATCGTACACAACCAACAAATGTACCCACACAACTTCTACTAAAGTAGGATTTATATATGTTCAAGAATAACGTATATGCACATGAGCCTCTCTATACATCAACAGAAATGTTACCTTTAGTTTATGAATATTCTGATTTAACGAGACACGAGGAGCGTCAAACGACGTCTGATTCATGGTGGGCTAGGGATATTAAGCACACTCCTAATTACCAGCCAGGCACACGTTATTTCTCATATTGTGCTCATTTATGGTCTTCTTTGTTTGCTCTGGCCTTGGTTTATATTCACCGGCGAGTCACTCTCTAGATTTTACCATATGAGCTCGCTTGGATGCAATGGTGATCATGAATGGTGGTCGTGAATGTTCTTGATGTTTGACCGTGTTATCAGCAATAGTCTAATTCTCTATATTGTAATCATCGTATATCGTGTACATGTTTTCACTTGATCCAGATTATATCGGGGCAGAGAAAGAAATTTGTGATATGCAACATGGTGTCCTTACATGTTCTTAAGATATATGTAAATTAAGTTAGATATGTTGTATTAATACCAAGAAGAAGGCCATATTCACATGGGAAAAAAAACTCATACCATGTGCATAAGAGTAAAAAAGAAATATTTAGTACTACTTGTGAGCTTAGGTAAACGTATCAGGTTAGGCTGAGAAAAGTGCGTCATGGAGGAGCAATTTGAACTAGCAAGGTTGCAAGCTTAACCATGCATGAGGGGAAAAATTCCTCCAGTTCCGCCCCTATTACTATGTATTGTGCGGATATTGAACTGTACATTAACACATGTCTATAACGCGTGAGGTGAGTACCAAATTTCAAATTCCTTACAATGTTTGTATTGGTCAATCCTTATTTCAAAGCTCTTACTCATCCGGCCCGGGCCCAGTAGTCTAGGATGGATCAGTTACATAAAAGAACGTGTAGCGATCAGTCATGACTTGTTGTTCCTGATATCGATCGAGAATTCAGATTGTTTCTTCGCTTTTTTTTTTTGGTTTTCCTACATCAACCATGGTTATTGCAGTACTTGTAGCAGCAAATATAATTTAGAAAGTCCGTCCCATAAAAGCTTTGCAACTGGAAACTACGCAACCCTGTGAATGCGTTGGCACTGCAGCCACGTTTACACCCAAACCATGATTCGTAAATAGTCTATTCTATAAGTTACTAGAATAAGAGAGATGTATAGTGACTAGTTATAACGAGCTAAACAAGAACAAAGTAAACTAATACTGAAAGTAAATAAGAACATGTAAATGTAAATGTGAGTGAAGCGGTATGGTAAAGGGGTTCTCAGAAAGTGTTGGTTCCACCACTAGTATTTAGAATATTAATAATTAGGATAGTTCTAGCCATTTCTTTTATAAACGTGTATGGGAGAAGCTCCATATAAGATGGTTGCATACCAGCCTCTGTTCAACCGTCCTCTCATAACCACATCAATGTAAAGGGCAAGTCACCTCAGTACATTGCTATTATGGGTTCCGCTAGGACCTCATGGTTATGGATGAACGCTCTATGGATCTTCTCTTATTCCCCCTTGACCATGTGATAGAGGATCAGCGTGAGGGTGTCATTTAACGCCTCCTCACTACCTTATGTCCAAAGGTAATCCCATCTCTTGTCCTTAAAAGAAAACGTTGCATGGTCGACTACATAAAACATCAAGAGACAGAATCAATACACAATAATAAAGAAATGAATAAACATCTTTATTTCATTTCTAATCCATAATTAGTGTTTCACCATATCCCCAAGAACAAAGAGTCTACTCACATATAGAGTTAGGAGAAATCACCATGGAAATAAAATGGATCAAGTACATATGGGGGAATGAATACTTGTTCAAATCCACAACAAGGTGTAGAAAACACAACAAGATGGGAACGAATGATGGGTGTTGATGATGAGGATGGTTTTGATGATGGTTCCCAAGCCTCCTTCTCCTAAGTATCCTCTTCTTCTCCCTTCAATGGTGTGGTGGTCATGGTGGAGATCTTTGTGGTGGCGGCGGTCGAGCGGCAGTGCTCCACCGTGGTGGTGTGGATGGATGATCTTCTTCCTTGGCTCAATCAGGGGCGGATTCTGTAAAGAAACACGAAATTTCGCAAGGTTCCTATTTGCTCATCTTGCATTCGTTTATCCATAATCTTACATAAAACCTACACATATATCAAAGACAAGAAAAAGTGGTAAAATTCCACCTAAACTACTAGTTGTGCAAAACTTATTCGAAAATAAATGAAAACTAGTTTTCATGTATAATAGGCATAGTTGTAGCTAGATTAAGCATAAGATGTGCATAATGTGTGCTCTAAAAGTGTACATAAATTCCACTCATCACCCTCAAGCCCTCCTGATCCAATCCGTCGATCCTTCATCCTTGTTGGTGTTAAGGCCTTCATGCTTCAGCGTTATCCACTTGCCCTGGTCTCTAATTCTCTGGCTTTTGGCAGAAGCAGAAGAAGAAGAAGAAGAAGAAGAAGAAGAAGCAGCAGAAGAAGAAACAAAGATTATATGCAGAAATTCATTCTCTTTTAGAATGAATACTTGATATATTTTTTGTGTATTACACGGAATAGCGCATACTGAACTTATATAATTAACTAAGCATACGATTTAGCTTTACTAGTTATTGAGTTTGAACAAAAAAAATGTCCCATTTTGTAAGTCGTACCGGGGCCCTCAAATCCTGGAGAAGGGGTTGGTTGGAGTTGCTGCACAAAGGGCGGATGATTAATTGTCTCGGAGGCAGGCTGACATGCTGAAGGGGAGGGGCGTGGTGGTCCATTGTGTACGGCGTGGGTGGGTGACGTTGGTGGGCTTGCCATTTGCTGCGAGCTAGTATGGACAGTTCCTGGTATATATATCATCAAAAGAATTCCTCTATATGATAATCTAGAATATTTGTTTTTATGGCTATAGTTTTTCGTTGTATCTTCCTAGCATGACTATTCAAGGTTCAACAATGACCAAACCTCATGCAATTCACTAAAAAGTAAAAAACTCAAATTTGTCGACAATTTTACGTTAGTTGTAGATTTATGGTCTTCTTATATAAAAGTGGTCTACTTTGTATTAATTGATGAATGTGTCATATGAGATGGTCACCACATATTTGTAAACTTGTAGTAGTTATAATTAACGAGGAGAGCTAACACTCTACACTAAAGAGGCAGTCGGTTTACAATATAGACATGGAGAGTTCATTCACGAATTCTCTTCAATCTTGGTAATGGTGCATATATGATATTAAATAAAAAAACTTAGGTGACTTCATGCCTTTGTTTGGTTATATTTATAGTTGGTAATTAAGATGTGATGGGATTGTTTATAAACACAAATTTACTTAGATGAAGCTAATAGTGGGTTGTAATTGTTATTGCTCCCTCCGTTTCTACAAAAGCTTCACAACTTTTCTAGATACGGATGAATCTATAGCTAAAACATGTTTATATTCTTCCGTATCTAAACAAAGTTGAGAAGATTTTTTAGGAACGGAGGGAGTACTAGTCTTGTGATATCTAAAGAAGTACTTGCTCCTTGTCTCTTGGAAGAAGTATTGTGATATATAAACAAGCACAACTCCTATCTTCGGTTGAATTAATAATGTTTATCTCGCAACATGCTAAGAGGGACATAATTATATTCCATATTGCTCATTCTCCATCATCGGGATGCAAACATCTCTAAACACTTAACTAATTGGTTATAATGAAAACACTCAGCGGTAACCTCTGGAAATGAAACAATATTCATGGCCTAAAACCTTGAACAGGCATTATTCTTACCTCAAAAAGTCTGATTTCTACACTCAAAACATAACTTGATTTTCAGCATATATATCACTAGATAATGGAAGTGCTACCTAGCATCTAAAAGTTTATCCATATTGTGCATGAATATCGACATCTTGCCTGCTATAAGAAGACGCCAGTGATGCATTGAGTTGTCCACCATCCCCCATGGGAGATTGGCCCACATCAATTCCATTATAGCACAAGTAAGCATCCATCCCTATGAGTCCATGGTTGAATGCATGATCTGACATAGGATAACCCCATTGATCATAGCCAAACATGTCATCGACAAAAACGTTATCGATGCTGCAGTTGACCAATGGTGGGGTGGCCTCAAAACTATGCTCGGTGGATGAGTTTGGACTTGTGTAATTCTGTGGTGGTTGCACCGTATTGTAAGAATCAGTGTTATTTTGAAGGTGTAGATCATGTGGTTGTAGTAGAAAGGAAACTGGTTGTGGCACGAAAGATGATGGTGGAGAATGTAGAATTTGTGGGACTTGAATAGGAAGAAGTGGGGTTGGAGTTTGTTCTGGTGGTGATTGTAGTGAAAACAAAAAAGGAAATTGGTGTTGCGGAAAATTGTGAGACCATGATGACTGCATCAGTGAACCAGTATTATCAAAAAGATCCAACAATGGGCCTTTTGGTGGGTTCAGATTCGGGGCCACGCTCCTGCCACCAGTATTAGCTTGGCGGCCAGAATCCAATGATGGCAGGCGTCTTCTAATGACCCCCTGGACCTGCAAGAGGCCATTGAAAAGCCTATTAAGATCTTCAAGACTAAGATCTTCTTCCTTCGAGAACACAAGATTTGCGACCATTCCTGGGTTCTCATCTTGGATCTCCTTCATACGCTTGACGGAGGGTTGGTTTCTCTTAGCAGCCATCATGTTCTCCATGTCAAGCCGAGCCACCTCACTTTGTAGCCGTGCAATTCTCGTACTTGTTGCCCCATCAGAGAATGGAGCTGTTGGTGCAGCTCCTAATAGGAAAGCATCAACAATGGGTTTGGCTGATGGTGCCCCAAAAGAGTGAATCTTTCCATTGGGTCTTTCAAGTACAACAACTACCTTAGCACCAGTGAAGACGGAGAGGTCAGCAGCTCCTTTGTACAAACCTCCGCGTCTCTTGAAGAAGGTGACATCACGATCTTTTTTGTTACTGATGTACATGACACCCAAACGCTTCTCTTTCCTGGGCATAATGCAAACAACTAGTAAGAAGCGTACTACTATGAAGGGCTACAAGGATCTACAAGATACTAAAGATTTATGGGTATCCTTGGCTAATGATATTAGTGTGAGGTATGAGGCGATATAATCCCCTTATAAAGAGGGGAAATGGTTGTGAATGGAAATATCACTACTATAGGAGCCTAAACAATGTGTACATTACCAACAAAATTAGTACTGTGTTATTTTATAGATACAATTAAATATTATCCAATTATTCATATCGGAATACATTTACATCCTTCTTTGTAACCGTTGATATATTTATTGTTATTTTGATTCCACATCCACATATAGAAACATTAAAACAATACTATCTTTGATGGGAGTTGAATACAAGAAACTATTATCTTAATGCATAGTGTAATGGTGGTCAAATTATTTTGGTTATTACTCGCATGCAAATTAGTTAATGATCACAACGATTACATCCATATCCTCTTATAGGGACCTTGCCATCTACAGGTCATAATGAAATTCATGATATTTTATTGCAAGTATGGAATTCATTTACATCCTTCTTTGTAACCGCTAATATATTTTTTGTTACTTTGATTTCACATCCATATTTAGAATCATTAAAACAATACTATTTTAGTACATACATATCCTTATCTAGACGCATTCAAGTTTTTACTGGTGTTGACTACAATTAACTATTATCTCAATGCGTAACATAATGGTGGTAAAATTATTTTGGTTACTACCTCCCTACCGGTTTACAGGGCAATTACGCATTTCGAGAAACAAGTTTAACTATAAATTTGGTCAACAAAATATAAGATATGTGATACAAAAATTATTCCATTGGATTCATATTAAAAAAAGTTTTTAGTAGTGTAATTTTTATGATATATATCTTATATTTTGTTGACCCAATTAATAGTTAATTTTTAAAAAATACGTAATTTCCCTGTAAACCGGTATGGAGGAAGTATTAATTACATGAAAATAGATTAATGATCACAATGATTACGTCCATATCGTCTTCTTGGGGCCAAATCATCTAAAGGTGGGAAATAAATTCACAATATTTTGATGCAAGTATGGAAAAAAAAATTGGCACGTTGGGCCTTGGTTAGAAAACAAGCTACCAATTAAAAACATATAGTTTTGCTCGAAAAAATTAAAAAACATATAGGGTGGGGAACTAGAAAAATAGTGTATGTTATTGTAGCATAGACCCGTATGCCTAGAGCCCATGTAAGATGTTTTTTTCTGATTTTACTTCATGCATGAAGCCCTAGTGCCCATTAGGCATTATGAGGTAAGATTTTTTTTTTGGCTGAGAAAATTTAGTAATATCTTTTAAAAAACGAAACATATAATTTCTACCCGAGCTGGCATGTCTACAATTGTTTGACTATTTGATGTATCCTTGCAGGTACGAACATGTTATATATGCAAAACCCATGTAAATAATACAACAGTAGAATTGTAAGATCAACCCTTATCGCTAATGATTTTGTAGAGAACCTATTTTGTGTTATGAACCTAAGAACCTAACAAAAAAAATGAAAATGAACTATCCCCTTGCATAAATACTAGATCTAGAGTACCATTTTCTCCTTTGGTTTGTCTATACAACACATTGTTGGGAAATGGAGTCTCTAATGCCATGTAACCAACAATCCATCATGATGTGTGTTTGAATTTTCGTAGGAATCATTCAGCTTAGAGATAAACAAACTTGTAACACCCTAAGGTACTACTCCCTTCCTAACTGAAAAGTGCGATGCTTCACAATTGAGGGCTTATTACTAAAAAAGGGTCCATGTTTGAATGCATGCATGCTCCATGCTACACAAGCTAAATTTTAATTAGGTTTACCATATAATTTTGAATCACATGTGTGCCATAAATATACACTCACACAACGTTTACAGTAGACCAAAACTCCTCGAGTTGCAAGGCCGAAGAAGTCACCAAAAGCACCTCACTACCGACAAAAATGACACTTGCCGTTGAAAGAATATTATGCATCAATGAAGCGACTCAAATTCAGGTGGGCTAGGCCTATGGATACAACCACCATCTGAACTATCAAACCATCTCGTGTTTATCTTTCTTTGGACAAAGTTGATAGGATATACCACTTCGTCTTCGCACTATATAAGCCCAACGTAAACACAACTTGTTTTGCTCCCTAAGGTACAACTTAGTCACGACTCGAGTACTTTGTTATTCTTCTCCAAAAAAAAACATTAGGAAAAGAGTTAGTAGATATTTGCCCGCGGCTTCTCAATTGACCTACGTACTGCCACGTGTACGTCTTACCTCGTGTCTTTCACGCGGAATACGTACATTTGCAAGGTCGCCGATGACGAGAAACATGCACTACTGGTTATCTTCTGTTTGTGTGCTGTGGTGATAAACCAGTGGCCGCTTAGTCTCCTAGTTGAGTTGACTTGTGACAATTATCAATGGCACTGTCAGCTGGTCTTGACCAAATCAAACATGTTTTATAGACAAAAGGATATGCATGGCGGACAAGTAGCCATGTTCGTCTCTGTGATAAGTAGATATATACTCCAGTTAAGTTAAGGCAGGTCACACATGCATGAGAGGCCTCTAGTAGCGTAGAAACCTTCAAACATCCGGCAGTGGGTGCAGTCTGTATCTGGCAGAGATGCATATATATATTCGAGCCATGGAATGTGGGTGTAAGTTGAGTGGCTGTACAAAGTCCTAAGTCGTCTCAGGTCGATCACCCCCTATCACCACGACCGATTATTCA
Source organism: Lolium multiflorum (assembly GCA_030979885.1). Lineage (NCBI taxonomy): Eukaryota > Viridiplantae > Streptophyta > Magnoliopsida > Poales > Poaceae > Lolium > Lolium multiflorum. The sequence continues at coordinate 211,346,090 of CM061747.1, read as the reverse complement.
CGGGCTACAATTTGTTAATCAAACGATGAACTGTCCCTCAGCTGGTCGATGCATTTGGATACTGTAGTTTGAGCCTGAATTACATGACATTTTCTTCCATGCAATCCAGGACGGCGATGCATGCAATCAAATGAGTGAACAGTCTGATTGCCTGATCAAATGCATGTGGCAGCAACGCGTTACTACCGTACTAGTACTACTTTAATGGTAAAAGATGAGCAAGCAAATCAGTTAACTTGGTCGCCAAATCCTGCAAGTTGCATGCAGGCTTGATCTCGCCCAATGTCAACCGGCTGGAGCTCTGCGTGAGGCGGCGCGAGAAGCAAGGCAATACGTACTAGTATATGTCATTCAAGGCACTCGGCCGTGAGCTGCGTGAGGTTGCGCAACTATTACCCATTGGCACATATCCGGTGCCGGTTTTACAATTTACTTGAGCCGTCTGCATGTATGTGCTTTCCCTGTACAAGTATAAATATACAAAGAACATTAGTACATCAATATGTATTGGATCAATTATCCTCCGTGCCTATGCTGTTGTATAAACTTCTATCTGATACAAGATGTGATTCAAGACACTAGACCATAGTCCATAGAGACACAGGACTGATGCAATCACGTGACCAACCATGAAACATGCCCCCTAGAAAACGATCAATGATCAAGACACAGCAAGAGAACCAAGAAAATCCATGGGCATCCTTGGACATTCTGCAGTCACAGTGACAAACAGGGGCGGGAGAACACGGAAACAGGGAGCGGGCTTTCTGTCTAGCAGAGGGAATCAACACTCATTGGCGCTCTAGAGACAAAATATGCAAGAACATTAATCGATCATCACGTCACATAGATTCTGGGTAACCGGTCCACGCGCTAGGCGGTAGCGGGCTTCGCAACTGGTTTGGACACTTGACGGCAAGTGTTACAGTCCACCACGCCTATGCCGGAGCCAATGGTACACCTGCCCAACATATGTTGTGATTGTATAAAAAAAATCTGCTCGACTGTATCTATCCCATAAAAATGCGGCAGGTGCAGATCCCAAAAAAATTTCACCCTATGGATAAAAGGAGCAGGAGCGCCCTCGGGTGCCAAAATGCCATCCCCAATAGATAGTCCGGTTTTAGAAATCATTCATGGCAAACAAAAAAAAAATCAGGCCAACAGAAAAGGAGCAAGCAGATTATGTTCAGTTCATCTAGCAAAGTATTTACTAATTCAAACTTTTCATGCGCATATCCTCTACAGTGTTAAGCATGCATTTGCATGGCTACAAAATAGAATTTAAGGTATTTTTTCGAAATGGGGTAGCCCCAGCTTCTGCATCAATTGATGCATACAGCTTTTTTTATTAAAAGAAATAATTTAGCAATACAATCCGCAGCTACACGAACTTATTACAGTTCAAGGATCACAAAGAGTCTGAACAAAGATAAGCCATCTAAAAAGCAGTAACATGAAGCGTCTTTGCATCATCATGTCAAACGACGATCAGCACACCAGCCGCACTGGTTGTAGAAATCCCGTGCTACCGTTGCCAGTCGGTTGCACCCAATATCCATACCCTGGCGCTCCTCCGCCAGCTGAAGATAGGACCACATATGGATCCAATGTATAGCCAAAGGGACAACCTGCAAAAATGATGGAAAGCTTTTTCTATTAAAGATATAATCATTACGTACATTCCAAATTGCCCAAAGCAAAGCGCACACACCAACTCTAATGTGGATTTTGTCTTTTTTTGCAACCCTATTTAACCAATTGCCAAACATATTTGTAATATTCGAGGGTGGGGGTATATTAAAAGCCATATAAATAATCCTCCAAATCATCTTAGTAAAAGGGCATGAAATAAAAAGGTGTTGTATTGTCTCATCTTGATCACAAAAACAACATTTAACACATCCCTGCCAATTACGTTTAGCCAAGTTATCTTTTGTAAGAATCACTTTTTTATGAAGAAACCACATGAAGATCTTTATCTTTAGAGGAACTTTCATCTTCCAAATATATTTCTTTAGGAAAACAGTATGGCCATTAAGCATGTCCATATACATAGAATTAACCGAAAAAACGCCAGATGTATTTTACTTCCATTTGAATGAATCCTCACTATCGGTTAACTGAACCAATATGAGTCTATGCAAAAGGTGTGTCCATCTATCCCATTTGTTGCCTTTCAAAGTCCTCCTAAAACCTATATTTAGAGGATTTGAGGCCAACACATTTTCAACAGTGACATAGAATTTAAGGTATGGATCATATAATTTTGATGAATTCATTACGCCTAAAGATATTAAGCCTACCCGCAAAAAAAAGATATTAAGCCTAGCTTATGTGAAACCTGCATGCTCTTCAGGTCTTCAAGACACAATAGCCATGTTTCTATGAAATCATAATTTTTCTTAAGTAATTACTGCATTCTCATATTTCTTGCTCATAACCAGTTAAAGTTGTGTGGCACAGATAGATCACTTCCACAGAAATTTTCGAAATGATTCTTTATTTATTTCCATCTTCTTATAATTTGGGAGACATATTCATAGAACATGTAGTTGTGAGTCAGATGTACGATCAAATCATGGATTCTCTATATTACATGAACAAACAGAACGCATCTAAAAGATCTGTTGGAATTTTAAGACACAATTTTACAGTTTCCTACAACTATTTAGGGTCATAGAAGCACACTATAATTGTAGGCATACTCATAATCTATGTCCAGTATCCAAGACCTTGCTCATTGTGCAAAATTAAATACAGCCTTTGTTGTCTATTTTCAGCTGGCAGCTCTGGTACGCTGCCAAGTGGTCGACCAGGGCCACTCCGGGAGTTGCAGACCAATGGCACGTCGCCACTGGTACTACAGCAGGTGAGTGCTGTGGTCGGGGCAGGTGCGGGGCCACGTTCGGCCAATCCCATGCTGGAGATCGCGCCAGGTAAATGCGCAGGGGACAGAGGACCCAGTGGCGCTGCGGTCCAGGCAGGATCGGATGAGGCCATAGTCGCTCACCCCAGGAAGCTGGCATCGACTGTGTTGCCGCAGAATATCCCACCGACGGTTAACACTGTCGCACCAGTAGCCCATGGGGTCCAGGTCAATCATGAAGCAATGATGAGTTCGGTAGGAGTGAATCTGGGAGGATCTGATATAATGGGCAATGGTATGGCCTTTGGTGTGTCTCCTGTTTATTCAAATTTAAATTCCGCTTCTTTTGATTTGGGGACTTTTATGTCAACTGAGTTACCTGTGCAACCAGATGCTAAAGGATGCTCCATGGTTCAGAATAAGGGAGAGAAATTCGGAGTGGGTCTTCAGAATACAATGAGGGATGCCTCATCTATGAAGGCTAATGGTGAGTTAACTACACATTTCGAGTATAACTACTATATTAAACCTTAACAAGCATCTTTTTTCTCCTAATCTTGGATTTTTTTTAGATTAATGTTGGGCTGACACGTATGGTTTACCGCGGGTATTTTCCTGTGTGTACCTTTTGTGCTCTGTATCATTTTTAAAGAGGGTGAGAAACAATTTTCCTCATCGTTCCGTGCGTGCCTCTAGCCTTTCTGGAGTAGTCAAAGCGGTTGCATCAGTTCCCAAGCGAACCAGCCGTTTGTCTCTCATTTTTTCCTTTCCCCTTCATGGCCGCCACGGTGGACTGCTCCCCTCCCTCCCCTGGCCACAGCCAACGCTGCTGCACACCGAGCCGCACCCTCCTCCTCTCTATTCCCCAACACTAGGCGGCGGCGCCATGGCATCGGGGCGGGGCGGCGCCGATCGACGTGCGACGTGTCCTTGGGAGGCAGTTGGGTGGCGACGACGTCGTCGCTGTGGAGGTGGTCCAGCAAGCAGGGAGAGGGGCACGCCTTCTCTATTCCCCATCAGCAGGTGGCTGCGCCATGGCATCGGGTGGGGCGCACGCCGATCTGCATGTGGCGCGACCTCGGGAGGCAGCTGGGTGGCGGCGATGCCTCCGGCGCGGAGGCGGGCCGGCAAGCAGGGAGAGTGAGAGGTCGGATACAGCCACCTCGACCACGAGTTCATCGGGCAGGTATGGCGCTGTGACCGCGCCTTCCTCTGAATCCTCTGCACCCCCTTTTTTTCTCCAGCCTCACTTCCTCTCTCTCTCTCTGTGTCAATGAGCGTAGTGGCTGGGCAGGGGAGGGTTCCGACCTTCGTTCGCGCATCATCGGCTACACGGCTACCTCTGGTCGTCGGCACGTCGCTGCTAGCTTCGGGCGGTACAAGGAGTGACGGGAGTCCAGGTGACAAGAACAACATTGCATAGGATAACCACAGGCATCCAGTCCCGATGAGGAAAAAGGTAAGTCAGTTCTCAAAGCTGAATTTTCGTTTCCTAATTCCTTCAGGGTTTGTATCATTGGGCACTAAGCCGGTGCTGCTGCATGTTTTCCTCCTGTCTTCCTCCTCTCCCTCCCTCTCTCCCCCTCTATCGCTAGATCTCGACCCCCCAAGTAGGGAGGAGTCCATGGTAGCAGGAGAGTTTTTATTTGGTCAGAAATCATCTACGACTAGGAGAGGATTAGGTGTTTACTCTGAAATTTTCGTTTATGTTCCATGTTTCTTTCAGCTGTGAGTGTTGGGATTATGAGGCTGTTGGTTGTTGCTGATCCAGGCACAAAAAAATCTTGAAGAACCAGAAGAGACAAATATGCAAAGGTATATTTCTTCCTTGAATCATTTTCTTGCCATAAGCAATACGATGTGATAAGTTCTCTGATCTTTTGGTTGCATAACACCTTGTTTTTTATACAGGATAGGTAGATTTTGCAAGGAAAAGGGATGGGCACAGATCCCGTATGTTGTCTCCTTCCTCTGGACTAGCAACATATCTTACTCCTTTGTGTATGTTCCTTGGTTTTGTTCCAACGAGGAGAGCAATATCATGGCAATGAGGGGGGCTTGAAGTTTCAGCTACGGAGTCACATGTATGTCTTCTTCCTTTCAATTTTGTTACTTGGATTGCAGTCTGTTTTTATGCTTGCAAGTCATTTCTTGGGCTGAGGTCTCTGCGTATAATATGTTTCTTTTTGATCGAGAGAAGAGTGGTGACAGCCCGATTGCGAGACGCTCTCTGTCAAAACAGCGACTCCTGCAATGGAGATGGTGGTGCCCGCCACCGGATACCAATTTGTGCTTAGTATGCAGGCTTCAGCTGGCATTGGTATGCCTGGTACCAGTGAAGCACGGCTGCCTCTGCCTGCCCTACCGCTCCAAACCTTCGGGCAGGCCACTCGACGAGTTCTACAATGCCCCTGCACCATGCGCTGTTGATCCGACGAAGAAGATTCAAGTTTATAGCGCCACTGGCCGTCCATATGCAGAATGAGGAGTTGAGCAATTTGCCCACTGTGGAGTTGATACTATTGTACTACGGCTGATGAAGCTATAGGTTTTGTGGACTTATTGGTCTTACTTCTGAATCCTCTGATGTGTTCATAGATTATGAAATGTTTGGCTCATAAGAGAAAATTTTCTTCCTTCTCTGTTAATATTGGAAATGCAAGTGTTTCGCTGCATACCTGTGAACTTCAGTTTAGACAGGTAATTATTGCAAATTTTAGTGATCTTTGTTCTGGTTAATACCATGGAATTTAATTCATTTTTTGTAATTATACTATTTGTGTTTATCAATTGGAGTTTCATTCAGTTTCCATTTACTATCATTGCTCCTTGTTTCACCCGTTACATGCCAACACTCATCCGAAATATTCTGTTTCCTACAGCGTAATGGCCTATCTACTCCTTTCTCTCTGTAATTTTAATCTGTATTTTCCCATTTTTGTATAGATGTATGCTCAGTAACACACGCCAAACTGAAGGGGTAAATTAGTGTCTTGCACTCGCATAACACCAGGAGCAACAAGAAAGTACAGCAAGGGGGAGTAGTATTAGTGTATATATTGGAAATTGCAATAATGTTGGTGATGTGTGCTGTTTGGGTTCTTCGTGATGCCTCCTACAAGCAGGGGAGGGTGCCGACCTTCGTTCACGCGTCATCGCTACATGGCTACCTCTGGCCATCGGCACGTCGCTGCCAGCTTTGGGCGGTACAAGGAGCGACGGGAGTCCAGGTGACAAGAACAGCATCGCGCAGGCTAACCACCGGCATCCAGTCATGACGAGGACAAAAGGTAAGTCAGTCCTCACAGCTGCCGCATGTTATGTAAATTTGTGATAGGATCTACAAAACAGCAGCAGAATAATTGACTGCTCCACTATCCAAATAAATTGTTTTTCATTTATAATTTTTCAGTGTTGATGTGCCCTGTAACATAATTGTATCTTCTATGCAGGCATAGTCGTGAATTTTACAGGGGAGTCAAGCATATCAGATGCATGTTTACATACATGGATTTCTATACGATACCGCCGGTAGTTGAGTCACTCCTGCATGTTTTGAAGCCTTCTGAGAAACCTCAGCATACTATGGCACCAGAGCTTCCATTGATTTTACTACTTTTCCTATATGGTAAAGTCAATGTTATGTATGTCCTGCTGAATGATGCTTCCGTGTGTTATTTCAGTTTGCCAGCTACTTTCATTAAGCCATTCTAGCAATGGCGTTGTTAGTAGTAGTAGCCCACAGCCACCAGAAATATGGAAAGTAGATTTAGTATCCATTTACAGCCAAACTAATGACAAATTGTGAAGACACATGATTGTATCTCAACATAGTGTTACGGGTAATGATCAGCTATGTGCAATTTCGATTTATCAACTCATGGGTAGTATATTTTGGACCCTGCTATGCAAAAATGAGCTCACATACATGTCTGAAAAGAAGGCACGCTAGAAAGTATTTCTATCTTTTAGATCGAATTATTATTGTCTTGGCCTGACGCCCGATAAGCTCTGTGCAGGACTTCTGGTTTTTCCATTCATGGGTAGTAATATATTAGACCCTGTTCTACCAAAGTGAGCTCTTGGTTTTCGATTTTATTAAAATTTAATGGTGCTTACCTTCATGTTGGTAATTTTTTGGGCAAGCAAATTCTCACTCACACCTGTTGGATGTTGATTCAATTCGAGTTTTTTCAGCTTGACCTTACCTGTGCATATCTCAAACAAGTTAGTCAAGACTCTCATATATGAAATTGTGCGCGTGTGTGGCTGATTATATTCATCTAAATGTAAAATTTAGGTTTTTTTTTATCTCAGCTATACAGTATTGTGCATGTTAAGCGCCATGCCAAATGGTTCTGATATATCTATTGTTGTGCATCCGACTAACTAATAATGTTATATTTTTTATTTTTAGGATACATCTCGCACGGAGGAGATCAAAAGGTCCAGGTCATTGTTTTGCTATGTATCTGTGGCTTCTGCTGAAACTTTTTCTCATAACGATTGTTGGGGGTGTGAACTTATTACTGGTTTATGTTGGAAGCTAGCGACACTAGCGATAATTAAGCTGTAGATGCAACGATGTTTTACCATTCAGGTTTACAAAGTTGAACCTATAAAAAACTACAGTAATGATATGTACCGATGAGCTCCACCTGAAGTGCTCACGGATAAAGAGTCTAAATATTCAGAAAGTCATCTTTTCCTTCATTTCATTGTCTTTGCATTTATTTTTTTAAGTAGTATTGAATTTGAGAGTTTTACTCTTAATAGTTACACATAATCTCAGAGTGCTGAACTTCTTGTGCAGTCAGAGGAAACAACAACAGGTTGTCCAAACAAGTAATTAGTCAAGGATCTCAAGTCTAGAGGAAAATAGAGAATCAACCTGTGGTTGGGCGGTTAGGAGGGCAGTGACACCTCCAGCCCACCAGAGTTCAAACCCCAGATTTGACATTTTGGTATCTCATTAAAAAGACGGAATATTCTTCTATGGGAGGCGACGTTCCCGTCGACAGCGATGCGTCTATAGTGACTTCGTCAATCTTAAGACCCGTCGGATGAAGGGATGAAGTTTCTTGGACGCAGTCTCTCGGAGGTGCTCATAGGGGTAGGGTGTGCGTGTGTTCATAGGGGTGAGTGTATGTGCGTATATGTGAGCGTCTACGTCTGTACTGTGTTTCGCAAAAAAAAAGTCTAGAGAAAAATAACTTTAGGATTTTGCCACAATATCTTGCCAAAGTTGATCACGTGTATATTAGATATTCCCAACAAGAGTGCACCATATACGAGGAAAATGTTTAACTATAGATGGCAGGAGTGTTGAACCGGGATTTAGTAACATGTTGTCATTTCCAGTCAGGCAACTATGGGCTTCACTCCTTTGTTTGTAAACTTTACAGGTCATAGATGCTAAGATAGTAAGGATGGAAGCTATAGCTTCAGGCACACGATGGAAGATCATGGCGGAGAGGTTGATAATTTGTTTTTTTTGCATTTGTACATTTAGTACCCACAAAACTTATTACTTTTTTGTCACCATTATTATGATATTATGATTGGGGATAAAGATCTAGAGCAGAGTAACAGAGCTTGGAGAGAAAATATATGGATGCAATCCTATATAGCGAGTATATGACGTTTGGAAACAAATAATTAGCCCCATCTGTATCAAGTAGTTAACCAATGGTGGTCAATTTGCATTTTGTAATATAACTTGATGGTCTCCTTTTTTTCCCTCAGAAGAACTATGAGCCAGTTCTTGTTTATGTTGTTGATGGTGAAATGGTGTTCGAGCCTTAATTTCTTTAGGTTATAGAGCCATTGCCAACACATGGGTCATTGATGTCATTGATCGAGCCAGAACTTAGAAGCTTACCGCGGTAACTGAGTGCTGGCTTCACTGGCGCTGACAAATGTTGAGCATCTGATAAAGGAAACAACAGTCCTCGCACTTATTCTGGTGGCAGTCATGGCCATAGAGTAACATGTCATTAATTCATTGGATAGTTGACTCACGTTTGGAACCTGGGTGTGGGCGCACCCAGTTTTCCAAAAAATGAAAAAAACGCTATTTAAAAGTTTCAAAAAAATGTGAAGTAAAATTTTGCATGTACATATTATGTTGATACTTACTCGTGTGTTCACGAAAAAATATGATTGGGGATAAAGATCTAGAGCAGAGTAACAAAGCTTGGAGAGAAAATATATGGATGCAACATTTTGTCATTTTTGTGTAGGCCACATACAATCATATTTTTTCGTGAAAACGCACATGAGTAAGTATCAACATAATATGTACATGCAAAATTTTACTTCACATTTTTTTGAAACTTTTAAATAGCATTTTTTGAAATTTCTCATAACTGGGTGCGCGTGTACCCAGGTTCCGTTTGGCATTTCCGTACAATTGATAGCCTATACTAAGGCCTTTTTAAGAGATATGGGTGATTGCTTCACTAGGTTTACTTATATGTGCAGCCTACTAGATTATGCGGTCTGTTTTAGATAGACTCTATCATAAGTGTAGGACCGCACGAGCATGTGTTATTTTGTGTGGGATAAGCCGCATTAACTGCTTAAATATCTACCACTGAACTATAAATTCTGACTTATAGTTGTGTGCACCAGATATAGATTGATGAAATTTCAGTACATAGTTAATGTCACATATGCATTAAACCGCCAATGGTCTCTCACTGGCGCAGCGTGCCGCCGCGCCCTCTCTTGCTAGTTCACCTAAAAATCATATGCTTTCATGCGATTTATCTTTAGTGGAGAATGACTCGTTTTCTCATTGTCCTTCCATAGAGGAGGTAATTGCTTTTGGGGGTATTCCGAAGCCTACTTCCGTTGTGAGATCGAGTGCACGGCTGGGTGGCCAGCCTGATGCAGACATGCCTCAGATGGAAAAGGCAATAAAGATGGCGAGTTTGCGTGATGAATCTTCCCTTTCAGGTAAGTTCGCAATCCCCATTCACTCTATTATTCATATTCCAGATTCTGAGATTGCTAGGAGAGCAGATCGCCTAGGTATATCTCTAGGTAAATCAGCAGGAGAGATAGGTAAATCGGTTAAAGGGCTTAAAATGATAGAAGAAGAACGTATTCTAACTATTCTAGAGAAAAAGAATAATGACAATGAAAATATGAATGAAGGGTTGGAGACTCTTGTATTGTCAAAAGTATCCAACCTTAGTGAAGATTTGGTGGATGAAGATGACACCACTCTCGGTTTGGATGATCACCTCGAGCATCTCAAACCAGTGGTCAAAGTTAAGAAAAGTAGGCAACGCAAAATATATGATACTAACAATATTCGCAAGAGCACTAGGAAAAGAATCAAGAAACAATGGTAACAATGCAGAACTTAAAAGGTATTAACTGGAATCCAGGAGGTTTTGGAGATGCTGCTAAACATTTGTTTGTCAAAGAGGCGATTAGGGAACATAAGTTGGACTTCATAGCTTTGTTGGAAACTGGAAGATCCAATTTCTCGATTCCTTTTTTGAACCAATTGGCAGCGGGATATAATTTCTCTTGGTTTTGTTTACCACCACACGGTCGCTCAGGAGGTATTCTAGTGGGAATAAACTCCGATACGCTACAAGTGGTAAAAGTAACTACAGGAGATTTTTGTGTTAAATTACATATTAAATGTAAGAATGATGGCTTTGAATGGATCCTGGTGCCTGTCTATGGGGCTGCCCAAGATGAGCACAAGGCTGAATTTTTGGCTGAATTAGTGAGAACTTGTGAATCTGAAACACTACCTATGTTGGTAGGTGGTGATTTCAATATTATTCGTAAACGTGAGGAGAAAAATAATGATAACTTCAAAGTGCGTTGGCCCTTTGTTTTTAATGCAATTATTGAACACTTGAATTTACGTGAGATTGCTCTTACTGGAAGACAATTTACATGGGCGAGTAGAAGAATTGAGCCTACATATGAGAAGCTAGATAGAGTTCTTGCATCAATCTCATGGGAACAAAAATTTCCATTGGTAACTGTTAGAGCCTTAACTAGAGCTGAGTCTGATCATACTCCAATACTAATTGATTCAGGCATCAAAGCACACCTGGGTAATCAAGCAAAGTTCTCTTTTGAGTTACATTGGTTGCGTCAAGAGGGTTTCTTTGATATGATAGTTAAGGAGTGGAATTCAGCTATAGGTGGAGCTACTCCAATGGATATGTGGTTGAATAAGTTAAGACATATACGACGTTTTCTTAGAGGATGGGCAAAGAATCAGAGTGGAAAGTATAGAAAAGAAAAAGAACGATTATTAAACATTATTGATAAGTTAGATTTGAAAGCCGAAACAAACCGTTTGAATAATAATGAAACGGAAGAACTAAAAAAGGCAAATGAGAGTTTGAACAAACTAAGAAGAGATGAGGAATCCAAATGGGCTCAGCGAGCAAAGGTTAAACATATTCAGGAAGGGGGTAATAATACGAGATATTTTCACCTTATAGCAAATGGTAAACACCGAAAGAAGAAAATCTTCCAACTTGAACAACAAGAGGGGACGATTGTTGGGGAAGATAATCTAAAGGTCTATATTACAGAATTCTATAAGAAATTGTTTGGAGCACCTAATCCAACAAATATTTCTTTAAATGAAGAGGAGACTCATGACATTACACAGATCTCGGCAATTGAGAATGAAATCTTAACTGCCCCTTTTACTGAAGAGGAGGTGCGACAAGCTATTTCTCAGATGGAACTAAACAAAGCCCCGGGGCCAGATGGGTTTCCAGCTGAGTTCTATCAACATTTTTGGGAAGTAATAAAGCATGATCTGATGGCCCTTTTTTCTCAGTTTTCTAACGGGGATTTGCCTCTATATAAACTGAATTTTGGGGTTATCACATTACTACCCAAGAAAGAAAATGCGGTTCAGATTCAACAATATAGACCTATTTGTTTACTTAATGTTTGTTTCAAAATATTCACTAAGGTTGGTACTAATCGCATATCGGGGATTGCCCCAAGAGTAATTAAACCGACCCAATCTGCATTCATGCCAGGTAGGAATATTTTGGAAGGGGTAGTTGATACGTCTCCGACGTATCGATAATTTCTTATGTTCTATGCCATATTATTGATGATACCTACATGTTTTATGCACACTTTATGTCATATTCGTGCATTTTCTGGAACTAACCTATTAACAAGATGCCGAAGTGCAGTTCCTGTTTCTGCTGTTTTTGGTTTCAGAAATCCTAGTAACGGAATATTCTCGGAATTGGACGAAACGAAGACCCGGGGCCTATTTTTCCACGGAGCTTCAGAAGACCGAAGAACATACGAAGTGGGGCCACGAGGTGGCGACACCACAAGGCGGTGCGGCCGGGGGCCGCCCTATGGTGTGGCCCCCTCGTCCCGACTCGCCCTTCCGCCTACTTAAAGCCTCCGTCGCGAAACCCCTAAGGCGAAAAACCACGATACGGGAAAACCCAGAGACGCCGCCGCCGCGATCCCATCTCGGGGATTACGGAGATCTCCTCCGGCACCTGCCGGAGAGGATTCATCTCCGGAGGACTCTACACCGCCATGGTCGCCTCGGAGTGATGAGTGAGTAGTTCACCCTGGACTATGGGTCCATAGCAGTAGCTAGATGGTTGTCTTCTCCTCATTGTGCTTCATTGTTGGATCTTGTGAGCTGCCTAACATGATCAAGATCATCTATCTGTAATAATCTATGTTGTGTTTGTCGGGATCCGATGGATAGAGAATACCATGTCATGTTAATTATCAAGTTATTACATATGTGTTGTTTATGATCTTGCATGCTCTCCGTTACTAGTAGAGGCTCTGGCCAAGTTTTTGCTTTTAACTCCAAGAGGGAGTATTTATGCTCGATATTGGGTTCATGCCTGCATTGAACACTGGGACGATGTGAAAGTTCTAAGGTTGTGTTGTCTGTTGCCACTAGGGATAAAACATTGGCGTTATGTCCGAGGATGTAGTTGTGGATTACATTACGCACCATACTTAATGCAATTGTCTTGCTTTGCAACTTAATACGGGGGGTTCGGATGATAACCGAAGGTGGACTTTTTAGGCATAGATGCGTTGGATGGCGGTCTATGTACTTTGTCGTAATGCCCAATTAAATCTCACTATACTTATCATGTCATGTATGTGCATTGTTATGCCCTCTCTATTTGTCAATTGCCCGACTGTAATTTGTTCACCCAACATGCTTTTATCTTATGGGAGAGACACCTCTAGTGAACTGTGGACCCCGGTCTATTCTTTTAATACTGAAATACAAATCTGCTGCAATACTTGTTTTACTATTTTCTCTGCAAACAATCATCTTCCACACAATACGGTTAATCCTTTGTTACAGCAAGCCGGTGAGATTGACAACCTCACTGTTTCGTTGGGGCAAAGTACTTTGGTTGTGTTGTGCAGGTTCCACGTTGGCGCCGGAATCCTGGTGTTGCGCCGCACTACATCCCGCCGCCATCAACCTTCAACGTGCTTCTTGGCTCCTCCTGGTTCGATAAACCTTGGTTTCTTTCTGAGGGAAAACTTGTTGTGCGCATCATACCTTCCTCTTGGGGTTGCCCAACGAACGTGTGAAATACACGCCATCAAGCACATTTGGCGCGTTGCCGGGAGATCAAGACACGCTGCAAGGGGAGTCTCCACTTCTCAATCTCTTTACTTTGTTTTTATCTTGCTTTATTTTATTTACTACTTTGTTTGCTGCATTATATCAAAACACAAAAAAATTAGTTGCTAGTTTTACTTTATTTACTGTCTTGTTTGCTATATCAAAAACACAAAAAAATTAGTTTACTTGCATTTACTTTATCTAGTTTGCTTTATTTACTACCGCTAAAATGAGTAATCCTGAAGTTGAAGTTCGTTCATTTAAGCAACAAGGGGGAGAATGTTTAAAAGATGCTTGGTATAGAATTAGTGATGCCCATAATAGGTGCAGTAAGAAACACTCCACTACTATCCTACTCAGGAATTTTTATGTTGGTATCTCTAGCTGGAATAGATATGTTCTTGATTGTCTCGGGAGGTAACTTCCTAGGTGCTCCCGCTTTAGAAGCTAGCTGCATTATTGAGAGTTTATTTGGAACACCACCTGTTAATGAAACTAAAATTGAAACCTCCCTTGAGGATGTTATGAAAAAATTGGAAACCATAGAGAAAAATTTTCCGAGTGTTGAAACTAAGTTGGAGATATTACTTGATAAAACTGATGAACTTGATAAATCCTTAGGAGGAATTGATGAAAGAATTAGTGTCCTAGGAACTTGTGTTGACCATGATAATCAAATTAATAGGATTGGCGAACTTGAAAAAGCTATGGGAACCTTGGGTTCAACCTTTTCATCTTTACAGTTTAGAGAGAAAGCTTATGTGGGAAAGGAGCAAAAGTTTATGTATGTCTCTAAAATGCCTAAACCAAAGAAATATTATTATAGGCCTAAAATTGACAAAGCCCCTAGTACCACCACAAATGGGGGAGCTTATGATATCAATGCTTTGTCTCGCGATAATACTTGAGATACACTTTCTGCGCCTAGCTGAAAGGCGTTAAAGCGCTTATGGGAGACAACCCATGTTTTTACTCCAGTATTTTTGTTTTATATTTGTGTCTTGGAAGTTGTTTACTACTGTAGCAACCTCTCCTTATCTTAGTTTTAAGTTTTGTTGTGCCAAGTAAAGTCTTTGATAGAAAAGTAAGTACTAGATTTGGATTACTGCGCAGTTCCAGATTTCTTTGCTGTCACGAATCTGGGTCTATCTCCCTGTAGGTAGCTCAGAAAATTAAGCCAATTTACGAGCATGATCCTCAGATATGTACGCAACTTTCATTCAATTTGAGCATTTTCGTTTGAGCAAGTCTGGTGGCCTAATAAAATCCATCTTTACGGACTGTTCTGTTTTGACAGATTCTGTCTTTTATTTCGCATTGCCTCTTTCGCTATGTTGGATGAATTTCTTTGATCCACTAATGTCCAGTAGCTTTATGCAATGTCCAGAAGTGTTAAGAATTATTGTGTCACCTCTGAACATGTGAATTTTTATTATGCACTAACCCTCTAATGAGTTGTTTCGAGTTTGGTGTGGAGGAAGTTTTCAAGGATCAAGAGAGGAGTATGATGCAATATGATCAAGGAGAGTGAAAGCTCTAAGCTTGGGGATGCCCGGTGGTTCACCCCTGCATATTCTAAGAAGACTCAAGCGTCTAAGCTTGGGGATGCCCAAGGCATCCCCTTCTTCATCAACAACATTATCAGGTTCCTCCCCTGAAACTATATTCCGTCACATCTTATGTACTTTGCTTGGAGCGTCGGTTTGTTTTTGTTTTTTGTTTTGTTTGAATAAAATGGATCCTAGCATTCACTTTGTGGGAGAGAGACACGCTCCGCTGTAGCATATGGACAAATATGTCCTTAGGCTCTACTCATAGTATTCATGGCGAAGTTTCTTCTTCGTTAAATTGTTATATGGTTGGAATTGGAAAATGCTACATGTAGTAACTCTAAAATGTCTTGGATAATTTGATACTTGACAATTGTTGTGCTCATGTTTAAGCTCTTGCATCATATACTTTGCACCCATTAATGAAGAAATACTTAGAGCTTGCTAATTTGGTTTGCATATTTGGTTTCTCTAGAGTCTAGATAATATCTAGTATTGAGTTTTGAACAACAAGGAAGACGGTATGGAGTCTTATAATGTTTACCATATGTCTTTTATGTGAGTTTTGCTGTACCGTTCATCCTTGTGTTTGTTTCAAATAACCTTGCTAGCCTAAACCTTGTATCGAGAGGGAATACTTCTCATGCATCCAAAATACTTGAGCCAACCACTATGCCATTTGTGTCCACCATACCTACCCACTACATGGTATTTATCCGCCATTCCAAAGTAAATTGCTTGAGTGCTACCTTTAAAATTCCATCATTCACCTTTGCAATATATAGCTCATGGGACAAATAGCTTAAAAACTATTGTGGTATTGAATATTCACTTATGCATTTTATCTCTTATTAAGTTGCTTGTTGTGCGATAACCATGTTTCTGGGGACGCCATCAACTATTCTTTGTTGGATATCATGTGAGTTGCTATGCATGTCCATCTTGTCTGAAGTAAGAGAGATCTACCACCTTTATGGTTGGAGCATGCATGTTGTTAGAGAAGAACTTTGGGCCGCTAACTAAAGCCATGAATCATGGTGGAAGTTTCAGTTTGGACATATATCCTCAATCTCATATGAGAATAATAATTGTTGCCACATGCTTATGCATTAAAGAGGAGTCCATTATCTGTTGTCCATGTTGTCCCGGTATGGATGTCTAAGTTGAGAATAATCAAAGCGAGAAATCCAAAATGCGAGCTTTCTCCTTAGACCTTTGTACATGCGGCATGGAGGTACCCCATTGTGACACTTGGTCAAAACATGTGCATTGCAAAGATCCGGTAGTCCAAGCTAATTAGGACAAGGTGCGGGCACTATTAGTATAGTATGCATTAGACTTGCAACTTGTAAGATATAACTTTCATAACTCATATGCTTTATTACTACCGTTGACAAAATTGTTTCATGTTTTCAAAATAAAAGCTCTAGCACAAATATAGCAATCGATGCTTTCCTCTTTGAAGGACCATTCTCTTTACTTTTATGTTGAGTCAGTTCACCTATTTCTCTCCACCTCAAGAAGCAAACACTTGTGTGAACTGTGCATTGATTCCTACATACTTGCATATTGTACTTGTTATATTACTCTATGTTGACAATTATCCATGAGATATACATGTTACAAGTTGAAAGCAACCGCTGAAACTTAATCTTCCTTTGTGTTGCTTCAATACCTTTACTTTGATTTATTGCTTTATGAGTTAACTCTTATGCAAGACTTATTAATACTTGTCTTGAAGTACTATTCATGAAAAGTCTTTGTTATATGATTCACTTGTTTACTCATGTCATTACCATTGTTTTGATCGCTGCATTCACTACATATGTTTACAAATAGTATGATCAAGGTTATGATGGCATATCACTTCAGAAATTATCTTTGTTATCGTTTTACCTGCTCGGGACGAGCAGAACTAAGCTTGGGGATGCTGATACGTCTCCGACGTATCGATAATTTCTTATGTTCTATGCCATATTATTGATGATACCTACATGTTTTATGCACACTTTATTTCATATTCGTGCATTTTTGGAACTAACCTATTAACAAGATGCGAAGTGCCAGTTCTTTCTGCTGTTTTTGGTTTCAGAAATCCTAGTAACGAAATATTCTCGGAATTGGACGAAACGAAGACCAGGGGCCTATTTTTCCACGGAGCTTCCAGAAGACCGAAGAACATACGAAGTGGGGCCACGAGGTGGCGACACCACAAGGCGGCGCGCCCCGGGGGGCCGCGCCGCCCTGTGGCCCCCTCCCCGACTACCCTTCCGCCTACTTAAAGCCTCCGTCGCGAACCCCCGAGGCGAAAAACCACGATACGGAAAACCTTCCAGAGACGCCGCCGCCGCCGATCCCATCTCGGGGGATTCTGGAGATCTCCTCCGGCACCCTGCCGGAGAGGGGATTCATCTCCGGAGGACTCTACACCGCCATGGTCGCCTCCGGAGTGATGAGTGAGTAGTTCACCCATGGACTATGGGTCCATATCGTAGCTAGATGGTTGTCTTCTCCTCATTGTGCTTCATTGTTGGATCTTGTGAGCTGCCTAACATGATCAAGATCATCTATCTGTAATACTCTATGTTGTGTTTGTCGGGATCCGATGGATAGAGAATACCATGTCATGTTAATTATCAAGTTATTACATATGTGTTGTTTATGATCTTGCATGCTCTCCGTTACTAGTAGAGGCTCTGGCCAAGTTTTTGCTTTTAACTCCAAGAGGGAGTATTTATGCTCGATAGTGGGTTCATGCATTGACACTGGACAGAAAGTTCTAAGGTTGTGTTGTGTTGTTGCCACTAGGGATAAAACATTGGCGCTATGTCGAGGATGTAGTTGTTGATTACATTACGCACCATACTTAATGCAATTGTCTGTTGCTTTGCAACTTAATACTGGAGGGGGTTCGGATGATAACCTGAAGGTGGACTTTTTAGGCATAGATGCAGTTGGATGGCGGTCTATGTACTTTGTGGTAATGCCCAATTAAATCTCACTATACTTATCATGTCATGTATGTGCATTGTTATGCCCTCTCTATTTGTCAATTGCCCGACTGTAATTTGTTCACCCAACATGCTTTTATCTTATGGGAGAGACACCTCTAGTGAACTGTGGACCCGGTCCATTCTTTTAATACTGAAATACAAATCTGCTGCAATACTTGTTTTACTATTTTCTCTGCAAACAATCATCTTCCACACAATACGGTTAATCCTTTGTTACAGCAAGCCGGTGAGATTGACAACCTCACTGTTTCGTTGGGGCAAAGTACTTTGGTTGTGTTGTGCAGGTTCCACGTTAGCGCGGAATCCCTGGTGTTGCGCCGCACTACATCCGCCGCCATCAACCTTCAACGTGCTTCTTGGCTCCTCCTGGTTCGATAAACCTTGGTTTCTTTCTGAGGGAAAACTTGCTGCTGTGCGCATCATACCTTCCTCTTGGGGTTGCCCAACGAACGTGTGAAATACACGCCATCAGTAGTCATACTCCACGAAACAATTCACGAGTTACATACGAAGAAGATGGATGGTGTCTTATTTAAGATAGATTTCGAAAAAGCATATGACAAAGTGAAATGGCCTTTTTTACAACAAACATTACGAATGAAAGGTTTTGCTCAAGAATGGGGTAGATTAGTGCAACATTTTGTTCAAGGTGGTAGTGTTGGTGTGAAGGTGAATGATGATATTGGTCATTATTTCCAAACAAAAAAAGGTTTAAGGCAAGGGGATCCGCTGTCTCCAATGCTTTTTAATATTGTAGTAGATATGCTTGCCATCTTAATTGAGCGAGCCAAAGAAGATGGTCAGGTTGGAGGACTCATTCCACATTTGGTTGAGGGAGGTCTCTCTATACTACAGTATGCAGATGATACTATCCTTTTTTTGGAGCATGACCTAAACAAAGCAGTCAATATGAAATTAATTTTGTGTCTTTTTGAAGAATTATCGGGACTCAAGATTAATTTTCATAAGAGTGAGATTTTTTGTTTTGGCAAGGCAAAGGAGGAGGAGGAACAGTACAAACAAATCTTTGGATGTGATGCTGGACAACTCCCCTTTAGATACTTAGGTATCCCAATCCATTACAAGAAACTCAAGAACTCTGAATGGTATCCGGTAGAAACAAGGTTTGAGAGTAAATTAGGATGCTGGAAAGGAAAGTTGCTATCCTATGGCGATAGGTTAGTGCTTATCAATTCAGTATTAACTAGCTTACTGATGTTTATGTTGTCTTTCCTTCAAATACCTGTTGGGGTAAGGAAACGTTTGGACTACTATAGATCTAGATTCTTTTGGCAGTCCGACGACAACAAAAGAAAATACCGGCTTACAAAATGGAACATCGTTTGTCGACCGAAAGATCAGGGAGGCTTAGGTATTGAAGTCCTAGAAATCAAAAACAGATGTTTATTGAGTAAATGGTTGTTTAAACTTCTTAATGAGGATGAGGTGTGGCAGGAATTGCTACATAATAAATATCTGAGACATAAAACATTATCGGAGGTTCATGCCAGACCTATTGACTCGCCTTTCTGGAAAGGATTAATGGAGGTCAAACAGGATTTTTTTTCCAGGGGTTTTTTCAAGGTGGGTAATGGTAGCAGTACTCGCTTTTGGGAAGATAACTGGTTAGGCAAGACTTCGTTGGCCCAACAATACCCATCATTATATAATATTGCCCACCATAAGAATGTCACGGTTGCACAAGTCCTTGGTCAATCGCCTTTGAATATTACATTTCGAAGACTGCTAAATGGTAATAAGTGGTCTTCCTGGTTACAACTATGTCGGAAATTAATGATGGTGCATCTGAATGAAGATGAGGATCGTTTTATTTGAAATTTCACATCTAATGGTTTGTTTACAGTAAAGTCGATGTATGAGGATCTCATGTGTGATCATACCCCCTTCTTGCGAAAATATTTATGGAAGGTTAAAGTTCCATTAAAAATTAAGATTTTCATGTGGTTTTTGAGTAATAAGGTGTTGCTAACAAAAGATAATCTAGCTAAACGACATTGGAATGGGTGTACAAAGTGTGTTTTCTGTGGGGAACAGGAGACTATTCAACACCTTTTTATTGAATGCCCTTTAGCTAAACTCTTATGGCGTACTGTGAACTTTACTTATGCTCTTCCACCCCCCACCAATATTACTAATATGTTTGGTAACTGGTTGAATGGAGTAGATAGACAATCTAAAGCATTTATCCAGATTGGGGTTTCTGCTCTATGTTGGTCTATTTGGAGGAGCAGGAATGATATAATTTTTAATAAGAAACGTTCCTTTCATTTCTTGCAGGTTATTCATATGGTCTCCCATTGGGTCCAACTCTGGGCTCTACTCTCTCCGGAGGGCAGCGGGATGCCATGGCTTCTGGATGCACACGGCTTCTGATGGTCGCTCAGGATATCTTTTGCCAGGCTGGTTGGCGTCATACTAGAAGGCTATGTTGATTTGTAGTCTTGCTATGTGTTTATTTCGATGGTTGATTCTTGTATCAATCCTCGTCGATGAGTGATTTGTAAACAATAATATTTTGAATATTTTTAGTAAAAGGCTGTGTGCATCACCATGATGCAGAAGCCGGGGAAGACCCCCATTTCGAAAAAAAATATAGGGTTAATACTTCTACAGATTCGCAGAGTTGTATTGATTTACGTTTCTTTGCAGGCCGCACAGACTGTCTATATACCCAGGCAAGTGATCCTCCACCGGTGTAACGATACTCTGCAGCTAGCGATACGCACTGTCACCACTGCTGAGATTAGCCATCTGCAGTACCTGCATGGATAGGCATGGATGTGCCGCCAGATAGCTTCAGTGCATTTCCTGTTCCAAGGACTTTCTATGGAAACGCATGCCTGGACTATAATTACATGTAAATAGTGCACCAGAAGAAGCCATCAAGTTCCTCTGCACCCAGAAACATGTAAAGGTTGACGATGTCAACTGCAAAGTCAAGATTCAGATGGAGAAAAAGGTTGCAGCACTAGACACATATCAGAGAATGCATCAAGATGTGGCTGAAACAGACAGAAAGAATGTGGAGGCACTGGGAAAGACACTGAGTATCCCAGGCGTGCACTACTATGCAGAACAACCATGCGAGTCTCCTACAAGATAACAACACGCTGCAGGCCAACTATGACAATCTTCTTCTGAACCACACCGAGCTGCAGAACCAGACCAATCATCTGGTGTCAAGGCACAACACAGTCCAGACTCCAGACCAGATATCATGATGTGTTTGAGAGGGTAACTACATCTGTCTCAGGTCTGCTGGCCTTCTTCGGATCAACCACAGAACAAGCTACTATACAGATGGCCAGGTCACTATCGTTCCTATCTAAGCCGGCAAGACACCCCAGCAGGCCGGCCGCAGAAGCTAGCGTTCAGCTCTCACACGACTGCTGAGGCATAAGCAAGAGACCAAGGATCTCCTGCTGGTCCAAGGTGGCGAGAGGTGTCTACATAAATCACATAGAAGAAAACACTTATGACTCACTAACTTTGTTCTGCCCAGGGATAGATCATTTGCACAGAGCAGCACTATGGATGGAGCTACAAGCTAGCAAAAGAAGTCACGAAGAACAAGATGCCAGTAAGTGTTTTTAAGAAGCCGAGCCAAAGGAAATATGCACAGCGAAAAAGAACGAGATGACAGTTAGTGTTTTCAACAAGTCGAGCCAAAGGGATATGCACCAGCCAAAGTACCGTTGGTTTGTAGTAGGCCACTCACTACGGGAAAATCAGGTGCTGCCGTGCAGCCAAACTTTGCCGTGAGCTGCTGCACGGCAAAGATTTCTTTGCCGTGCGTAGCAAGAAGAGCGCACGGCAACGCAAAACTGCACGGCAAAGTATGAGAGCAGCGCATGGCAAAGAAACATGTCACGGCAAAAAAGGATATGGCGCACGGCAAAGAAGTTTCTCACGGCAAAGAATGGGAGCAGCGCACGACAAAGATTTTGGGACGGCAAAGTCCATGCAAGCCGCACGGCAAAGAAACAGCGCACGGCAAAGGCCTGGGCACTGCCGTGCAGCCAAACTTTGCCGTGCAGACAGACAAGTTGCACGGCAAAGGGTCCTTTGCCGTGCGCTTCTTTGCCGTGCGCCAATATACATTTTTTTTGTTTTTCTAACTATTTTATTTCATCTACTACTTATATTTATTTTGTTAATTAGTTTTTCTTTTTGATGACTATTTATTACACTATGTGAAATACAAAATTAGTCTCCATGCTCATCCCCCACATATATCAGGGTTCCGGTGCTCCGGCGGCCGTCCCCCTCCTTCCCCCCAAAACAGCGGGACGGCGGGTCTACCCCTAGATTTCTCCGCGCGACGTTCCACCAATATACCTTTTCATAGGTTTAGGTTTGTTTAGTCCATGGACATATGGAAAACCATGTGTGGTACCCTTTGGCACAGTCTAGCCCCCGATATACCCGCGGCGGGACACTTCACCGTACACGTCCAGGAATCTGTTAAGTGTTATCGCCCGAAGGTGAGGAATGTCAGACCGGGGATCCATGCCATGCACCATTTGGTGAATTACACCTAGCATCACACTTTGAAACATAGAATAGGTCCACATGCAAGGTTTGGTGGGGTTCGGTGCTCCGGCGGTCGTTCTCCCCTCCTCCCCCAAAACAGCGGAACGTGTGCCCCGGCGGTCTCTACCCCCTAGATTTCTCCGCGAGGGTGCAACAATGTACTTTTTCATTCTTTTAGGTTTGTTTAGGACATATACACATGGAGAACCAAGATTGGGACCCTTTGGCACATACACCCGCAGCTCGAGCCATTATCACACGATCGACGGTGTGCCTGATCTACTGGTTAGGGTTAGGTGTAGGGTTAGGGCTAGGGTTTAGGGGGTAGGGCTAGGGTTTAGTTTAAAGGTAAGTATTTATGGTTAGGTTTAGGGTTTAGGGTTAGGGTTAGGGTTTACGATGCATGGTTCTGCAGCTCCGGCGTCGTGGTTTAGGGATTTAGAGGGGTTTAGGGCTCGAAGCCTCCCCAGTTTAGGGTTTAGGGTTTAGGGGAGCTACGGTTGCACCATTAGACCTTGCACCACACTTTGACACATAGAATAGGTCCACATGCAAGGTTTGGTGGGGTTCCGGTGCTCCGGCGGTCGTTATCCCCCTCCCCCAAAACAGCGGAACGTGTGCCCCGCGGGTCTACCCCCTAGATTTCTCCGCGCGAGGGTGCACCAATGTAACTTTTCATTCTTTTAGGTTTGTTTAGTACATATACACATGGAGAACCAAAGATTGGGACCCTTTGGCACATATACCAGCTAGAGCCATTATCACACGATCGACGGTGTGCCTGGTCTACTGGTTAGGGTTAGGTGTAGGGTAAGGGCTAGGGTTTAGGGGCTAGGGCTAGGGTTTAGGTTAAAGGGTAAGTATTTATGGTTAGGTCTAGGTTTAGGGTTAAGGGTTAGGGTTAGGGTTTATGATGCATGGTTCTGCCGGCGTCGTGGTTTAGGGATTTAGAGGGGTTTAGGGCTCGAAGCCTCCCCGGTTAGGGTTTAGGGTTTAGGGGAGCTACTTTTGCACCATTAGACCTTGCACCACACTTTGACACATATCATAGGTCCACATGCAAGGTTTGGTGGGGTTCCGGTGCTCCGGCGGTCGTTATCCCCTCCTCCCCCAAAACGGAACGTGTGCCCCGGCGGGTCTACCCCTAGATTTCTCCGCGCGGTGCACCAATGTAACTTTTCATAGGTTTAGGTTTGTTTATTCCATGGACATATGGAAAACCATGTGTGGCACCCTTTGGCACAGTCTAGCCCCCGATATACCCGCGGCGGGACACTTCCGTACACGTCCAGGAATCTGTTAAGTGTTATCGAAGGTGAGGAATGTCAGACCGGGGATCCATGCCATGCACCATTTTGTGAATCACACCTTGCATCACACTTTGACACATAGAATAGGTCCACATGCAAGGTTTGGTGGGGTTCCGGTGCTCCGGCGGTCGTTATCCCCCTCCTCCCCCAAAACGGGAACGTGTGCCCCGGCGGGTCTACCCCTAGATTTCCGCGCGAGGGTGCACCAATGTAACTTTTCATTCTTTTAGGTTTGTTTAGTACATATACACATGGAGAACCAAGATTGGGACCCTTTGGCACATACACCCGCAGCTCGAGCCATTATCGACGGTGTGCCTGATCTACTGGTTAGGGTTAGGTGTAGGGTTAGGGCTAGGGTTTAGGGGGTAGGGATAGGGTTTAGTTTAAAGGTAAGTATTTATGGTTAGGTATAGGTTTAGGGTTTAGGGTTAGGGTTAGGGTTTATGATGCATGGTTCTGCTCCGGCGTCGTGGTTTAGGGATTTAGAGGGTTTAGGGCTCGAAGCCTCCCCAGTTTAGGGTTTAGGGTTTAGGGAGCTACTTTTGCACCATTAGACCTTGCACCACACTTTGACACATATCATAGGTCCACATGCAAGGTTTGGTGGGGTTCGGTGCTCCGGCGGTCGTTATCCCCCTCCTCCCCCAAAACACGGAACGTGTGCCCCGGCGGGTCTACCCCTAGATTTCTCCGCGTGAGGGTGCACCAATGTAACTTTTCATAGGTTTAGGTTTGTTTAGTCCATGGACATATGGAAAACCATGTGTGGCACCCTTTGGCACAGTCTAGCCCCCGATATACCCGCGGCGGGACACTTCACCGTACACGTCCAGGAATCTGTTAAGTGTTATCGCCCGAAGGTGAGGAATGTCAGACCGGGGATCCATGCCATGCACCATTTTGTGAATCACACCTTGCATCACACTTTGACACATAGAATAGGTCCACATGCAAGGTTTGGTGGGGTTCCGGTGCTCCGGCGGTCGTTATCCCCCTCCTCCCCCAAAACAGCGGAACGTGTGCCCGGCGGGTCTACCCCCTAGATTTCTCCGCGCGAGGGTGCACCAATGTAACTTTTCATTCTTTTAGGTTTGTTTAGTACATATACACATGGAGAACCAAGATTGGGACCCTTTGGCACATACACCCGCAGCTCGAGCCATTATCACACGATCGACGGTGTGCCTGATCTACTGGTTAGGGTTAGGTGTAGGGTTAGGGCTAGGGTTTAGGGGGTAGGGATAGGGTTTAGTTTAAAGGTAAGTATTTATGGTTAGGTATAGGTTTAGGGTTTAGGGTTAGGGTTAGGGTTTATGATGCATGGTTCTGCAGCTCCGGCGTCGTGGTTTAGGGATTTAGAGGGGTTTAGGGCTCGAAGCCTCCCCAGTTTAGGGTTTAGGGTTTAGGGGAGCTACTTTTGCACCATTAGACCTTGCACCACACTTTGACACATATCATAGGTCCACATGCAAGGTTTGGTGGGGTTCCGGTGCTCCGGCGGTCGTTATCCCCCTCCTCCCCCCAAAACACGTGTGCCCCGGCGGGTCTACCCCCCTAGATTTCTCCGCGCGAGGGTGCACCAATGTAACTTTTCATAGCTTTAGGTTTGTTTAGTCCATGGACATATGGAAAACCATGTGTGGCACCCTTTGGCACAGTCTAGCCCCCGATATACCCGCGGCGGGACACTTCAGCGTACACGTCCAGGAATCTGTTAAGTGTTATCGCCCGAAGGTGAGGAATGTCAGACCGCGGATCCATGCCATGCACCATTTTGTGAATCACACCTTGCATCACACTTTGAAACATAGAATAGGTCCACATGCAAGGTTTGGTGGGGTTCCGGTGCTCCGGCGGTCGTTATCCCCTCCTCCCCCAAAACAGCGGAACGTGTGCCCGGCGGGTCTACCCCCTAGATTTCTCGCGGGTGCACCAATGTACTTTTCATTCTTTTAGGTTTGTTTAGGACATATACACATGTAGAACCAAGATTGGGACCCTTTGGCACATACACCCGCAGCTCGAGCCATTATCACACATCGACGGTGGCCTGATCTACTGGTTAGGGTTAGGTGTAGGGTTAGGGCTAGGGTTTAGGGGTAGGGCTAGGGTTTAGTTTAAAGGTAAGTATTTATGGTTAGGTTTAGGGTTTAGGGTTAGGGTTAGGGTTTACGATGCATGGTTCTGCAGCTCCGGCGTCGTGGTTTAGGGATTTAGAGGGGTTTAGGGCTCGAAGCCTCCCCAGTTTAGGGTTTAGGGTTTAGGGGAGCTACGGTTGCACCATTAGACCTTGCACCACACTTTGACACATATCATAGGTCCACATGCAAGGTTTGGTGGGGTTCCGGTGCTCCGGCGGTCGTTATCCCCCTCCTCCCCCCAAAACAGCGGAACACGTGCCCCGACGGGTCTACCCCCTAGATTTCTCCGCGCGAGGGTGCACCAATGTAACTTTTCATTCCTTTAGGTTAGGGTTAGGGTGAGGGCTAGGGTTTAGGGGTAGGGCTAGTGTTTAGGGTTCAGGGTTAGGGTTCCGGTGCTCCGGCGGTGTGTGTGACCCCGACGGTTAGTGTTAGGATTTATGTGCTCGAATTTGCACCCCTATAGATTTAAGAAAACATGATAAGAACATTATGAAATATTACTCATGTTGGAAAAACAAGTTTAATTTAATTTGAAATAAAACTAAATTTTCATATATGAAAATTTAAATGGTAAAAAGAACGTTGCCGTGCGCTAGCGCACGGCAAAGGCCAAAGACGCACGGCAAAGAAGCTATGCCGCACGGCAAAGGACTCTCTGCACGGCAAAGATCCATTGCGCACGGCAAAGGCCTTTGCCGCACGGCAAAGCCGTCCTCGCACGGCAAAGGCGCGTGGATAAGGTGCGGGTTAGGCCCGACCAAGTATTCTTTCGCTGTCGTCGCCGAGCTCCCCCACTCCTCCCCCCGCCGCCGCCTCCCGCACACGCCGCCGACACCATTGACGCCGCCGCCTCCCGCAGACGCCGCCGCCCGCAGACGCCGCCGCCGCCCCGCGCCGCCGCCCACCCTCGTCGCGCCCTACCCGCCGCCGACCCGCCGCTCTCCCCTCTCTCGCCGCCGTCGGTCGGACGCGGTGCACCCGGCGGCTCCTCCCTCCGCCACCCGTCCCAGGTCAGGCCCCCCCCCCCCTCCTCCCCCTCGGCTGCACGGTGGTGCCGAATGGCGGCTTCGGGTTTGGGTCGACAGGGCGGCCATAGCTCCAAGACCCATAGTCCTCATAGTCCGGGATGGGGCTCTCCGGCTGCTCCAGCGTGACGGCGTCGACGCCGGCGTATACGTTGCGCCACCGGCTCGATAGCGCCGACGCGCGCCCCGCTTCCTTGGCCGGGAGGAAGGAGAGGATGCGCCCTAGCGTGGCGTCGCTGAGCTTGCTCAGCCGGTCCTCTCGTCGCCTCCGTCCGACCTGCATCGCGATAGCGTACGGCAACAAATCAATTAGCTAGATATATGTCCTGGTTTGGCCGGGTTTTGGGATTAGGATTGGTGTTGCCAACATTCTGTAAATGACATAAGCTCCACATTCAGCAAATGTCGCATACAAAGTTAAGAGGCATGGGATCGCTCCACATTAAGAGGCATACAATCAGAACCGTGGCGACCGCCGACAGCAGCACCACCACGACGGGGCCGCGGCAGCCTCTCCGGCGAGCTCGTAGCAACACGGCCGTGCCGCCGCCACCATGTAGCAACGTCGGCTGCCCTGTAGCAACACCGGTCAACAGAAGTACCAAAGTCCGGCCTCTCATCGGAGCAACGCCGGCTGCCCATCGGTGTAACCCGTCGCCTATTGTAGTAAGCCAGAAGATGGAGCATGTTAAGACAAATGCTCCGAGCCCTCGCTGTCCTCTTCTTAGATGTAACATTGCATTACCTCATTCACAAAGCAGCAAAAGTAACATTGGCTTTCTACTGCTCCATATACTCTATATACGCGCATACATGGTAATTATTAATAGCCCCTAATTGGTTTTTTTTTGTTATGCAGGCGATGCTTCGAGGTGGACACGAGGGGCGGCGTCGCGGGGGTGTTTGACGGGGCGTTCCGGATCTTCTTCGGCGATTCTCTCAGAGGGTCGTTGATCTTCTTCGCTTGTTGTCGCTCACGCTTCGTGGGTGAGAATCCGTTCGCCTCTCTTGTACCTAGGTTTTTCGTTGTGTCTAGATCACCAAGTCTGTCGCGATACCTAGGCGTCTCTTCCCGACCGTAAGGGTTACGCGGATAAATATGCATTAGTGGTCTCGCATATTATGAACCGTAACTCTTACGGCATTTATCGGGACAGCCGGCGGATGCGTAGTTGGGTACGTTCTCCGTGCTCTACCCCGATCCGAGACAGGATTTCGGTAGCGCCTCCCCGTTGTTCTCCGGATGCACACCCCTCTCGGCTTTTTGCCGAGACGTGTATCGGGAGAGCAGCGGGAGGTGCTGCCGAAGAGAGCTGGGAGAACGTACTCAATCTACGGATCCGGCGGCTGCTAGGAGCCCACCTAGTAGAGTTTCAGGTTGATGCACGCGTAAAATAAATAAATATATGATGCATTTATTTCCTATTTGATATATAAATGCTATGTTCGTCTGTTTTGTTGCTGATTAGAGGATGGATAATCGTGGCTGGATGTACGATGGCAGAATCAGTCAGTGGAACTATACTGATGAATGGGGAGAAAAGACCGAGCAGTTTGTGGATAGGGCGTTTGCCATCCCTAGCAGACCTATAAGTGTTTGGTGCCCTTGTAGTAAGTGCGCTAACCGAAAGGCACAGGACAAGGAAACTATGAGTATGCACCTGATCAAGTTTGGGTTCACACCGTCCTACAAGATTTGGACTTACCATGGAGAAAAGGCAAAGAAACGTGCTAGGAAGGAGGTGCGGCAGATTCAACCTAGGGGGGAATATGACACTGGTTTTGATAGGTGCTTAGAAAACTTGGCTAATGGTAATGTGCCTGAAAGCTCTCATGTAGAGGTGGAGACACCTCAGGATGCGGAGACAAGTGAGGACCCGGAGGAAAACACAAAGGAGTACTATGAGGCTCTGTTTGCTTCGCAGAAACCCCTACATGAAAATACAGAGGTTACCCAACTAGATGCCATCGCTCGCCTTATGGCCTTGAAGTGCCATAGGAACTTGTGCAGAGATGGGTTCGATGAACTTCTGGGTCGTAGGCAGCCTTCTGCCGAAAGGGCACCTCTTGCCGCAAAACTTCTACTATTCGACCAAATTGCTCAGTGACCTTAAGATGTCATCTCAGCAGATACACGCTTGTCCAAAGGGATGCATGCTATTCAGAGAGGAGCACGCTGACACAATTATTGCATCAAATGCAATTCCTCTAGGTACTTTGAGGTAGACCGCAATGGTGATGGTCAGAAGAGGCAGACCACGGTTGCCAAGAATATCCTCCGCTATCTTCCAGTTCTACCGAGGATCCAGCGGCTCTTCATGACCGAGGATACTGCCCAGCAGATGAGGTGGGCCGTGGAAGGAAACAGATACACCGACAAGATGATACATCCGTCGGATGGTACTGCATGGAAGAACTTTGTGAAGAAATTTCCACTGAAAGCAGGTGACCCGAGGAGCGTAGCAGTTGCGATATCAACGATGGGTTCAATCCATATGGTATGTCGGCTGCAGTATACAGTTGTTGGCCAGTGTGTGTTATTCCCATGAACCTCCCCCTGGCGTCTGCATGAGATCAGAGAACATGTTTGTGTCGATGATAATCCCAGGGCCCAAATACCCGGGCAAGAACATGAATGTGTACTTGGAACCGCTGGTGGATGACTTGGTTCGTGGCTGGGAAGGTCGCGGGATCCGAACATATGACGCATCAAAGAAGGAGTACTTCGATATGTATGTGTGGTACCACACGTCCCTTCATGACCTGCCAGCACGTGCTTTGTTCTGCGGGTGGTGTACACATGGGAAGTGGCCTTGCCCACAGTGCAGGCAGGCCGTGACTTTCTTCTGGCTAAACAAGGGAGGCAAGTATTCATGCTTTGATGAAGCTCGACAGTTCCTTGAGCGGAGGCATGCATACAGGAGTGATGTAAAGAGTTTCAAGAAAGGCCGTGTTGTCCGTGGCCCGAAGCCAATTCCGAAGACCGGAACGGAAATCAAGGCCGAGTTAGATGCTCTTCAGCCTAGCCCTGATGGGAATGGTTTCTTAGGATATGGGGAGACACACCAATGGACTCACAAGCCGTGCTTATGGAAGCTCCCTTACTTTGAGTTTCTCGAGCTCCCGCATAACATTGATGTAATGCACACCGAGAAGAATATCAGTGAAGCCATTTGGAGCACGATTGTGGACACGAGAAGACGAAGGATAACATAAAGGCTCGAATTGATCAAGAAAGGTGGTGTGATAGGCCGGAGTTGAACATGCAGCCACCTAATGGTGCCAAAAAAACTTGGACTAAGCCACACGCTCCGTTCTGCCTCACAAAGGCCCAAAAAAGGGAGGTCTTCCAATGGATGAAGGACTCCTTGTTTTTCCCCGATGGGTTCGCAGCCAACTGGATGAGGGGCCTGAACATTGAAACGCTGCGAGTACAAGGACTGAAGAGTCATGACTACCACATATGGCTTGAGCGGATAATGCCGGTGATGATTCGAGGCTATGTCCCTGAGAAGACTTGGCGAGTGCTAGCGAGGTTGAGTTTTTTCTTCCGCCAGATTTGTGCTAGGGAGTTAGACACTAAAGTGATTGAGAAGCTGGATGAAGAGGCACCCGTGTTGCTTTGCGATCTAGAGAAGATCTTTCCTCCAGGGTTTTTAATCCGATGCAACACATGATCCTGCACCTCGCGGAGGAGTGCTTAAAGGGGGGAATTGGGGCCGTTGGCAGTTTGGTCCCGAGAGAGAAACACAAAAGCTTCGTCAAATGACTGGCAATAAATGCAAGATCGAAGCATCCATAGCCGAGGCAGTCCTGAACGTGGAGGTGGCAAACTTCACCACTAAGCACTATGATCCCAACATTCCCACAAAGCACAACCCGGTCCTCCGTTACAATGCCGCCAACAATGAAGAAGTACCCAAGCTTAGCATCTTCGTGGGGCTTGGTGGCAAGTCAAGTGGCTCGAAGCCGTACAGAACGGACCTACATGAGCGGACCTTGATCCACTCGTATGTCTTAAACACCATGGTCGAAGTGAAGACGTACATCGAGTAAGTGCGAACCATTTAATTATTCGCAAACATTCACTCGTATGTTCGTGGCTAACTCTTCCTCTTTTCATCGGTATAGGAAATTCAAGGCTATACATTGGAAGAATACCCACAGGGAGCCTACCCCGGAAGAATCCAAGCAAATTTTCGATAAGGGAGGCGGTTTCGGTTTCAGTAGCTGGTTTTGTAATTTGGTACTATTCTATCCAAATTAGCTAGCACTTCCGACATTTATCGGTCATTTCTCGTTCTAAACTTCTTGTGCTAAACTTGTAGGCAAGAGCTGACAAAGAGATGAAGTCAGAGCTAAGAAAAATTGCTAGGGGCTTTGACCATTCCGTAGAAGCGTTCAACTCCTATGACGTGAACGGGTATCGCTTCCAGACCCATCAATACACAACAAGCCGGCCCAACGCGAAGACAATAAATAGTGGGGTGGTATGTCAAGGTGATGATGGGCTCCATTACTATGGAAGAGTCGAGGGTATATACGAGCTGAATTACGGGTTTCACAAAGGGCTAAATCCCGTCGTCTTCAAATGCCATTGGTTTGACCCACGTCGGGTGAGACGGGATCCTGAAATTGGGTTGGTCGAAGTTGAAAGGAACTCCGTTTATAAGGGAGAGGATGTGTACATCTTGGCAACCCAGGCCTTTCAAGTATTCTATCTCCCGTACGCGTGCAACCCGACAAAACGTCTACATGGATGGGATGTTGTGATGACGGTGCCTTCACGCAATAGGCCGCCCCCGCCAAACAAGGACGATTACCGCCGCGTAGACCCCGCAGCAAGGAGTGTCGAGTTTTATCAGGAAGAAGGGCTCCCCGGCCATTTCACAATCGGCTTGCCGACTATCGATGACATGGTCGTAGACGATGAACAAGAAGACGCGGGCATGTATGGAGACAATGCAGAAGATGAAGCTGAGGATGTCTGTGCCCCGGAAGACCTGAGTTTGCTCGAGGCGTTCAAAGCAGGGATTGACCTCGATGCAGATGGACCACCTCCAGGTTTCATTGATGATTATTGGTTCGCCGAGCCTGATGACGATGAGGAGACACGCGGTCCAATCACGGATGGCGACACAGGCTACTGATCTATGTAGTAGTAATTGTGAGGCTAGCCTATTTGTAATAACTCCGTGTAATAGAGATTGTCTAGCTAGGTTATTTGTAAGAACTCCGTGCTATGTTTGAGAGAACTCTATGGTAGCTATTTGTTGCTTCCACTAATTAATTAATGTTCATCCTTTTGCATTATTTGTTGCTTTCATTAATGTTCATCTACTTATATTTCTGTTGCTTTCACTAATATTTATCTCTTTACAATATTGCGTACTAATAAACCACTCTCTTCATTTGTGTTTGCAGGTGATTGA
Source organism: Lolium multiflorum (assembly GCA_030979885.1). NCBI lineage: Eukaryota > Viridiplantae > Streptophyta > Magnoliopsida > Poales > Poaceae > Lolium > Lolium multiflorum. The sequence goes on along the minus strand of CM061747.1, from coordinate 211,313,553 downwards.
AGCATGGCGCCAAAAAAAAGGGGTGGCGGTCTTAAAAAGAAGCTCAAGGACTTGGTAGGTGTAGGGACTTCGAGGCGGGGCCGAGCTACTACCCCCTCCTAGCCCCCTCCCGTCGCTCCCACAGGGCGGCCGCGTAGGAAGAATGCGACGCGGGTACTCACTCCTAGTCCTAGCCCCCTCCCGCAGCCGATGATGATGACGAGGAGGAGGACCAGGAGCACCACGGGGGTGGGGAGGACCAGGAGGAGGAGGTGGGGAGGACCGGGAGGAGGAGGGGGGTGGGGAGGACCAGGAGGAGGACGAGGAGGACCTCTCGGAGGATGAGGGGTTGGGGAACTTAGTGTTCGATCCTGATCCAAGCCTAGAGTGGTGTGAGCCGGAGGATTACCAGTACGTTCCAGCTGTGGAGAGGCTGAGGCCACGTGATAGGAAGCCATATCGGCGTGGGATAACACAGCTCCCCTCGCTGAAGAGCTGGCGCTACAGGCACGTTGTTCTTGTGCTCTATGGAAGGAGGTACATGTTAATTTTTGGCACTTCGTTATCGCAATTTTGTCATTATCAAAATTATTATCACATACATATTGATGTTGTCGTTTCATGGTGCAGCTCGTTCCAGTTTGAAGACGCAGAGACCGCCACGTGGGTACTCGAACATCCTTGGGGGCCTACTTAGATTTTATTTCCCTGGGATAGTCGATCTCCCTACTGGTGGCTGCGACGTAGCTTGGAGGTGGGCGCACTACAGCCTCGCGGAAGATCCTCTTGGCCGCGGCACCGCGGCGGATTTGGTTGTTGCCAAATTCTGGGTACGTGACTTTTGACTTCTTACCATTCATACACTCTCCTTGGTTCACAATAATTGCACTAATGCCCCTTGTTTTACCTATGTTGCAGAAATTCTTCAAGAGGGCCGAGGGCAAGGAGAATGCGTGCGATGATGTCCTACAACAGCTTGCAAGGAAGAGGGTGACTGGCATGCACTACGAGGCACGTGTTCAATGCGTCCGCGACTGGCACGCCGACCGCTTCGTCCACATGAGTAAGGAGGACGCTCGCGACACGCTCATGCAGCCGTGGCAGTACTTGCAGGTATTTGCATTTATGTGTTATTGATTTCTTTATCGCCATGTAGTTTATTTTACCATAATGGGTTTATCTTGTGCATGTAGAACCCTCCTCAGTACGTCGGCAACGACGATAGGTGCTTTCGTGCGATGGTCATGTGGTGGACATGCCCCCAGTACCTCAAGAAGCACGAGGAGGGCAAGAAGAAGCGGGCAGAGATGCGAGGTGGATCGCATATCCAAGGCAGCATCCCCATCTCTCTTCACCTGCAGAAGGAGGTGAGCAAATTAATGGTTCCTTCATTCTTTGAATTCATGTTATATATTTGTTAACTCTCCAAGGGTGTGTCACTTCACTCAATTACATGTTCTCTTTTGCAGGAAGTCAGGACAGGAGCGAAGCCTAACGTCTTTGCCGTGCTAAAGAAGATGAAGCAAAGGAAGACGCCTGATCCTGAGACGGGGTCCGTGTGGGTTAACCCGCAATCCGAGACCCAGTGCACGTCGTATGTCTCCAAGTTCAAGCAGAAGTACGGCGAGGCCAATCCAGAGGCCGAGGACTTTGACCCTGAGGTCGCGGTGCTTGCGGGAGAAGGCTTGAAGCATGGCCGCCTATGGTTTGGTGACGGGTGCGTCGACCCAGCGAGGGTTCCCTCTCTCCGCCAGATCCGTCGTGGTCGTAAGAGCGGCCAGCCTGAGGTAGAGCCCCGGCCACGGGCTTCGGATCTAGCTGTCGAGCGGTTACGGGTATGTTCTTCCTCGGGTCTCTACATTTCCTTTACATGCTTTCCATTGAAATGTTAATGACATCGCGGCAACACAACGTAGGAGGAGATGGCAGCGAAGGAGCAGGCGGCCCAGGAGCACGCACGGAACATGGAGCGGCAGATTCTGGAGTACCAGCAGCAGCAGACACGATGATGCAGTGATGCAACGCAGAGATGATGCAGCAGGCACAGATGAGCTGGCTGATGAGCCAGACGGCTCTGTCTACTCCACCGGGGAGTCTTCCTCCTCCACCTTACTCCCTGCCGTGGATGCCGCCACCGCCCACTCAGACCCCGGGGACACCTATCACCGTCAACAACATGAACATCATCCGGAGCATGAACCGCGGTGAGTTCTCTTGTGCCCAACCCGCTACTTGTTCAAGTGTTCAATATGCAAATGCAAATGTTCATTCCATCAACATGCTTATAGATTATATGTCACAAGGCAATGACGATGAGGCCGGCGGAAGCGGAGGAGGACAAGGTTGATGGCATGGTCTTCGTGCACTCGTCGTCGTTGTAATGCATTGTTCGCACTTGTTATGGATTGTAATAATTGACATTGCTATGCATGAACTATGTGGACTCTATGTAACGGATTGTATGCATGAACTATGTGTGCTCGATGTATTTGTGGTGTTGTTGATGTGTTTGGTGATCTTATGTTGATATATATGTTATATATGCTATATTTGTGAAATGCAATATTTGAAATGCAGGGATAATTGAAAAATAGCAAAAAAATGAAAAAATCAGGCCCCTTTGCCGTGTGTGTGCACACGGCAAAGGACATTTGGTCTCTTTGCCGTGCGCACACGCACGGCAAAGGGGCCACGTGTCGCCCAACTGTGCTCCTGGGAGCTCCTGGGGGCGTGCCTGCATGGGGCTTTCCCGTGCGTGGCAGAGCAAGGCCGCACGGCAAAGAATTTTGCGCACGGCAACGCATGGCGCACGGCAAAGAAGCAGGGCGCACGGCAAAGAAACGGCGCACGGCAGCGATGGCGACGCACGGCAAAGATGCCTCTCACGGCAGCGCCCGCAGCGCACGGTAGAGATGGCGACGCACGGCAAAGGGCGTTGCCGTGCAATCCGTCCATGCGCACTCGAAGACGTTGCCGTGCAAACTTTGCCGTGCGTGCACGCACGGCAAAGGCTTTGCCGTGCGTACATGCCTCTTTGCCGTGCAAAGCCTCGCACGGCAACGCCTGGTTCTCCCGTAGTGACTGAACCAAACGTCAAAACAATCTAAAATACGGCAGAAAATATACAAGAGTGTGAGCAAATCTTGGTGAATGTCATATGTCCTGATTTTGGGAGCAGCTACACCCAAGAGCCGAATTGAATACCCATAAATAAATTTCATTCTTATCTATACAAAAGTATCTTTAATATTAAGGCATACTGTTCTTGCTATACTGATTTTTTAAAATATTAGAAGTGTTGGAAAAATTACAAATAGTGTGCATGCTCTGTTCTTGCTTTACTAAATATTATTTTAGGTGGAAATGCTTAGAAAGAATCAGGTACTTAGCGTAATACATTTTATTTTATACCTACACAATGAGCTGTTTAATCTTGTACAAAGAAACAAAGGTGTGCCTAGACTTTTACTGAAAATACTATTGACAAAGTGACATATTTTAGATGTGACCTGTAAGGAAGATAGTGGCCAACAAGGTAACATACTAATTAATCCAAAATATTAAATATTTCAAGAATTGTGATAGTATCATTGAAGGTATGTAGGTGTCCAAAAATTATGTTCTTTCTGATCTAGGGATTGTAGAAAAGCATTGTTATTTTTTTCCTTATGAAGCAGTACACATGGTAAGTACTCAAAACAGTGTGTAAAAGTAACAACAACGGGTATGCTGACAACTCAGTTGGAAGGTAAACATTTTTTCCAGAAATTTTTCACGCTGGATGTTCCTAGATATGAAACAGAAACATTCAAGGAAATAAATGAGCAGTACCTGATGAGCCAAAGGCCCAAATACAAGGTGGAGAGATAACATATATAAAGCCTTGACTCTATGTTCAAAGAAACAGCAAGTTCCTATAATCGCAAACAAACAAAAAGATAATAGTCTACATTATGTACACTATATAAAAGATCCTCTGGATTCATATCCAATATACTTTCCCTGATTTACTATAAGGGCACGAATAATATAGGTTGATGAAAATTTACTGTGTAGTGCAGAATACAGGTTTGATTATGACAAATTACATGAGTTCATCAGTAACACACTATCCATATATGTAAACTGGAAAATCTACAGCGAAATCCAGTTTCATGATTTTGTGTTAACACGATAACCTGGCTGGCGCTAAGAAGGAACTGCACTAAGGCACCAAAGTCAAGGACCATAATTTATCATATAACAAAATAAAGGTGATATGTAGAGTATAACACACGCTCACAGACCAAAAAGACATACAGACTACCCATAATCCGGGAGATTTTACAGTTTGCCACCCTTTTCTTTGCACTTCTATTATTTCCCACACCCTGTGTCACTGACATGTGGTGCTCATGTGGCAAGTAATAGACAATTCAGAGAAAAGTGTGGCAAATATCCCCCCCCCTCCCCCCAGAAAAAAAAAACACTTTACGGTTACGTTGGGTTGACAGCTCAAAGCATGGCTTGACAAATGAGAACTACAAATGACTCAGTCAAATGCATGTAGTGGATTGAAATAATGCCGATGACTTTTACCACATGAAACTAAAGATAATCTGCTCAGAGCTGTGGAGAAAAACCCTCATCCATAATCTGCTTCAGCCTCAAACCATATGAACATGAGCAGTCGAGGAAGAAACACCATCCATAATCTGCTTCAGCATAGTATCCTTCTCTTGGTCGGACCATGAGTACTGCAGCGTTACCATCTCCCAGTCCCAGAGCCCCTTGTCCCGAGCATACCCATTCTTGGACAAGATGACACGACGCAATGTTGTGCAGACTGACATGACGAACTTGACAAGGTAAATCTGCCTTTCAGTTCCCTCGAAACCAGCCATCACAAACTCCTTCAAGTGATGTTGCGGACGCTTGGTGGGCTGCCAGGATAGTAGTTCATCATTGGGCTCCACCGTGCAAGGGGTAATGTGAATGTGAAGAACCTCGAGGTACGGCGCCATCTCAAGGAGAAGACGGGGCCATGTGACATCCCAGGACGAAGGCACATCGGCAACCAGTAGACGCCTCAGATTAGGCAACAGTAACGATGGGGAGCTTGATGGCACAAACCATCTGTCAGGTCCAGTGAACCGGATAATCATGGTGGTTATGTCCGGGGTATGCTGGAAAAACAGGTCAAGCTCCAGCTCCAGATAATCCCTAAAACATTGGCGGAATCCCTCATGAGTGGTACCGAGGCGCAAGGCGAAGTTTCGCTGCCTGAGGGAGGGGCATGAGCCGGACTCGAAGTACACTTTAGTTTGCAGAGATGCTAGGCGCTCAAGGCTAGGAAGAGCCCTGAGCCGTATACGGCGGAACGCGCAGTGGTCCGCAACAAGCTCTCTGATCTCTGACATGGGGGCGTCGACCACGACGATCTTATCCCCACTGCAGCCGCAGGAGTTGAGGTGAAGCACCTGCAGCTGCTGGCACGAGGTGAAGACACCCTCGTAGGCTGCTGTGGGGGTCGATTCCGGCAGGTCTTGCAGGATGAGCGTAGTGAGGGCGCTGAACTGGTGCATCGGCGGGAGCAGGCAACCTCCAAGCTTCAGTCTTCGCAGGCGTGACGTGCGGGGCTCCTTGCACAGGCCATGGGTTGGAAAGGTGTGTGCTTGCCGCCTGTGACAGTAGGTTGGCTTAGCAACAGCCTCGAGATCATCCACACCCCAAGTATCGAGGGCCTTGTCGATCAGCCGGTTCATGCAGCAGCCAGAGCTGGAGGTGATGAAGAACTGGAGGCTCAGCCTACTGACCCGCCGGTCGTCATCAGCCGGCGCATCCAAGATGCTTTCGACGGAGCTGGCCAAGGCCCGCATGGCGCGGCGCTCGTACCTCCTGATGTTAGGCACGATGTGCTTCTTGTCGGTGTTGGGTGCATGAGTTCCGCGGTCACCGTGGAGGCGGATCCATTGGTGGTAGCGCGGCGGGAGTATGTCGCCGACACTGAAATCCAAGGCAGGGAGCTCCCGGGGGAGGCTGGCCCAGCGACTGGAGAGAACAGCGGTGCCGAGCGCCGTGCGGGTGTCGAGGCGGCGCAGGACAAGGAGGAGGAGATCGTCGGGGAGGGTGCTGATTCGGTCCTCGCCCGAGGGCTGCCGGCGAAGGAATCGATCCGTCCAGCTCCCGGTCCAGGCCATACCTCCAACTGCGCGACGAACCGAGTAGCGAGTAGGCGCCGCTGCGCCGCGGCCGCGCCTGCGATTAAGTAGAGGCGTCGGCATCGATCGACACTGAAACCTGCCCGGATTCGGCGAGAAATTTGTGTGGATCTACCGACCGAGTCGGAGAGGAAAAGGGTAGGCCGCGCCGCGAGAAGGTGGTTGGGCGGAGCGGCGGCACGCCGGCGAGAAGGGGATTAGGATTTGGGGGAACGGAGCGCCGCCGGCCGAGTGTGCGTTTGAGTGCGCTTGTGTGCCGAGCGGGATGCAGTGAAAAACAATTTGAGGAGGAAATTGCTTGGGGCATGTTTTGCAAGGAACCACAACCATAATTTATTTTTGCACAGAACACCATATTTTGTTGTAATTGTTGCACAAAACACTAAATAGGGTCGTTACGGTCGTTTGATACATAATTAGTCTCATAAGCCCATTGACAGTACATACGTGGACTCCGGCGTGGACCCCGACTAGGACCTGCCGCATAACTCTTCATATTGTTCGACCCCGCCGCCACCGTCTCGGTCTCTGACCATCGTCGTCGCCTCCCTCCTCTGGAACGAATCCACTTTTTCATTCTCAATACTAGGGCCTGCACCTAGTCTAGGGGCAAAATGGTGAGGGGGAGGTAGGTTCTCCAGCGCAGGCGACGACGGTGGTGGCAACACCTGTTGCGACGTCTGGATGGCCGCCTCGAGGCCAATCCATCGGGCGCGCTCCTCGGGGCGTCCGTGGTGCGGCATAGGGAAGGTGTACCCTGAACACTCTTCTTTCGTTGGCACGTACTCCTCCTCCTTCACGGGCGGCGGTGGCTGCGGTAGGTACGCCTCCTAGGCCTCGTTGTTGACATCATCATCGTTGAGGCCCTCGAGGTGCACCTCGATCATCTACCGCCGAGCGTCGTGCTCGGCCTCAAACCACCAGCTCCACATCGGGGAGTCGAAGGTGTACACCGGATCCCGCTGCAGATCCAGCGGGAGGTGGGCTTGGCTGCGGAGGATCTTCGGGCGGCACGCGGAGCCGCAGAACAGGATGGCCGACACCGGCCTCCGCGCCTGGTTATTAAGATCAGCTAGCGCGTGTGCGTGGGGACGGGACAAGTGATTGGAGCGCAACCGCGATCTTCATTTATTAAGACCAGATGGCGTTTGTATGTGCGTGTGGGCCCGCGTCCTCCTCACCTCCCTCGGCCACTAATGGGCGGGCTCGAGGATTTTCCGATAGGACGCGCGCATACACGTTGCCGTCCGCGGACAGCGCATAACCAACCCATGTGCCTAATTGTGTGTCAAACGAGCTAATATCCCTATTTAGTGTTTTGTGCAACAATTACAACAAAATATGGTGTTCTGTGCAAAAACTAGACATGGTTGTGGTTCTGTGCAAAATATGCCCCAACATATGGTGTTATGTGCAATTTCCTCCAATTTGAGGGTAGCCACTAGCGAATGAGTGAGAGAAAAAAATGACAAAATGAACGACAGCTAGGCTCCACTGCTTAGCTTCAGCTTTGATTTGATCTACTGTATTAGAACGTTGATCAGCGTGTAAACGTTTTCAAAAACTCTTAGCATTCCTCTCAGCTCTGCTTCTGATTATTTGCGTCCGACGAAATTTGGATAGTGTGGTTTTCGCCTTGAGCGCACCAAATCGACCAGGCAGTCAAAATCACAATGGAATTTAGGTTAACATGACTGGCACAACCTGATGCAGGCCTGCCCAGACCAAAATGTTGCTCCAAGTACAACCGGAGAAGAGGTGTTGTGCATCTTCATCTGCCGCCAAGCAGATATTACACGATCTGAAATTGGCATAAGCTGCATAACAGAAAAACAATAATCCATGACAATATCAGGATGTGTGTAAAGCTGCATGATAGAAAACAAGAATCCATAAACAAGAAAATTGTAACACTACCACGTTGATAGGAGCACGGAGATGAAGCAGACTATCACTAGACTAGTCAACTGGTCAAGTTGCCACCAGAGAACGCCATTCAAAAACAGGACCGCAGCAGCTTAGCAACTAACAGAAGTGTAGCCAGCACCAGCTAACAAACCAAGGAGCAAAGAGGCCAAGTGCCCATCCAGCAGACACTTGGAAGGTTGGGCCAGTTTTTATAGACACAAGGAACGTCTTTGGCCTCATTCAGAATTGAGGTCCTCGGCATCAGAACAAGACAGGACACATTCCTTTCCCGCTCCTTGGCCAAACCTCAGAAACATAAATAGAAACTGAAACATAATCATCAGCTTACTGGAAGAACGCTAAATGCATCATTTATTAGAAATTGCAGGACCATCAACTTATTGCAAGAACCACTGCAATTTTCATTCATATGGAAATCATGATATACATCCATCATCCATAAAGAATGCAGGATTATCAGCTGGTGAACTCATTTCAACAACTTTCAGTGAAATGCTTCATCCAGGAAACCACATCACGTCCATGGATGTCAGAAGAGCAACACTACAGCAATTACAACCAGTACTGTCACTACAAAACTGTTCAGCCATTGCACTAAAAGCTTTCAGCAGTTCTCAATCTTAGAACCAAAACGGACAGGTTCCTCCTGTCAGGGGAGCGGACCAAGTTTAACTAGCAGGCGGAAGAAACACCAGAGCTACTGAGTTTTCTGAACCTACATCTATTTATGCGATAGTAGGCGCCCTGTTTTGTTGTCGTCATGTCCGACAAGGCGAAGCTGTGAAGAGAAGATCTGTAAGGACTCCAGCTCTGAATTAGCAGAGAACAATGAGGCAGTTAGGCCAGCAGAACAATAGTCTTAACCTCAGAGATATGCAAAACAAAACAAAACAAAAAAACAGTACCAAGATAAACAAGACAAACCTGAACACAATATGGTGTGCAGAAACTAAACTTGTATGTACTACTGTAGGATACGACCTGAATTTTTTCCATAGATTCTAACAGAAATTTAGTATCTTCTCCGCAAGGGAGAAATGTGATGACTAACTGATTGGACTTTCTAGATTTCGCAACTGCTACTAGCAGTAAATGGTATGAAATGATCGGACAGAATTATCTGAGTCCAGGACATATGTACAGAGACAGGTAAATCCACAAGGAATCTATGTTATGTGCAGGAATACAGGATTATGCTATATTGAGATATATGGAAGTTATTTAAATACAAAATAGATAATTTAGAGTTAAGAAATCAGATTTGTATCCTTTAGATTATTATACATAGGGGTCAAGTAAGTCCTATATATGAGACATTAGATGTACCAATTGGGAATTAATCAAAAAGAATATAGTTGTTTACTTTTATCTACTTTTCAGTAATTAGGGTTTAGATTCTTAAAACCTGCGCTTTCCCTAAACAATCAGATTAGCACTCTGCTAAAATAAGACCCGTGGGCAGATCAGTAGCAGCGGAAGGGAAGTAACAAATAATGACAAGAAAAGTAAAGACAAAAGAGTTTATGAAACAAGGAAATGTGAGAAAGAAAAATAATTAAAGTAAAGATGAAAGAGCTCCTGGAGCAAGGAAGTGTGACATGGGAGTAGTTTCTTAGCTTCCAACTAAAACCATGGTGCTAGTCATATCAAGGTTGCTCCAAGCAACAACTGACTAGTCTTTTCTAGACAAAAACACGTCGAGGGAAATGAGAAAAGGTATAAATTTACGAGCTATCGCATATAAGTTGAGTCAAAACATACTGCCTAAAAGTGCAATCCCACATGTATGTAATGTGCAATTACTTAATAATTAAAAGGGCGAATACAAGAGAATGTAAGTGTTAGAATAGTCAAAGCAATATCATTTTTCCTGCTATTTTTACCATTACTATTCTTTTACTCATAGAACACTATCAACTGCTACAGTTCTCTACAGATATGTAAGTGGCAGCAGGATACTTAGTCTTACAGTGGCATTTCTCTGGAACTTTGAGTGAATCTTCTCCGGCTTCCGAATCCATGGCCTTCTTCAGCCTCGCTTCTAGTCGCATCGACCTTGATGATGTATTATTCTCGGTCCTTTCAGCTTGTTTGGGGGTAGTTACCATTTCCTGAATCTCATTGATAACATCAACAGCATTTTTACCATCATAGTGTAATATTTCTCCTGCAGACTGTGCTCTGTCAAGGAATTCCTTCACATCTTCAACCATATCTGTTTTAATAACATCTTTTTCAGAATACAATAGATAGATATAAACATACATATATCTGGAGAAAACACTTACACTTAATCTTTTCAGAAGAGAGTTTTTCCTTCCGGATTGTATCTAACAACTCCATTCTAAAAACAAGTTGCATTCTTGACATTCGATCCTTTTTAAGGCCCATGATTAAGCCTCTTAGTTCTTTAATCTTCTCAGGATAAGCCTCTCCTTCAACTGAAAAAGAATATTCTTGAGTGAAAGAATATAGGAATCTTATTATTTTTTTCAAGAAACGCAAAAGAATTACTCCGCCTCAAGCTGTCTTATATTTAATACAACCAGTTAAGAAGGTGCCCCCAACTTCAGACTGCAATGACAAAAGGCCTCGCCCAACTCCACCTCCAACCATCATATTATATCTAAAACATCCCTATATCTCTAATTCAGTTCCAAAGATGCTAGTGGGGAATCATGTGGCGGTCATGCAGAACTGGAACAAATATGCATATCAAAATAAGCAAGCGGACGGTCATCATATTAGTGGAGCAGAGAAACATGCATATCACTATCACAATAAGCAAGGATATTAGTGGAGCAGAAAAAACACTTGAACAAACATGCAAATCACAATAAGCAAGCGGACGATCATCATATTAGTGGACCAGCAAAACCACTGGAACTAGTAGCATAGCTAGTACTAAACTATGAATACCTAAGATAGATGAGTTCCACACATGCTAACATTGCTATCAATTTCCAACCTAAAAGTGAATATGTTTACAAGGTGAAACACCTAAACACGTAAAAATCTCGTAAGATAATGATGTATACAAGTGAAGGGAGATAGGAATACATACATTTTTCCTTCGGATCGAAACCAACATCCGAGGTTGTGAAATGAAGTTCTTTCAGCAGCTCCATCAATTTCCTCCTCTTCCTTTGGTACTTATCTCTCAACAAGGTGAGATTTGCAGCTTTGATGGTCTGAATCTGCTTTTCGATCTTTCTCAACAGGGCGGCTGATAGGTATTTCTCCTCGTTGATTTCATCTGAAGAATGAGCACTGATGATCTCGAATATTTGGTAAACCTTGAGTAGCCTTTGTGTGGACTGTTCTGATTCTTTCCACAACTCCAGAAGCTCATTAGCAGAATCCTGCATCTGCACGGGAGACAACAATAATATCATCATGTACATAAAACATGCTGTGCTGGTGCAGCAATGAATTACATTCTATAGCAGGAATCCCCAGAAGGCAAAGAGAATAGACAAGGAGGGAAGATAAGAGAAGGAAGAGTGTGTCATCCTCTTCATGTTCAACAGCAACATTAAAAAGTCATGTTACATAAGGATGACCTTTAAGTAATATAAACCAGTCATTTTGCTAATGATAATTTGCCATACTGTACCTATCCTAGCTTTCCCATGAGGCTGCATACACCAGTTTGCCATGAATGAGAAAGAAAGTGGATTACCTTTTCAAAACGTTCTTCTTTCGTTTCCTGTAAGAATAGCACGATCTTGAGGAGTCTTGTTTTGGTAGCTTCTGTGATCTCCATGCCCTTCACAATACCAAGTTCATCAATTTTGTCATTGTAGTTTGACGCCAGGACATTGCACAACGCTTTAAGCCTTCCTAGCACTGCAATGTGAAAAATAAATAAAAAATTAGACAAATCTCTCATATAGTCATTATAGTCATGGACATTTAGAATTATAGTAGTTATATATGCAGATGCATTTAACTTATGCTAATACCCTATTTGGGACTGCATCCACTTGAAACATATGGAATGCTGATGTGTGAACTACAAAGTAACTTCAATTCTTAGTTGGGAACAGCATCACACATTACAGGCAAAAATATCAGAAAGTAGAAGAGCTATGTGCAGTTTCTGCTTCCCCCAACAGGCTGCATCCTAACTCCCCAGGCTAGACATTTGTCATTAAATTTGCGCACCCGTAAAGCACACCCATGTGAAAACCACAAAAATTAAAGACTATGTCAGTAAGGTGACTTATTGCTCCTGAGATGCAGTGCTCATAAGACCACCAATCACCATAATCAATTTGTGATCATGCTCACGCACCTATAATTGTTGCTATAGAGACTTGCGACAGTAGGAAATTGCAAACAAGCATGGTAGTATAAAGCATAAACAGTGCAGATAAATATCATAGGCAAAGCATAGCTAACATGAAGGAAACAATAGGACTAGTGAACTGCCAGACGATTTCTCAGATGTCACGGATGAACAGCTATGTGCAGTTTCTGCTTCCCCCAACATGCTGCATCCTAACTCCCGAGGCTAGACTTTTGTCCTTAAATTTGCGCACCCGTAAAGCACACCCATGTGAAAACCACAAAAATTAAAGACTATGTCAGTAAGGTGACTTATTGCTCCTGGGATGCAGTGCTCATAATACCACCAATCAGCATAATCAATTTGTGATCATGCTCACGCACCTATAATTTTTGCTAGAGACTTGCGACAGTAGGAAATTGCAAACAAGCATGGTAGTATAAAGCATAAACAGTGCAGATAAATATCATAGGCAAAGCATAGCTAACATGAAGGAAACAATAGGACTAGTGAACTGCCAGACGATTTCCTCAGATGTCACGCATGTTCATCCGAACAATTTGTAAAACCCAATTTACGAATCTATTTCACAGAATGATCATGAGCATGACACGAGTTAATTGGTGGTGCCTAACCCAGTTCTGCACCCCCAATTCCTTCCCTACAATGATTTGGTCGAAGATCCCACACCAACCTTCGAACAGAAGGGGGAAACATTCCCTACAATGATTTGGTCGAAGATCCCACACCAACCTTCGAACAGAAGGGGGCAACAACAGAGAGAGAGAGCGAGAGGGGGGAAGAGAAATATACGCGTGTCGGCGTCTTCCTCCTCCTCCTTGCTGCCGCTGGAGTCCGCTGCTCCGTGCACATCCTCCTCATCCCCACCGCCGCCACCTCCAGAATCTCTAGATACCTGCTCCAGCACTTCCTCCTCCACACCTTCGCCGCCTCCGAGGACACCAGTCATCTGTGCTTCCTCGTCCACACGTTCGCCGCCTCCGAGGCCCCCAATCCCCCGCGCCTTCTTCCCCTCCCGGACTCCCAGTCCCAGGTGTACACCGCCGCCGCCGTCCTCCTCTGAGTTGTCCTCGATTGGCGGAATCGCCATTGTTTCGACCTCGAGGAGGGGTGGACGCCGCAAGACAACCTCCTCGAACTCTCTCGCTCTCTCTCTCTGGCTCTCTCTCTCTCTGTTTCTGGAAGATGCCCGAAGCACTTCTCCTTTTCTTTCCCCTTCGTCAAGACTTCGAGGAGGAGTGGCGCGGCTTGTTGCTTGCAAGCCCACATTTTCTAGGCCCTTGGGCCGGCCCATTTATGTCTAGTGCTGTTCTCGAGAAAAAATAACTCGTCCAGCGCAAGAATTGCCGCGTGATTAGGGCCTTGGAGAAGTAGGCCGTGAGCGTCCGCTGTTTGTTTGCCACGCTACGCACGACGTGCGACATTGGATCGTTATGTGGCAACTCGTTAATTCCATGGTGTCGTATCACGTGGTGTCATATTGATGCGCTAGGAATGGGGTGATTTTCAAAATTAATTTTGAAAAGACGTATGATAAAGTTAAATGGCCATTTTTGCAACAGGTATTACGCATGATAGGTTTTGATATGGTTTGGTGTGATAGGATAAAACACTATGTGCAAGGTGGGAGTGTGGGAATTAGGGTCAATGATGATATTGGGCATAATTTCCAAACGAAGAAAGGTTTGAGGCAAGGTGATCCTTTGTCTCCAATTCTTTTTAATATTGTTGCGGATATATTAGTCATTCTTATTGCGAGAGCTAAGAAGGACGGAAAAGTTGGGGGATTAATACCACATTTGATTGATGGTGGAATCTATATGCTGACGATACAATTTTATTCTTAGAACATGATATTGAAAAGGCGATTAATATGAAATTCATTTTACGTATCTTTGAACAGCTATCGAGTTTAAAAATCAACTTCCATAAGAGTGAAATATTCTGCTTTGGAAAGGCTAAAGATATGGAACACCAATATAGAAATTTTTTTGGGTGTGAGTCTGGAGCCTTACCGTTTAAATATCTGGGCATTCCTATACACTATAGAACACTGAGAAATGCCGAGTGGAATCCCATTGAGTGTCGATTTGCTGCTAAGCTAGGATGTTGGCGTAGCAAAATGCTTTCTTATGGTGATAGACTGGTGTTGGTTAATTCGTTACTCACAAGTTTACCTATATTTATGCTTTCCTTTTTGGAAATCCCAGCTGGAGTTCGGAAGCGACTAGATTATTATCGATCTAATTTCTTTTGGCAATCTGATGAAAACAAGAAGAAATATAGATTATCAAAATAGAACATTATTTGTAGGCCTAAGGATCAAGGGGGATTGGTATTGAGGTACTGGAGTTAAAGAATAAGTGTTTACTTACCAAATGGATGTTTAAACTCCTTTCTGAGAAGGGTATGTGGCAGCAACTGATACTAAATAAATATTTAAGAAACAAAACACTGGCTCAAGTTGAAGCGAAACCAACTGATTCATCCTTTTGGAAAGGGCTCATGCATGAAGAATGACTTCTTTCAAAGAGGATACATTAAAATTGGGGATGGGACAAGTGTGAGGTTCTGGGAGGACGTTTAGTTGGGAAACTGATACGTCTCCAACGTATCGATAATTTCTTATGTTCCATGCCACATTATTGATATTATCTACATGTTTTATGCACACTTTATGTCATATTCGTGCATTTTCTGGAACTAACCTATTAACAAGATGCCGAAGTGCCATTCTGTTTTCATTGTTTTGGTTTCAGAAATCCTAGTAACGAAATATTCTCGAATTGGACGAAATCAACGCCCGGGTCCTATTTTGCCACGAAGCTTCCGAAGTCCGAAGAGGAGACCGAAGAGGGGCCACGAGGGGGCCACACCCTAGGGCGGCGCGGCCCCCCGCGCCGCCCGTGGTGTGGGGCCCTCGTGCCGCCTCTTGACCTGCCCTTCCGCCTACAAATAGCCTCCGTCGCGAAACCCCCGGTGAGCCACGATACGGAAAACCTTACGAGACGCCGCCGCCGCCGATCCCATCTCGGGGATCCAGGAGATCGCCTCCGGCACCCTGTGAGAGGGGATTCATCTCCCGGAGGACTCTACGCCGCCATGGTCGCCTCCGGAGTGATGTGTGAGTAGTCTACCCCGGACTATGGGTCCATAGCAGTAGCTAGATGGTTGTCTTCTCCCCATTGTGCTTCATTGTCGGATCTTGTGAGCTGCCTAACATGATCAAGATCATCTATCGTAATTCTATATGTTGCGTTTGTTGGGATCCGATGAATAGAGAATACTTGTTATGTTGATTATCAAAGTTATATCTATGTGTTGTTTATGATCTTGCATGCTCTCCGTTACTAGTAGATGCTCTGGCCAAGTAGATGCTTGTAACTCCAAGAGGGAGTATTTATGCTCGATAGTGGGTTCATGCCTGCATTGACACTGGGACAGTGACAGAAAGTTCTAAGGTTGTGTTGTGTTGTTGCCACTAGGGATAAAACATTGATGCTATGTCTAAGGATGTAGTTGTTGATTACATTACGCACCATACTTAATGCAATTGTCTTTGCAACTTAATACTGGAGGGGGTTCGGATGATAACCTGAAGGTGGACTTTTTAGGCATAGATGCGGTTGGATGGCGGTCTATGTACTTTGTCGTAATGCCCAATTAAATCTCACTATACTCATCATGATATGTATGTGCATGGTCATGCCCTCTTTATTTGTCAATTGCCCAACTGTAATTTGTTCACCCAACATGCTGTTTATCTTATGGGAGAGACACCTCTAGTGAACTGTGGACCCGGTCCAATTCTCTTTCTGAAATACAATCCATGTTCTCTTTTGCAAACAATCATCTTCCACACAATACGGTTAATCCTTTGTTACAGCAAGCCGGTGAGATTGACAACCTCACTGTTTCGTTGGGGCAAAGTACTTTGGTGTGTTGTGCGGGTTCCACGTTGGCGCCGGAATCTCGGTGTTGCGCCGCATCCCGCCGCCATCAACCTTCAACGTGCTTCTTGGCTCCTACTGGTTCGATAACCTTGGTTTCATACTGAGGGAAACTTGCCGCTATACGCATCACACCTTCCTCTTGGGGTTCCCAATGGACGCGTGTTGAACGCGTATCAAGCAGCTTTTTCTGGCGCCGTTGCCGGGGAGATCAAGACACGCTGCAAGGGGAGTCTCCACTTCTCAATCTCTTTACTTTGTTTTTGTCTTGCTTTATTTTATTTACTACTTTGTTTGCTGCACTAAATCAAAATACAAAAAAATTAGTTGCTAGTTTTACTTTATTTGCTATCTTGTTTGCTATATCAAAAACACAAAAAAATTAGTTTACTTGCATTTACTTTACTTATTTCATCATGTTTCCTTTTAATTTTACCACAAAAGACATACCGGTAGGACGTGGGTCTATAGTTGGGAGAAATAATATAGAAGAATTCTTCAATCATGTTAGTACCATTGAAAATTTCGAAGATAGACACTTGGTAGACCTTGCGCCTACTTATGAAATTGCTGCTGCGCATTTAGTTCACCTGTTGGAAACTAAATTTGTTAATCTTAATCCTATAATCCAACACATGTTTCTCACACTTGGTGATATGGAAGAAGGGGAAAAGAAAGACTTTGTTTTAGAAACCCTTCTTAGAGAATTTGGAGGTCTAGCAAGAGAAGCTAGAAAGGTCTTTGCTAAATTTAATATGCTTGGTTCTCATACTAATTTTGTTAGTCTCCTTGAAAAGATGGACATGGATAGAATAAGATACACTAATAATATTGATGATGGTGGGGAGATCAAAGCACCAATACCATGTAAGCTCCTAGCTATGAATGATGCACTAGAAAATAACTATGCTTGGCTTGTTCCTGAAAATTTGTTTGATGAGAGTAGCACGCCTAAGACTAATGAAAAGGGAGATGCTAAAACTTATGTATCTAATATACTATGCCTGGTTGAGAAAGCTCCACATCCCGCTGTAGAAGTACCACCCTTCGATAATACTTGATACACACTTTCTGCGCCTAGCTGAAAGGCGTTAAAGAAAAGCGCTTATGGGAGACAACCCATGTTTTTACCTACAGTACTTTGTTTTTATTTTGTGTCTTGGAAGTTGTTTACTACTGTAGCAACCTCTCTTTATCTTAGTTTAGTGTTTTATTGTGCCAAGTAAAGTCGTTGATATAAAAGTTCATACTAGATTTGGATTACTGCGCAGAAACAGATTTCTTTGCTGTCACGAATCTGGGCAAACTTCTCTGTAGGTAACTCAGAAAATTATGCCAATTTACGTGAGTGATCCTCAGATATGTACGCAACTTTCATTCAATTTGGGCATTTTCATTTGAGCAAGTCTGGTGCCATTTTAAAATTCGTCAATACGAACTGTTCTGTTTTGACAGATTCTGCTTTTATTTCGCATTGCCTCTTTTGCTATGTTGGATGAATTTCTTTGATCCACCAATGTCCAGTAGCTTTATGCAATGACCAGAAGTGTTAAGAATGATTGTGTCACCTCTGAACATGTTAATTTTTATTGTGCACTAACCCTCTAATGAGTTGTTTCGAGTTTGGTGTGGAGGAAGTTTTCAAGGATCAAGAGAGAAGTATGATGCAACATGATCAAGGAGAGTGAAAAGCTCTAAGCTTGGGAATGCCCCGGTGGTTCACCCCTGCATATTCTAAGAAGACTCAAGCGTCTAAGCTTGGGGATGCCCAAGGCATCCCCTTCTTCATCGACAACATTATCAGGTTCCTCCCTGAAACTATATTTTTATTCCATCACATCTTATGTGCTTTGCTTGGAGCGTCGGTTTGTTTTTGTTTTTGTTTTGTTTGAATAAAATGGATCCTAGCATTCACATTGTATGGGAGAGAGACATGCTCCGCTGTAGCATATGGACAAGTATGTCCTTAGTTTCTACTCATAGTATTCATGGCGAAGTTTCTTCTTCGTTAAATTGTTATATGGTTGGGATTGGAAAATGATACATGTAGTAATTGCTATAAATGTCTTGGGTAATGTGATACTTGGCAATTATTGTGCTCATGTTTAAGCTCTTGCATCATATGCTTTGCACCCATTAATGAAGAAATACATAGAGCATGCTAAATTTGGTTTGCATATTTGGTTTCTCTAAGGTCTAGATAATTTCTAGTATTGAGTTTGAACAACAAGGAAGACGGTGTAGAGTCTTATAATGCTTACAATATGTCTTTTATGTGAGTTTTGCTGCAGGTTCATCCTTGTGTTTGTTTCAAATAACCTTGCTAGCCTAAACCTTGTATCGAGAGGGAATACTTCTCATGCATCCAAAATACTTGAGCCAACCACTATGCCATTTGTGTCCACCATACCTACCTACTACATGGTATTTTCCGCCATTCCAAAGTAAATTGCTTGAGTGCTACCTTTAAATTCCATCATTCGCTTTACAATATATAGCTCATGGGACAAATAGCTTAAAAACTATTGTGGTATTGAATATGTAATTATGCACTTTATCTCTTATTAAGTTGCTTGTTGTGCGATAACCATGTTTCTGGGGACGCCATCAACTATTCTTTGTTGAATTTCATGTGAGTTATTATGCATGTTCGTCTTGTCTGAAGTAAGAGCGATCTACCACCTTATGGTTAAGCATGCATATTGTTAGAGAAGAACATTGGGCCGCTAACTAAAGCCATGATCCATGGTGGAAGTTTCAGTTTTGGACAAATATCCTCAATCTCAAACGAGAAAATTATTAATTGTTGTTACATGCTTATGCATAAAAGAGGAGTCCATTATCTGGTCTATGTTGTCCCGGTATGGATGTCTAAGTTGAAGAATAATCAATAGCGAGAAATCCAATGCGAGCTTTCTCCTTAGACCTTTGTACAGGCGGCATAGAGGTACCCCTTTGTGACACTTGGTTAAAACATGTGCATTGTGATGATCCGGTAGTCCAAGCTAATTAGGACAAGGTGCGGGCACTATTAGTATACTATGCATGAGGCTTGCAACTTGTAAGATATAATTTACATGATACATATGCTTTATTACTACCGTTGACAAAATTGTTTCATGTTTTCAAAATCAAAGCTCTAGCACAAATATAGCAATCGATGCTTTTCCTCTATGGAGGACCATTCTTTTACTTTATTGTTGAGTCAGTTCACCTATTTCTCTCCACCTCAAGAAGCAAACACTTGTGTGAACTGTGCATTGATTCCTACATACTTGCTTATTGCACTTATTATATTACTCTATGTTGACAATATCCATGAGATATACATGTTACAAGTTGAAAGCAACCGCTGAAACTTAATCTTCTTTTGTGTTGCTTCAATACCTTTACTTTGAATTATTGCTTTATGAGTTAACTCTTATGCAAGACTTATTGATGCTTGTCTTGAAGTGCTATTCATGAAAAGTCTTTGCTTTATGATTCACTTGTTTACTCATGTCATATACATTGTTTTGATCGCTGCATTCACTACATATGCTTTACAAATAGTATGATCAAGATTATGATGGCATGTCACTCCAGAAATTATCTGTGTTATCGTTTTACCTGCTCGGGACGAGCAGAACTAAGCTTGGGGATGCTGATACGTCTCCAACGTATCGATAATTTCTTATGTTCCATGCCACATTATTGATGTTATCTACATGTTTTATGCACACTTTATGTCATATTCGTGCATTTTACGGAACTAACCTATTAACAAGATGCCGAAGTGCCAGTTCTGTTTTCTGCTTTTTGGTTTCAGAAATCCTAGTACGAAATATTCTCGAATTGGACGAAATCAACGCCCGGGTCCTATTTTGCCACGAAGCTTCCAAGTCCGAAGAGGAGACGAAGAGGGGCCACGAGGGCCACACCCTGGTGGCGCGGCCCCCCTTGGCCGCGCGGCCTGTGGTGTGGGGCCCTCGTGCCGCCTCTTGACCTGCCCTTCCGCCCACAAATAGCCTCCGTCGAAACCCCAGTACCGAGAGCCACGATACGGAAAACCTTCGAGACGCCGCCGCTGCCGATCCCATCTCGGGGATCCAGATCGCCTCCGGCACCTGCCGGAGAGGGGATTCATCTCCCGGAGGACTCTACGCCGCCATGGTCGCCTCCGGAGTGATGTGTGAGTAGTCTACCCCTGGACTATGGGTCCATAGGTAGCTAGATGGTTGTCTTCTCCCCATTGTGCTTCATTGTCGGATCTTGTGAGCTGCCTAACATGATCAAGATCATCTATCTGTAATTCTATATGTTGCGTTTGTTGGGATCCGATGAATAGAGAATACTTGTTATGTTGATTATCGAAGTTACATCTATGTGTTGTTTATGATCTTGCATGCTCTCCGTTACTAGTAGATGCTCTGGCCAAGTAGATGCTTGTAACTCCAAGAGGGGGTATTTATGCTCGATAGTGGGTTCATGCCGCATTGACACGGACAGTGACAGAAAGTTCTAAGGTTGTGTTGTGTTGTTGCCACTAGGGATAAAACATTGATGCTATGTCTAAGG
The DNA here is from genome assembly GCA_030979885.1 of Lolium multiflorum. Classification (NCBI taxonomy): domain Eukaryota; kingdom Viridiplantae; phylum Streptophyta; class Magnoliopsida; order Poales; family Poaceae; genus Lolium; species Lolium multiflorum. The sequence goes on along the minus strand of CM061747.1, from coordinate 211,292,626 downwards.
ATGTAGTTGTTGATTACATTACGCACCATACTTAATGCAATTGTCTGTTGCTTTGCAACTTAATACTGGAGGGGTTCGGATGATAACCTGAAGGTGGACTTTTTAGGCATAGATGCAGTTGGATGGCGGTCTATGTACTTTGTCGTAATGCCCAATTAAATCTCACTATACTCATCATGATATGTATGTGCATGGTCATGCCCTCTTTATTTGTCAATTGCCCAACTGTAATTTGTTCACCCAACATGGTGTTTATCTTATGGGAGAGACACCTCTAGTGAACTGTGGACCCCGGTCCAATTCTCTTCTTTGAAATACAATCTCTACTGTTCTACTGTTTTCGCAAACAATCATCTTCCACACAATACGGTTAATCCTTTGTTACAGCAAGCCGGTGAGATTGATAACCTCACTGTTTCGTTGGGGCAAAGTACTTTGGTTGTGTTGTGCGGGTTCCACGTTGGCGCGGAATCACGGTGTTGCGCCGCACTACATCCCGCCGCCATCAACCTTCAACGTGCTTCTTGGCTCCTACTGGTTCGATAACCTTGGTTTCATACTGAGGGAAACTTGCCGCTGTACGCATCACACCTTCCTCTTGGGGTTCCCAACGGACGCGTGTTGAACGCGTATCAGAAACTTGCCTCTTTCTCAACAATATCCTGCGTTATATAATATTGTGCAACATAAGAATGTCTTGGTATCAACAGTATTTGCCACAGTACCCATAAATATTTCTTTTAGAAGAGGTCTCAATGATAAAAAAAAAATGGTTGCAATGGTTACATCTCTGTCAACGGTTAATGACAATTACATTAACTTCAGAATCAGATAAGTTTATTTGGAGACTTAATGATTCTTGAATTTTTTCAGTCAAGTCTATGTATCTTGATTTACTGAACGGGCATACTGTATTGTTGGAGATATGCCCAAGAGGCAATAATAAAAGTGGTTATTATATAGCTTTATGTTTATGATGAATGTTTATATACCATGCTATAATTGTATTAACCGAAATATTGATACATGTGTGTTATGTAAACAAACAAATGAGTCCCTAGTAAGCCTCTTAACTAGCTTGTTGATTAATAGATGATTAGTTTCATAATCATAAACATTGGATGTTATTAATGACAAGGTTATATCATTATATGAATGATGTAATGGACACACCCAATTAAGCGTAGCATAAGATCACGTCATTAAGTTATTTGCTATAAGCTTTCGATACATAGTTACCTAGTGAAAGAACATCTCTCACATTATGTTTTGTGTGTTTGATGTCAATATATATGATACACTTATGTTTGTTTAAGTGGTACAGGGATTACATAGATATTTATTCATGTGTGTTGGATTTGATCGTCTGTCAAAAGATTTCAGAAAAAGTTGGCCAGGCCGGATAATCCGGGCCGGATATTGTTGAAATATCCCTTTTTTGGCTAAGTCGTCGAGGTTTGCAGCTCAGTATGGGGGCCGGACATTTGCCCGGATAATGTCCCGGTATTGTACCAGGGCCGGATTATCCGGGCCGGATATTTTGGAAATATCCGGCCCCCTCGTTTTTGGCTAAGGACTGGAAGAAATGTGGCTCAGTACATGGGCCGGACTTTTGGCCGGACAATGTCATGGTTTTGTCCCGAAGGCCGGATTATCCGGGGGGGGCGGATTATCCGGCCCTTACTTAGGCCGGATATGCCCTCCGGAAGCAGCAACGGCTCATTTTCGAGAGGGGGTATAAATACCCCCTTCTTCTTCCTTGGTTGCTTGCTCAATCATTATCCAAGAAATCTGCCAAGCCACCTCCATTAGAGCCACCTCAAAGAAAGTCAAGATTTGCAAGATCTCCTTCCTCCCCCAACCAAAGCTCTTGATCTTTGGAGATTCGAAGGAGAAGACACCGATCTACATCCTCACCGAAGCGTTCTTCATTTCCCCCTCTCTTGTTTGAGGGATCTCATGCTAGTGTTCCTATTTGGTTCCCTAGTTGATTTGTGTTGATGTATTGTTGTTGATTGTTGTGTTGTAACAGATTTGGGAGCCTCCAATTTGGTTGTGGATGTGTGCCCCAAGAACCTTGTAAAGGCCCGGTTTCCGCCTCGAGAAAATCCCTTAGTGGATGTGGGCTAGGCCTTCGTGGCGTTGCTCACCGGAGATTTGAGTGAAGCCTTCGTGGCTGTTGGTTTGGCTTTCGTAGCAACCACACTCCTCCAAATGTAGACGTACCTTCTTGCAAAGGAAGGGAACTACGGGAATCATCTCCGTGTCATCGCGTGCTCCACTCTCGGTTACCTCTATCCTATTCTCTATATATTGCTTAGATATATCTTGCTTAGTTGTTAGCCTTGCCATATAGGTAAATTCACTTAGTTGCATATCTAGAGAATTTACCCCTTGTGTCAAGCCTAAATTGAAAAAGAACTAAAAATTGGTTAGCACCTATTCACCCCCCTCTAGGTGCGGCATACGATCCTTTCAATTGGTATCAGAGCCTCGGCTCTTATTTCGGGCTTAACCGCCTAAGAGTATGCCGGACGAGGAGTCCTCGGAAGGGGCCGCCAAGATGGTCTCCGTGGAAGACTTCAATTCGTTGAAGTCCTCCATGGAAGCCCAAATGGAAAGCATGAAAAAGATGATTGCCGAGCTTTTGGCTCCGGCCCTTCCCAAGGCTCCTAGTGTAGAGGTAAAAGACACGGGTGCGTTAGATAAGGGAGAGGCTTCGGACCTACCCTCATCTACCAAACCCGTGGAAGGTGATAACTTAAACACTATCAAATCTCCCATTGCATCTCCTAGGGGAACCGATGGGAGTGAGAGCTACAATCGAGTACCTCCACCTTTCCAATCACCCGATATACCGGTTCCCCATCCCCATTTGAACATTCGGGGCGACCCACCTAAGTTTTCTATTGAAAATTTCGATACTTGGCAATTTGAGTTCCGCTCTCATGTTTGTAGTGCCTCCAATGAATTATGGAGAATCATCATGGTGGGCTTCAAGCCATACAACCCCGACAATTTGACTAGAAGAGAAGCGGTTGATAGTCAACTCAACAACACCGCCTTGCACATGATTCAATCTAGTGTGGGGACGAAGGAATTGCATCGTGTCCGGAACTACACCACCGCCAAGGAAGCTTGGGATGGTTTGACCGCTAGTTGCATTGGAAGTGAGAGCACAAGGAGGAACAAGTATAATGCTCTCAAGAATAAAGCCGAAGGATTCTTGAGGCTACCGGATGAAGATCATGAGGACATGTATGGAAGACTTCTCACCGTTGCCGATGCCTTCCGGCTTATTGGTGCCACCCACATAAATGACTCTTGGATCAAGGAGAAGTACATTGAATGCATGATGCCATTTGTACCCATTGATGTCAAGACTCTTGTGGGGAGGGAATGCTATTCCTCTCTCACCTCTCAACAAGTCGTGCACGAGATGCAAGCTCTCAAGGTGCTTGAGGAAGCCTCTCATGATTCTCGCAATCGTGCTCTTGGGATGGCAAAAGGTTCCAACCTTGCCTTGGTGGCCAACTCCGTCGATGAAGTGATTCCTCAAGAATCTTATAGGGCATCTTGGAGCATGACCTATCCGGAAGATTTGCAATGCCACTACCATGACCACATGGCCTTCCATGCAAAGTCGTTTTGGATTGATCCCTCCAAGGCCAAGGAAGACAACATCAAGAGGAACAACAAAAGTGGGTTCACTAGCTTTGGTCCAAAGACAAGATCATGCTACAATTGTGATGACAAGCGCCACTTCATTGCCGAATGCCCCTATGAGAATAGAGAGCTTCATAATGGGAGGCTCATTCCCAAGGACAAGAGCAAAGATTCAAAGGGCAAATATTCAAAGCCCCTCAACAAGAAGTTCTACAACAACAAGACCAAGAAGGGCAAGAGGCCCTCAAGAGTTGTGCTAGTAACAAGGGAAGAATATTCTTCCGATGAAGTTGAAAGTTCTAGTGGTGATGAAGATGAAGAAAGCTCAAAGGAATTGGCCGCCATCGTCACCACCAACACCCCCTCTTCATCTCTCTTTGAATCTCCCAATGAGAACCCTCATATCAAGAATGCACATTGCTTCATGGCAAGATCCTCCTTGGACACACCTATTGTGCTATCAACTCAAGAAGAGTATACCTCCGGAGATGATGATGTTGATGATGAAGATGATGCAACCTCTAATGGATTGGTCGCTCTTGCCTCCCTCTCCACCAACTCTTCATCACCAAGTGAATCCCTCAATGAGGTCATTCATGTGGAGGAAGAAAGTTGCCTTATGGCTAAATCCTCCGAGGTATCATCCCCTAACCCCTCTATGCCTAACTTATCTAGTGATCTAGGGGTTGATGATGCTAGTCTAAAAGTGAAACAAGAAATGCTAGAGTTTGATGATTTCATTCTTAACCTACAAGGTAACACTAAGAAGCATGTTTCTAGCCTCATGGTTCGTATAGCTCAACAAAGTGATATGCTTGAGAAAAAGGGTCAAATAGAGAGAGAAGACTCTCTTGAAATACATGCTCTTAAAAATGCTCTTGAGGAAAGTCAAGAAACTATAGCTTCTCTTGAGGAGAGGCTAGAAACTCTTGAAGAGCCTCAAGATAAAATTAACAAGCTCACAAAAGCTAGAGATCTTGCTAGGGCTAAGTCTAAAGTGCTTAAAAAGGAAAAGGCCCAATTTGAGGTTGATCATGAGAAACTTGTGAAAGATCTAGATGAACTAGACAAAGCTCACAAAGCTTTGAAGAGTGAATTCACTCTCTTATCCAAGTCTTATGAGCAACTTCAAATTAGGCTTGCCTCATATGATGTGCCTAGCTCCTCTACTCCTTCATGTGATCATGCAAATGTTATTGAGGAAAATGCTAGGTTGAAAGATGAACTTGCTAGGACCTCCTCTCCCCAAAGTAAACTTTCCTTGGATGATCTTTTGAGTAAGCAAAGGTCAAACAATGGGAAGGAGGGACTTGGTTTTAATTCCAAGGCTAAAAAGGCAAACAAGAAAAAGACCAAGCCCGCACATGAGAAAGCTAATGGTGAACCCCGAAAGGGCAACACCATTAATGATGATGGTGCGGGAATAGATAATCCTCACTATGTTCTCTTCAAAGATTATTATGGTGATGTCTATGCTAAATATGTTGGTCCTTATGATGGTTATGTTGCTTGGTCTATTTGGGTTCCAAAGACCCTTGTTGCTAACAAAAGAGGACCCATTGAAAAATGGGTACCTAAATCCAAGAATTGATCTCATGTAGGACTATGCCGCCGGAGGTTCAAAATGGGTACTTGATAGTGGATGTACAAGTCATATGACCGGCGGCAAGAACCTCGTCAAGGAGTTGAGGCCTAACATAAATGATATCACCGTCTCCTTTGGCGATAATTCTACATCCGAGGTATTGGGTTTTGGCAAGGTTGTGGTTGCACACAACATTACTCTTGTGGATGTCATGCTTGTCAAAACCCTTGGTTACAATTTGCTTTCCGTTTCCGCCCTTGGCAAGATGGGTTTCGCCGTCTTTATTGATAATGATATTGTGGTCCTCTTGTGGAGCAAGACTCTAAAAGTCGCATTCGTTGGGTATCGCGAACACAACTTGTATGTGGTGGACTTTTCGGGGACCACCACGTCAAGTGCGATGTGCCTATTCGGAAAGGCGGACGTGGGTTGGTTGTGGCATCGCCGCCTAGCCCATGTCAACATGAGAACTTTGCAAAGTCTTCACAAGGGGAACCATATTGTGGGACTAATGGAAAATGTGTCTTTTGCCAAAGATCGTGTTTGTAGGGCTTGTGTTGAAGGCAAAATGCATGACTCTCCGCATCCAAGCAAGACCATCATCTCTTCCAAGAGGATCTTGGAGCTCCTTCATGTGGATCTCTTTGGTCCCGTTACTCATGCAAGTCTTGGTGCGAAGAAACATTGCTTGGTGATTGTCGATGACTACTCAAGATACACTTGGGTCTACTTTCTCAAGACGAAAGATGAGACTCAACAAGTATTCATTGATTTTGCTACCGAGGTGCAACACCAACACAACCTCCTCATTATGGCAATAAGAAGTGACAACGGCTCCGAGTTCAAGAACTACACACTCAATGATTTTCTTAGTGATGAGGGGATTCGTCATCAATATTCCGCTGCTTACACCCCTCAACAAAATGGTGTTGCGGAGAGGAAGAACCGGACTCTTATGGATATGGCGAGGTCTATGATGGCGGAGTATAAATCCCGCTATAACTTTTGGGCCGAAGCCATCTCCACCGCTTGTCACTCCTCCAACCGGCTCTATCTCCGCAAGGGCTTGAACAAGACTCCATATGAAATACTCACCGGGAACAAGCCTAATATCTCATACTTCAAAGTGTTCGGGTGTAAGTGTTTCTACAAAATCAAAGGGGTTCGTTTGTCTAAATTTGCTCCTAAAGCTTTGGAGGGTATATTTGTTGGTTACGGTGCCGAATCTCACACTTATAGAATCTTTGATGTATCCTCCGGGATTATCATTGAATCTTGTAGTGTGAAGTTCGAAGAAAATGATGGCTCCCAAGTGGGGCAAGTTGATGTTTGTGCAGGTGATGAAATACCTCAAGATGCCATAGTAAGAATGGGTGTGGGATTTTTCCGCCCCATTGAGGGACACGGTGTGGCATCTCGGGAAGAACTATGCTCTACCACGGTGGAGCCCTCATCTTCTCAACATCAACAAACCCTACCTAGTGAAGCAAATGATGCACCAACCCAAGAACATGAACAAGACCCTCCCTCTTATGTGCAAGATCAAGGACAAGATCAAGGTCAAGATCAACCAATCATTCATAATGGCTCCAATGAGGATCCAATCAACTCTTGCCCTTCTCCTAACATTGTTCAAGATCAAGCACATGAGATTGAGCAACCCCAAGCAATTGAGGAAGCTCAAGTTCAAGGTCAAGACGGGGACCCAAATGATCAAGTTGATCAAGTGACACCTCCAAGGCCAAGAAGAACCAAGGAGGAGATCGAGGCCCATCGTTTAGCAAGAAGAGAAAGGACCCTTGAAATTCGTGGACACACTCATGACAAGGTCCTTGGTGATGTTCGAGCAAAAGTCTCCACAAGAAGGCAATTGGCTAACTTTAGCAATCATCATGCTTATATCTCCGTAGTGGAACCCAAGAAAGTATTTGAAGCCCTTGAAGATTCGGATTGGGTGGAAGCTATGCATGAGGAACTCAACAACTTCAAGCGCAACAAAGTGTGGACCTTAGTAGAGAAGCCAAAGGAGTGCCACAATGTTATAGGCACTAAATGGATTTTCAAGAACAAGCAAGATGAGTTTGGAAATATTGTGAGGAACAAGGCAAGATTGGTGGCCCAAGGTTTCTCTCAAGTTGAAGGAATTGACTTTGGAGAGACCTATGCTCCCGTGGCTCGTCTTGAGTCCATCCGTATCCTTCTTGCTTATGCTTCGCATCATAACTTTAAGTTACAACAAATGGATGTGAAAAGTGCTTTTCTTAATGGTCCTTTGCATGAAGAGGTGTATGTTAAGCAACCCCCGGGGTTCGAGGATCTCAACTTTCCTAACCATGTCTACAAGCTTGATAAAGCTCTTTATGGTCTCAAACAAGCTCCTAGAGCTTGGTATGAGCACCTTAAGGAATTGTTGGTAGACCGTGGGTTTGATGTTGGGCTAATCGACCCCACTCTTTTTACTAAGAGGGTCAATGGGGAGCTTTTCGTTTGCCAATTATATGTTGATGATATTATATTTGGCTCTACTAACAAAGCTTTCAATGATGAATTCTCAAAGCTTATGACCGATAGGTTTGAGATGTCTATGATGGGAGAGATGAAGTTTTTCCTTGGTTTTGAGATCAAGCAATTGAGAGAAGGAACCTTCATCAATCAAGCAAAATATCTCCAAGACATGCTCAAGAGGTTCAAGATGACCGAGTTGAAGGGTGTGGCCACTCCTATGGTTACCAAATGTCATCTTGCACTAGATCCCAATGGTAAAGAGGTGGATCAAAAGGTATATCGCTCCATGATTGGATCCTTGCTTTACCTTTGTGCATCTAGACCGGACATAGTGTTGAGTGTTGGTGTGTGTGCAAGGTATCAAGCTTCTCCTAAGGAGAGCCACATGATAGCTCTCAAAAGAATCTTTCGATATTTGGTTGATACCCCAAGATATGGTATTTGGTACCCCAAAGGCTCAAGTTTTATTCTCAATGGGTACACCGATGCGGATTGGGCGGGTGACAAGGATGATAGGAAATCAACTTCCGGGGCTTGCCAATTCCTTGGTAGGTCCTTGGTGTGTTGGTCATCTAAGAAGCAAAATTGCATATCTCTCTCCACCGCCGAAGCCGAATATGTTGCCGCCGCAAGTGGATGCACTCAATTGTTATGGATGAGGCAAACTTTAAAGGAATACGGTGTCATTTGTGACAAAGTGCCTCTATTATGTGACAATGAAAGTGCCATCAAGATTGCCTATAATCCGGTGCAACATTCAAGAACGAAGCATATTGAGATCCGGAATCATTTCATTAGGGATCATGTTGCCCGTGGTGATATTGAGCTTATCTATGTTCCTACCAAAGATCAACTTGCCGATATATTCACGAAGCCTCTTGATGAAGCAAGGTTCACTTATTTGAGGAATGAGCTAAATATCATCGATTCAAGGAGTATAGCTTGACCATCTTGCAAACACACCTTCGTCTCAAAACTTTATTTGGTTTAGATGTGGGCATGGAAATAGGGGGAGTGCGGTTTAAATTATTGAGCTATCCCTCCCCCCATAATGCCAACATTAAAGATTTCATTCTCGTTATATCATATGTTGATATGTGAGCTTAAATGATGAGTATTGGTTTGGACCCAAGATATATCTTCGCGGTGCCATACCATAACACTCATATATGGTGGCCTAGGCCACCACACTCTTCTTCGTGAAGAGTTGGAGTTGTTTGGTTTTTCATTGGATTTTATTGACATCTCCATGTTCTTATGGGAAATCACTCTAGTTTGGCCTTATTTGCTCATACCTTGCAAACTTGAGTGACCATGTACCATTAACAGTTTGTATCTTCTAAAACCTAAGCCTACTCTCTCCTATAAGCCATTTCCATCTTGCTCATTTGTCATGTTTGGTAAAAACTTGGAGTTTGAGGTTTTTCGGTCGGATGATCTAGGGTGCTCCATCTTATTGGTAAATTTGCACCTTATATGTGACGTGATACTTCATTACATCATATATGGGTCTTGCAAATAACCAACGAAAGATGGGCCGGATTCCCGGTGATTCTGGAATTTTCCAGAACCCCGGATAATCCGGCCCCAGGAGAAATCCGGCCCGGCCGGATTATCCGCCCTAAGCTAGGGCCGGATTATCCGGCCTGGGCAGATCTTGAAAGGGTTGAGGTCGAGGCCGCAGGGGGCAAAACGGTTCATACCTTCCCCCCACGCGTCTCTCTCCTCTTTCTCCTCTCAAGGCCGCCGGATCTCCTCCTCCTCGCCGGAGACGCTCCGTCCGCCCCCTCTCGGAGTTCTTGGGTGGATCGGGTGCATCTCCTCCCTAGCTACCTTCTCCTCCAAGCGGTTTCCACAATGGATGTGGGTATGATTCACAATCTCTAACCCTAGATGTTGTGTTTTGTATGTGCTATTTTCTTGGTGGAATTGGTGTCTAGTTGTTCCAAATCACGTGTAGTGTACTCCTCTTGCATGCTATGAGGCCGATCTAGTCTTAGACAAGTTTTTGATTGGAAATCTGCACATCTCGCAGGGCCGGATTATCCGCCCCCGAGCAGGCCGGATTATCCGGCCAGGCCGGATTATCCGCCCCCAGGGGACACCGGATTATCCGGCCTGGAGCTTCATCGCCGCTGCAGTTTTGCTTCAATCTATCATGTCTAGATTTGTACCGACTTATAGCATGTTTCTCGAGTACATTACTATATGTTACATGACTTATGAGCATTACCTTCTCTTTGCTACCCGCCTTTGCTTCTCACAGGTGGTGCTTCTCGGGGTGGTCGGAGACGCCAAAGGCATGATCGATCTAGTGACGAGTTTGCACCCAATGCACCTCGCAAGTCCGTCTCTTCAAGACGGAAGAACAAGGATGTGAGGGAGAACTACAAGGCCATGGATCCAGTTTCTTATTCCGCTATCCGCTTGAAGAACTGGTATGAAGATGTTCCAAGGGATGAAGAGATAGAGGGCAGGAGATACTGGTGCATGGAGCAAATGTACATTTACAAGGACATCTATGAGCCCATGAAGAATCTGAGACCCATGCAGGCTATTGATGTGGACATTCTGACTGCAAACGATCACTTTGAAGATGCAATATGGGTAGTTGGAAGAATGGGCTTGAAAGATATCATGAAGATTCAATGTGACTATAGCCCAGATTTGGTGAAGCAATTCTTTGCCACTTTGGCAATCAAGAATGATGAGGAACGCACTATGGAATGGATGTCTGGCTCCACTCACTGCAGTGCCACTCTGCGTCGTTTTGCTGGTATTCTTGGAGTTCCTATTGATGAGGGTCGTCGCCTTCATGGACCACAACAGACAGATAAGAATGCTCTTGCGAATCTCTATACCTCAGCGGGTAGGATTGGTTATACTAAGGGGCTGCTCCTCATATATAGTCAGTTGCTCCGGTTCTTTCGGGCAACCATTTGCCCAAGTGGTGGTAACAATGACGCTCTCCGGGGAGTCCTTGTGGACCTTATGCACCTCAGCTATAAGTGTGCTCGTGATGGTGATGAGGTGCGGGACTACACTCTTGATATCATGGACTTTATCTTCCATGAGATCCGTGATGCCATGGTCTCCCGGACCACCATACCTTATGCACCCTACATCCAGCTTCTCATCAACAACTCTGTGACTGTGAGTGAAGATTTGAGTGGGTATCCGTTGGTGAAGCACCATGTCAAGAAGGCCTACAAGCTTAAGCCAGTCTCCTCAGCTGTACCTGCACCTGACTCTTTCATGGGTGATGCTCGTTCTAGTGGTGTTGCTCCTGCTCGTCATCCTGATGTCCCGGCTATGAGGAAGCAAGTGACCCGGCTTAGTTGGTTTCAGCGTCACATCCTTTGCATGAACATTGAGATCCATAAGGAGAACTATGCAGCTAGCCGTGAGCGTTCTGAGATCAAGCATACTCAGGCGGTTATTCTACACAAGCTCAGTGGTGATCAAGGTCCCCCGCCTCAGCCTCCAGCTCACCAGGGATACAGTGGATGGCACTCTGCACAGGTTCCATGGAGTGATCTTGATGATTGCCTTCAAAGGTCCAACACCTCTCGTCTCCGGATGCTACTGATGAGAGAAGAAGAAGAAGAAGAAGAAGAAGAGGTGCAAGAGTCCGATGATGATTATGCCTCCGAGTGATCCCCATGGGGCGAGTAGCATCGCGCTTGTCCCCTTTTTGGCGTCTCGATGCCAAAGGGGGAGAAGCGTTCTATTAGGAACTCTCTCGGGGATTTGCATGGTGTGGGCACAAGCATATGCGTTTTATTGCTTGTGTTCCTCTTAGTTGAACTATTTGCTTTGGTTGTGTTCGTTTCCGTTTAAAACTATGTGCTATGTGGTGTGAGACATTGTTATGGTTTTCGGATTTCTATTTGTTGAGATCAAGGATATTACATTATGTGTGATGCTATATCTCCGTATTATATATCTACACATGGGTATGATCTCTTACATCCTATCTCAACTTCATATGTGTCAATGTCTTTTGTTAGAGCTCATGTTGGATATCTCTTGTGTTGAGGCACCATACTCCTATGTGTTGTGTATTTGTATTCAAATGCAAATTACTTATATGCACACATGTAGGGGGAGTGCCTCTATGTTTTGCCATCATGCTTGTCTCTATAGTGATTCTATTGCAAATCCGTATATTGTCATCAAACACCAAAAAGGGGAGATTGAAAGAACATCTCTCACATTATGTTTTGTGTGTTTGATGTCAATATATATGATACACTTATGTTTGTTTAAGTGGTACAGGGATTACATAGATATTTATTCATGTGTGTTGGATTTGATCGTCTGTCAAAAGATTTCAGAAAAAGTTGGCCAGGCCGGATAATCCGGGCCGGATATTGTTGAAATATCCGGCCCCCTGTTTTTGGCTAAGTCGTCGAGGTTTTGCAGCTCAGTATGGGGGCCGGACATTTGCCCGGATAATGTCCCGGTATTGTACCAGGGCCGGATTATCCGGGCCGGATATTTTGGAAATATCCGGCCCCCTCGTTTTGGCTAAGGACTGGAAGAAATGTGGCTCAGTACATGGGCCGGACTTTTGGCCGGACAATGTCATGGTTTTGTCCCGAAGGCCGGATTATCCGGGGGGGATTATCCGGCCCTTACTTAGGCCGGATTATCCGGCCCTCCGGAAGCAGCAACGGCTCATTTTTGAGAGGGGGTATAAATACCCCCCTTCTTCTTCCTTGGTTGCTTGCTCAATCATTATCCAAGAAATCTGCCAAGCCACCTCCATTAGAGCCACCTCAAAGAAAGTCAAGATTTGCAAGATCTCCTTCCTCCCCCAACCAAAGCTCTTGATCTTTGGAGATTCGAAGGAGAAGACACCGATCTACATCCTCACCGAAGCGTTCTTCATTTCCCCTCTCTTGTTTGAGGGATCTCATGCTAGTGTTCCTATTTGGTTCCCTAGTTGATTTGTGTTGATGTATTGTTGTTGATTGTTGTGTTGTAACAGATTTGGGAGCCTCCAATTTGGTTGTGGATGTGTGCCCCAAGAACCTTGTAAAGGCCCGGTTTCCGCCTCGAGGAAATCCCTTAGTGGATGTGGGCTAGGCCTTCGTGGCGTTGCTCACCGGAGATCTGAGTGAAGCCTTCGTGGCTGTTGGTTTGGCTTTCGTAGCAACCACACTCCTCCAAACGTAGACGTACCTTCTTGCAAAGGAAGGGAACTACGGGAATCATCTCCGTGTCATCGCGTGCTCCACTCTCGGTTACCTCTATCCTATTCTCTATATATTGCTTAGATATATCTTGCTTAGTTGTTAGCCTTGCCATATAGGTAAATTCACTTAGTTGCATATCTAGAGAATTTACCCCTTGTGTCAAGCCTAAATTGAAAAAGAACTAAAAATTGGTTAGCACCTATTCACCCCCCCCCTCTAGGTGCGGCATACGATCCTTTCACCTAGTCCTTATGACCATGAGATCATATAAATCACTTATACCGGAAAGGTACTTTGATTACATCAAACGCCACTGCGTAAATGGGTGGTTATAAAGGTGGGATTAAGTATCCGGAAAGTATGAGTTGAGGCATATGGATCAACGGTGGGATTTGTCCATCCCGATGACGGATAGATATACTCTGGGCCCTCTCGGTGGAATGTCGTCTAATATCTTGCAAGCATATGAATAAGTTCATAAGAGACCACATACCACGGTACGAGTAAAGAGTACTTGTCGGAGACGAGGTTGAACAAGGTATAGAGTGATACCGATGATCAAACCTCGGACAAGTAAAATATCGCGTGACAAAGGGAATTGGTATCGTATGTGAATGGTTCATTCGATCACTAAGTCATCGTTGAATATGTGGGAGCCATTATGGATCTCCAGATCCCGCTATTGGTTATTGGTCGGAGTGAGTACTCAACCATGTCCGCATAGTTCGCGAACCGTAGGGTGACACACTTAAAGTTGGATGTTGAAATGGTAGAACTTGAATATGGAATGGAGTTCGAATATTTGTTCGAGTCCCGGATGAGATCCCGGACATCACGAGGAGTTCGGAATGGTCCGGAGAATAAGATTCATATATAGGAAGTCATTTTATGTGATTTAAAATGATCCGGAAGGTTCTATGGAAGGTTCTAGAAGGTTCTAGAAAAGTCCGGAAGAAACCACTAAGGAAGGCGGAGTCCCGGAGGGACTCCACCTCCATGGCCGGCCAACCCTAAGGGGAGGAGTCCCAAGTGGACTCCCCAAAGGGGGCCGGCCACCCCCCCACATGGAAGGGGGAATCCCACCCCAAGTGGGATTCCCACCTTGGGTAGGTTTCCCTATCACATGGAAGGTTTTGGGTTCGGGTCTTATTCGGAGACTTGTAGTCCAACACTTGGGGCTTCCACCTATATAATGAGGGGCCAAGGGGGGGCTGGCCACCCCAAGACCACAAGGTGGCCGCACCCCCTAGTGGCCGGCGCCCCCTCTCCCAAACCCTAGCGGCCCTCTCTCCTCCACCACATCCCACACGCTTAGCGAAGCTCCGCCGGGTTTCTCCACCACCAGACACCACGCCGTCGTGCTGTCGGATTCAAGAGGAGCTACTACTTCCGCTGCCCTGGAACGGGGAGGTGGACGTCGTCTTCATCAACAACCAAACGTGTGACCGAGTACGGAGGTGCTGCCCGTTCGTGGCGCCGTGATCAAGATCTTGTATGCGCTTTTGCAAGCGGCAAGTGAACGTCTACCGCAGAAACAAGAGCCTCATCTTGTAGGCTTTGGAATCTCTTCAAGGGTGAGACTCGATAATCCCGTCGTTGCTACCGTCTTCTAGATTGCATCTTGGCTTGGATTTCGTGTTCGCGGTAGGAAATTTTTTGTTTTCTATGCTACGTTATCCTACGGTGGTATCGAGCCGTGTCTATGCATAGATGGTTGCACGAGTAGAACACAATGGTTTTGTGGGCGTTGATGCTTTTGTTGTCTTTAGTTTGAGTACTTTGCATCTTTGTGGCATAGTGGGATGAAGCGGCTCGGGCTAACTTTACATGACTGTGTTCATGAGATTTGATCCACGCTCGACATGCAACTTGTATTGCATAAGTGGCTTTGCGGGTGTCTGTCTCTCCTACTATAGTGAAGATTCAATTTACTCTTCTATTGACAACACTAGTATCACCGTTGTGGTTCATGTTCGTAGGTAGATTGGATCTTACTCGAAAACCCTAAACCACGTAAAATATGCAAACCAAATTAGAGAACGTCTAACTTGTTTTTGCAGGGTTTGGTGATGTGATATGGCCATAATGTGATGATGACTATGTATGAGATGATCATTATTGTATTGTGGCAACCGGCAGGAGCCTTATGGTTGTCTTTAAATTTCATGTTGAGTAGTATTTCAAAGTAGTTGTAATAGTTGCTACATGGAGGACAATCATGAAGACGGCGCCATTGACCTTGGTGCTTCGCCGACGATGATGGAGATCATGCCCGTTGATGATGGAGATCATGTCCGTGCTTTGGAGATGAAGATCAAAGGCGCAAAGACAAAAGGGCCATATCATATCACATATGAACTGCATGTGATGTTAATCCTTTTATGCATCTTATTTTGCTTAGATCGTGACGGTAGCATTATAAGATGATCCCTCTCACTAAAATATCAAGATAATAAAGTGTTCATCCTTAGTAGCACCGTTGCCAAGACTTGTCGTTTCGAAGCATCTCGTGATGATCGGGTGTGATAGAATCAACAAGTGCATACAACGGGTGCAAGCCAGTTTTGCACATGCGGATACTAAGGTGGCCTTGACGAGCCTAGCATGTACAGACATGGTCTCGGAACACGTGATACCGAAAGGTAGAGCATGAATCATATGATTGATATGATGAACACTTTGAGTGTTCGCCATTGAAGTTACATCTTGTCTCGTGATGATCGGACTTGGTGTGGTGGATTTGGTTCGTGTGATCACTAAGACAATTCGAGGGATATTGTTTTGAGTGGGAGTTCACCTAGTTTTTAATTTTGTTAAATTAAAATTTGAACTCAATTTGTCATAAACTTAGTCTAAACTATTGCAAATATGTTGTAGATATGGCGTCCCCAATCAATTTTAACCAGTTCCTAGAGAAAGAAAAGCTTAAGAGCAACGGTAGCAACTTCACCGACTGGTTCCATCATGTGAGGATCTTCCTCAATGGCGGAAATCTGCAATATGTGCTTGATGCACCGCTAGGTGACCCTCCAGAAACTGAAACCGATGAAGTAAAGAATGTTTACGCGACTCGGAAAACTCGGTACTCTCAAGTTCAGTGTGCCATCCTGTGCAGTCTGGAAGCCGATCTTCAAAAACGTTTTGAGCACCACGATCCACATGAGTTAGTCAATGAGTTGAAAACTATCTTTGAGACTCATGCGGCCGTGGAATGCTATGAAGTATCGAAACACTTCTTCAGCTGCATGATGGAAGAAGGCAGCTCCGTTAGTGAGCACATGCTCGCCATGACCGGGCATGCGAAGAAACTCAGTGATTTGGGAATAGTGATTCCTAACCACTGGGGATTAATCGTGTCCTTCAATCACTGCCACCTAGTTACAAGAACTTTGTGATGAACTACAATATGCAGAACATGAACAAAGAGTTACCTGAACTCTTCTCCATGCTAAAATCTGCTGAGATTGAGATCAAGAAAGAGTACCAAGTGTTGATGGTCAACAAGACCACCAGTTTCAAGCAGGGCAAGTCTAAGGGAAAATTCAAGAAGGGTGGCAAGAAAGCTGCCACGCCTCCTGTGAAACCTAAGACTGGCCCTAAGCCTGATGCTGAGTGCTATTACTGCAAGGAGAAGGGACACTGGAAGCGTAATTGCTCCAAGTATTTGGCGGATCTGAAGAGCGGCCTTGTCAAGAAGAAGAAAGAAGGTATATCTGATATACATGTTATAGATGTTTATCTTACTAGTTCTCGCACTAGTACCTGGGTATTTGATACTGGTTCGGTTGCTCATATTTGTAACTTGAAATAGGAACTAAAGAATAAACGAAGACTACTAAAGGATGAAGTGACCATGCGCGTTGGAAATGGATCCAAAGTCGATGTGATCGCTGTCGGCACACTTCCTCCACATCTACCTTCGGGATTAGTTTTAAGCCTCGATAATTGTTATTTTGTACCCGCGTTGAGCATGAACATTATATCTGGATCTTGTTTAATGCAAGACGGTTATTCATTCAAGTCTGAGAATAATGGTTGTTCTATTTTTATGAATAATATCTTTTATGGTCGAGCACCTGAAAAGAATGGCTTATTTCTGTTAGATCTCGATAGTAGTGATACACATATACATAACATTGATGCTAAGCAAATTAAATTGAATGATAATTCTACTTATATGTGGCACTATCGTCTTGGTCATATTGGAGTGAAACGCATGAAGAAACTCCATACCGATGGATTACTTGAATCACTTGACTTTGAGTCACTTGATAGATGCGAAGCATGTCTAATGGGAAAAATGACTAAGACTCCATTCTCTGGTATTATGGAGCGAGCTACTGACTTATTGGAAATCATACATACCGATGTATGCGGACCAATGAGTGTAGCATCGCGCGGTGGATATCGTTATGTTCTAACCTTCACAGATGATCTGAGTAGATATGGGTATATCTATTTCATGAAACATAAATCCGAAACTTTCGAGAAGTTTAAGGAATTCCAAAGTGAAGTAGAAAATCAACGTAACAAGAAGATTAAATTTCTACGATCTGATCGTGGAGGTGAATATCTGAGTTATGAGTTTGGCATGCATTTAAAGAAATGCGGAATACTTTCACAATTGACACCGCCGGGAACACCACAACGAAACGGTGTGTCCGAACGTCGTAATCGAACTCTCTTAGATATGGTTCGTTCTATGATGTCTCTTACTGATTTGCCGTTATCATTTTGGGGTTATGCATTAGAGACAGCCGCATTCACTTTAAATAGAGCACCATCAAAATCCGTTGAAACGACGCCGTATGAATTATGGTTTAATAAGAAACCTAAGCTGTCGTTCCTTAAAGTTTGGGGTTGCGAAGCCTATGTAAAAAAGTTACAACTGGACAAGCTAGAACCCAAAGCGGAGAAATGCATCTTCATAGGATACCCTAAGGAAACTATAGGGTACACTTTCTATCACAGATCCGAAGGCAAGATCTTTGTTGCTAAGAACGGAACCTTTCTTGAGAAAGAATTTCTCACTAAAGAAGTGACTGGAAGAAAAGTAGAACTCAATGAGATTGAAGAATCTCTGCTCATTGATCAGAGTAGTGCAGTACCGGAAGATGTTCCTGTGCCGCCTACACCGGCAACAGAGGAAGCTAATGATAATGATCACGAAACTTCAAATGAGATAGCTACTGAACCTCGCAGATCGACAAGGGAACGTGCCACTCCAGATTGGTATGATCCTTGTCTAAATGTCATGATTGTGGACAATAATGATGAAGACCCTGCGACGTATGAAGAAACAATGATGAGCCCAGATTCCAACAAATGGCAAGAAGCCATGAAATCCGAAATGGGATCCATGTATGATAACAAAGTATGGACTTTGGTAGACTTACCTGATAGCCGCAAGGCTGTCGAGAATAAATGGATCTTCAAGAGAAAAACAGATGCTGATGGTAATATTACTGTCTATAAAGCTCGACTTGTCGTAAAGGGTTTCCGACAAATTCAAGGTGTTGACTACGATGAGACTTTCTCACCTGTAGCGAAGCTAAAATCTGTAAGGATTTTGTTAGCAATAGCTGCATTTTTCGATTATGAGATTTGGCAGATGGATGTCAAAACAGCGTTCCTTAATGGAGACATTGAGGAAGAGTTGTATATGATACAACCCAAAGGTTTTGTTGATCCTAAAAATGCTAACAAACTATGCAAACTTCAGCGTTCAATTTATGGACTGAAGCAAGCATCAAGAAGTTGGAACCGACGCTTTGATAAGGTGATCAAAGACTTCGGGTTTATACAGTGTCATGGAGAGGCCTGTATTTACAAGAAAGTGAGTGGGAGCTCTGTAGCATTCCTGATATTATATGTAGATGACATATTATTGATTGGGAATGATATAGAACTATTAAGCAGTGTAAAGAGTTATTTGAATAATAGTTTTTCAATGAAAGACCTTGGTGAAGCATCGTATATATTAGGCATCAAGATTTATAGAGATAGATCAAGACGTCTAATAGGGCTATCACAGAGTACATACCTGGACAAGATTCTAAAGAAGTTTAGAATGGACGAAAGTAAGAAAGGATTCTTACCTATGTTACCAGGCAAGGTCTTGAGTAAGACTCAAGGTCCGGCTACGGCAGAAGAAAGAGAAAGGATGAGTCAGATCCCCTATGCCTCGGCAGTAGGCTCTATCATGTATGCCATGCTATGTACAAGACCGGATATAGCACATGCTGTTAGTTTGACTAGCAGATATCAAAGTGATCCAGGAATGGAACACTGGACAACGGTCAAGAATATCCCGAAGTACTTGAACTAAGGATATGTTTCTTTGTTATGGAGGTGACCAAGAGCTCGTTGTAACAAGTTACACCGATGCAAGTTGGAACACGATCCTGATGACTCTAAGTCACGTGGGTACGTGTTTATATTGAATGGTGCTGCAGTAAGCTGGGCAAGCTCGAAGCAGTGCACGGTGGCGAAATCCTCAACAGAATCGGAGTACATAGCGGCTTCAGAGGCTTCATCGAAGCGGTATGGATGAAGAGGTTCATTGTAGAGCTCGGTGTGGTTCCTAGTGCATTGGACCCACTAGTCATCTACTGTGACAACATGGGTGCCATCGCCAATACACAAGAACCAAGGTCACACAAGAGGCTGAAGCATATCAAGCTGCGTTATCATTCGATTCACGAGTACATCGAAGATGGAGAAGTAAAGATTTGCAAAGTACACACTGATCTGAATGTAGCAGATCCGTTGACTAAAGCTCTCCCTAGGGCAAAACATGACCAACACCAGAATGCCATGGGTGTTAGGTACCTTACAATGTAATCTAGATTATTGACTCTAGTGCAAGTGGGAGACTGTTGGAGATATGCCCAAGAGGCAATAATAAAAGTGGTTATTATATATCTTTATGTTTATGATGAATGTTTATATACCATGCTATAATTGTATTAACCGAAACATTGATACATGTGTGTTATGTAAACAAACAAATGAGTCCCTAGTAAGCCTCTTAACTAGCTTGTTGATTAATAGATAATTAGTTTCATAATCATAAACATTGGATGTTATTAATGACAAGGTTATATCTTTATATGAATGATGTAATGGACACACCCAATTAAGCGTAGCATAAGATCACGTCATTAAGTTATTTGCTATAAGCTTTCGATACATAGTTACCTAGTCCTTATGACCATGAGATCATATAAATCACTTATACCGGAAAGGTACTTTGATTACATCAAACGCCACTGCGTAAATGGGTGGTTATAAAGGTGGGATTAAGTATCCGGAAAGTATGAGTTGAGGCATATGGATCAACGGTGGGATTTGTCCATCCCGATGACGGATAGATATACTCTGGGCCCTCTCGGTGGAATGTCGTCTAATGTCTTGCAAGCATATGAATAAGTTCATAAGAGACCACATACCACGGTACGAGTAAAGAGTACTTGTCAGGAGACGAGGTTGAACAAGGTATAGAGTGATACCGATGATCAAACCTCGGACAAGTAAAATATCGTGACAAAGGGAATTGGTATCGTATGTGAATGGTTCATTCGATCACTAAGTCATCGTTGAATATGTGGGAGCCATTATGGATCTCCAGATTCCGCTATTGGTTATTGGTCAGAGTGAGTACTCAACCATGTCCGCATAGTTCGCGAACGTAGGGTGACACACTTAAAGTTGGATGTTGAAATGGTAGAACTTGAATATGGAATGGAGTTCGAATATTTGTTCGAGTCCCAGATGAGATCCCGGACATCACGAGGAGTTCCGGAATGGTCCGGAGATTAAGATTCATATATAGGAAGTCATTTTATGTGATTTAAAATGATCCGGAAGGTTCTATGGAAGGTTCTAGAAGGTTCTAGAAAAGTCTGGAAGAAACCACTAAGGAAGGCGGAGTCCGGAGGGACTCCACCTCCCATGGCCAGCCAACCCTAAGGGGAGGAGTCCCAAGTGGACTCCCCAAAGGCCGCCCACCCCCCCCCACATGGAAGGGGGAATCCCACCCAAGTGGGATTCCCACCTTGGGTAGGTTTCCCTATCACATGGAAGGTTTTGGGTTCGGGTCTTATTCGGAGACTTGTAGTCCAACACTTGGGGCTTCCACCTATATAATGAGGGGCCAAGGGGAGGGGGTCGGCCACCCCAAGACCACAAGGTGGCCGCACCCCCTAGTGGCCGGCGCCCCCCTCTCCCAAACCCTAGCGGCCTCTCTCCTCCACCACATCCCTCACGCTTAGCGAAGCTCCGCCGGGTTTCTCCACCACCACCGACACCACGCCGTCGTGCTGTCGGATTCAAGAGGAGCTACTACTTCCGCTGCCCGCTGGAACGGGGAGGTGGACGTCGTCTTCATCAACAACCGACCGTGTGACCGAGTACGGAGGTGCTGCCCGTTCGTGGCGCCGTGATCAAGATCTTCTACGCGCTTTTGCAAGCGGCAAGTGAACGTCTACCGCAGCAACAAGAGCCTCATCTTGTAGGCTTTGGAATCTCTTCAAGGGTGAGACTCGATAATCCCCTCGTTGCTACCGTCTTCTAGATTGCATCTTGGCTTGGATTTCGTGTTCGCGGTAGGAAATTTTTTGTTTTCTATGCTACGTTATCCTACATGTATATCTCAAGAAATATTTATGAAAATTAAAGATTCCCCTTAAGATTAAGATTTTCATGTGGTTTTTTAGTAATAAAGTGCTTCTTACTAAAGATAATTTAGCTAAACGAAAGTGGAATGGGTGTCAAAAATGTTGTTTTTGTGATTCTACAGAGACCGTTAATCATTTGTTCATTGCTTGTCCATTTGTAAAACTGATTTGGCGCATGGTATATCTCTCATATAATATTTCTCCACCATCCAATGTTACTACTTCCTCCGGTTCATATTAATTGACTCTAAAATGGATGTATGTAGACATATTTCAGTTCTAGATATATTCATATTGAAGTCAATTAATATGAATCGGAGGGAGTAATATGTTTGGTAATTGGTTGAATGGAGTACCAAAGGCTGATAAGCAAAAGATTCGCATTGGTGTTTCTGCAATCTGTTGGTCGATATGGACAAGCCGCAATGATATCATTTTTAACAAGAACGCTGGTACTAATTTTTTGCAGGTTATCCGACGGGCTGCTCATTGGATTCAAAAAATGAGTTTTCCTTCTGCGGCTGGAGTTGCGGGAGGATATGGTTACTGGGTGCAACAGGATGCTAGTGGTTGCTCAGGACTGTTTTTTTCAGGCTACTTGGTGGCGGTATCTTAATAGAACAATAGCCAATGGATAACTCTTCTACAGGCCGTGTTTTCTTTTGGTTGATCTTAGTATCGATTTTACCCTTTGATTGATTGTAATGACTGAATTTTGTTGAACTCGTACTTCTAGTTATTATAATAAAAAGCCGTGTGCATCAATTGATGCAGTCATGCAGAGGCCGGGCTATGCTCCCTTATCGAGAAAAAAAATCTAGTGGTATTGATTTTGAACATGAAATTGTTGGCTTAGCTGATTGTGAAAGTGACATATCTGATGTGCCTGAAGTTATGACTGCAGCGGATGAAAAGATCGAATTTATTTCATTGCACAAACATGCATACAATGTTTGCATTACATAGCAAATAAGTTCTGGCATTACATTGAAACAACCGCTGCCATTTCTCTTTCTACTAACCTTGAAACTACAATTCCAGCAACTACAATCGCATACACAAAGCATTTATACATTGCATTTCTCTCCCTTTTCTCCAATCTTGCTTTAATAGCATCCATTTGGGCATCTTTCGATCAATGTCCTCTCTAAACACAGCAACAGTCCTACCAGTTCTGTGTATTCATGTCGAGCTCATCGCGGATATCACCCAGCAAATCGAGAAGAAAAAGCGTTGTTGAGGGATCGCACCACTCAACGTAGCTACAGCCTCCCGCGCCTATAAAATTGGAAAAAGAAATTAGCAAAAAGATCGGCAAAAGGGACAAATTGATAGAGAGAGTAGATGGGAACACTCACCATTACGGAACCAGCGTCTGCGTCATCCGAAAGCCTCCGCGTCGGCCCGCAAGGAAGATGCGCCAGATGAAGAAGACACCCGGTCCGTTCTGAACTACGTCCGCCACCACCACCCACCGTCCCTTGCTCAGTCTCCTCGCAAGACGACCTTAGAGCATCTCCAGTGGCGTCCCCCAAACCGTCCCCCAAAGCGATTTGGGGCGTGTCGGACAAAAAAACGTTCCCAGCCGCGCGCTCCAAAGGCCGTTTTTGTCCGGCGCGGCCAGATACGGTGTCCGGCCCGAGCCCATCCCCATCCCACAGGGGACGCACCGGGCACGCCGGACACAACGAAATGAGAGGCGAGGAGGCGCGGGCCCGACCCGTCAGCGGCTCGGACGCTCAACCGCCACATACGTAGCGACGGTGCAATTGCCAGAAGCGGAACCGTCGCATTGGCAACCGCGTCGACGACGCGCCAACCCCGCCGGAATGGAGCGCCGACTCCTCGGAAGAGCAATCGCTGCTCTCTTCGACTTCTGCGCCGCCGTTCATCCGCGCTCAATAAGACCCGTACGTACGCCGTACGTACGCCACCATTCATCCAAGCCTCCATCCGAGACCTCCAGCGACGATGAGCTACATCTCCCAGCTCCCGTCCGACACCTCCAGCGAGGGAAAGCCTGCTGGCTGGCGCCATTGGTGGGAGAGAGCCAGGACGCCGAGCAGCGGCGACGATTCCCCGCCGCCAGTTGACAGCGAGGAGGAATGGCTGGGCTGAGGAGGACGCGGAGGAAGAAGATAGCGAGGACGCGGCGGCGGCGGTGGCCCGTGCGAAGGCGAAGGCGGCCAAGGCCAAGGCCAAGGCCAAGGCAAAGGCAAAGGCGCAGCCGACGAGCACCGCCGACGACGAGGAGGACTCCGACGCGTCGGGCGCCGACACCGCCTCTTCGGAAGAGGTGACGAGCAGGAAGCGCCACCGCGATGACGACGACGAGGCGGGGCCATCAGCGAAGAAGAAGAAGTAGATAGTTTATATGTATTTAATTATATTTTTTCGAAGTTTTATATATAATTTGTTTATGTTCAACCGATTTGAATATTAGTAAATAGTTTTTTTCTAGCCAAAAAAATACTTTTAATGTTTGGGGGCGGCGTTTGGGGGACGCGGCTGGGGAGCGACGTCCCGCAAACGCGGCACGAATAAAACACGTCCCTCAAACGCTCGATCCGGCGCGCTTTGGGGGACGGTTTGGGGGACACGGCTGGAGATGCTTTTACTCTCTGTTCCCCTCTTGTTTGATTCGATTAGAACGAGCGAAGTCGTTTACGCACGAGCCAGCCTACGTGGTAACCAGCCCGCGTTGACCCTTGCCACGTCAGCGAACCAGCCGCGGAAACAAGCATCACGCGAGAACATGCCGGGATAAGTGAGTTGAGGGTGGTGCTCGTTTCTGGGATTAAAAGTTGCGGGTTCAATTTCGACATCATCTACAACCACAAGGTTTCTTTTTTTCAGACTTTACTCTTAAAATTCTTCCACAATTTACTTTCATCATCCAGTAAATATAGCAGCGAATCAAAAGCGATGCAATGGGCAAAGCCGAGCAGTATACGGCAGCACATGCCGCTGTTGGATCGATCCTTGGATGCACGCATACGCGGTACCAGCCCAGTCCCCCGGACGCGGCTTGCCTGCGCCCGCACTCGTGCGACCATCCGTGCGCCCTTCACTGGTAGAAAAACAGGCTTCCGGTGAGCCCCATAAGTCGCGAAGCTGTAGGAACCGCGACTAATGGGACCTTTAGTCGCGGTTCGGGAGGCGAACCGCGACCAAAGGCCTGGGCCCAGGCGCTCGGTGGCCAGCCGGTGCACGTGGGGGGCTTTAGTCGCGGTTGGCCAGGCCAACCGCGACTAAAGGTGCCCGAAGGCCTTTAGTCGCTGGCCAACCGGGACTAAAGCCCCCCCCCTATATATACCCAGCCAGCAGCCAACACTTAGCCATTTGGAGCCATTCTCTTCACAAACTTCACAAGTGGGTGTTAGGTTTGCTTTTGGTTCCTCTTATGCACATAAGGTGTTTGATGAAATACCCCAAGAGCATGAAACAAACATGATATGAAGTGTTGGAGCCACACTTGAGCTTTCTCATTTATTTTTTCCTCCTCGATCGCGGTTAGCAACTTGAACCTTTGATGTGTCGTTCATAAAATATGCATGTGTGTGTAGTTCATTGTTTAATTTATATTGTTTGTAGCTAGTTAGTTTAACAAATGCATGATGGTTAATTATATATTTTATATTATAATAATGCAGATGAATCGACAATGGATGTACGGTAACCGACTCTCCGGCGAGTTCAGTACGGGTTTGAAAGATTTCCTCGTAGTGGCTAATGCGAACAAGCAGGGGGGTTTTGTTATCTGTCCATGTGTTAACTGTAAGAATCAGAAGGGTTACTCTTCCTCAAGAGATGTTCACATGCACCTGCTTCGGCACGGTTTCATGCCAAGCTATAATTGTTGGACCAAGCATGGAGAAAGAGGGGTTATAATGGAAGAAGATGAAGAAGGGGATGATTTCATCGATGAAAGCTATCTTGCTCATTTCGGTGATACTTTCATGGAGGATGCTGAAGGTGAAGGGGAAGGTGAAGGGGAAGGTGAAGAAGAGGCACGTGATGATCCCGTTGATGATCTTGGTCGGACCATTGCTGATGCACGGAGACGCTGCGAAACTGAAAAAGAGAGAGAGAATTTGGATCGCATGTTAGAGGATCACAGGAAGGCGCTGTACCCCGGATGCGATGATGGTCTGAAAAAGCTGGGCTGCACACTGGATTTGCTGAAATGGAAGGCACAGGCAGGTGTAGCTGACTCGGCATTTGAAAACTTGCTGAAAATGTTGAAGAATATGTTTCCAAAGAATAACGAGTTGCCCGCCAGTACGTACGAAGCAAAGAAGGTTGTCTGCCCTCTAGGTTTAGAGGTTCGAAGATACATGCATGCATCAACGACTGCATCCTCTACCGCGGTGAATACGAGAATTTGAATGAATGCCCGGTATGCATTGCGTTATAAGATCAGAGGCGATGACCCTGGTGACGATGTTGAGGGCCAGAAACCCAGGAAGAGAGTTCCCGCCAAGGTGATGTGGTATGCTCCTATAATACCACGGTTGAAACGTCTGTTCAGGAACAAAGAGCATGCCAAGTTGTTGCGATGGCACAAAGAGGACCGTAAGTCGGACGGGGAGTTGAGACACCCCGCAGATGGAACGCAATGGAGAAAGATCGACAGAGAGTTCAAAGATTTTGCAGCTGACGCAAGGAACATAAGATTTGGTCTAAGTACGGATGGCATGAATCCTTTTGGCGAGCAGAGCTCCAGCCATAGCACCTGGCCCGTGACTCTATGCATCTACAACCTTCCTCCTTGGTTGTGCATGAAGCGGAAGTTCATTATGATGCCAGTGCTCATCCAAGGTCCGAAGCAACCCGGCAACGACATCGATGTGTACCTAAGGCCATTAGTTGATGAACTTTTACAGCTGTGGGGCAGACCTGGTGTCCGTGTGTGGGATGAGCACAAAGAAGAGGAATTTGACCTACGAGCGTTGCTTTTCGTAACCATCAACGATTGGCCTGCTCTTAGTAACCTTTCGGGACTGTCAAATAAGGGATACAATGCATGCACGCACTGCTTACATGAGACTGAAAGTGTACATTTGCCAAATTGTAAGAAGAACGTGTACCTTGGGCATCGTCGATTTCTTCCGAAAGGTCATCCAGTAAGAAAGAAAGGCAAGCATTACAACGGCAAGGCAGATCACCGGCCGAAGCCTGCGGAACGCACTGGTGCTGAGGTATTTGATATGGTCAAGGATTTGAAAGTCATCTTTGGAAAGGGTCTGGCGGACAATCAGTTCGAAGGGAGGACGGGCACGTAGCCATGTGGAAGAAGAAATCTATATTCTGGGAGCTAGAATATTGGAAAGTCCTAGAAGTCCGCTCTGCAATCGACGTGATGCACGTTACGAAGAATATTTGCGTGAACATCCTAAGCTTCTTGGGCATGTATGGGAAGTCAAATGATACAAAGGAAGCACGGCAGGACCAGCAAAGTTTGAAAGACCCTGATGACCGGCATCCGGAACGGTTTCAAGGTCGTGCCAGCTACGCTCTGACCAAAGAAGAGAAGGTCATCTTTTTGAATGCCTGAGCAGTATGAAGGTCCCGTCGGATTCTCGTCCAATATAAAGGGAATAATAAACATGGCGGAGAAAAAGTTCCAAAACCTGAAGTCTCACGACTGCCACGTGATTATGCAATTGCTTCCGATTGCTTTGAGGGGGCTCTGCCGGAAAATGTTCGAGTAGCCATTGTGAAGCTATGTGCATTCCTCAATGCAATCTCAGAAGGTAATCAATCCAGAAGTTCTACCACGGTTACAGAACGATGTGATCCAATGTCTTGTCAGTTTTGAGTTGGTGTTCCCGCCATCCTTCTTCAATATTATGACGCACCTCCTGGTTCACCTAGTCGATGAGATTTCCATTCTCGGTCCTGTATTTCTACACAATATGTTCCCCTTCGAGAGGTTCATGGGAATATTAAAGAAATATGTTCGTAACCGTGCTAGGCCAGAAGGAAGCATCACCAAGGGCTATGGAAATGAGGAGGTAATTGAGTTTTGTGTTGACTTTGTTCCTGACCTTAAGCCGATTGGTCTTCCTCAATCGCGGCACGAGGGAGACTAAGTGGAAAAGGCACGATCGGAAGGAAATCAACGATATGTATGGATGGCCATTCTCTGACTGAAGCACACCACACAGTTCTGACCAATTCCAGCTTGGTGGCTCCGTACTTTGAGAAACACAAGAATATTTTACGCTCGAACAACCCGGGAAGCCTGAATCCTGGATTAGGAAGGCCCACATGGAGACTTTCGGCAGTTGGTTGAGAAAACATTTAATGAGTGACAATCATGTTGTAGATCAGCTGTACATGTTGGCTAAGACACCATCTTCGACTATAACGACTTTCCAAGGGTACGAGATAAATGGGAATACATTTTACACGATCGCCCAAGATAAAAAGAGCACCAACCAAAACAGTGGTGTCCGCTTTGATGCAGCAACCGAGAATGGGCAAAAGGTCACATATTATGGTTACATAGAGGAGATATGGGAACTTGACTATGGACCCTCCTTTAGGGTCCCTTTGTTCCGGTGCAAATGGTTCAAGCTAACAGGAGGTGGGGTAAAGGTGGACCAGCAATACGGAATGACAATGGTGGATTTCAACAATCTTGGTTACCTTGACGAACCATTCGTCCTAGCGAAAGATGTCGCTCAGGTTTTCTATGTGAAAGACATGAGTAGCAAACCGAGGAAACGGAAAGATAAGAAAACGATCAGTACATCATGCGATGATCCAAAGCGCCACATTGTTCTTTCAGGGAAAAGAAACATCGTGGGAGTGGAGGACAAGACAGACATGTCAGAAGATTATAATATGTTTGCTGAAATTCCGCCCTTCAAAGTGAACACCGACCCAAGCATTAAGTTAAATGAT
The DNA here is from genome assembly GCA_030979885.1 of Lolium multiflorum. Lineage (NCBI taxonomy): Eukaryota > Viridiplantae > Streptophyta > Magnoliopsida > Poales > Poaceae > Lolium > Lolium multiflorum. Next base: position 211,264,079 of record CM061747.1, on the reverse strand, counting down.
GAGGATGCTCCATGGATACGGCACAATCGTAAGCAAGGGACACAAGGGAAGAAATGATGTGTAATAATTTATTGTACCAAACTTTGTTGAATGAATAATGTGAATTATATTACCCGTGATGTGTTTGGTGTCCATTTTCGAATGATTCAATTGACTCGAGATAGCACTGATGATACATGAAATTTGGAGTGACTAAGTCATACTCCTGCATACATGAAATTTGGAGTGACTAAGTCATACTCCTGCATACAGGAAATTTGGAGTGACTAAGTCATACTCCTGCATACATGAAATTTGGAGTGATTTAGTCATACTCCTGCCTAGGCGTATAATATGCATACTCGTAGTCTTCATAGCCGCCGCCGTTGTACTGGTAGTCATCGCCTTCTAAGTTGCCGGCGTCGTCGTCGCTGTTTGTCGTTGTCGTCGGGCGCGCTCGTGGCTCGGGCGAGGGTAGCGCAGGGGGGATATCGCCGGCCGTGATGTAGTCCATGACGCTCTGGAGTCCGGCGTACCACCATAGCCGACGGCCGGCCTCGTGGAAGTTTCCGGAGGCAGACCGTCCTCCTCATACAGCGAGCGCCCTCTCACGCCGATTGATGAAGAAGGCGTCCCAAGTATGTGGTTATCGGGATGCCAGCGGGGATTCATCCGCTGCTCGGCGTGAGGTCGAGGTAGTAGTGGTTCGTGATGGCCGCCCGGCGCAGTACCCGAGGGACGGGAGGGACCGGCACGCCGCCGGCGCTTAGGCTCCAGCCGGCGGGGACGCGGTAGCCGGTGGGCAAGGGTAGTTCAAGGCGCAAAGCTCCTCCACCCTGGTAGGTTAGAGTGGGTGCGGTGGAAGCCATGAGAGAGTGATGAGAGATTGTAGAGATGTGATAATGCTGGCCAAGCCGGGCTACATATATGTAGTGACAAATGGCGGGAAAAATGGGAGCGGGAAGACGGAGGCGGGAAGAAAGTGGCAGGAAGAAAGAGGCGGGAAGAAATTGGCAGGAAGAAATTGGCGGGAAGAAAGAGGCGGGAAGACAGGGAAGAAATGGCGGGAAGAGGGGGTCGGCGGAAAGACAGAGGGGGTCGGCGGAAAGAGAGCGGGAAGGGGGTCGGCGGAAAGACGAGAGGGAAGAGGGGCCAACGAGAAGAGAGAGGCGGCCGGGAAGAAATTTTGAATTGAATTAGTTTTATTTTTATGAAATTTTTGATAATTTGTATTTTTAAAATTTTGAATTGAATTAGTTTTATTTTTCTGAATTTTTTGATATATTATTTGTATTTTTAAGATTTTGAATTGAATTATTTTTATTTTTATGAATTTATTGATATATTATTTGTATTTTTAAGATTTTGAATTGAATTAGTTTTATTTTTCTGAATTTTTTGATGTATTATTGTTATTTTTAAAATTTTGAATTGAATTAGTTTTATTTTTCTGAATTTTTTGATATATTATATGTATTTTAAACATTTTGAAATGAATTAGTTTTATTTTTCTTAATTTTTTGATATATAATTTGTATTTTTAATATTTTGAAATGAATTATTTTTATTTTTCTGAATTTTTTGATATATTATTTGTATTTTTAAAGTTTTGAATTTAATTAGTTTTATTTTTCTGAATTTTTTGATATATTATTTGTATTTTTAAAGTTTTGAATTTAATTAGTTTTATTTTTCACATTTAGAAAACGAAATAATTTCGAAAAAGGCCTTTAGTCGCGGTTGGCCAGGCCAACCGCGACAAGGTCGTTTTCCGCGGGAACCTCAAGGGGCGAAAAGGCTTTAGTCGCGGTTGGGGTCACCAACCGCGACTAAAAATTACCTTTAGTCGCGGTTGGGGACCAATCGCGACTAAAGGTGGGTCCTATAAAAACTTGCCGCGCGAACCGCCACGGCACTTCTTCTTCTCCGCGCGATCCAGGTGCTGCGCTCCTCGCCGCCGCCGCCCTCGCGCCTCTCCGCGACGCCGCTGCCGCCACACGCCGACGCCGTCTTCCGCCGCCGACGCGAAGCTCGTACGTCGCCGTCGTCCGCCGCCGCGCGCGCCTCTCCCCCGGCCTTCTCTCACTTCGCGCGCGCCGCCACACTACCGCGCCGCCGCGCGCTGCTCTCGGGCGCCCCTTGACGCCGCCCTCGACGCGCTGCTCTCCCGCGTTGCGCCGCCGCCGCCACACGCCGCGCCGCGCCGCCGGCCGGTTACCGCCGTCGATCCGAGCCACCGGCCAGAGAGAAGGGGCCGGGAGACCCGCGGAGAGAGAGAGAGGCCGGAGATCGGGCTGCCCGGCCCTTTTTTTTAGTTTTTTCTTGTTAAAAATATGTGTGTACTAAAATTTCACTTAAAAAGGAACTAATTAAAATTTGACTTAAAAACTAAATAATTGATACTTAAAATTTACTAAATATATAATTGAGACTTAAAATTTTGAGACTTAAAAAACTGAAAAAAGACTTAAAATTTGAGACTTAAAATTTGAGACTTAAAAATTTGAGACTTAAAATTTGAGACTTAAAATTAACTAAATAATTTGAGACTACAATTTGACTTAAAAAATAAATAATTGAGACTTAAATTTAATAATCTCTCGGTCACCGCCACCGGTCTCTCGGTCACCGCCACACCGGTCTCTCGGTCACGCGGTCACTGCGTCCCCCTTTCGCCACCGCCACCGGTCTCTCGGTCACGCGGTCACTGCGTCCCCCCTTTCGCCACCGCCGTCACCCTCTCTCTTTATATGTAGAAGAGATATGATAATGCTGGCATATACACAATTAATTTGTTTTGACTACATGTTTTCAGGACTGACATATGGCGGACGATAGAGCTGACCCGATTCTGGCCAACTATGATCCGACGCTGAAGACCATATGTTCGGCATCATAAAAGGCGATATTCTATATGTGCCGACCGGAGAAGAAGAAGATGATATCTCTTTTTATCTGAACCTGGACGGTGAAGATGAAGCGCCGTCAGCAAGATGATGCCGAAGAAACGTCGATAAACGACGATCTTCAATTGGAAGTAGCAACCACCTCCGGCGCCGAGGTATATATATATACATATTGAGCGTCTGGTGATACAAACTAACTGATTTGAATAAATGTGTGTGTACTAACGCGCGCTCTCTTTCTTATTTTAGCCCTCGGCCGGATCGTCGAAAAATCGAGTACGTCGTCAAAGCGTGGCGCAACCAAGACGATGAAACCAAACGAAACATGCACCATCGAGGTTGTCGATGAGAAACCGGCAGGCCGCTGGAGCCCAGCAAGAACGCCACCAAGTGTATCGGCCAATGCGGAGCCGTTGTTAGAGACAACGTCTCGATCACCGTCCAGGAGTGGAATGAGCCAAAGAAGGCACGTCTTGGTTTCACTTTTGTCGCTAAGAGAACAAAAAAAGATTGCTTCAACAAGCTTATGGAACATTTCGTTCTACCTCCGGAATACCGCAAATACGATGAGGCGGGTAACAAGATTCAGGAAAACAAGGAGAGGTGCAAACTAGTCAAACAGTTCCCTCTTTCTAAGATGGCCAACGCATTCCGGAAATACAAGCAAAATCTAGCCCATGACTTTGTCAAAGGGCAAGACTCCGGATTTCAAAGGACAATATGAGAAACTGCAACATGATTGGCCAGATTTTGTGAAGCAAAAGAAATCGGAGCAGTTCCTTGAAATATCGAAAAAAATAAGGAGAATGCGGCCAAGAAGGAGTACAATCATATTATGGGGCCAGGAGGGTATCGCTTTTGGCAGCCTAAGTGGGAGAAGATGGAGACCGAGCTGAGGGCGAGGAATCCATCCAGTACGGAGGGATGGGACCCAAGGGGCAAAAGCTGGTGGTACGGGCATGGGGGATCGCTGAACCCGGAGACGGGGAGGGTGTTTATCAGGGCAAAATAATTACACCCACCCAAAAGCTTATTGAGGCAATGAGGGATGCTCAAGAGGGGAGGATCAAGTTCAACGACGCCCTGACAAAAGCCCTCGGGAATCCTGAACACGGAGGACGTATACGAGGCGTGGGGCCCATTCCGTGGAAAGTAGGGTTCCCCAGAACGATGACCCGTACGGTTACAGAAGCCGTAAGAGAAAGATGGATCGGGATGCGGATGTTGTGGCGAAGTTGGTAACGGAAATGGATGTGATGAAGAAAACCGTGAGTGTACTAGTCGCCGAAAGAGATGCAGCTCGGGCGCAGCATGAAGATCATCCAATGGATCTCGGAAGCCAGCAGCGGAGAAGAAGCAGCGTGGCTTCCACGGAGGCCTCACCGGCTGGTGCACCGACGATCGAAATTACTGCAGGAGCCTCTGGTGGTCGAAATTACTGCACCGAGCCTCCTCGCTACCCGTGGACGATATAAAGGAGATGAAAGCATGTCATCTGTATTATCCTATCGGGAACATGTCCATGAAGGTAGCCATGCTTTACCACCTGGAGCACTCCACCACAACAACCCCATTCAAGATGGCTATGCTCGTGTCACGGTGGAGGAGATAGTCCAAGGGTTTGAGGACCTGGACATTGACATTGCTACACCTGAAGGGGTGAAAAGACTTGGAGATGTCAAGCGCGGTTCATTCTATGGCAGAAGAAATTTATCAAGTTTCCACGCGGCGCCAACAAGTCCACCCCTACGGTGGTGGTGGTGGCGGTGGCGGTGGCGGTGGCGGTGACGGTGGCGGTGGCGGTGGTGGTGGTGGTGCTTCACCTACACCTCCTTCACGTCAGCCGACGCCGCCCCCATTCACCTCCGGCGGGTAGCGACGCCGCCCCCGATCCTCGTCCGGCGGGTGATCGCGAGACACCGCCCCCAATCCACCTCCGCGAAGAACGACGAGTCCTGGGTTATTAACCCGGATCCTTATGTACCTAGAACCACAAAGATACCGAGCCATCACTGAAGCCTCTCATCCCGAGGCCTTGGGAACTTAGTGTCGAGGAAAATGCAGCGGCCGTGGCTGCTCAGCATGAGAAATGGAAGGAGGACTGCAAGAAGAAAAGAGAGGGCGAGCCCAAGCCAGTATATTCTGAGAAGCAAAAGCAGTGGGCTAAGTCATTTTTGAACACACCGTTCCAAGCCGCGAAGAATCTGCCTGACGACTATTTACGTGAACTTCGTAGGCAAGCAGTCGCGTTCAAGAGGAACCAAGAGTTGGCGGAGAAGAAAGCCTTGGAGGAGGAGGCCGAGAAAAATTAGAAAGGGGAAAGAAGTTGCCCAGCTCGGGAACAAAGTAAACAATCGATCGCCCCGCTCATAGTGCAAGCCGCCGGTCCGGATGCCCCCGATATCATAGCAGCTGCGGCAGCACATGGATTGACTGTAACGAGTGCCGAGAACAAGCGGCCGACTTAGGTATCACTCTTCGTGCCCGTTAGGCCTTGATGAGGCGCCAATGAAGGACGTAGTATTTACATATGTGAAGAATGGCCCTCTCGTCGAGCCTGCGCAGGAAGAGGATCTACCTCGACAAATGAAAGGTCTGCTAAATTGGTACAAGGGTTACATAAAACTTAAAAACGCCAAAGACTATATTTATGCGGAAGTTAGATATGAGCATCACTTCAAACATTACTATATACAAATTCATCGGAGTGAATTGTTCTAGCTGTTCAATCTGCGCGACCTCGACAAATCTATCATCAGTTGCTACGTTCTGTAAGTGATTTATTAATTTCTACCCCATCTCGTTCATTTGCACTATATATATATATATATTGTCCTAACTATCTTGTTGTGTACGCTATTATGCAGAATGAAGAAGCGGGAAATACGAATAAGGAACATCCATGATGTTGGGTTCATTGACCCACAAATCGTTAATTCATATGTGTTAGAACACCACCCCGCCGACGTGGAGGAAGACCTGTGGCGGTTTCTTTCAAAGCAGGAACTCAAAAGTTATATTCTATTTCCTTACCATTTTGGGTGAGTGTTTCTGTCTTGAGCACATTCTCTTTTGTTTACTCCATGCATGGTATGTGGCTAATCGATGAGTTATGCATGACTGTGCATGTATCGTGTCCGCAGGTTCCACTGGATTCTTATGGCAATTCAATTTCACACCTCCTCAGTTCTCGTCCACGACTCTCTGAATATGGATACGACGCTTTGGGCCGACATGAGAAAAATGATGCAAAAGTAATTATTTTCATTCATTTGCGCTCTATATCGATCGGCCTATTTCATTCATCATTTCCTAATATCAAGTAACTAATTAATAACTCTCTTGTTCATTTAATTTTCTTTGCCTCGTAGGGTTTGGAGACGGTTCGTAGATACCAAGGTCGGTGAATTCAAAAAAGAGCTACATTTTAAAATGGCAGTGCGGACGACTGGGGATATTCAGCCACCGGGGACCAATCTATGTGGATACTATGTTTGTGAGAGGATCCGGAGATACTGCAATGAGCGGGACCAGAAGTGTGAGAAGCACATCATGAGGAATAACCTCCGGAAGACGCTTAGTCTCGCTTCCGACCACTTCAAGAGGAACTAGCTGGATGGTTGGCGAGGAAGTCATCGATCCTAGAGGAGAACACCATTACGATGACGTTGAACTTCATATGCACTAAATTATGGATGGAAACTTGTTCAAAATTGTATATGGTCATCCGATATTGAATATATATTGTATATTCCTCTTGAATTCTTTTTGGTTCTAATTTCAAATTTGTTTGAAATTGTACATTCATATGCATGTATGTAGTGCCGTAGAATATGTGAAACTCCTTCAAAATTAAAACCCAAAAGAAATAAAACAATACAAATTAAAAAGAAACCAGATTTAGGGGAGGGCTAAACCCTAAACCACGGAGGCCTTTAGTCGCGGTTGCCGAAGAACCGCGACTAAAGGTCCTCAGGCCTCGCCTGCGGCCCACGTGGACGGGCCTTTAGTCGCGGTTCTTAGGGGGCCTTTAGTCGCGCTACTTTGGTCGCGGTTGCGCAACCGCGACTAATGGCAGTTGCGAACCGCGACCAAAGCCCCTTTTTCCACCAGTGCTTCCGTTAATTCTCCATCCCACGGTCTAATCAATTTTCCTCCCCGCCTCTCTTTTTCCGGCTAAAATAAACAGATCACACTGTGTATTTTGTTCTCCTTAATACGTACGCGCTGCAGCAAACTGTAACATGCCAACATAGAGACCAAATCAAACAGCGACTCAGCAGTTTGGAGATTAAAATGCATCATAAAGATCAATCGCGCAGGCAGCAGAAAATCAATTGAACTAGCGCATGATTTTGTGATCCTATGGCATACGAATTCCATCTGTAGCCGCTTCTCGTCCCTGAACTCCCAGGAGGAACAATCAGCAGGCGGAATCAACAACGCTATCAATTCCAAATTGATTCATCTAGCTAGTATGGTGATTCCTTCAAGAGGACGGGGAGTAGTTGGTACCAGAATGAGAGGGGAGAGAATATTTTGCACCAACAAGTTGAGGTTGGTGCGGCGAGCAGCGAGCGTTCGCAAGATCACCGTGATGAGGCGAGGCCCCGTGAGGCGGACTCTTGGGTTCATAACGGGGTCGACAAACTTGGGTAAGGCATCGACGCTCGTCCACCTCACTTTCACCCGTCCGCCGTCGCCACCGCCGTCGTCCATCAGGTTGAGGGAGGAAATTCGAGCCTGAGTTCTGCTGCTCTTTCGCTCAGGCGTGGGGTCAATATGAACTCGTCGGAGATGGAGCCAACAACACGGCAGTTGGTCAGCTCTGCGAAAGACGGTGATGGGCGGCAGGACGCAGGACCTGTCTTGCTCGAGCCCGACTAGCGTCGCAACATGTTCCTCCGGCGAGAGAAGAAAGGGGGCAACGACTAGAAGAGTTACAGGCCCCGCAGCCCGCGCGCGGTTTTGCTGCAGCACGTACGTATTAAGGCCCAGTTCTTTATACAGATGATTGTGTTTTATTTTAGCCAGAAAAAGAAAGGCGGGGAGGAAAATTGATTAGACCGTGGGATGAAGAATTAACGGAAGGGCGCACGGATGGTCGCACGAGTGCGGGCACAGGCAAGCCGCGTCCCAGTCCCCCACCTTCGTACGTGCACGGCCGCGGCCCACATGCCCGTGCAGGCTCCGCATGTCGTGTCCAACAGCAGGAAACATGTCCCTCTCAGATCTTCCGGTTTTTTCAGGGAAAAATTCCATTTTAAACCCTAAAGTTGTAGAGGTTCGGCGGATCAAACCTCGAAGTCGAAATCCCTGTCGTTTGCACCCTAAACTTACTAATCCTGGTCTAAATTAAACCCTGAAACTGTTTGGAGCACTGGGAATGCACTGATCCCAGCTGGGATTACAAGCTACTCTCACTGAGAATGGGACCCAGCTGTCATATTCATCCCTCTCCTCTGGTTCGTTTCTTTTATTCCTCAAAATCAATCCCAATTTTCTGTAAAAAAAAATCAAAATCAATCTTCTGTCTAAAAAAAAAACAATCCCCATCTACCGGCGGCGTCCATATGTGAAATATAGCGACATGGCCTGATTGATTTCTCTGGCCACTTACATATCAATGTTGTCAAGATCAAATTGTTATGGCCGTATGGGTTTGGGTAGTACAAACGCATATGCCACAAGTCGTAATACTGTATTCCATGGAGGTCCAAGGAACCAGGTCGACACCATCACGGCCGAGTAAAAAACTGTGCCCTCCTCGAGCTGTGCTTCACCACCACTTCGTGGCTTCCAAATCCCGAGCTTCACCTCCACCCCACGTCAGTCACCACCTCAAGCCCGAGCTTCCATGTTGCCCGCATGCGAGCAGGCCAGCCAGCAGTGCTGCGACGCGGCCTGGGCCGAGTCGTCGCGCGGTGGCGTGCCCTCACGCGTCGTCTGCACTATCCGGCTCCTCCCGTGCGTCCCCATGTGTGTGTGTGGGCGCAGCTGTTAGATCGTGATTGATTTGGGGTGAATAAAAAGAAAGAAATCAGAGGAGAAAGATGAATATTACAGTTGAGCCCCATTGTCAAATGAGAGTAGGTTCTAATCCCGGCCGGGATTGGTCGCTCCAAACGGCTCCAGGGTTTGATTTAAACCGGGATTAGTAAGTTTAGGGTGCAAACGACAGGGATTTCGACTTTAGGGTTTGATTCGCCGAACCTCTACAAATTCAGGGTTTGAAATGGACTTTTTCCTTTTTTCAGGGTAGATTCGATTCTGGAGTGTGGAGTGGCCCCTCGCCGTTTGGATGAATCTTTCGAGTCGCTGCTCCGGCACATGGAATCTGTGCTCGCTGCCTACACCCCGGCTACACCGTCTCTTTTGAATCTACTCCAGCCATGATCGTCCTTGGATTCTCTCGTACTGGTACCAAAATGGAAGCGACTGTTGATCTCGCAGGAATTTTCGGGTACGTCCGCGCCTCCGCGGCTAGTGAGACACCTCTTGGATTCTTGTTCGTACTAGAAAAAGAAGCGACTGGCTGTTGATTTAGTATGTATATTCCCCAATCCATTGTATCCGTGCCTACAAAGTCTAAAAGAAAGTGCTCCCTCCGTTTCATAATTCTTATGGCGGTTTTAATTTAGATTTAAACTAAAGTCACGCCAAAGATTATGGAACGAAGGAAGTAAGAGAGAATGGAGTTAGATCCATTAATTTTAGAACTAGAGAAAATTAATGATCGTCTATTAAAACAAACTGACTATCGATGTCTGATGACTTGGGAATTGACTTGGGAATTGATTTTGTTGAAGCTATAGCGTACTGTTTCGTCAAATTCATATACAACTTCTAAAATTGCAATAAGGAACTTATTCCTGATTGTTTGCAGCTTCGCATACCTTGCTTTTCCTTGCCTGTTTGAGTGATTAAAGTGTGTAAATAGATGTGCAAATATAAAGAACCAAACTGAACCATATTAACTCTCACATGTGGCACTTGTTGTGCTGATGTCTTACTATCTCTAAACAGCTGCGTGTTTGTTGATGATATGAGATTCCTTTAAGTGAAGGAAATAATAGTAGTGACTGGAGACCATCAGAATGTAAATGCTTAACCTCGAGAACTATTTCAAAATGAGCTATTCTTTGATGTGTGGTTCCGTGGACTCAAAATTCAGTGAAGAATGAATCTAAATGCAAATACCTGGTAATATGAATGCCCTATAGTAATTTCCCAGATGATGTTCTATAGTTCCGTGTGCCTGATTCATTCTGCACCTTGCTAAATTGTTGATAAGTAGCTTGTTCCATCTCTTGTTTCTGCATAATGTTGAAGATCAGCATCGTCTGCATTGTGACTTCCGTTTGTAACCTTCTGAATATTTCAGAGTACTCTGCTAACGTGTGTTGTTGTACTTTAACTATTTCCAGTAACTGGTAGTTTTCCTGCTCCTGTTTAGGCATTTTCGCTTAAAGTTGTGTGCATTGCAGGTAGACAGATTGATGGACATTGCACAATGTTTAGAAGGGTTGCGCCGTCACGTGCATGATACACATGTTTTTTCTAATCGCTGAGGTACTTTGTATACACTGGGTTCTTCCCAAGTCAATGTGGTAAGTATTCAACCCTGTTCTTGTTTCCTTGTGCTACCTGTTCTATTTTTTCTGCCAGGACATGTTTTTGTGTGAGATGTGGATGCTTGTAGCAGGATGTTGCGTAGTATATATCTTGTGTGTCTGGCAAGGACTCATTTAGAGTTTTGTATGACACTTAGTTGTTTGTTGACATTTGGAAGTTTGACATAATATTGGTTTCGCGCTTATCATGAGATGAACTCGTGATGGCTGAAGTTAAAAATGCCTTATTTGCTGCTTGTCTGATTATTGACTATAAATACTATGCTTAATTGTGCCTTTCTCAAACTGAAACACAGAGTAAAAGAATATTTTTGGCTCCTGCATTACTAATAGTAGTCAGGTCATAAGTTACACGTGGTTGCATATTTTTGCAATTGGAAGGCCACGCCAGTATATGAGTATAACATGCATCCTTTCCCTTCTTGGTTGCTTGGTATTCAAATAAAAATACTTCTGTTTTTTCGTTAGCTAACACACTTTTCCCAAGACCTGTATGGTCATATGAAGTTTTAGTGTTTTGTAGGTATCCCAGAATGTACCTTTGATTCTGAACCAGTTTTGAACCAAATGCTCGGACAAGATCATGCACATTTTGCTAGCTAGTTTGCAGTTATTAGTATTTTAATTTAGAAGCACTGTCATGGTATGATCTTTTTTATGTTGTATTGTCATGCAGGAGTGATCAAGAGCAGTATGATAGAGGTCAAGGTTGAGGAAGATAAAAGAGAAGTCTCGGTAAAGAAATGGAAGCTGGTTATTGCCAAGAGCAGTTATAATTTTATAGGTGGGACATCTGTAAATGTGATACGTAATGTGGAATTACTGTAAAAAAAGATATGTAATGTGGAAATAGTGTAATTGGCTATACAATGGTGTACTGGTTGTGACTCCAACTACTGTAAAGTTTCATGTGCTCTCTATCTGTTATGTCCACAGTATTGGTTGTTATATGGATATAATAAAAACGCTGAAATCGAAAATAAATGACACCAAAGGTACATGTCAAAAATAAAAAGGCCGCAATGTTGGGTTCGGCCCATGTAGCATAACAACATTGTTGGGCTCGGCCCATGTGAAGCATCAAACTGGACTGGGCTGATTTGTTTAGGACCATTTGGTTTGGTCGTAGATTTGCCACGTAGGATTGGCCACGTTGGATCTGACGTGGATAAGCCAAATCGCCCATGACCAAAACATTGGTCATGGAATCTAGGACCATCTATTTTGGTCATAGTCCTCTGTGACTAATACAGAATAAAGGTCGTTGTGAGCCGTCAGTGACGCTCAACTGGCGACCAACAGTTTTTGGTCATGGCGTGGTCATAAATGTGGCACAATGACCTTCTCGTGACCAATATGGAGGGTCGTGAGTCAACACATTTTTTGTAGTGCATGTACTCTCTATGCCAATATATTATTGTACTTTACTTTCGCTTAAAGTCAAGTTACATGAAGCGAATTGGTTTTCGCCCGGTAAACGTGTGGGGTCGACGCCGGTTGTATCGGTGTCTGCCCACAGTGCATGATTGCACACTTGAATTACTTAAATAGATGTGAACGACCATGTGTATTTGAGCATGCTACTTAAATCTTCGGCGCATATCAGAGATAAGTAGAGTGAAATAGGGACCCTTGTTTTATTCCTCTCGTTGGCTTGAAGAAGTCTGAAAATTGGCCATTCACCCGCACCGTAAATGATACCGTCTCAAGGTTAACACACTTCAAGATTAGATTTATCCAATGCTCACTAAAACCTAGCTGTGCCATGATGGCTCTCAAATATGACCGCTCCACCATATCATATGCTTTATCCATATCCAATAGTTGTGATCTCGTCTTAATTACCCTTCTTTCTTTTCAGATAGCGAATACTCTCAATAGATGTGATCACAGTGATCAATCTTCCCGGGATAAATGCACTTTCGATGACGCGACTAGGCAAACGAGGAGGGGTCTAATTTATAAGGTAGAACTCTTATTTACCTAAAGTACAACACATCGAGGCTAAGCAAAAGAGGTGGAGACTAATTTATGAGGTAGACCTATTGGTTCTCTTTTAAAATAAAACCCATATACCGAGCAGTGTACTTCACACACACGCACACACACATAGTGCCCTTGTGAACAAAATGTGAAAAATCATCCAATGGCGTAAATGTTTGGATCTCATAGGTAAAGATAAAAAAAATGTTTGTCTGTTGTACGTGTTTCTTATGCTTACAACTAATAATGTTTGTTGATAGTTTCTGCTCGCTCTTTCTTTGTAGCATTTCCCATAAAGTACTGTAATTAGAATTCTAGATTGAGAACTATATATTTCATCTAACAACATGGTCATTAATCTTCTCTACATAAAACAAAAGCAATCTAGTTATCTCTCAAAAATGATTTTTGGGGATTTTTGGGGACTTAATATGTGTATATATACATCTGAATTTCTGATAACTAAAATGGAATGGAGGGAGTAGTTCCATAGTTCAAAATATTTAAGTCGCACTAAGAATCATATTTCTAAGTTTATAATAGACACATTTCTACAAAATAAATTAATTCTTTTAAGAAATGATATATATGTGTTTAAAATCTGTGAAGAGATCATTATTATCATTAATCTGTTTACTTACTACCTCCATGTAAAAATGCAGCGCATATTATATTCATCCTAACACAAACTTGACTAACCTCATAGGAAAACAGTCACCATCTACAATTTCACATGAAAACGATATGAAAATATATTTCTAAGTGTTAAAGACGTTTGCATTTTTCTATAAACTTGGCCAAACTTTACAAACACGGCTTAGGACAAAACAAATATGCATTACATTTTTTTGTACCGCATGGAGTAGTTGCACCCATGTGACATGTTTGCTGCAAAAAAGGTCAAGATTTAGTTAAGACGACTTTATATATATTCCAGTGTATTCTCAAACTATCTTCAGTCCGTAGTAGAGTATATTGTCTTAACGGAGAGATCGATTATCTATTAGGAAACAAATTGGAAAACTAAACAAAGACTAATCTACGCAGCAGGCGTCTATATAAACTCGGGGCGCGCAACATACATAGCGCTACGCCGGGAAAGCGACGCCTCCACCACAGACCACACCGCGCGCCTCCCCCGCCACCTGTAACCCCCGATCGGTTCGCCGGCCTGCCCCGCCGTCCCCCTCCTCGGCCCCCGCGATGACGACGGCGACGGCGACGGCGACGACCGGGCCACTGCAAGACAGCGCGCGCAACGAGCTGGACGAAAAGTACGAGCCGGTGCGGGACATCGGGTCGGGCAACTTCGGGGTGGCGCGGCTGATGCGCAACCGCTCCAACGGCGAGCTCGTCGCCGTCAAGCTCATCGAGCGCGGCCACCGGGTGGGGGGCTAATCTCCTTCTCCCGCAATTCCATCGCCGCGTGATTTTGTGTCGTTCGAATCCTGTAGGGTGTTGCCCGGTATGAATTTCTGACGGATTGTGGCTCTGGTTTTCGCAGATTGACGAGAATGTGTACCGGGAGATCGTCAACCATCGCTCCCTCAGGCACCCCAACATCGTCCAGTTCATAGAGGTGATCCTTTGTGGATAAGGACCAACGAGTTCGAAATCGATTATATTACTCATCTGTTTTGTCCTCTCGGGTTTAAATTGGCTGAGCTAGAGAGAAAAAAACTTATTCAAATGGAGTTCAGACGTTGGCGTGGATAGCTATTGGGGAAAAAGAAATCGATTTTGAAATTTATTCTGAACTAACTTGGCACCAAGGTGTTTTTCTGTTTCAAAGCGAGAACCGCGAGTGCTTACATTGACAGTTTCAATTCAACAGGTGATCCTAACGCCCACACATCTTGCAATTGTGATGGAGTACGCGTCTGGTGGGGAACTCTTCGAACGAATCGTCGATCGCGGGCGGTTCAGCGAGGACGAGGTACCAATCTATAACAACCCTGTTTTGATCATCTTCTTCCCCGGCAGAAGTACTGCTGAATCCAGAGTGTAATTTACCTTTTTGCTATTTCATCGCTTCCAGTAACTGTTTTCCTCTGCAGGCCAGATATTTCTTCCAGCAGCTGATCTGCGGCGTAAGCTACTGCCACCACATGGTAAGGAGAATCAATAAGTTACTCTTGTATTAGCTGGACATCAAGCAAACTACACTTCACATGTTTCTTTGAGAACTACAAAGTGGCAGCGTGATTTTTTTCCAAATTATGAGAGTGGGGCCTGAAAATATGCTGAATGTTGCACCCATCTTTACTGCTTGCCAGCAAATATGCCATAGGGATTTGAAGCTGGAGAATGTTCTCTTGGATGGTAGCCAAGCACCACGGCTAAAGATATGCGATTTTGGGTACTCCAAGGTTGGTTATCAAATTTCATAGAGTGGTTGTCCACGTCTTGTGTAAATCTTGTCATGTTCCTGTAAGTTTGCATAAGCTTTCTGTTACTGCTAAAAAGTTAACTGTATGTCATTTCGTTACAGTCGTCAGTACTACATTCAAGGCCCAAATCTGCAGTGGGGACGCCAGCGTACATTGCACCAGAAGTTCTTTGCCGCACGGAATATGATGGGAAGGTAACCCGGAAAAGCCTCTTGTTTATATATGATATGGATTTTTATGTTTCTGAACCTCTCCTTTTAAGCACATCTCTTAAGAGCACGTCAGTCGCCACTTAAGATTCTACGTCTTGGCATTGTGTACGGATAAATTTACGCATCTTCCTTTCACAATGACATGCACATAAATACATGATGTTGACATACTACATTACTTGAAGAACGAGTTGCCATGCCAAACAAACTTGAAAGTGTTGTTTGGTTGTGCATCATAATTTAGGAGTAGAAGTTTTACCAAACTCTTTTTAGGTGACGGTGATTGAAATTCTCCATATAAATATATACAAGATTGCAATTGGATATGGTACTGGATATGCTTGAGTTTATGGTCTTGAATTTAATAGGGAAGTCGAATCTGACAGCCTACAATGTTGTGTCTTGGTTCTGGAGAATCCACTTCAACTTAGCATCACGTGAGGAAGGGACTTGATTCATGGAAGATACTGCTATTGGGAAAAGTAAAATTGGCAACTAGTTTGCTACTACACCTCATTTGTGAAACCCTTTTCTCTCTTTCATAGTATTGTAAAAAAAATCATCATGTTTTGCCCCTTCCCTTTTTCTCTCTTTCATAGTATTGTGAAAAAATCATCATGTTTTGCTCCTTCTTTTCAGACTTCACCACCCATTCTTAGAACACAAACAGTCTGGCCAATCGGTATTCCTTTTGCAACGAACATGTGTTGACATCAGGAATTTTATTTTTCTATGAACATGTTTTGCACATGTGGTTCATTTGATTGAACACCCTCTTGGTTGAAGTTTATTGATTCATGCAGACATAGTTCATTTGATGTCATATGGTTACATACATGTCAATTGGATTCATGCGCAATTTTAATAATAAAACAAAGTGGATGTAGGTCATTCAATTTATGTACAGATGGTCGTTTGATCATCCAGAGATAAGTAACTCAACTTTGTCTACATACGGTTGTATCTAGACGTGTTTTTAGTGTGTAGATACATCCGTATCTAGAAAATATTGAGTTATTTATTTTTGGACAGAGGGAGGTGTAACACTGACAAATGTATTTTGGTAAGGCAGATGGCAGATGTATGGTCCTGTGGGGTGACTCTTTATGTCATGATTATGGGAGCCTACCCATTTGAAGACCAGGATGATCCCAAGAATATTACGAAGATCATTAAGGTGATCGTCTACTCCTATTATCTCATCAATATACTTCTAGTGACTTCATCGATATGGAGTGGATGTTCTGCGGAGCGAAATCATCCATGAGATGCCACGTGTAAATGCTTTAGCCAGGCAGTTCTATCCACCGTGGATAAAAAAGTATCCAATAGCTGGCAACTCTTATCACTCCATGTGCTTAAATTTAAACATTCTCTCAATATAGTTTCCCTACTTTAAAGGCCTTATTATAGTAGTTTTTTTGCCATCCAAAATCACACTTGCAGCCGCTTATCTTTGTTTGCAGCGAATAGCAGCAGTCGATTATAAGATCCCAAACAATATTCTCATCTCTCTGGATTGCAGACAGCTCATCCAACTCATCTTTACAAGCAATCCAACAAAGGTAATGATCTCAACTATCCAGGGTGTAGTATCAATGAGTCCATGAGCGAGTCAACGTTGACATGGCATCTTTCTGTTTTCTATAGAGAATCACCATGAGGGAAATAAAGAGACACCCATGGTTCCTGAAGAACTTGCCGAGGGAGCTCACAGAAGCAGGGCAATCTACCTATTACATGAGGAGCAGCAGCATCGTGCCTCCTTTCTCGAAGCAAACTACCCAAGATATCATGAGGATTGTGGAAGATGCGAAGAAGAGGCCAAGATCATCCATAGCAGGATACGGCTATGGCGACGAGGGATACGATGAGGAGGAAAAGAAGGTGGAGACAAATGAGCCAGAACAGAATGACGAAGAAGATGAGTGTGACAAGAAGGTCAGGGAGGTTCTTGAGAGTGGGGAGCTGGATATGAGCTCGCTGCGCATCTAAATACCATTTGTGAGGTGGGACCGTGGGAGGGATGTAGATAATTTTGGCTTATTATGTGGTTGTTGTATTTTGGTAGTAGGATGTATGCAATTCTGGTGCAGAGGCAGTTTGTTGCCTTTCACGTAATCTATGTGTAATCTAATATTCACAAGGAGGATATTTTTTTGCACACAGGATCCATTTCATTGGTTGTGTTGTTTTTGGTAAAACAAAAGTGTGCTATTTGCTTGAAATTATTTGGGTTGGGAGTGATTACAGATTTTTGCTTTATTGGCTACAGGGATCTGTGTGTCTGGTTGTCTGAGAAGGATTTACCGCTTTCCAGCATATACAGTTTTCAGATAACTCGAGATTTATTGCAACGACTCGTTTGGATCAGCCTGGATTTGTCATTTGTTTTTCCAAAGTGTACATTTCTTTCCTCTACAACTACTGTAGTTAGTGAAAACTTTACTAACTACAGCAGTTTTTTTGCTCTAAAAAAAACTACAAAAAAAACTAGTAAAAGTATAATAAAAGTGTTTTATTGTCTTGAGGAGGTAAAATGAGTACTTGAGAGCAAAAAAACTACTGTAGTTAGTAAAAGTATGATAAAAGCGTTTTATTGTCTTGAGGAGGTAAAATGAGTACTTGTTTACCAAAGTATTGGATTATAGTTATTTGGCGGAGCGACATCAGACGAATGCCCAACCCTACATTGGAAAAACTAACCTGCTTCGTCCTGCTTCTGCAAGCTAATAGTTTCGTCCAGCAAGATTATTTGCCAAATCAAGAAATTTGACCTTTTTTGGAGCAAACGTCAGGAGCTATGGCTATTCATTTAAGAAGAAAGGAAAATGATCCAGTTTATAAGAAAAACCGGATCAAAAACCATATAAACTTGAGTACCTCCAACATGTGGACTACTCCTAAAGTCTAAAACAATAACACAACAAGATCGAACAATCTGTCAACGATAAAGTGCTACATATTTGACATGAAGGTTGCATGAACTGCATCCACCATGTAATCTCAATCCCCTTCTTCTTGGCGTCGACCTTGTTTCCCTTGGGCTTTTTCACCTTCTACACATTCTTCACAAGGGAGCCAAGCATCGTGATGGCGCGAGGCGACAAAGGGGTCTTAAACTTGTCAATGAAGGTAGCAAGGGCGTTTAATCGAACTCAGCGTTCTCTTTCAGGACACCCAAAACACGCGCAAACAACTCCTGAGTTGTAGCATCCTTCCGTGTTTGCTTCTTCTTCTCGATGTGACTGCTCCAACAAGGCGTGGTGGCCACCTCCTTGGGAGAACGGGCTCGCCTAGAGGGCGGCGAAGCAAGAAATTTGACTTCAATAAAACATGCTTTCGTGATTGACCATCCTCATGGTTGAAGTGGATACTGCTTGCCCTTCTACACCAAAATTGTATGGCCCTCGTTATAGCAGTGAATACAACTATACTTATCACTTTCTCCTTTTTTTCATTTCTATCTGATCCCAGTAGAGAGAAATTTCAGCCACATATTTTCTCAAGATCTCAACCATGGACTAAGTACTAGAACTTACCCAAAAACATAGAAAAGTGAGCATAATTTTGAGATTTTAAATCTTGTTTTCTCATTTTTGAAGAACATTTCAGTAGCCCTATTTTTGACAAAAATAATACATAGGTAAGTTTCAACTCAATATCTATGTGTGTGAACCTTTCTTTCAAGATTTTACAAAACTTAAAAATGTGTTTTTTCTGAGATATCGAAAGTGTCCAAGATTCACCTATTGTTAGTAGTATTACTGCTACTATCACCACAAATAACCTTATTGGCGGAGTGCGTGAAATTTTTTTAAAGATTTTATGAAACTTAAAAATGTGTTTCTTCTCAGATATAGAAAGTGTCTGAGAGATATTTATTGTTAGTAGTATTACTGCTACTATCACCACTACCAGCCTTGTCGTCGTCGTTTGTTGGACCGGTAAGTTGGCATAATAATTTAAAATAATGTGACATCTGAAAAAAAAGAATTTTAGCCACGGTTTTACAATTTTAGATTTGCCTTTGTACCCCTGTTGCTTTTACTCATGCAAATATTAATATTATATTTTGAAACTTCTCATCCAAAGGCTGCACTCAAGGTGTTGTGCTTAAATTCAGATCGCACCTTGTATGTTCGCGCAAAATGTCGGATGTTTTCTGGAGGAGAAAGTAGTGAACATCCTTCCTTTTACTACTTAGCTTAGTGTTCTTGTTTCTTTTCCTTCTACTGTTTACTGACATTCCGTTAATGTTTTTTCTTGAATCCCTTGTACAAGTTGATAAGGCTTGTAGCAGAAAACAATATTTTTTCTAACTCGCGTATTTCGATTGCCTAGATCTATCTAAGAGTAATGCTTTTAAGTGTTTATGTGACATACCCTCATAGACCGAAAACGGTTAACGTTCTTTTGCAACGTGGATGGTGTAGTCGTACTTTGTCGCCGACCTTAGGGTCGTGAAGCTCCTCGTACAACGACAGACACCACAAGTGGCAACACCTCAAGGTCTCGCACACGTACGGTGTTCGGAGGTGACTCCCGGACCTCGGGTCCAGCCAAGATTGCGGAAGTAGATCTTCTGGATCAAAACCCCAGCAGCGCTACGGCGTACCTAGATGGAGTCAACCCTCACGTGTGCAACTCTTCAAAGAACCGTGTGCAGGAGAGAAAACTAGAGGGAGAGAGGCACCCTGAAGAGGAGGCCTCGGGGATTGTGTCCTCTCCTCCCTCCACGCGACGCCACTATATATACGGGGATGGAGGGGCTAGCCGTCCAACTTGGAGAAGGGGAAGGTGGGGCAATGGCCAACCCTTGTGCCTCCGCCCCGCCGAAACCCTAGCAGGCCTCCTTGGCCCATGGGGGTTCGACCGGCCCACTTTAGTGGCCTCCCCTCAGAAAGGTGCCCATTAAGGTTGGTTGCTTTATTTTAGTAATAAATATATATATGTATATTTAATATTAATTTATTTAATTAATACATAATACATACATATTATTATTCATTTTCCGATGATCTCCGCAAAAAAAAAAAGACACCTCTTGAACCACTTATTTTTTAGGCGCAGAAAATACCAACTTCATTTCGAGCGTCCCCGCTGAAAAACACAGGCACTTGCTACTAGTCAAGAGCCCCTTGTTTTTCACCGAGCGACTAGTCGGCAAGGAGAAGAACCTTCTGTGAAGAAATCAAACCAAACGTCCGGATAATAGCAGCAGAGCGTGCGAGGTGGACAGAAGATACTTCGCGTAGAAGCCAAAACAGGCCAAAGAAGAAGACGCGGAGATACCAAAGGGGACACGCGCACGCTCACACGACACGACTATTAAAGCCGAAAGCCACCTCCGAATCAACGGCAATGAAGGCCGAATCCCCGCGTCATCTTCTCCGCAACCCGTCTCTGCTCATCCTCATCCTCCTCGCAGCAGCAGCCCAGATCGCCATGGCGGCCGAGCCGGAGCAGACGCCCGCGGCGCAGGACGCGGCCGTGCACATCGTGTACGTGGACCGCCCCGAGGGCGCCGACGCCGAGGAGTTCCACATCCGCACCCTCGCCCCCGTCCTCGGCAGGTACTGTGTTCTGTCGTCGAATCGAACCCAATCCGCGGCTCCGATTTGCGTATGCTTGCAGAGTTTAGTTAGGTGTTTGGGGATCCGGTCTAGCTTGACCTGGTCGCGTTGATCTCTTCTCTTGAGACTGGGTTGTGCTATGTGCTAATTTGGGGAAAATTTTGGCAGCGAGGAGAAGGCCAAGGACGCGGTCCTCTACCACTACAAGCACGCCGCCAGCGGATTCTCCGCGAAGCTCACCCCCGCGCAGGTCGAGGACCTCAAGAGTGAGTACCCGGTACCCCCTTCCTTCTACTATTCGTTGTGATGTACTGCTGTACTGTGGGAGGGGGATTCATAGTGAGGAATTTAGTTGCATTCGAGCATTGCATGTCCTCATAGGCTATATCCAGCCAAAACATGTGGACTTACACAAGGGTTGTTACTTGTTATCAGATCGTCCCATCAACTCCAACCTGTAAATTACGGTTTGAGTCATGTTCTTGTTAACGCTGTAGGATATCTCAGTGCTACCCTCTTGACAGTTTAGTCTGCACCTGTAAGCAGTTAAGAAATGTGGGAGTAATGCATTTGATTGGTTGGGTAGAAGATTTCATTCCATATATACGAATCTGAGGACCATAAGAACCTTCTCTCTATATAAAAAAAAGGGCTAAAAAGTAGCTGTTGTCATTTTAGTCTAGACCTGTAAGCAGTTAAGAAATGTGCGTTCATCCCAGGGTACAAGATTTCATTCCATATATATACAAATCAGAGGCTAAAAATAACCTTCTCTGTATAAAAACAAAGACAAAATAGAACCTATGGCAGCAAGTTCTCCAGAACTATGTTGCTTGGAACATCTGTATATATGATCAACCCTGTGAAACGTGGCACCATATAGGAGTTTGGTGCTATATTTATCGTAGAAGATTCAGTATCATTTCATACAGATACTCGAATTTGTATGATTATTAATGAAATATCCTACTTATCCTGTAGTGAAGAGACTTGATGAATGATAGATTTGTGATAGATCTGAACTATAAATCTTGCATTCTCCAAAAGATGTTCCTTGTGGAACAGGATTTCTGCTGTTTTTTTTTTTGAACAGGGAAGGGGTCTAGAACGACCCCGAACAAGCTGCATTAATACCAGGCGGTTACAAAGATATTCATACAGGGCCCTAAAAGTGTAAAAGTTACAACATAGCCCCGATATTTCGTAGAAAGGACCTTAGAAAATAGAAACGAAACGCAATCAAGTCCTTGTTGTCTTCCGCCTCTACTGGAGCTCCACGGCCGGCCACTTCCGCTACCACCGGGGATCAAGCCACTTGGGGTAGAGGGAGTGTTGAACGCCGACGTTACTCCATGGAAGTGCCTCCTCGATGGAGGTTGAACCGATGCCAACAAGGGCATCTGGAGAGGCCACCTGCATGACCACAGATCATGGCGGCAACAACCGGCCGCCATGTGTTCTTCTCCAAATTGCAGCTTCAGTCTTCCCTGACCTCCTCTAATCCCGCAGTCCACCGCACTGCCAAGCTCCACCTCCTCGCCGCCACGGCCGGCCAGACGGAGAAGCAGGGCAGTAGAGCTGTAGAAGAAGAGGAAGCCCAACCCAGCTGATTTATTGAACCGGATATGGCCAGATCCGGAGCTGAACGAGGTCCTCCATGGACCACCGCGAGCTTGGAGTCGCCTAACTCCACAGACGGCGCTGGCACCCGCCCGGAGCTTCCCGGAGACCGGCATGACGCCAAAATCTACAACACTCCAACTAAACAAGACTACTAGCTACTGCTGTACAGAGGGGACCCTCTCCCGTCTCAACGCCGACCGCAGCCGGAGAGGAGATGGGGAGGGGCCGGACGGCCCTCGATCTGGGGAAGCAGGAGCGGTGGGGTTGGGGAGAGGAACGGGGATTTGTGCTGTTGTCGATTTCTGCTGTTCATTTGTTGGAATTACTATATGTCTGAACTTCTTCCAGTTCTAGCGTGTGGTCATGGTGACTTAACTACAGTTCTGAACCTGTACTACCATGATATGATGAAATGCTAATGCATTTTAGTAGCACACAGTTACCAACTCCCACTTTTCATGACTGCCAGAATGCAGCTGTAGTGCTGTTATCATCATGCCACATCCATTATTTTGATCTCCGTTCTGTATATGCCAATCTCATCTGGCTAGAATTTAGTGTACTTGCCATTGCTAGAATTGCCTGTCACATAAGCAACATTTGGTACTACATCCTACTGTCTTCACTTGTATGTGTAAGTCTTTCTAAACAAGGTTGTTTGTTGGTTTGCAGAGCAACCCTGTGTTCTTCAGGTCACCCCTAGCCAGACCTACCAGCTCCATGGATCCGAGGGTGGACATGCCGGCACCACGCGCACCATGGGCCTCATGTGATTCCCCAGTAGCTGTATGATGATGTTCTAGTACGAGTGTTGTGTGATGGATGTGCATCTCATGGCTTGCTGTGTAATGTTAAATAAGGGATGTATCCGCGTAACCAAGTGAAATGCACATGTACCTGCAAGTTTGATACCAATGTGAGGCAAACGAATTGCTTGATCTGCTCTGTTTTGTGCTGATGCTTTTATATGGATATAGGGTTGTGCTTCCATAGATCCCTAAATGTTACAATAGTGTAAACCCCTGAAGGGGTATCGTGGTATTGTGTTTTTTCTTTCCGAGAACACATCCTGGAAGGTGTATCAATCACATAGAAAGAAGGCCAAGATGGCCGATACAAAGCCAAAAAGGCTACAACTTGACTCCATGATACAACGCCACATCGCAATACAACGCTAAGTGGCAAACAACACACTCTCAACACACCCGATGGTAAACGACTCTTCTTGACCAACATTCTACCATGAATGGCGAGAAGAGGAACAAAAAGGCAACTCCCCTCATGTGCCAGGGTCTTGACGGACTTGGGGAAGATATCGAACGGAGCATCTGCCACGTCGTACGTTGCGCCCTAGAAGCGCAAGCCTTGGTTCGCGGCCACCACCTGTAGCACAACACTAACCCCAAACTCCGAAAGCTGCATCATTCCCTCCTCGATGGCCTAGACGACGTCTTCAAGAAGATAACGACACCTTGGCGCCAACGCCGCCTGGTCCGGTGAACTGGACCTAGGGTTTCCCCTGGCATCGGATGTAAAGGAAGGCATGCTGAAGGCCACGACCACGCCTTCAGCAAGGTAACGACGCCCGCAAGCGTCGTCGTGATCAGCATCGGCCGCCGTCGAGCAGGACTTTTGCCCGGCCATACACCGGAACCCCGATGCAGCTGGAGCAGATGGGGAATGAGGATGAAAGCCGCCAGCTTTAGCCACCACCACCCGGAGAAGAGGAACATCGACGGTGGCGACGGTTGTGCCCACCACCGGCAACACCATGCAACAGCCGCCGGCCAGATCGAGGACCCAATTTCGCATCCGAGTCGGGGCCTCGGCCAACTAGCCTGCAACCACGACACCATCATGGCGCCCGGCAGCAGCGGCTAGTGCCGCCACGCCGCTGCAGGAACCGCCTCAGCCCCGCACTGGCCATGGCCACCCGGACCCGAGGCTAACGGCGCCGCTGCAGTGCCATCCCGCCGGAGGGGGCTAATCCCCTCGTCACCACCGAGGCGCCGAACTCGCCGGGGAGGGCCGAGCCACCACGCCGCCGCTGAATCTCCACCGAAGAACGCCACCGTCGCTGCGAGGAAGGGGAACCACCGCCCGGGGGAGAGGCCCCCGCCGCCACCGTCGCCACCATGGCTTCGCCCGGCGGGTCCTCCAGCGGTGGCAAGGGGGGTGGAGGGAAGGGGCGCGCCTTGGGCCGGCGGCGCGGGCGCCTAACCCTAAGGAGGGGGTCGCGGTATGTCTATGTTTTCCTCTTAGAAGTCGTTTGGAAGCCAGGTTTTCATTTCATTTGTAGCATTTTGAAATGAATACATGTATTCATTTCATTTACATTGTAATTCCAGAAATGGACACTTGTTTGGTTGCCACAGGAATTGCAAATGACAGTAGAATTCAATATTGAATTTGTTTGGTTGCCACAGGAATTGTGAATGACAGGTTTCAGTTCGGAGTTGTGATTACACATGGCATCATTTTGCTGGATTTCCAAATGAAATGATGGCCCAATTCTGTGGCAACCAAACAACCCACCTATGGAATTTTAAAATGAATTCCAGAATTCCAGGCTAAAATGATGGATACCAAACGACCTCTTATGGTATTGTTTTATCTCAGTCATCCTATCCCTAATTCAGGTCACACCTAACCATGGTTAAGATTGAACATGTATCGTTTAATCTTAACTATTCTTGTGTTTCACTTAGGAAAATGTTCCAGTCTTGAGGATTTATGGAAGCACAGGCTACAATTTGAAACATGTTTAGAGTAGCTGTCTGCAGAGGGCGATTTACACAAAAATAACCCTTTGTTGAAAAAAACGCACAAAATAACCTTCCGTGCAAACTATTTCACGCATCTAACCCTTTTGTGTGGCGCCCTTCGCAAGGGCGCCACCTGTCTATGTGGCGCCCATGGGAGCGGTGCCACACATTGTCGGTAGACAAGCTGGAGCCACCACGTATGACAGAATGTGTGGCGCCCTTGCGAAGGGAGCCACACAGAAGGGTGTGGCGCCCTTGTGAAGGGAGCCACATAGAAGGGTGTGGCGCCCTTGCGAAGGGAGCCACACAAAAGGGTTAGAAACGTGAAATAGTTTGGCTGGAGGGTCATTTTATGCTATTCTTACGCAAAAGGGTTATTTCTGTGAAAGTCGCCTCTGCAGAGAGCAAATTTTGTTACACTGACGTGTGGGTGGGGGCACGAAACGGCTCAACTTTTACGTCTCTGACCATATAGCCAGCATCTCGTCACTGGCGGAATCGTCAGCTGCAAAAGGCTCGAATCAGTCCCCCTCCCATCTCCGCGCTCCTTGGCGACGGACGCCTCGTTCGTGTCGACACCAAACACGCGGCGGCAGGATGGCGACCGCCGAGTCTGTCGGTGAGCTGCTGCTCCGCGCGGCGGCGCTGGTGCCGCCTGCGCACTACGCGGTGGCCGCCCTCGTCCTCGCCTCCGCCTTCCTCTACCGCTTCCTGGAGCTCCACGTCCTCGGCGACCTGCTCCGCGGCTTCCGCGGCGGACGCGTCGCCCTCACCTTCCACCCCGACTCCCACGTCTACCGCCGCGTCGCCTCCAAGTGCCGCTCCCTCCACGGCAGGTGGGACGGCACCTCCTCGGCTTGTGGATTCACTCTTCTCTAGAATTTTTTTAGGTGGGTTCTCTGGAAGGAATTTGATTGCTGAATTTGTCCGCGTACGTAGGTACCTGGCGACGCCGTGGCTGGCCAGCCCTCATCTGCAGACGCTGTTCCTGGGCTTCGGGGCGAGATCGCCGTCGTTCACGTACAGAAGGTATATATGTTCATATCGTTCCTCAACCTAAGTTGGTCGATTGTGACCGTACATCGTGAAATATTTTGATGCACTCCACCTGTATAATTCAGAAAATCTTCAGCAATTTTAATCCTCCACCTGTATGTATATATAGGATCGCGCGTTTGTCTAGGTAGTTTTCAGAAAACGTCCAGGCGTTCTCTTGTTTCAGTTGAGCAAGTTTACATCCTACTGTCAAACAAATCTGCCGATGTCAGATTCCCATGTGTGTTTGAACCTCACAAGATGAAGTCGGAGCCACGCTCACGATTCTAGCTAGTACATTGATTGAACTCGTTGTATTGCAGGCAGCTATACACAGTTCGTGATGGTGGAACCATCGCCTTGGATTGGTTACTGGCCTCTGACTGTGAAGGTTCTGACGGATTTTGACAGTTTTAAAATTTATCCGCAAGCAACGGGGTGCCTAACCATTTGTTGTGCAGTTCCTGAGGATGGTTCTTCTGACGGAACTGTTCCTGATGATGATTCGACGCCCATTGTTATTGTGGTGCCTGGATTAACTAGTGATTCTACTGCTGCGGTAAGTCCCGATAGTTACTCTACTGAATTGGTTGGGTTAAACAAGACCCATGCTTTGTTTTGGGCTAACCTTTATTAGCTGATTTTAACAAGATGCGGTGGTTTGATGCAGTACGTGAAACACTTGGTCTTTTCTATGGCGAGCGAAGGATGGAACGTTGTTGTAGGCAATCACAGGGGTCTGGGTGGCATCTCCATAACAGTAAGTTCTCTTATGCAACAACAAATCTTATGATAATCAGTTAGGTGCTTCTCACACCTTGGGTATATTCTCTGGCACCAAAAAAGAACTTCACTGACAATCAGAGCCTGCAAATGTTCAGATTCCAATTTTTACGCAACTCTTCGTATTTTTCTCCGGCAGTCCGATTGCTTTTACAATGGTGGATGGACAGAAGATATTCGTGAAGTTGTTAATTACCTTCATCAAAAGTATCCAGAGGCTCCACTATTCGCTGTTGGGGCAAGCTTAGGTGCCAATATTCTGGTACAGATTGTTAATATTTTCTTTTACAGCAATTAATATTCTAATACATATTTTATTTACACGCTTGTATAAATTGCCCATTCAGGTCAAGTATCTTGGAGAGGAGGGTGAGAATACTCCTGTGGCTGGTGCTGCATCTATTTGTTCACCCTGGGATCTACTGGTTAGTGAGCCACAGTTAGCTGATTATGCAGATTTTTTTTGCACTTTTGTGGGTTCTGGTTATAGTATTTTTTTTATGCATGATACTTTGATTATAATCCCTACTGTACTGCACACAGTGTTCAAATAATGCCACTCTCTATTTCCTCTTGTTACCACACTAAACAACAAATGATGCCCCTCTTACTGCTTTGGCTTACTAATACCACACTTGAACTTTGATTTGCTGTGTCACAATAATTTGATATACCACTTAAATTTTACAGGTGACTAGCAGATTTATTTCTCGCACGCTAGTACAACGTTGCTATGATAAAGCCCTCGCAATTGGTCTCAAAGGATATGCAAAACTGTATGTATTTCTTCTTCAAACATTTAAACGTTCCCATCTTTTGGTGCTAATTGAGATTTTATTGGTACAGAAGAAATCATTTCATATTTATGTATTATTTTTCCATGATGATTGACCTATATGGATCTATACTATTGGGATTCGTTCTTCGAAACACCTAGATTGTTCTTTGAAACAATTCTGAACTTTTCAAACTGGACAAACAGAATATTTTTGTTTGAGTTGTGAACCTACACGTGTTAATTACTTAATTGTGATGGATAATGGTTGTTCTTGTAGCCATGCTGTCCAGGATGTAGGCTTTATCAGTTAAACAGGTTTTGTGATCCTAGTTGAAACTTCTTCTGCTTGTTTGCAAATCATTGGAGACACTACTGTGGAAACGTTCATGGGATCCCCTAGCACCTGCACAGATGTATGGCCTGGGTCAGCATCCAGATTGTAGGTGCAAACAGTTTGATTCATGTGGTCATGTAATTACTGATCCCACTGCTATGCATGATACATTCCATTTTTGGACATCCTATGAAGAATTGTTGTTTCTGGTCAATCGAGAGACAGGATTATATGTGATGCACTAGTTGATTTGGTTATTGCTTCCTTTATCTGTTATTGCGCTAGCTCTATATTTTCTTGCTGACCATGTGTCCCTTAAAAAAAAATAGTCAAAAAGGTCTCACCAGACGCTGATGTATTGTCAAAATTCACGCTACAAGATCCATTGGTCGACTGGATCATTACTTTCTTGTTTATATGTAATGTGCTAGCTCTATTTTTCTTGCTGACCATGTCTCCCTTAGATTCGCTTAAGGCCCAAGCTAAGGGATATCTTATCTCTAATTAAACAGCTTCCTAATTTAAATGATAGTATTTCTAACTTTTAAGGTAACAGGGATTACATCCCTTAACTGGAGGCTGGGTCTAGCACGTTGGTAACCAATCTACATGAACAGCCTCATACAAACTTTAAACATGTCATCATGATCCTGAGCAATAATTTATCCATAAACTTAAGCAGCATACCATGTTAGTACCGGAGTTTTGTAACAATGTGGCCAATCCTGCAAGTTGGGATCACTTGTTGTACAACTGTAATGGTCATCTTTTGGCTTTTTCTTCCCTATTTGCAGCCATCAACCAGTCCTGGCACGCCTTGCAAACTGGGAAGCTATTACGACGGTATGTTGTTCTCATAGTTATATGGTTATTTTCATTATCATAGTAATATTTTTTAGTTCCCATAAAAACAACAATATTGGAGTTCATGAAAACAACAGCATGCCTAATATTAAATGAATTAGCTGGTCACAGAAAAGGATCGTGATTAATCTTTTCTTCCCTTTTTCTTATCAGTCACGCTCTACCCGGGAATTCGACCATCATGCCACTTGTGTTGTTGCAAAGTATGAGGTATTATTTCTAATGCTATCAGTAATGTTCATTCGTCTAAAATAATGAGTTGCATTGAATTTCATTAATCCTCTCATCACTACTTGGTTAAACATGGTATGATTGTTTTGTATATGATTAATGTTAGAGTGGAATAAGGCAAGATCACATTTGTTTGGTTCAAGCAGAAAAGGAATAGTAAATCTGAATTGAGGTTTCTCATAATCTAGGGCATCAAATCATTTGTTTGAACATAAGTAACCGAATCCTTGTAAAAGAATTAGGTAGTCGTTAACTACTATGGAAGTACCTTCCTAAAATATGCGCTGTACTGCTGTAGAGTGTAGAGTATTTACATCTGGATTCGAATTAATTTAAACATGAACCAAACAGGTAAATTGGTGTAGGTTCCAGTAGAAAATTCCTGAGCCAACCAACTTACTGAAGCAAGTCTAATGATGTACCATCTTTTGAAGTCATGTTTTGTTCATGGGAATCGTTATTTTCCCCTCCTGGGGTTGTATTGGCTGAAGTATCAGATAGGTAACAGAAATGATGCACCGGCTAATCATTTTTCAGACAGTCGACACATTCTACCGAAAGTGCAGCAGTGTGAACTATATTGGTACTGTGTCTGTTCCGTTGCTTTGTATCAGTGCTTTAGATGACCCACTTTGCACACGGGAGGCCATTCCCTGGGATGAATGCAAGTGAGTAATTTGTCTTACCAAAGCTCACTATCTTAATCATTTCTAGTTCTGTTGATTAAAGAAGTTCCAAATTTTATGATTTAGGGCAAACAAAAATGTTGTTTTAGCAACTACACCTAATGGCGGTCATGTCGCGTTTTTTCAAGGCATAACTGCTGGAAGACTATGGTAAGTTCATTTCACAAAAGGGTCACCCTCCTTGTTTCTTCATTTGCCTAAGTAATCTGTACAGTATATGGTATGCAGACGCACTGAACTCCCACAAGGGAACGGAGGATGGTGTGCTTTTGATGAAGTTTAAGATGTCTAGTGCATTTAAATTATAATCTACAAAATTGTGTTAGCATGTGCACTGGGCAGGGGCAGGGACAAAAGTTGTGTCATTTTAACTGGCATTCTTGAATTTGCTTTGCATTCACAACTTCCTTATTAACTTTTATTGTAATTTTTGAGACTATGGTGTCATCGGATAATGTTGTCTATATGTGTATTCTATAGGTGGGTGAAATCTGTTTCCGAGTTTCTGACTGCTCTACATGATAGTCCCTGCATGCATCAACAAAAGGTGGAATCTGTTTGCGAGTTTCTGACGGCTCTACATGGTCGATCAGAATTCATCTTTGATCATGATTTAACTCGAGTCATATTTGAATGCAGACTCAAGAACATGTAGTGCAGTCTTCATTGGAATCATCCATCGATAAGGGACCATATGTTAATCTCTTGGAAGATGGAATGGTAGCTGCAGTAACAAATGAGGATACCAACATTCATGACTCCTTGGTTAACAAGAGTGAAACGGAGCACAGTAACCGGGTCACCAAAATGTTGCAAGACGATTGTCATAGTGCGATAACGAATACAAGCAGCTCAGAATATAACACAACACATTCCCAAAGCTGTGTAAGGTCACAAGAGCAGCGAGAAGAGCTCTCCACAGATAAAATCCAAGATGCCATTGCTCCGGTTAAGAAATCCATGAACCAGCTCATTCGATCCCAGGGAAGGTCACTCTGGTGGCTTGCTTACATTGCAGTGGTAACATCTTGGCCCTTGCTCAGTATCTTGTATGGGAAAAAGTTTAGGAATTCTTTACTAGCAAAGTGGTTAAGAAGCTAAAGAAATTGTGATGCTTCTGCCTACACAAATTTGTTTCGGTTGTAATATGTAAAATTCTGGCAATAACCACTGATGCACATATTTGTCCATCAGTGCTTAAGGAAATAATAAAAGATCAGGTTATAACACCTGAACTTCTCCAATTTAGTGTTCTATTTGAATACAATGGTTATCACTAATCTTGCTATAAAGAATAAGCTTTGCACAAAGACAAACTTATACCAAGATGTGGTTATCACATTCAGTATCAAACAAAATTACAGCCCCTGGTCAGCTAGAAACAAAACAAGATAAGAGCCAGATACAACATCTAGTTTTCTGATCTAGTAGTATAACCAACAACAAAGAGCAGCTAAAGATTACATGCTGATAGAAGATCGAGCATTTACAGTACTTGATTCTTGGGCATCTGTCTGAGATCCGAACGCTGTTGAAGACCAATAACCCAGGTTTCCCTGACTCTTTTAATCATTCCTGCTTGTCACGAGCAAGCCGAACCCGATGCCTTAGTTCTGCTCTCTTCCATTTTATCATTAACTGACATAATGTGATGAGGGAGCTAACCTGGAATGATCAGAATGGTTTGGAACGTAAACAAAACTGCATCACAAATCAATACTTAAGGACGTGTAAGGTATTTTACTAACCACTGAGACAATAGATATGAAGATAAGGGGGCCAGACCAAACAACAGAGATGAAAACTCCAGCACGGTCAAAGTAATTCCGGCTGGCAAAGCTCTTCCAGTGCTCTGCTAGGTAGATGTTTATCTTTTGAGCTAGATACACTCCCGAATCTGCAGACAGGAAACCATGGAACCAAAAAGAATGTTAACAGGTCAAAAGGCCATGTTCTTGTCCTAGAGATTTTATTGCAAACCAGTGTGCCGAATATCATTTACATTTCTTCAAAAATACCAGAAAACTATGTACTATATCGCAAATTATGGCTTCAAGCCATACAAAAACTTGAGAAGTAAATTGAGCACGCATTAGCAATTACCCAATTACATAGTTACGTTGTTCTACTTGAAGCCTTACTCTTTTCTTTCAAATTATGTGTTGTACTGTAACATGATAAATTTGCCACGTCATTTCCACTCAACACCCTCCTAATTGTGATATCCTTCATGTTTAAATCTTATAGTGCCAACTGCCTAGACATTAAATCTCAAATAAGGCAATATGGCAATTTTGCCAAACCATAACTATTCTAGTATCAAGAGCTAGAACAAGTTACAACAGGGCATCTGACGTAGCACAAAACTGGCATTCAGTTATGTGCTAAAGCTAGCCTGATATGCCGAGAACAGCAATCTAGTTAAACCAAAGGGACTACACCAATAACTGAATTACATTATTTTCTTAATGTTGTGCAAGAAACAATACTATGATCAGAAATGGGTAACGGTTGATCCTGTTGGAAGTTAGAACTCGTTGAATCCTAGCACAGGCAAAATTTACTAGTCTGCCACAGAGATGAAACACACAGATAAAATTAGAACAAGCAAAGACAACTCACAAGCAAGGAACAGCAGGAAGAACTGTAAGTTGGCATGCCTCCTCAGCCCGACGGCGGTCAGCAGCAGGCTCGCGTGGAACGCCATCAAGCCCATCAGCCATGGTTCCTGGAAACGCAAATCACGCAGAATCTTTAGTACTAAAGAGAGAACAGGTGGTAAAGGGGGACATTGGCGGCGGTGCTCTCTGGTTGGGGATCGAGGGTTACCGTCCAGTCGACGGCACGGACGAAGCCGCGAAGGCTGTCGGCGGCGGGGCCGATCCCGCTGCGGAGCTCGGAGGAGAGCGCCTGGACGAGGCCCGACACCTGGTCCAGGTGCGCCGTCACGGCGGCCTGCACCTCCTCCATTGGATCGCGCGCGGCGGCGGAGAGCGAGCTGAGTATATTCAGGGGGGGCGAGATGTGCTTTCTTCTATCGTTTCCCTGACGCGTGTATTCTGCTCACTCAAAACGGAGAACCAGCTACAGCCCTTTATTTTTAAGCATTTGAAATTCGTAATTTGAGATTCTAAAAAGTACTCCATCCGTTCCTTTCTATAGTGTCTATAGATTTTTGGTATGGAAATTAGCGCAAGAGTATTTTTTGCACAAAACCCCCTGGCTGAAAGATTTGAGATCCGACTAAAATTAGGGAAATCGATAACTTCCTGACTTACCATAACAAATCCCACAAATCTGTCTGATTGACTCTTCATATATGTGCAGCCATGTTTAATTAAGGAAAGAAAAATATTGTTTTCTAAATCTAAGCAATTCTTGGGTCATGCATTAGGAATCTCAATTAATTGTTTCCTGTTTTGTATGGATTTTCTTTCATGCATGTTGTGTGGGAGTTGACCGATGGAGGGGGTAATTGAAAAAAGCCAAGCTACATTCTTATATTGTGAAACAAATGCCAAAAATCTATAGGCACTATAAAAAGGAACGGAGGGAGTATAAAGTAACGTCCTAGAGGTAACCAGTACTACAGAAATGCAAAATCTCACAACTACTTACTTTGTTTCTTAAGCTACACAAAAACAACAAGATCTGATAAATTATTGTCAGATTTTGTCATTTTTACATAGTATGTATTGAGATTTTACAACGTCTGTAACATACATCATTGTCTACCTCTACGATTTTATTTTATATTTTTTAAAACTTTAAAAACATGATTTCTGAATGTTTAAAATAACGGATTTGCTACAAATTAGGCGCCTAATTTTTATTACTATGTCTAAGTCGATTTATTGGCCATTGGATTTGCCTCGTGATTCGTGCTAGCATGTTGCGTGTGGGTTGCAACTGGAATTTTCCTAGTTGCAAGTGGGTTGCAACAGAAATTGATTTCCGTAGATTTCTCTATTTGTAACTGGTTTGTAATTTGTAACTGATATTTTTCTAGTTGCAAGTGGATTGCAACTGAGATTTCATTAGTTCTAATTGAAAATTTTCAAGTTGCACGTGGGTTCTAACTGAGAAAAATATCCACATTGTTGAATTTATTGCAAGATTCATGATGGTCTATGAGTTACAACTAGATTATAACTGAGAGTTGAGAGTTGATGACATCATGTGACTGAAACTTAGTTAAGTCTAAGTTGCATGAGACTTAGTTAAGTCCAAGTCGCCTTAGATCTAGACGTGCCCTTAAAGATAAAAGGCTAGATGTACCACAACATCTATTTGTGCACTCGAGTAGATCTATAAATTCTCACCATTTGTTAGATCTTCCATACGCTACACATTGGAATGATTTGCCCTTTTTGTGTTGCCAACCAGTTGATTTAGCAAGGCCACATTTGTAAAAACACAGTTTTGATTTTTCATGACAACTTGAAGTCATCAGAATCCTCTAGTAGGTATGTAAAACGAGCTTAGTATCGAACAAGAAACAAGTGGAAGTTGACAGATAACCGATTGGACAGTACATAGACTTGCAGATGGTTATCTGCGATAGAAGAGCCTAGGATAAACCCATGTCTGCGATGGTGGCCACTCGCGGTCATCGTCAACCTCGATGAGCTTATGCCACGGCGACCCCGAACCCCTTGGCACACCGTCCAACCCTGGCGGGAACGCGTGGAAGGGCGGCTGGCGATGGTCACAGCAGTAGTAAGGCTTGGACACGAGGAAGTAGACCCGGTTGGCCACCACGCCACAGCCTGCCGTGCCCGCGCACGCCACGGCGGTTCTCCCGGGGCAGTCCACGAAGAGGCTGTACTCCCCGATGTCATCCACGCTAGTGGAAAATAGGGCTTCCGTGGGAGCTATTTGTCGCGGGCGCGCCTGCACCCGCGACAAATGGGGTGGCCACGTCGCTCCGAATACGGCAGAGGCTTTTGTCGCGGCCTTTTGTCGCGGGCCGTATTACGACCCGCGACAAAAGGGGTCGGAGCGACGTGGCCACCCCTTTTGTCGCGGGTCGTAATACGGCCCGCGACAAAATGTCCATGCCTATATATATAGAAGCAGCCAGCCACCCCCACCTCATTTTTTCCTTGGTGGTGAAGGTGGAGGTGTATGCTAGCTCATTTTTTCTACATGTGCACAAGAGGTGTTTGATGGAATGCTTGTGAGAGGGATGCCACTTGGTTTTATTTGATAAGATTTCTCCTCTTTTTGATCCTAAAAGGTTAGCAACTATTTTCTCGACTATATATATATATATATATGCATAGTCCGTACAATACTAATTTTAGCAAGGTGATTGCATCTGATACATATATAATTGTACTTATGATGCAGATGAGTCATCCATGGATGTACGGTAACCGATGTGCTCCCGCTTTCAGAGAGGGCGTGAATTCTTTCCTGCTTGTGACCGAGGCCAACAAGTCGAAGCAAGGTTTTATGTGCTATCCATGTCTAAAATGTAAGAACGAGAAGGATTACTCTTGCTCAAGAGACATTAAGAGCCACCTGCTTCGGTTTGGATTCATGTCCAGCTATAATGTTTGGACCAAGCACGGAGAAGAAGGGGTTATGATGGAAGACGGCGATGAAGAAGAAGATAATGATGACAAGTACCGATCTATGTTCTCTGAATGCTTTGATACCGCAATGGACGACAATGAAGAAGAAGGAGGTGAAGAATAGGCATCGATGATCCTGTTGATGATGATCTTCGTCGGGCCATTTCTGATGCAAGAAGAGACTGTGGCACGGATAAGGAGAGGTTGCGGTTCGACAAGATGTTAGAGGACCACCACAAATTATTGTACCCAGGTTGTGAAGATGGTCATAGAAAGCTGGGTAGCATATTGGAATTGCTGAAATGGAAGGCAGAGGTCGGTGTGACTGACTCGGGATTTGAGAAATTGATGATAATATTAAAGAAGTTGTTTCCAAGAAATAATGAATATGCCCGTCAGTACATATGAAGCAAAGAAGCTTGTCTGCCCTCTAGGATTAGACGTGCAGAAGATACATGCATGCATTAATGACTGTATCCTCTACCGCGGTGAGAAGTACGAGAATTTGAATAAATGTCCGATATGTGGTGCATTGCGGTATAAGATCAGAAAAGATGACCCTGGTGATGTTGAGGGCGAGCCACCCAGGAAGAGGGTTCTGCGAAGGTGATGTGGTATGCTCCAATAATACCACGGTTGAAACGTTTGTTCGAAACAAAGAGCATGCCAAGTTGTTGCGATGGCACATGGAAGAACGTAAGAAAGACGCGATGTTGAGGCACCCCGCTGATGGTCGGCAGTGGAGAAACATCGGGAGAGAGTTCCCGGATTTTGCAGGTGAGGCAAGGAACTTATACTTTGGTCTAAGTACAGATGGCATGAATCCTTTTGGGGAGCAGAGCTGCAGTCACATCACCTGGCCCGTGACTCTATGTACCTACAACCTTCCTCCTTGGTTGTGCATGAAGCGGAAGTTCATTATGATGCCAGTGCTTATCCAAGGCCCAAAGCAACCGGGCAACGACATTGATGTGTACCTAAGGCCATTAGTCGATGAACTTTTGGAGTTGTGGGCCAAACCAGGTGTACGTGTGTGGGATGAGCACACGGAGCAAGAATTTGACCTACGAGCGTTGCTATTCGTAACCATCAATGATTGGCCTGCTCTCGGTAACATTTCAGGACAGACGAACAAAGGATACAATGCATGCACACACTGTTTAGATGAGACTGAAAGTAAATATTTGGGAAAAAGCAGAAAAGTTGTGTACCCGTTCAATCGTCGTTTCCTTCCGCGCAAGCATCCCTTAAGGAAAAAAGGCAAGCATTTCGATGGCGAGGCAGACCGCCGTCCGAAGCCTGTCCCCCGTAGTGGTGCTGATATATTTGACATGGTCAAGGATTTAAATGTTATCTTTGGAAAGGGTCCAGGCAGTCGACCTGTTCCGAAAGACGATGACGGACACGCGCCCATGTGGAAGAAGAAATCTATTTTTTGGGAGCTAGAATATTGGAAAGTCCTGGAAGTCCGCTCTGCAATCGACGTGATGCACATGACCAAGAATCTTTGTGTGAATATTCTAGGTTTTCTGGGCGTGTATGGAAAGACAAAAGATACACCAGAAGCACGGGAGGACCAGGAACTTCATAAAGGACGAAACAACAATCATCCAGGGCAGTTTGTAGGGCCCCAGCTACGCTCTTACCAAACAAGAGAAGGAGATCTTTTTGAAGCCCTATTCAGTATCAAGGTTCCGTCTGGTTTCTCGTCGAATATAAAGGGGATAGTAAATATGAAGGAGAAAAAATTCCAGAACCTGAAGTCCCATGACTGTCACGTGCTTATGACACAATTGCTTCCGGTTGCATTGAGGGGACTTCTACCAGAAAATGTTCGACTAGCCATTGTGAAGATATGTGCATTCCTCAACGCAATTTCTCAGAAGGTAATGGATCCAGAAACTTTGTCAGGATTACAGGAAGATGTGGTCGAATGTCTTGTCGGCTTCGAGTTGTTTTCCCACCATCCTTCTTCAATATTATGACGCACCTCCTCGTTCACCTAGTTGAAGAGATTAGAATTCTCGGTCCTGTATTTCTACACAATATGTTCCCCTTCGAGAGGTTCATGGGAGTCTTAAAGAAATATGTTCATAACCGAGCTAGGCCGGAAGGAAGTATCTCAAAGGGCTACGGAACTGAGGAGGTCATTGAGTTTTGTGTTGACTTTCTTCCTGACCTTAAGCCGATTGGTGTTCCTGAATCTCGGTATGAGGGGAGGCTGACTGGAAAAGGCACACTAGGAAGGAAAGCAACGGTGTGGAGGGACAAGATTTCTTTCAATCAAGCACACTACGGTTCTATACAATTCCAGCTTGGTGGCTCCATACATCGAGAAACATAAGAATGTTTTACGAGAAATAAACCCGGGCCAGCCGAGTCCTTGATTACACGTCAACACATGAATACCTTCGGCAGTTGGTTGCAAAGACATCTCATTAATGACCCATCTGTTGTGGAGCAGCTGTACTTGTTGGCCAGGTTACCATCTTCAAACATATGTACATTCCAAGGGTACGAGATAAATGGGAATACATTTTACACGATCGACCAAGATAAAAAGAGCACCAACCAAAACAGCGGTGTCCGCTTCGATGCAAAAGACGAGAATGGGCAGACCACCACATATTATGGATACATAGAGGAGATATGGGAACTTGACTATGGTCCCACTTTTAAGGTCCCTTTGTTTCGGTGCAAATGGGTGAAGCTCAGCGCTATACATATTGACGATAAGTACGGTATGATAACAGTGGATCCCAACAATCTTGCGTACCTGGACGAGCCTTTTGTCCTAGCCAGCGAGGTGGCTCAAGTTTTCTACGTGAAGGACATGTCTAGCAAATCAAGAAAAACAAATCAACAAAAGAATACATCAACCGAGGAGCCAAAGCGCCACATAGTTCTTTCGGGAAAAGAAACATCGTGGGAGTTGATGACAAGACAGACATGTCAGAAGATTATAATAAGTTTAAAGAAATTCCGCCCTTCACGGTGAAAATTGACCCAAGCATCTTGCTAAATGATGAAGATTCTCCATGGCTACGGCGTAGAAGATCACAACACTAGATGGCGATGTAATAATGTATTCTTCATATATAGTTCCCAAGACAATCTCTACATTTATGTAATAATGAGAACCCTTTCCCCAACACTGTTAGAGGAGATGGAGTCTTTCACGGGCTTGCATGGAAATTTTTCGAGGAGCAGCTTCCGAAGATGCCGTGCGTGTGCACCAACGACATCTTCGAGAAGCTGCGCCACGGAGATTTCCCAACCCTTTCCTTCATCCATGGGAATGAAACTGTGCTTGGCTTGTTGATCTGCTTGGCAAGGCGTATCGATGCTCCTTTTATAGGCACAGCACCGCTTCTACTTTGTCTTATTCCTTCGACAGGCCGTCGTGCGCTACATGCTTTATCTCATCGAGCGGCGTCCACCCACGCGTCCTTATCCTGCCGACAGCTTTAGTCGCGGTTGCAGCCACCAACCGTGACAAAAGGTTACCGACACATCCTTATCCTGCCGACAGCTTTAGTCGCGGTTGCAGCCACCAACCGTGACAAAAGGCCCTCCTAGATAAGCCTCCCCCAGTCTTTTGTCCCCGCGCGCCACTTCGTTCCCGCCTATTTTCTTCCCGCATTCCCGCCATTTTTCCACTATATATATGTAGGCTTGGACTCATATCTGCAAACCTCATCACTCTCTCCCATGGCTTCCATCGTATGTCTAACACCCCGGGAGGCGGAGGCGCTTTGCGCCTCGAACTACCCTGCCCGCCCGGCTACCGCGTCCCGACCGGCTGGTTGCTGAGCGTCGGAGGCGTACCGGTCCCTCCTATCCCTCTTGGTGTGCCACGCGAGATGGCCATCACGAACCACTACTATTTCGAGCTCACGCCTGAGCAGCGGAGGAATCCCAGTGGCATCCCGACTACAGCCCGACTTGGGACAGCTTCTTCATCAATCGGCGTGAGAGGCGGTTGCAGGTACGAGGAGGACGGCCCGCCTCCTTCGAACTTCAACGAGGCCGGCCGTCGGATGTGGTGGCGCGGCCGGACTCTCCAGAGCGTCATGGCCTATCGTGGCCCCCGCTGCGCTACCCTCAATCCCAGCCCACGTGTGCTCACCCGCCGAGGTTGGACAACCGCGACCCCGATGCTAGCGACGATGACATCGGCGACTATGATGACTACAGTGGCGAGTATTATAGGGCTAGGCACGACTATGATTGAATGGCTCCAACATTAGAATTTGGCCATGTATCTTAATTTTCAGTTGAGCTCTGTACTTTAATTTCAGTTCAGTCGTAATAAATTTCGTGTCAACCACTTTATTGAACATAAACAACCGTCAACGACTTTATAAACTAAATTTAAACTAATAGAACCGACAACGACTTTATTGAAATTACAATAAAATAGATAAATTACTAGTCTAGTCTCGTCGTCGTCGGAGGTTGTCTCCGTCCAAATGTCATCCCACCGAGGGTCGTTTTCAGTCCAAGTTGTATTCGGGTTCTCGAGCTCGAAGGTGGCGACGGCCCGACGGTGGCGCCTGTTGGACCTGCGTTGTGCCCTAAGGATAGCGAAGAACGCGTCGGTGTTGTCGACGTCGTTGGGGCTGCGCCCTCCGGCGCATCAACTGCTCGTCGTGCTCGGCGATGGCGATCCTGCGCTGCACCTGGTGCCGGCGACGGTCCTCGTCGTCGACGAGGCACGGCGGTGGCTCGAGGAACTCTGCCTCCTCTAGCGATTCAACATCCGGGAAATTCATGTCGCGCCGTGGCCGCCGAACGCCACGCCGCCGCGTCGTGCGCGCGCCGCCAGCTTCGGCGTGTTGTACGTGCCGAGGGTGAGGCGGAAGCCACCGCGCGTATCTCGGCGTAGAACCTACCGCTCGGACGCACTCGAACGCCACAGAAACCGGACGCCCCTCGACGACGTGGAGGCATCCCGGAGATGAATGAGCGGAGGAGGCGGTGGCGACGTGTGGTTGCACCCGCACTCGTTGCTATATATAGCGCACGCGGGGCATGGCATGTGTAAGCCACGGCTACACACGTCGCACGTCGGCGTCGGCGAGTGAGGCACGTGGAAGCGGTGGCCACACGTCGCACGACGGTGTCGACGGGACGCGACACGTGGCACGGGGACGTGACACGTGTGGCACGACGGCGGTGCACAGGGGTGAAACATACCCGACTATCAATGTTTCATAT
Source organism: Lolium multiflorum (assembly GCA_030979885.1). Lineage (NCBI taxonomy): Eukaryota > Viridiplantae > Streptophyta > Magnoliopsida > Poales > Poaceae > Lolium > Lolium multiflorum. Next base: position 211,223,501 of record CM061747.1, on the reverse strand, counting down.
GATGCGAGATGCAAATAGGTATATGGATGTCATATTCATGTTCATTAGCTTTTTCTGATCAATATTCATATATAAAACATTTGTATTTGAGTTACCATTCAAAAGTTATTGAAATAATAGTTTTATTAATTTAAAATAGAAAAAAAGAAAAGGTGTGAAGAGGGAGTAATGACCTGATCCATGGCACAGTCCATCCAACGGCTCTAGGCCGTTGGATTCAAACGGCAGAGCCGTTGGATGGGTTGTGCCACGGATCAGCCCCAAAGTCCTTTTGTCGCGGGTGGTGGCTCGACCCGCGACAAACCCCTTTTGTCGCGGGTGGTGGCACGACCCGCGACAAAGGGGGGGTCTTTTGTCGCGGGTCGTGCCACCACCCGCGACAAAAGGGGGGTAGGTATAAAAGGTGTCCGTCATGGGCGGAGCCGCCACCCGCGACTCTGGAGGCCAACCCTAACTCCCAGCGCCGTCTGCCAAAGCGCCGCCGCTCGCGCGACGCCCGGCGCGCGGAAGCTCCGCCTCGGGCCGCCGCCTGCGCGCTCCTCTCTGCGCCGCGGGCCGCCACCTGTGCGTCCTCGGGCCGCCGCTGCTCTCCGCTCCTCGGCGCCGCCGCTGCCCGCGGCCCTCTTCCTACTCCAGCGCGCGCCGCCGTCTGCACCGCCGCCGTCTGCAAGAGGTAGCGCTGCCGCGCCGGGCGCCGTTGCCGTTTTTTTTTTTTTATACTTAATTGAGTTAATTAGTTAGTATGTAATTAGTTAGTTAGTTTAGGCCGGTTTAGTTAGTTAGTTTAGGTTTATAGTTAGTTAGTTTAGGTTTAGTTAGTTTAGGTTTAGTTAGTTTAGGTTTAGTTAGTATGTATATATGTATTAAGTTAATTAGTATGAATTAGTTAGTTAGTTTAGGTTTAGTTAGTTAGTTTAATTAGGTTTAGTTAGTTAATTGATTAGTTTTAGGTTGAAAAATGTTTAGTTTAGAAAAATGTTTAGTATATGTATTTACGGTTTTTTAGTATATGTATTTGCTTTATGGATTTAGTTTGTGCTTTAGTATATGTATTTGTATATATGGATTTAGTTTGTAATTTAGTATATGTATGTACTTAGTTAGTATATGTATTTTGTATAGTTAGTTTATAATTAGTATATGGATTTAGTTTGTGCTTTAGTATATGTATTTGGTATATGGACGACTCCTCCACCGACACCCTCTCTCGCAAACTAGCGTTGCCGACACCCTCTCTCTCGCAAACACGCGTCCACCGACACCCTCTCTCTCTCTCTCTCGCAAACACGCGTCGCCGACACCCTCTCTCTCTCTCGCAAACACGCGTCGCCCCTCTCTCTCTCTCTCTCTCGCAAACACGCGCCGTCCTCCCTCTCCCTCGCAAACATCGCCGACACCATCTCCCTCGCAAACATGCGTCGCCGACCTCTCCTCTCGCAAACACGCGTCGCGACACCCTCTCCCTCTCGCAAACACGCGTCGCCGACCCTCTCCCTCTCGCAAACACGTGTCGCCGATTAGGGTTAGGGTTTGGTTAGTGTTTGATTAGGGTTAGGGTTTGGTTTGTGTTTGATTAGGGTTAGGGTTAGAACATGTACTTATCGATTTAATTCTTTTGCAGAAACAATGGATCCATTCGAACGGGACTTGGAACAGGAAGACATGTTCGCGGACATAATCCGCGATGGTACAGAAGCCGACCGAGAAGACCGCGACTCCGGTGATGGAGAAGCCCGCGGCTCCGGTCATGGAGAGAAGCCGACGGCTCCGGTGATGGAGAAGCCGAAGGCTCCGGTGACGGAGAAGCCGACGGCTCCGGTCATGACGAGGTATTAATGGAATTCTATATGTACATATGTATTGAGGCATTAGTATAGAGGCATTAATGCAATTCTATATGTATTCTCTTAGGCCTCCGAAGATAAGATAGAGAAACGAGGCCCCAAAGAAGTTGACCAAAAAAGACCACTTCACAATTGAAGCTATATCACCGGAAGGCCAACCGGTGGTACCCGCGAATGTCGGAGTGACATTTAAAAATCAGTGCGGAGTTGTGGTTAGAGATCGTCTCCCGATCACTATCAGAGAATGGAACAAGACCAAGAATGTGTCCGAAAATCAGGTTACCGATAGGTACAAAGACACACTTTTCAGCGACCTCATGGCACATTTCACTTTGCCAGATTTGGGATCGGAGTCTGAGAATGCTAAGCGGCGCTAGTGAAGAAATGGGCTCTTAAGAAGATGGGGGAACTTTTCCGGGCGTATAAGAACCGATTATGGAAAAATTATAAGAAAGACAAGAAGCCTCCATTATTCGAGAACTATCTAGCGAAGCAGGAGCATCATTGGGAAGAATTTGTGAAGTACAAAGAATCAGAGGAGGCTGTGAACCTGTCCAAGAAAAACAAGAAGAATGCAAGCGAAAAGAAATATCACCATCATACGGGGCGAGGGGGCTACGGAGTAGCCATGCCTAAGTGGGATGCACAAGAGGCTGAGATGGAGCTGAATGGGATCACTCCAGAACCCACGCGAGAAGGATGGGACACTAGGGCTCGAAATTGGTTCCTCGCGCATGGTTGTGAGTATGACATGAAGACAGGGAACATTGTTGAAAGTGACAGCAGGGTTAGGGTACCCAGGGAAAAATGGATTGAAGTGACGATAGATATAAAGGCGGGAAAACTAAAGTTTGCTCCCGATAGAGAGAAAGACTTGCTGACGCTTGTCCTCGGTAATCCTGAGAAGGGAGGGAACAAGAGGCTTCGGCCCTAGTGTTCCATGGTCGCTTGGGTTTCCGGCCGACGCGGAGACTTATAGAAGCCGAGCAAGAGCTAAACAACGCGAGATGGAGGTGCAGAATGACCGGATGGCCGAGTTCCAACGCCGACTTGACAGCGGGGAGCTTCAGCAGCAGCGGCGGAGATAAATGAACTAAAAGGACGCGCCGGATAATACCGTGACATATCTCGACGAGAGCGGCGTGGCCGACTCGGAGGCCCCTCCTACACGGATGATGATAGATGCCGGTCCTGGCGACCCCTTGGATGGAATCAAGGAGCAAACACCTTGTGATCTCCATGAGGTGTTCAGGAAGGTGTTAAGGTGGCGGTCGGCTATGTCTTACCGGCATTTGGACCTGAAGGTGAGCCGGCAACATGGCATGGCAATCCGATTCCAGCTGGCTATGCTCGTGTCGGGGTGGATTCAGTTGTCCCGTCGTGGGAGACATTGGAGCTCGATATCCCTGGAGGTGATGGGGGCTTACACTCAGAGAGGTGCTGGGAGAAATCATTCTCTGGGAAAAGAAGAACATCAGGCTGCCAGGCTGGGTAGCACCTAGTACCAGTCGTCCCAGCAGGTCACTGATACGTCTCCGACGTATCGATAATTTCTTATGTTCCATGCCACATTATTGATGTTATCTACATGTTTTATGCACTTTATGTCATATTCGTGCATTTTCTGGAACTAACCTATTAACAAGATGCCGAAGTGCCGTTCTTGTTTCTGCTGTTTTTGGTTTCAGAAATCCTAGTAACGAAATATTCTCGGAATTGGACGAAATCAACGCCCAGGGTCCTATTTTTCCACGAAGCTTCCGAAGTCCGAAGGAGAGACGAAGTGGGGCCACGAGGCGCCCAAACCCTAGGGCGGCGCGGCCTGCCCCTTGGCCGCGCCGACCTGTGGTGTGGGGCCCTCGTGTGGCCTGACCTTCCGCCTACTTAAAGCCTCCGTGACGAAACCCCCGGTCGAGAGCCACGATACGAGCATATCGAGACGCCGCCGCCGCCGATCCCATCTCGGGGGATCCAGGAGATCGCCTCCGGCAACCTGCCGGAGAGGGGAATCATCTCCCGGAGGACTCTACACCGCCATGGTCGCCTCCGGAGTGATGAGTGAGTAGTCTACCCCTGGACTATGGGTCCATAGCGGTAGCTAGATGGTTGTCTTCTCCCCATTGTGCTATCATTGTCGGATCTTGTGAGCTGCCTAACATGATCAAGATCATCTATCTGTAATTCTATATGTTGCGTTTGTTGGGATCCGATGAATAGAGAATACTTGTTATGTTGATTATCAAAGTTATATCTACGTGTTGTTTATGATCTTGCATGCTTTCCGTTACTAGTAGATGCTCTGGCCAAGTAGATGCTTGTAACTCCAAGAGGGAGTACTTATGCTCGATAGTGGGTTCATGCCTGCATTTGGGACAGTGAGAAAGTTCTAAGGTTGTGTTGTCTTGTTGCCACTAGGGATAAAACATTGATGCTATGTCTAAGGATGTAGTTGTTGATTACATTACGCACCATACTTAATGCAATTGTCTGTTGCTTTGCAACTTAATACTGAAGGGGTTCGGATGATAACCTGAAGGTGGACTTTTTAGGCATAGATGCAGTTGGATGGCGGTCTATGTACTTTGTCGTAATGCCCAATTAAATCTCACTATAATCATCATGATATGTATGTGCATGGTCATGCTCTCTTTATTTGTCAATTGCCCAACTGTAATTTGTTCACCCAACATGCTGTTCGTCTTATGGGAGAGACACCTCTAGTGAACTGTGGACCCCGGTCCAATTCTCTTCTTGAAATACAATCTCTGCAATACTTGTTCTACTGTTTTCGCAAACAATCATCTTCCACACAATACGGTTAACCCTTTGTTACAGCAAGCCGGTGAGATTGACAACCTCTTGTTTCGTTGGGGCAAAGTACTTTGGTTGTGTTGTGCGGGTTCCACGTTGGCGCCGGAATCTGTGTTGCGCCGCACTACATCCCGCCGCCATCAACCTTCAACGTGCTTCTTGGCTCCTGGTTCGATAAACCTTGGTTTCTTACTGAGGAAAACCTGCTGCTATACGACATCATACCTTCCTCTTGGGGTTCCCAACGAACGTGTGAGTTACACGCCATCAAGCGGTTTTGGCGCCATTGCGGAGATCAAGACACGCTGCAGGGGAGTCTCACTTCTCAATCTCTTTACTTTGTTTTTGTCTTGCTTTATTTTATTTACTACTTTGTTTGCTGCACTAAATCAAAATACAAAAAAATTAGTTGCTAGTTTTACTTTATTTGCTATCTTGTTTGCTATATCAAACACAAAAAAATTAGTTTACTTGCATTTACTTTATCTAGTTTGCTTTATTTACTGTTGCTAAAATGGCCAACGCTGAAAATACTAAGTTGTGTGACTTCACAACCACAAATAATAATGATTTCTTATGCACACCTATTGCTCCACCTGCTACTACAGCAGAATTCTTTGAATTAAACCTGCTTTATTGAATCTTGTTATGCGAGAGCAATTTTCTGGTGTTAGTTCTGATGATGCTGCTGCCCATCTTAATAATTTTGTTGAACTATGTGAAATGCAAAAATATAAAGATGTAGATGGTGATATTATTAAACTAAAATTGTTCCCTTTCTCATTAAGAGGAAGAGCTAAAGATTGGTTGCTATCTCTGCCTAAGAATAGTATTGATTCATGGACTAAATGCAAGGATGCTTTTATTGGTAGATATTATCCCCTGCTAAAATTATATCTTTGAGGAGTAGCATAATGAATTTTAAACAATTAGATACTGAACATGTTGCTCAAGCTTGGGAAAGAATGAAATCTCTGGTTAAAAATTGCCCAACTCATGGACTGACTACTTGGATGATCATCCAAACCTTCTATGCGGACTAAATTTTTCTTCACGGAATTTATTGGATTCAGCTGCTGGAGGTACCTTTATGTCCATCACTCTTGGTGAACCAACAAAGCTTCTTGATAATATGATGATCAACTACTCTGAATGGCACACGGAAAGAGCTCCCAAGGTAAGAAGGTAAATTCTGTCGAAGAAACCTCTTCCTTGAGTGATAAGATTGATGCTATTATGTCTATGCTTGTGAATGATAGGACTAATATTGATCCTAATAATGTTCCATTAGCTTCATTGGTTGCACAAGAAGAACATGTTGATGTAAACTTCATTAAAAATAATAATTTCAACAACAATGCTTACCGGAACAATTCTAGTAACAACTATAGGCCATATCCTTATAATAATGGCAACGGCTATGGTAATTCTTATGGGAATTCTTACAACAATAATAGGAGTTCACCCCCTGGACTTGAAGCCATGCTTAAAGAATTTATTAGTACACAAACTGCTTTTAACAAATCTGTTGAAGAAAAGCTTGGAAAAATTGATATACTTGCTTCTAAAGTCGATAGTCTTGCCGCTGATGTTGATCTTTTGAAATCAAAAGTTTTGCCTAATGAGAATCATCATAATAAGATTGTTACTACAGCAAATGCCATTCAAGTTAGAATTAATGAGAATATAAGATTAATGGCTGAACTGCGTGCTAGGTGGGATAGAGAAGAAAATGAAAAACTAGCTAAAGAAGAATATAGCTAAAGTTTGGACTATTACCACCACTAGTAATGCTAATGCTACACATGTTGCTGCACCTCCTACTAATACTAATAAAACAATTGGTGTTAGCAATGTTTCCACTTCTAATGCAAAGCGAAAGCTGCTAAAACTGCTGAAACTGTGATGATAAACTGCTGAAATTTTTTCCAACATTGGGGATGATGATCCCATTGCTTTAGATTATAATGGTTTGAATTTTGATGATTGCCACATCTCTGAAGTTATAAAGTTATTGCAAAAACTTGCTAAAAGTCCTAATGCTAGTGCTATAAATTTGGCTTTCACGCATCATATTACAAATGCTCTCATAAAAGCTAGAGAAGAGAAATTAGAGCGTGAAGCCTCTATTCCTAGGAAGCTAGAGGATGGTTGGGAGCCCATCATTAAGATAAAGGTTAAAGATTTTGATTGTAATGCTTTATGTGATCTTGGTGCAAGTATTTGTTATGCCTAAGAAAATTTATGATATGCTTGACTTGCTGAAAAATTATTGGATGTTAATCTTGCTGATCATTCTACAAAGAAACCTTTGGGTAAAGTTGATAATGTTCGCATTACCGTTAACAATAACCTTGTTCCCGTTGATTTTGTTGTCTTGGATATTGAATGCAATGCATCTTGTCCCATTATATTGGGAAGACCTTTTCTTCGAACTGTTGGTACTATCATTGATATGAAGGAAGGTAATATAAAATATCAATTTCCTCTCAAGAAAGGTATGGAACACTTCCCTAGAAAGAGAATGAAGTACCCTTTTGATTCTATTATGAGAACAAATTATGATGTTGACACTTCGTCTCTTGATAATACTTGATACACACTTTCTGAGCCCATCTTAATGGCTATAAAGAAAGCACTTCTTGGGAGATAACCCATTATTTTACTACAGTATTTTGTTTTATATTTGTGTCTTGGAAGTTGTTTACTACTGTAGCAACCTCTCCTTATCTTAGTTTTGTGTTTTGTTGTGCCAAGTTAAGCCGTTGATAGAAAAGTAAGTACTAGATTTGGATTACTGCGCAGTTCCAGATTTCTTTGCTGTCACGAATCTGGGCAAAATCCCTCTGTAGGTAACTCAGAAAATTATGCCAATTTACGTGAGTGATCCTCAGATATGTACGCAACTTTCATTCAATTTGAGCATTTTCATTTGAGCAAGTCTGGTGCCATTTTAAAATTCGTCAATACGAACTGTTCTGTTTTGACAGATTCTGCCTTTTATTTCGCATTGCCTCTTTTGCTATGTTGGATGAATTTCTTTGATCCACTAATGTCCAGTAGCATTATGCAATGTCCAGAAGTGTTAAGAATGATTGTGTCACCTCTGAATATGTCAATTTATATTGTGCACTAACCCTCTAATGAGTTGTTTCGAGTTTGGTGTGGAGGAAGTTTTCAAGGATCAAGAGAGGAGTATGATGCAACATGATCAAGGAGAGTGAAAGCTCTAAGCTTGGGGATGCCCCGGTGGTTCACCCCTGCATATATTAAGAAGACTCAAGCGTAAGCTTGGGGATGCCCAAGGCATCCCCTTCTTCATCGACAACATTATCAGGTTCCTCCCCTGAAACTATATTTTTATTCCATCACATCTTATGTGCTTTTTCTTGGAGCGTCGGTTTGTTTTTGTTTTTTGTTTTGTTTTAATAAAATGGATCCTAGCATTCACTTTATGGGAGAGAGACACGCTCCGCTGTAGCATATGGACAAGTATGTCCTTGGTTTCTACTCATAGTATTCATGGCGAAGTTTCTCCTTCGTTAAATTGTTATATGGTTGGAATTGGAAAATGATACATGTAGTAATTGCTATAAATGTCTTGGGTAATGTGATACTTGGCAATTGTTGTGCTCATGATTAAGCTCTTGCATCATATGCTTTGCACCCATTAATGAAGAAATACATAGAGCATGCTAAAATCTGGTTTGCATATTTGGTTTCTCTAAGGTCTAGATAATTTCTAGTATTGAGTTTGAACAACAAGGAAGACGATGTAGATTCTTATAATGTTTACAATATGTCTTTTATGTGAGTTTTGCTGCACCGGTTCATCCTTGTGTTTGTTTCAAATAAACCTTGCTAGCCTAAACCTTGTATCGAGAGGAATACTTCTCATGCATCCAAAATCCTTGAGCCAACCACTATGCCATTTGTGTCCACCATACCTACCTACTACATGGTATTTTCCGCCATTCCAAAGTAAATTGCTTGAGTGCTACCTTTAAAATTCCATTCTTCACCTTTGCAATATATAGCTCATGGGACAAATAGCTTAAAAACTATTGTGGTATTGAATATGTACTTTATCTCTTATTAAGTTGCTTGTTGTGCGATAACCATGTTCACTGGGGACGCCATCAACTATTCATTGTTGAATTTCATGTGAGTTGCTATGCATGTCCGTCTTGTCCGAAGTAAGAGAGATCTACCACCTTATGGTTAAGCATGCATATGTTAGAGAAGAACATTGGGCCGCTAACTAAAGCCATGATCCATGGTGGAAGTTTCAGTTTTGGACATATATCCTCAATCTCAAATGAGAAAATTATTAATTGTTGTTACATGCTTATGCATAAAAGAGGAGTCCATTATCTGTTGTCTATGTTGTCCCGGTATGGATGTCTAAGTTGAAGAATAATCAATAGCGAGAAATCCAATGCGAGCTTTCTCCTTAGACCTTACAGGCGGCATAGAGGTACCCCTTTGTGACACTTGGTAAAAACGGTGCATTGTGATGATCGGTAGTCCAAGCTAATTAGGACAAGGTGCGGGCACTATTGGTACACTATGCATGAGGCTTGCAACTTATAAGATATAATTTATATGATGCATATGCTTTATTACTACCGTTGACAAAATTGTTTCATATTTTCAAAATCAAAGCTCTAGCACAAATATAGCAATCGATGCTTTTCCTCTATGAGGACCATTCTTTTACTTTCAATGTTGAGTCAGTTCACCTATTTCTCTCCATCTCAAGAAGCAAACACTTGTGTGAACTATGCATTGATTCCTACATATTTGCTTATTGCACTTATTATATTACTCTATGTTGACAATATCCATGAGATATACATGTTACAAGTTGAAAGCAACCGCTGAAACTTCATCTTCCTTTGTGTTGCTTCAATGCCTTTACTTTGAATTATTGCTTTATGAGTTAACTCTTATGCAAGACTTATTGATGCTTGTCTTGAAGTGCTATTCATGAAAAGTCTTTGCTTTATGATTCACTTGTTTACTCATGTCATATATATTGTTTTGATCGCTGCATTCACTACATATGCTTTACAAATAGTATGATCAAGATTATGATGGCATGTCACTCCAGAAATTATCTGTGTTATCGTTTTACCTGCTCGGGAGCAGAACTAAGCTTGGGGATGCTGATACGTCTCCGACGTATCGATAATTTCTTATGTTCCATGCCACATTATTGATGTTATCTACATGTTTTATGCACACTTTATGTCATATTCGTGCATTTTGGAACTAACCTATTAACAAGATGCCGAAGTGCCAGTTGCTGTTTTTGGTTTCAGAAATCCTAGTAACGAAATATTCTGGAATTGGACGAAATCAACGCCCAGGGTCCTATTTTTCCACGAAGCTTCAGAAGTCCGAAGGAGACGAAGTGGGGCCACGAGGCGCCCAAACCCTAGGGCGGCGCGGCCCCCCTTGGCGCGGCACTGTGGTGTGGGGCCCTCGTGTGGCCTGACCTGCCCTTCCGCCTACTTAAAGCCTCGTGAAAACCCCGGTACCGAGAGCCACGATACGGAAAACATGCGAGACGCCGCCGCCGCCGATCCCATCTCGGGGATCCGAGGAGATCACCTCCGGCACCTGCCGGAGAGGGGAATCATCTCCGGGAGGACTCTACACCGCCATGGTCGCCTCCGTGATGAGTGAGTAGTCTACCCCTGGACTATGGGTCCATAGCAGTAGCTAGATGGTTGTCTTCTCCCCATTGTGCTATCATTGTCGGATCTTGTGAGCTGCCTAACATGATCAAGATCATCTATCTGTAATTCTATATGTTGCGTTTGTTGGGATCCGATGAATAGAGAATACTTGTTATGTTGATTATCAAAGTTATATCTACGTGTTGTTTATGATCTTGCATGCTTTCCGTTACTAGTAGATGCTGGCCAAGTAGATGCTTGTAACTCCAAGAGGGAGTACTTATGCTCGATAGTGGGTTCATGCCTGCATTGACACCTGGGACAGTGAGAAAGTTCTAAGGTTGTGTTGTCTGTTGCCACTAGGGATAAAACATTGATGCTATGTCTAAGGATGTAGTTGTTGATTACATTACGCACCATACTTAATGCATTTGCTTTGCAACTTAATACTGGAAGGGGTTCGGATGATAACTTTGAAGGTGGACTTTTTAGGCATAGATGCGTTGGATGGCGGTCTATGTACTTTGTCGTAATGCCCAATTAAATCTCACTATAATCATCATGATATGTATGTGCATGGTCATGCTCTCTTTATTTGTCATTTAAGCGTAATTTGTTCACCCAACATGCTGTTCGTCTTATGGGAGAGACACCTCTAGTGAACTGTGGACCCCGGTCCAATTCTCTTTCTTGAAATACAATCTCTGCAATACTTGTTCTACTATTTTTTGCAAACAATCATCTTCCACACAATACGGTTAACCCTTTGTTACAGCAAGCCGGTGAGATTGACAACCTCTGTTTCGTTGGGGCAAAGTACTTTGGTTGTGTTGTGCGGGTTCCACGTTGGCGCCGGAATCTCGGTGTTGCGCCGCACTACATCCCGCCGCCATCAACCTTCAACGTGCTTCTTGGCTCTTTGGTTCGATAAACCTTGGTTTCTTACTGAGGGAAAACCTGCTGCTATACGACATCATACCTTCCTCTTGGGGTTCCCAACGAACGTGTGAGTTACACGCCATCAGTCACCATCACCTCCTCCAGGTGATCGCAGGCCACCATCACCTCCTCCTACTGATCACATGTCGCCACCATCACCCCGTGGGTACGACGTCGACCACGACATCGGTAGTCCATCTCCATCTCCAGCGCCGCCGCCTCCGCCCACTAAGACTCGGAATGCACCCAGCCGGAAGCATTTCAAGAGTCTGTCCGCAAGATGTCGCCCCTCCCAAAAGTACCAAAGGTTCCTCCCCCCGTCCTTACGATCGTGAGGAGGAAAATGATGCCATTGTTAAGAAATACAATTATGATTTTTTTCATAAGCCAAAACCTCCAGCGCCAGAGCCATACACAGAGAAGCAAATAGAATATGCTACTAGTTTTCTGAACACACCATCGCAGTATGAGTTACACGAGAAGAAGGATGACTATACACGCACTCTTGCGAAGGTAATTGACCAAAAGAAGGATGAAAAGGCTAAGGAGAAGGACATTGCTGGCACGAGCAAATCATCAGCTAGAAGTGCAGCCGAGAAAAAGTCAAGTTCAACAAGTGCACCCCTCAAGGCCAAGCAAACGACAAAAGGCAAAAAGAGAAAGGAAGTTCCCCTCCTCGGTGCTCAGCCCAAACAATCGATCCCAGCACTCAAAGTGTTTAATGTTCCCAGGTGTACCAGGAACATGGTGGTCTCGATATGGAAGAAGCTGCAAGGCTAGCGGCCTTGTTTGTACCGTGGAGGAATTGCTGTCTGCGGCAGATGTGCACTACCCACTTTGATATAGCTCCTAAATTTGTCTACGGGGCCGACTTGGTCAGCAGAGAGCAGCTGCATAAACTGCCAACACATATGCGGAATTTGCATCGGTGGTACCTTGATGCATGCAAGGAGAACATAATGTACATCGTGGCGAGTATACCATGGGAATATTACTACCGAAAGGAGGAGATCCATATTGAGATGAATGAACTCTGGCAGTTATTCAATCTAGATGCCCTCGACAAATCTCTCATGAGTTGCTATTGCTTGTAAGTTGTTAACTACATATAAGTTCATTTTCATTCAGTTCATGTTCGTTTTATTGCATATATATACTCATTATATCTTATGTGTTCTCTTATGCAGACTGAAGATCAGTGAATGCAAAAGTAATAATATTATCAATGTTGGGTTTATTGACCCAGATAAAATACATGTTGAAACGGTGAAGCATAAACGCGAAGAAACGGGGGGAAACCTACTAAGGTTTTTGGGGGAGCAATATTTTTGTGATTCAATATTGTTTCCTTACAACTACGAGTGAGAGTCTTAATGATCTTTTGTGCACATTCAATTTTTCTTACTCGATGTTAAGTGTAATTCCTGACGTATATGCATAACATGTGCAGCTTCCACTGGATTCTACTAGACATTCAACCTGATAAGGGAATAGTTGAAGTAAGAGACCCACTGAGTAGAGGCGTGTACGGGTTTCAGGACTTGCATAAGTTGCTCCAAGTGTAATTTCCTTCATCGCCGCGCTTTATCTTTCGTGAGATATCAATTAATTATCCACTCATTCAATCATTCTTTTGCGTGGAAGGGCTTGGCAAGCTTTGAAGAATCATCATAAGGAGATTACCTTTGCAAAGAAGCTAACATTTACTCCTGTACCGTGCCCCCAGCAGCCACAAGGGACGAATCTATGTGGATACTACGTTTGCGAGTTCGCATGTTAATGAGAAGCAGAACAAAAATAAATTCGACGTAAGCAATAACATTCACAACTTTATTTATTATCATCAATATTTCCTTATCAAGACTGATATAGTCATACTCATCTCATTTTCGTATATAGGTCGACTTCATGCGGGACAGACTCCAACCAAAGGAACACGCACTAGGAATCGCGGAGGAACTGGCGGGACTTTTGGTTAGAGAAGTAATAAACAACAAAGGCTTGTTTAGTCCAAATAGATGCTTTACCTCCAAATAGACGGTCGTTAGTACCGCTTGTCGATCGTGAGCTCCATGTATATATGTAGGGAATCTACGAATATGTGTAAGGGGAATCGACTTTTGCTTCCAATATTTGTTTGATCGATCTATATATATATATAATGAATGAACGTGTACAACTTCTAGTAGCGTACAAATATATGCAACTTTTATTTTCGAATGAAAAAAATGAAATAACAGGGGTCGGTGGGGGGGGTGCTGCACCCCTTAAACCTAAAAGAGCGTTGTGCGCGCGCCACGTAGAGGGCCTTTTGTCGCGGGTGGTGCCCGCGACAAAAGGGCCTGTGCCCTGCGCGCCCCGCGGCTGCCACGTGGTGGACCTTATGTCGCGGGTCGTAAGCGACCCGCGACAAAAGGTGGACCCTTTTGTCGCGCCTCTCTTGGCGTGCCTGGCCGCCCGCGACAAAAGGGTCATACCACCCGGATCAAATGCCCTGTTTTCCACTAGTGCCAGCTCCTCCCACCTCATGGCCGCCATGTCGAGGGCGTGCACGCTCACCTTCTTCACCTCCGTCCGCAGCGTGGACACGCCGCCGCCGCGCCCCACCGGGTCCGTCATGAGCAGCAGGAGCAGAAGCAGCCGCTCCCCGGCGACGACCAGGCGGGGCCCGAACTCGGAGCGCTCGAAGGCTGCGCCGTCCGGGAGACCCGTGGTGGGCAGCAGCTGGACCGCCTCGTACTGGTCTCGAGGGTGGATGATGCGTGTGTGAAATCAATGCAACTTATGTGAACCTAATTTCAAATATGTGTGAAACTAATGGTATTTTAAAAAACCTTATGGAATTTATGCGAATCTAATAGAACTCATGTGAAAGAAATTTGAATCATGTGTGAAACCACGAGAAAATTGTATTTTGCGATGACTTAGTAGTATTTTTGCGTTAAAATATGCACGAAACTAATGGAACATTTCTGAAACTATTGGATTTCTTGTTTAACTAATTTCACTTAACCTCTCAATACAATAAAATGCGAAAACCATGTGAAACCTTGATAAAACTTTCCGTAAACTAGAAACCGTACAAGCACTACTAGGAAAAAGATTATAGCCACAAACGCATTCATGATACAGAACCGAAGGTCCGCCGGTGATAACATGTAGCGCTGACGGGCAGAAAAAATATCGTTACTGGTACGCCGTCGGGTGGTCACTGTGACGCCTACCGCTGATGCGAGTAATAAAACTGCATTCTTTGTTGTTGCTTCCGGACCGACCTAGGGGGAGGGGTTAAAAAAACACTAATGGTGATGCTTATCCAATCATCACGGGTTGAGTGGACAATGGTGACGGACAAGAGAAATTAGTATGTCTTTGCTTCTTACCAAAATAAGTGACATATATATTTTTCAGGGACGCTAGTGGTTATATGTACAGCATTGACGAGTAGTTACACTCATTCGTCTATTGGGTTTGACTATTAGTAGCGACGTTTGCACTATCGACTTCGTTGGCCAGACAATATGTATATGTGCTGAACCAAGTAAGTAATACATTTCTAGGATATTTTGTAAGTTGCCCAATATGCGGAGAGCGGCGAGGCTAGTTTCTCTTCTCCCTTCCCAACGTGGATTGTCTTTGTGGCCGCCCATTTATTCGCAAAATCAACCTCCCTCAAGGCTTCAACCACGACAATCTATCAATTAACCCTCTCTCTTCAACTCCCTACTCTATTTAAGCTATATTGGTACTTTAGTTAAGCAAATATTAGCTATATGTAAGATCTTACTCCCTAGGCATGCATTATTGAAGTACTTTTTAAACTATTGTAACCTACATCTTATATTGATAAAAATTAAACACCCCTCATCCATTTCAAACTAATGTGAAACATGATCATCCAAGTGAAAGGCTAGAAGGATTCCATGGTCTACTAGTAAAACTTATTTACATAGGTCATGCATAATCGAAACTTGCAAAACATGTGAAACACATTTTCGTAGGCCATGCATTATTGAATTAGTTGTGAAAGAATGCAAACCTATATCTTACATTGATAAAAAAAAGTGAAATATAATCCATCCAATAATTACAAACTAATGTGAAACATGTTCATCCAACTGAAACAGTTCATTAATTGTGTTTCACAAGTTCATTTCAATAATGCATGGCCTTTTAATTGTGTTTCAGAAGTTCAACATTGAATCCTTCTAGTGTTTCAAAAGCTGACCATGGAATCATTCTACTCCTTCAGTTCGTTGGGCATGCTTAACATTAGTTACAACGTTGGAGAGTGTTTCAATAATTCATGGTTATAGGATTGTGTTTCACAAGTTGAACATGGAATTCTACTAGTGTTTCATCTCTTCGAGCATGTTTCACATTAGTTCCGAATGAATGGATCAAGGGTGTTTCAATAAAGCATGGGCTATTTGATTGTGTTTCACAAAATGGATGACCATTTAAATAATCTACTATGTCACGAAGATTTCAATGATGTGTGGCCTATAGGATTTTGTTCCACGAATTCGCCATGTGATCCTTCTGTTGTTTTAGTTCCTCCTCCATGTTTCACATTAGTTCCAAATGAATGGATGATGTTTCAATAATGGATGGGCTATTTTTATGTTTCACAAGTTGAACATGAAATTCTTCAACTGTATCACAAGTTAACCATGGAATCCTTCTAGTTTTTCAATTGTTCAGGCATGTTTGACATTAGTTACATATGGATGCACGGTGTTTCAATACATCATCGGCTATATGATTCTAGTTCACAAGTTTACCATGGAATCCTACTAGTGTTTTAGTTCGTCGTCCATCATTCACATTACTTGCAAATTGGAGGGGGTTTCAATAATCAACGGGCTATTTGATTGTGTTTCACAAGTCGTGCATGGGCTTCAAGAATGTAGGTGTTTCATTTTCACAATTAAGCTACTGTTTCACAAATATTCCAATCACGCATGGGCTATAGGATTGTGTTTCACAAGTTCACCATCGAACCCTTCTAGTGTTTTAGTTCGTCGACCATGTTTCACATTAGTTACAAATGGATGCATGACGTTTCAATAATGCATGGGCTATTTTATTGTGTTTCAGAAATTGGGCATGTAATCGTTCAACTATTTCAGGTGTTCTAGTTTGTCCAGCATGTTTAACATTAGTTACAAACAGATAGATGGATGGTGTTTCAACAATGCATGGCCATAAGATTGTGTTTCACAAGTTGATAGTGGAATCCTACTAGTCTCTTAGTTCTTCGGGCATGATTCGCATTAGTTCCAAATGGATGGGTGTATTTGCTATTTGATTGTGTTTCAAAAAATGTTCGACCATTTAAATAATCTAGTTGTTTTATTTCTATCGTTAAGCTACGGTTTCACAATATTTCAATGATGCATGGTATATAGGATTTTTTTTCACATATTGACGACGAAATGCTTCTACTATTTCAGTTTGTCGTCCATGTTTCATATTAGTTACAAATGGATGGAGGTTGTTTCAATAATGTATGGGATATTTGACCGTGTTTCACACAATAGATGACCATTTAAATAATCTAGTTGTTTCATTACTACAATTAAACTACTGTATCACAAATATTTCAATGTTTTTTTTCAGGTGAAACGGTGGGAAAGGCTGCCACTGCAATTTATATATATTAAAAGGCAAACTGTACAAGCATATTTACAAAAAGAGAAAAGAAAGAAGAAAGAAAGATACAAAACTACACTGCAGTTGCTAGCCAAGAATCAAAACAAGATTTGTGTTTCTTCTTCATCCTAAAACTGTACATGCAATATTTCAGTGTTCCATGGGGTCAAATTATGTTTTAAAAGTTCCCCATCGAATCCTTCTATTCATCTATTGTTTCAATTTGTCACACATGTTTCACATTACTTACAAATGGATGCAATGTGTTTCAATAATGCATGGTCTTTTGACTGTGTTTCAAGTTAAGCATGGAATGCTTGAAGTGTTTCACAAGTTGACCATTGAATCATTCTACTGTTTCAGTTCAACGGGCATGTTTCACATTAGTTACAAATGGATGGACGGTGCTTTATAATGCATTGGTTGTAGGATTGTTTCTCATAAGTTGACCATGGAATCCTACGAGTGTTTCAGTTCTTCGGGCATGTTTCAAATTATTTCCAAACAGATGGATAATGTTTCAATAATTCATGGGCTATTTGATTGTGTTTCACAAACTGGTCGACCATTTGAATAATCTAGTTGTTTCATTTGCACAAATTAAGCTATTGTTTCAAAAATATTTCAATGATCCATTTTCTACAAGATTGTGTTTCACAAGTTCAGTAGGAATCCTTCTAGTGTTTTAGTTCATCGTCCATGTTTCACATTACTTACAATTGGAGGGTGATTCATATATGCATGGGCTATTTGATTGTGTTTCACAAGTCATGCATGGGCTTAAATAATCTAGTTGTTCCATTTCCAATATAAGTCTATTGTTTCACAAATTTTTCAATCATGCATGGGCTATAGGATTGTGTTTCACAATTTCACAATGGAACCCTCCTAGTGTTTCAGTTCATCGGCCATGTTTCACATTACTTACAAATGGATGCAATGTGTTTCAATAATGCATGGCCTTTTGATTGTGTTTCACAAGTTAAACATGGAATCCTTGAAGTGTTTCACAAGTTGACCATGGAATCATTCTACTGTTTCAGTTTGTCGTGCATGTTTCACATTAGTACCAAATGAATGGACTGTGTTTTTATAATGCATCAGCTATAGGATTGTGTCTCACAAGTTGACCATGGAATCCTATGAGTGTTTCAGTTCTTCGGGCATGTTTCACATTAGTTCCAAACAAAAGGACAATGTTTCATCAATGCATGGGCTATTTGATTGTGTTTCACAAACTGGCCGAGCATTTGAATAATCTAGTTGTTTCATTTCCACAAATTAAGCTACGGTTTCACAATTATTTTAGTGGTCCATTTTCTATAGGATTGTGTTTCACAAGTTCAGTAGGGACCCTTCTAGTGTTTTAGTTTATCATCCATGTTTCACATTACTTACCAATTGGAGGGTGTTTCAATTATGCATGGGATATTTGATTGTGTTTCACAAGTCGTGCATGGGCTTAAATAATCTAGTTATTTCATTTCCAGTATAAGTCTACTATATCCCAAAATTTTCAATCATGCATGGGCTATAGGACTGTGTTTCACAAGTTCATAATGGAACCCCTCTAGTGTTTCAGTTTGTCGGCCATGTTTCACATTAATTACAAGTATATGTAGGGCGTTTCAATAATACATGGGCTATGTGATTGTGTTTCGAAAGTTGACATGGAATCCTTCAACTGTTTTGCGAGTTGACCATGGAATCATTCAAGTGTTTCAATTCGTCGGGCATGTTATTAGTTATAAATGGATGGATGTTGTTTCAATAATGCATGGCTATAGGATTGTGTTTTACAAGTTGGCCATGGAATCCTAATAGTCCCTTAGTTTCTCGGGCTTGCTTCACATTAGTTCCACGTGGATGGACAATGTTTCACTAATGAATGGGCTATTTGATTGTGTTTCAAAAATTGTTCAACCATTTAAATAATATATAGTTGGTTTATATCTACAATTAAGCTATCGTTTCACAAATATTTCAATGATGCGTGGGCTATAGCATTATGTTTCACAAGTTTACACTGAAATCCTTCTAGTGTTTCAGTTCGCCGGACATGTTTCACATTAGTTACAAATGGATGGAGGGTGTTTTAATATTTCATGGGCTATTTGATTGGGTTTCACAAAATGGATGATCATTTCAATAATCTCCTTGTTTCATTTCTACAATTTAGGTAATGTTGCACAAATATTTCAATGATGCATGGGCTATACGATTGTGTTTCACATGTTTACCATCAGATCCTTCTAGTATTTTGGTTCATCGACCATGTTTCACATTTGTTACAAATGGATGAAGTGTGTTTTAAAAATTCATGGGCTATTGATTGTGTTTCACAAGTTGAACATGTAATCTTTCAACAGTTTCACAAGGTTACCTTGAAATCATTCAAGTGTTTCGGTTCGCTAGGCATGTATCACATTAATTACAAATGGATGGATGGGGTGTCACTAATGCATGGGTAATAGGATTGTGTTTCACAAGTTGAACACGGGAATCCTACTAGTGTTTCAGTTCTTCAGGGATGCTTCAAATTAGTTTCAGCAATGCGTGGGCTACTTGATTGTGTTTCATAAACTAGTAGAACATTTAAACAATCTAGTCATTTCATTTTCACAAATTAAGCTACTATTTCACAAATATTTCATTGATACATTGGCTATATGATTGTGGTTCACAACTTCACCATGGGATCCTTATAGTATTTCAGTTCGTCGTCCAATTAATCTCATTGTTTCACTTCCCTAATTAAGGTATTGTTTCACAATATTTCAATGATGCATGGGCTATATGATTGCTTCACATGTTTACCATCAGATCCTTCTAGTGTTTTAGTTCATCTACATGTTTCACATTTGTTACAAATGGATGAAGTGTGTTACAAAAATGCATGGGCTATTAGATCGTGTTTTAGAACTTGAACATGGAATCTTGCAACTATTTGACAAGGCTACCTTGAAACCATTCAAGTGTTTCGCTTGTCGGGTCTATTTCACATTAATTACAAATGGATGGGTGGAGTGTCACTAATGCATAGGATATAGTATTGTGTTTCACAAATTGATCATGTGAATCCTACTAGTGTTTCATTTTTTAGGCATGTTTCACATTACTTCCAAATGGATGGACGGTGCTTCAATAATGCGTGGACTATTTGATTGTGTTTCAAAAAATGGATGAACTTTTAAATAATGTATTGTTTTACTTCGACAATGAAGCTAGTGTTTCATAATTATTTTAATGATGGGCTATAGGATTGTGTTTCACAACAGTTTACCATGGGATCCTTCTAGTGTCTCAGTTTGTCGTCCATGTTTCATAGAAGTTACAAATGAAAATGAAGGGTGTTTCAGTAATGCATGGTCTACGATTGTGTTTCACAAGTATAACATGGATTCCTTCAACAGTTTCACAAGTTGACCCTGAATCCTTCTAGTGTTTCAATTCGTCGGGCATGTTTCACATTAATTACAAATGGATGAACAGTGTTTCAATAATCTATGGGCTATACAACTGTCTTTCACAAGTTGAACATGGAATCCTAATAGTTTTTCATCTCTTTGGGCATGTTTCTCATTAGATCCAAATGGATGGAGAGTGTTTCAGTAAAGCATGGGCTATTTGATTGTGTTTCACAAACTAGTCGACCATTTAAATAATCTACTTGTTTCATTTCCACAAATTAAGCTACTTGTTCCAAAATATTTCAATTATATATTGTCTATATGATTGTGGTTCACAAGTTCACCATCGGACCCTTCTAGTGTTTCAGTTCATCGTCCATGTTTCACATTAGTTACAAATGAGAGAGTGTTTCACATGCTTACCATCAGATCCTTCTAGTGTTTTTGTTTGTCGGCCATGTTTATCATTTGTTACAAATGGATGAAGTGTTTTTTTCAAAAATGCATGGGCTATTTGATTTTCCTTCACAAGTTCAACATGGAATCTTTCAACTATTTCACAAGATTACCATGAAATCATTCTAGTGTTTTCGTTCATCGAGCATGTTTCACATTAGTTACAAATGGATGGACATAGTGTCACTAATGCATGCGCTATAGGATTATGTTTCACAAGTT
Organism: Lolium multiflorum; assembly: GCA_030979885.1. Lineage (NCBI taxonomy): Eukaryota > Viridiplantae > Streptophyta > Magnoliopsida > Poales > Poaceae > Lolium > Lolium multiflorum. The sequence goes on along the minus strand of CM061747.1, from coordinate 211,202,480 downwards.
GATCATGGGAATTATACTAGTGTTTCAGTTTTTAGGCATGATTCACATTAGTTCCAAATGTATGGAAGGTATTTTAATAATGCCCTAGCTATTTGATTGTGTTTCACAAAATGGATGAACATTTACATAGTCTACTTGTTTTATTTTGTCAATCAAGCTATTGTTTCACAAATATTTCAATGATGCATGGCTATAGGGGATTGGATTTCACAAGTTCACCATGGGATCCTTATAGTATTTCAGTTCGTCGTCCATGTTTCATGTAAGTTACAAATGAATGGATGCTGTTTCAATAATAATGCAGGGCCTATTTGATTGCGCTTCACAAGTATAACATGGAATTCTTCAACTGTTTCACAAGTTGAACCTGAATTCTTCTATTGTTTCACAAATATTTCAATGATGCATGGCTACAGAATTGGGTTTCACAAGTTCACCATGGAATCCTTATAGTGTTTCAGTTCGTCGTCCATGTTTCATATAAGTTACAAATGAATGGAGGTTGTTTCAATAATAATGCATGGCCGATTGCGCTTCACAATTATAACATGGAATCCTTCAACTGTTTCACAAGTTGAACCTGAATCCTTCTAGTGTTTCAGTTAGTTGGGCACATTTCACATTAGTTACAAATGGATGGACGGTGTTTCAATATTTCATGGGCTATAGAATTGTGTTTCACAAGTTAAACATGAAATCCAACTAGTGTTTCATCTCTTCAGGCATGTTTCACATTAGTTCCAAATGGATGGAGGGTGTCTCATTAAAGCATGGGCTATTTTGATTGTGTTTCACAAAATGGATGACCAAATAAATAATCTATTGTTTCACAAATATTTCAATGACGCATGGGCTATAGGATTTTTTTTCAAAAATTAACCATGGGATCCTCATAGGTTTCGTGCTTCACTAGAGTTATCGAAGAATCACTTTCGACCTCTCATTGTTTTTAAATTGTCCTATTTGTAAATGGTTTAAAGCAATTTTAAGTGATGTTTAATTCAAACATTGGATGCTGGTTTCAAATATGTTTTATGTTATCACTAGACTTTTGATTTCACAAATATGGGTCTCACTTAAGTTTCACTCATCATTCTAGCTGTTTCGCTAGTTTTTGAAATGTGATACTTAACATTCATAACGAGCAGTTTATCTCTTATGAGAAATCAATTTCTATTTAGTTAGAAACTTTTATGGGTATTAACCGATGGTATCTATGGGTGAGTCGGTTATCTTTGCTTGATTGGACCTATGGGTTTCACTAATGTTGCAGTCAAATTTCAAATATTATGTTTCAAAAAAGTTTCACATACAGATCATGTTTCACTACAGTTTCATAGATGTTCCAAATATAGTACATAGGCTTCTTAGATAAGTGAAACCCATATGAATGCGCTAAAAATTTAACAGCAACCATACTATACCACCAAAAAAATATGTTTACAATATTACAAAATGATTTTGCCTTGTCACCCATCCGTATTCATTTCCCTATATAAGTGCATTCATATTACAGAAATAGTTCAATATTACAGAAAAAGTTCATTCATAAAATGTAGGTTGTGCCGAAGGAGCTCGACACACACATCTCTCGGGTCACCATCACCTCACATCATCGAGGAATACGACTCTTCCCAATTTTCCACGCGGCACTCAGCTCGATAGTAAAACTATTCATCATGCACCCAGATGGATGGAATGGTAGGACCTAACCAAAATAAAGCATGATCAGAGCAAAACCAATGTGACAGCTTAGCAGGATTATAAGTTCATTGTCTTGGCTTCCTCCTCCTCCTCCTCCGGTGCCCACTTTCGCCATCAGGACGGCAAGTGACCCCGGGTTGGCCGATGCTAGTCCCGACCTGAGCAGATACGAGTTCAGAGCAACCAATTACTTCAGGTACATTTGCAAATTTCCTCACTCGTTTCAATTGATCAGATTCTGAATTCTGCATCCAGCAAAGTTGACTCATGAACTGTTTCTTGGCTCTGTTTGCTCTCTATTTTCCGGTCAAGTTAATCCACTGCATCATTATTTTCAAAAGATTGGTACCTATTCTACTACTTGGTGTAGGTAGCAGGAAAGATGGTGGAAAACATGTCACGTTCATCACTATCCTTTTCCCCAGCATCAAAATTATTTACGGTTTCATTTTCCTGTTGAAAATTTAGTAGACATGTTTCCATTGCTTTTCTTCAGCGTGAGTTCTCTCTAATCCAAAAAGGTAACAAGAAACAAATGCATAACCTGTTGAATGTAGATGGGCTGCAGCTCAATAAGGCAGCCCATGTGGTCTACAATTCCTGAAATCTCAAGGCCCATCAGGTTGGCAGCTTGGGACAGCCTTGGGGGACAAAGTTTGGTCCCACATTGCTAGTTGGGAGAGAGTTGGAGTGGTATATAAGGGCTGCTGTTCTACTCCTTCCAAGTGAGTGAGAATAGAAGGAGCCCTCGCGCACTCCTCCTCCTCCGCCCGCCCCGCCTCGGCTGGCACGTCACGACACGACACGTCACGCACGTCGTCGTTTCGAGTTCGAGTTCGAGCACTCAAGGAAGCCTAAATTTTTGCTTGGTGCACCAACTGTGTTGGGTACGTGTCGACCTGCATGTGCATGCTCGCCGCGTGTCCCTGGCTTCCTACGCGTGGCAACGCGGTCGTGGCGGCTCTCCTCCGAGGCTATACAAGGAGACCGATCAGATCTGGAAAATAGTGCTCTTGGATCTCTCTCGTGAAGTTCCTTTTGCTGCGCTACTCTCTAGTCTTCCCCATCCCAGCGATTGCGTGCACAGCCGTCCGGGAGAGCAGGCCTCCGAGATCCTGCACCGGGAGACGGACGATAAGGTTTTTGGGGAGCGTCTCGGCGCGACTGCTCACTGCTGTTCGTCTTCTTCTTCGACGGTTCGGCTGCTTCATCGACAGATCCGACTACACCATGGGCGACCTCAACAACTCCCATGGTGGTGGTGGTGGTGCTACTGGTGCGACCTTCCCGGTCGCGATGTACGTGCTTTTCCTCTCCTACCTTGCACTGCTACTTGTTCCATGTTCAGATCTGATGCATGTGCTTAGTCTGATGTGTATGGTTAAGTATGTTTGTGCATTTGTAATGTTGCTTTTGGTAATTAAACTCACACGGAAATTGCCTAATAATCCAACAATCCAAAAACCTTATATGCTTAGGCAATTTTCACCGTCTTGTTTTGCTGCTGCGCTCAAACCGAGCCCTTTTACGGGTTCTCGTTTCAAGAGATGGCAGAGTAAGACCCTCTTGTGGCTCACTTCTATGGGCGTACACCGAGTTGCGGAAGGTACTCCCAGAGGTCCGCTTACTCCTGACGAGGATAAAGCGTTCGGGGATGCCACCGTAATCTTTGTGGGTGCCGTCCTAAGTGTGCTTGGAGACAAGTTGGTTGATGCTTATATGCACATTCGAAATGGGAAGGAACTGTGGGATGCACTGGACGCTAAGTTTGGTGCTGCCGATCCGGAGGTGAACTGTATGCTATGGAGCAGTTCAATGACTACAGGTTTAGAACCGATCTGTAGTAGAACATGCTCATGAGATACAGATCATGGCAAAGGAACTCGAGCTCCTCAAGTGTGTGCTACCGGACAAGTTTGTCGCGGGATGCATTGTCGCTAAGCTTCCCCCTTCATGGAGGAACTTTGCCACTTCTCTGAAACATCAGAGGCATGAGTTTTCTGTTGAGAATATCATGGGCTCTCTGGATGTTGAGGAGAAGGCGAGGGCAAAAGACAAACACACTGGAGGAACCGAGGGACGTTCTGCTGCCAATATGGTACAGAAAAATGCCCACAAGTCCAAGGGAAAGAACAAGGGAGTCTCCCAGACTACCAACTTCAAGAAGAAGGGGAAAACGGAGAAGAAAGATCCTTGCTAGGTGTGTGGCGAGACAGGCCATTGGGCTAATCGATGTCCACAACGAAAAGGAAAGAAATGTCAGGCTGGACAGAACTCAAATTCTGTCAGGATGGTCATTGGCAACACAGAGGAAGGAACTACAGGGTATGGTAATATATTACCTACTGTTCTTTCGGTGTTTCAGCCCACGGAATGGTGGGTTGATACAGGTGCCAATGTTCATGTGTGTGCTGACATCTCCATGTTTACCTCTTATCAGGCCCGAGGTTCCTCGGTAATGATGGGGAATGGGTTACATGCTACTGTTCGTGGTGTTGGCACGGTAGATCTGAAGTTTACTTCGGGAAAGATCGTGCAACTGAAGAACGTGCTGCATGTCCCTTCTATCAAGAAGAATCTCGTTAGTGGCTCCCGTCTTATGAAAGATGGGTTTAAGTTGGTGTTTGAGTCCAATAAAGTTGTACTGTCTAAGTATGAAAGTTTTGTTGGAAAGGGATATGAATGTGAGGGAATGTTTCTCTTCTCTCTAGAAGACTTCTGTGATAATGTTGTCAACCATGTAAGCACTAGTGTTAATGAAACTAATATTTGGCATTCACGACTTTATCATGTTAATTTCGGTTGTATGACGCGGCTTGCTGATATGAGTTTAATTCCGAAATTCACCTTTGTCAAAGGCTCTAAGTGCCATGCTTGTGTGCAAGCAAAGCAGCCTCGCAAGCCTCACAAGCCTGCGAAGGAAAGAAACTTGGCACCACTAGAGCTCATACATTCAGATCTATGTGAGATGAATGGTGAGTTGACAAGAGGTGGAAAGAAATATTTCATGACTTTGATTGATGATTCCACTAGGTATTGTTATGTGTATCTCCTGAAAACTAAAGATGAGGCTCTTGATTTCTTTAAAATCTATAAGGCTGAAGTTGAGAACCAACTTGAAAGAAAGATAAAAAGGGTTCGGTCCGATCGTGGTGGAGAGTACTTTTCTAATGAGTTCAATTTATTCTGTGCGGAACATGGTATAATCCATGAGAGGACGCCTCCCAATTCCCCACAATCCAATGGGATTGCGGAAAGGAAAAACCGTACTCTAACAGATTTGGTTAACACCATGTTAGATGTTTCGGGTTTATCCAAGGAATGGTGGGGGAGGCTATATTGACTTCGTGTCATGTCCTAAATCGTGTTCCAACCAAGAATAAAGAGATTACCCCTTATGAGGAATGGGAAAAGAAAAGACCAACACTCTCCTACCTACGAACTTGGGGCTGTTTGGCTAAAGTGAATTTGCCAATCACCAAAAAGCGAAAGCTTGGACCAAAAACCGTGGACTGTGTCTTTCTTGGCTATGCTGCCCATAGCATTGCTTATAGATTTCTTGTGGTGAAATCTGGAGTGGACGACATGAATGTTGGCACCATCTTTGAATCAAGAGATGCTACATTCTTTGAGGATATATTCCCTATGAGAGATATGCATGGCATGTCTAGTTGGGAATCTGATCCAATACATGAAACTCCTATGGAGTCTGATGAGGAATCTGATGATGAGAGTTCAGATTCTGATGAAGATGACAATGAAGCTCCCACAAGGAGTAAGAGACAAAGGACTGCAAAGTCTTTTGGTAATGATTTCATTGTGTATCTTGTGGATGATACTCCCACTACCATTTCAGAAGCTCTCGCATCTCCTGATGCAGACTACTGGAAGGAAGCGGTTCAAAGCGAGATGGATTCCATCTTGGCTAATGGAACGTGGGAGTTAACTGAGCGTCCTTATGGGTGCAAACCTGTAGGATGTAAATGGGTATTTAAGAAGAAGCTTAGAGCTGATGGTACTATTGAGAAGTACAAAGCTCGGCTTGTAGCCAAAGGCTATACCCAAAAGGAAGGCGAAGATTTCTTCGATACCTACTCACCTGTGGCGAGATTGACCACCATTCGAGTACTACTATCATTGGCTGCCTCACACGGTCTTCTCGTTCATCAAATGGACGTTAAGACGGCTTTCCTAAATGGAGAGTTGGACGAGGAAATTTACATGGAACAGCCTGATGGTTTTACTACAAGGTCAAGAAAGAAAGGTGTGTAAATTAAAGAAATCTTTGTATGGTCTCAAACAAGCACCCAAACAATGGCATGAGAAGTTTGAAAGAACTTTGACATCTGTGGGCTTTGTTGTTAATGAAGCCGACAAATGTGTGTACTATCGCCATGGTGGGGGTGAGGGAGTTGTCCTATGCTTGTATGTGGATGACATACTAATTTTTGGGACAAGTCTCAAAGTGATTGAGGAGGTAAAAACCTTCTTATCTCAGTGTTTTGAGATGAAAGATCTTGGAGAAGCTGATGTTATATTGAACATCAAGCTATTGAGAGATGAGAATAATGGGATTACACTTGTGCAATCTCATTATGTTGAGAAGGTGTTGAACAGATTTGGCTATGCTGATTGCAAATCTTCTCTCACACCTTATGATCCTAGTGTCTTGCTTCGAAAGAATGAAAAGGCAACTAGAGATCAATTGAGATACTCTCAAATCATTGGTTCACTCATGTATTTAGCTTGCGCTACGAGGCCTGATATCTCGTTTGCTGTGTGCAAACTTAGCCGGTTTGTGGCCAACCCGGGAGATGATCATTGGCATGCTCTTGAGAGAGTGATGCGCTATCTAAAGGGAACCATGAGTTATGGAATTCATTATACCGGGTATCCAAGAGGACTTGAAGGGTATAGTGATTCCAATTGGATTTCTGATGCTAAAATGAAGGCCACAAGTGGATATGTTTTCACTCTTGGTGGTGGCGCTGTTTCCTGGAAGTCTTGCAAGCAGACCATCTTAACGAGGTCAACTATGGAAGCAGAACTCACAGCATTAGATACAGCTGTCGAAGCGGAATGGCTTCGTGAGCTCTTGATGGACTTGCCTATGGTTGAAAAACCAATACCGGCCATCCTCATGAACTGTGATAATCAAACTGTGATTATCAAAGTGAAAAGTTCTAAGGATAATATGAAAAGTTCCAAACATATCAAGAGGAGACTGAAGTCTGTCAGAAAACTGAAAAACTCCGGAGTGATAGCATTGGATTATGTCCAAAGTGCTAAAAATCTGGCAGATCCTTTCACAAAAGGACTATCAAGAAATATGATAGACCTTGCATCAATGGAGATGGGTTTGAGACCCACTTGAGTTGCCGAGGGGGTAACCCAACCTATGTGATCGGAAATTCCGTGAACTAGGACCTGGGAAAACAAACCGGAGCAACTGAGTTGAGAGAAAATTTAATACTCCCACTCCGCTGCAGATGCAATTCTCTCATAGCTACTGTAAGGCAGGTTGACAATGTCTTAATGTGTTCTGAGCGGCTCTTGATGAGCGAAGACGCCGTCCTACAGGGCGATCTTTTGAAGAACACACCTATATGAGTGACACTACTGGTCATAGTGTGGGAGATTTGGGTGAATCTCTAGTAAGCTCATGAAGGGCCGAGGAGTATGACTTATAAGCTCCACCCGAGGGGAAGGCTATGGTAGCCTAGTACCGTGCCGGCATTGAGCGAAACTTGCTGCACAAAGACTGACAATTCAAGGCATAGTCCATTGTTCAGTTGTAGTCAAGCGTAGCACCTTGCCTAAGTGGAAGTTCAACTTAACAGTCTCCACTGAAGTGCAGGTATATTAAACAGTGAATGGAACTAATGTGTCATCTGATGTGCATATGAGATCTGGTGGGGGATTGTTGAATGTAGATGGGCTGCAGCCCAATAAGGCAGCCCATGTGGTCTACAATTCCTGAAATCTCAAGGCCCATCACGTTGGCAGCTTGGGACAGCCTTGGGGGACAAAGTTTAGTCCCACATTGCTAGTTGGGAGAGAGTTGGAGTGGTATATAAGGGCTGCTGTTCTACTCCTTCCAAGTGAGTGAGAATAGAAGGAGCCCTCGCGCACTCCTCCTCCTCCGCCCGTGTAACATCCCAAGTTTCAACCAAATAAATAAAGAGAGAGAATTTCAATTACTCAAAATTCACAATAAACAAAAACTTTTTCTATGCATATAGTGTTACATATAGTTCTATGCATAGTGTGATTTTCTCTTGTGCATTTGCCATGATGAGTGTTTATTGTTGATCAAGAGTGCTTAAACCCTAAACTAAGATCACCCAACCCTAATTTGAGAAGAATAAAAGAAATAGGTAATAATTCAATTCTCACTCACATACAACTTTGGCCAATTATGCAAAACTCCAACCAAGGCCACCATTGCTTGCTTCCCTGGTTGTAAAACACTTTGATATCAATTACAAATTCAAATGCATCAAAGAAACCAGAATCAAATCAAAGAAAATTGCAAATTTCAACTTACATATGATAATGGTCATATGACCACTTTAGAAAATCTTCACCACTTTGCACCCCTGGTTTTGACTTTTCTTAAACCAAACTTGGTCAACACTTGCCACCTCATCCAAGACCTTGTCAAGTTGAACAACTTTGCTGTTGACCACCAGTGCTGACTTTGACCAGGTTGACCAGAATAGAGTTGACAAGATGTGACGTTGAAACAAAGAGAAGATGATCCCCATTTTGAAAAATTGCCAACTTTCATCAAATTGAACACCAACAACACCATTCTGTCTCTTTAATTATATGATGGAGATTCACCAAAAAGAATTCCAAAATTCGAAAAAAATGTTCATGCGGCCATTCTACCGAACACCTTGCAGGCATGTTTCCAGAATTGTGTTACACTCAATTACACACTGGATTTTAGCCTAAACCAACTTTAACTCTGATGACGAGCATCTCCTGCAACCCCTGCATCAAGCCCCGTCCTTGCTCTGGTCGACTAAAGTGTGGAGAAGCCCTAAACTATCTGTGCCGTGCACCATGCCGGCCTCAAAGCACTTGAGCATTCTGAGCCTCCCCTCTCTCTCTCACTTTGTCCAGGAGCATCTACACAACACAGGGATCATGACCATGCACGGCCCTGGCTCGCGCAAGCACGGCATTGGCCAGGCGAGACGCGCCCAGCACGATGCCAGTGCACGCCAGTACGCGCGCTCACCGCGTACTGGACGCGTGATGTCTACTTCCCCCTCCTTTTCCTGTAGACAGTGTTGGGCCTCCAAGAGCAGAGGTTTGTAGAACAGCAGCAAGTTTTCCCTTAAGTGGATCACCCAAGGTTTATCGAACTCGGGGAGGAAGAGGTCAAAGATATCCCTCTCATGCAACCCTGCAACCACAAAGCAAGAAGTCTCTTGTGTCCCCAACACCTAATAGGTGCACTAGTTCGGCGAAGAGATAGTGAAATACAGGTGGTATAAATAAGTATGAGCAGTAGCAACGGTGAAAATAGCTTGCGGGCGTGTAGTTGATGGTGGTGGTATTGCAGCAGTAGTAACACAGTAAAACAGTAAACAAGCAGCGCAGCAGTATTTAGGAACAAGGCCTAGGGATTACACTTTCACTAGTGGACACTCTCAACATTGATCACATAACAGAATAGATAAATGCATACTCTACACTTTTGTTGGATGATGAACACATTGCGTAGGATTACACGAACCCTCAATGCCGGAGTTAACAAGCTCCACAATAATGCTCATGTTTAAGTAACCTTATAGTGTAAGATAGATCAAAAGACTAAACCAAGTACTAACATAGCATGCACACTGTCACCTTCATGCATATGTAGGAGGAATAGATCACATCAATACTATCATAGCAATAATTAACTCCATAATCTACAAGAGATCATGATCATAGCATAAACCAAGTACTAACACGGTGCACACACTGTCACCTTTACACACGTGCAGGAGGAATAAAACTACTTTAATAACATTGCTAGAGTAGCACATAGATAAATTGTGATACAAACTCATATGAATCTCAATCATGTAAAGCAGCTCATGAGATCATTGTATTGAAGTACATAGGAGAGAGATGAACCACATAGCTACCGGTACAGCCCCGAGCCTCGATGGAGAACTACTCTCCTCATGGGAGCAGCAGTGGTGATGAAGATGGCGGTGGAGATGGCAGCGGTGTCGACGGAGAAGCCTTCGGGGGCACTTCCCGCTCCGGCGGCGTGCCGGGAAGAGACTCCTGTCCCCCAGATCTTGGCCTCGCGATGGCGCGGCTCGGAAGGTTTTCGTGGTTTCGTCGAACGTATCGGGTTTTCGATCCAGGGGCTTATATAGGCGAAGAGGCGGCGCGGGAGGGTCGAAGGGCGACAACACCATGGGCGGCGCGGCGGGCTGGCCGCGCCGGCCTATGGTCTGGGCCCCCTTGGTCCTTCCGGTGTTACGGATGCTTCCGGTGAAAATAGGAACTTGGGCGTTGATTTCGTCCGATTCCGAGAATATTTCGTTACTAGGATTTCTGAAACCAAAAACAGCAGGAACCGGCACTTCGGCATCTTGTTAATAGGTTAGTTCCAGAAAATGCACGAATATGACATAAAGTGTGCATATAACATGTAGAAATCATCAATAATGTGGCATGGAACATAAGAAATTATCGATACGTCGGAGACGTATCGCATCCCCAAGCTTAGTCTGCTCGTCCCGAGCAGGTAAAACGATAACACAGATAATTTGAGGTGACATGCCATCATAACCTTGATCATACTATTTGTAAGCATGTGTAGTGAATGCAGCGATCAAAACAATGTATATGACATGAGTAAACAAGTGAATCATAAAGCAAAGACTTTTCATGAATAGCACTTCAAGACAAGCATCAATAAGTCTTGCATAAGAGTTAACTCATAAAGCAATAATTCATAGTAAAAGCATTGAAGCAACACAAAGGAAGATTAAGTTTCAGCGGTTGCTTTCAACTTATAACATGTATATCTCATGGATATTGTCAACATAGAGTAATATAATAAGTGCAATAAGCAAGTATGTAGGAATCAATGCACAGTTCACACAAGTGTTTGCTTCTTGAGGTGGAGAGAAATAGGTGAACTGACTCAACATTGAAAGTAAAAGAATTGTCCTCCATAGAGGAAAAGCATCGATTGCTATATTTGTGCTAGAGCTTTTATTTTGAAAACATAAAGAGAGCATAAAAATAAAGTTTTGAGAGGTGTATGTTGTTGTCAACGAATGGTAGCGGGTACTCTAACCCCCTTGCCAGACAAACCTTCAAAGAGCGGCTCCCATTTTATTTTATTTTGGGTGGCACTCCTTCCAACCTTTCTTTCACAAACCATGGCTAACCGAATCCTCGGGTGCCTGCCAACAATCTCATACCATGAAGGAGTGCCTTTTTATTTTAGTTTTATTATGATGACACTCCTCCCACCTTTGCTTACACAAGCCATGGCTAACCGAATCCTTCGGGTGCCGTCCAACAATCACATACCATGGAGGAGTGTCTATTTTTGTTAATTAATTTGGGACTGGGAATCCCATTGCCAGCTCTTTTTGCAAAATTATTGGATAAGCGGATGAAGCCACTAGTCCATTGGTGAAAGTTGCCCAACAAGATTGAAAGATAAACACCACATACTTCCTCATGAGCTATAAAACATTGACACAAATCAGAGGTAATAAATTTTGAATTGTTTAAAGGTAGCACTCAAGCAATTTACTTTGGAATGGCAGGAAATACCATGTAGTAGGTAGGTATGGTGGACACAAATGGCATAGTGGTTGACTCAAGTATTTTGGATGCATGAGAAGTATTCCCTCTCGATACAAGGTTTAGGCTAGCAAGGTTATTTGAAACAAACACAAGGATGAACCGGTGCAGCAAAACTCACATAAAAGACATATTGTAAACATTATAAGATTCTACACCGTCTTCCTTGTTGTTCAAACTCAATACTAGAAATTATCTAGACCTTAGAGAAACCAAATATGCAAACCAAATTTTAGCAAGCTCTATGTATTTCTTCATTAATGGGTGCAAAGTATATGATGCAAGAGCTTAAACATGAGCACAACAATTGCCAAGTATCACATTACCCAAGACATTTATAGCAATTACTACATGTATCATTTTCCAATTCCAACCATATAACAATTTAACGAAGAAAACTTCGCCATGAATATTATGAGCTAAGAACACATGTGTTCATACGAACCAGCGGAGCGTGTCTCTCTCCCACACAAGCATGATGTAATCCAATTTATTCAAACACAAACAAAAACAAAAACAAACCGACGCTCCAAGTAAAGCACATAAGATGTGACCGAATAAAAATATAGTTTCAAGAGAAGGAACCTGATAATTTGTCGATGAAGAAGGGGATGCCTTGGGCATCCCCAAGCTTAGACGCTTGAGTCTTCTTGATATATGCAGGGGTGAACCACGGGGCATCCCCAAGCTTAGAGCTTTCACTCTTCTTGATCATAGTATATCATCCTCCTCTCTTGACCCTTGAAAACTTCCTTCACACCAAACTTCTCATAAACTTCATTAGAGGGGTTAGTACATAATCAAAAACTCACATGTTCAGAGGTGACACAATCATTCTTAGCACTTCTGGACATTGCTCAAAGCTACTGGAGTTTAATGGAACAAAGAAATCCATCCCACATAGCAAAAGAGGCAATGTGAAATAAAAGGCAGAATCTGTCAAAACAGAACAGTCCGTAAAGACGAATTTCTAATAAATACTTCCGTTGCTCAAATCAGAAAACTCAAAACTAATGAAAGTTGCGTACATATCTGAGGAACACGCACGTAAATTGGCATATTTTTATGATTTTTCTACAGAGAAAACAGCCCAGATTCGTGACAGATAGAAATCTGTTTCTGCGCAGAAATCCAAATCTAGTATCAACCTTCGATTAGAGGCTTCACTTGGCACAACAAAACACAAAACTAAGATAAGGAGAGGTTGCTACAGTAGTAAACAACTTCCAAGACACAAATATAAAACAAAGTACTGTAGCAAAATAACACATGGGTTATCTCCCAAGAAGTTCTTTTCTTTATAGCCATTAAGATGGGCTCAGCAGTTTTAATGATGCACTCGCAAGAAATAGTATTTGAAGCAAAAGAGAGCATCAAGAGGCAAATTCAAAACACATTTAAGTCTAACATGCTTCCTATGCATAGGAATCTTGTAAATAAACAAGTTCATGAAGAGCAAAGTAACAAGCATAGGAAGATAAAACAAGTGTAGCTTCAAAAATTTCAGCACATAGAGAGGTATTTTAGTAACATGAAAATTTCTACAACCATATTTTCCTCTCTCATAATAACTTTCAGTAGCAACATGAGAAAACTCAACAATATAACTATCACATAAAGCATTCTTATCATGAGTCTCATGCATAAAATTATTACTCTCCACATAAGCATAATCAATTTTATTAGTAATAGTGGGAGCAAATTCAACAAAGTAGCTATCATTATTATTCTCATCAAGTGTAGGAGGCATAGTATAATCACAACAAAATTTACTCTCCATAGTAGGTGGTACCAAAAGACCACTATCATTATAATCATCATAAATAGGAGGCAAAGTATCATCAAAGTAAATTTTCTCCTCAATTCTTGGGGGACTAAAAAGATCATGCTCATCAAAACCAGCTTCCCCAAGCTTAGAACTTTCTATATTATTGTCAACAATGGTGTTCAAAGCGTTCATACTAATATTACTACCAGCATGCAAATAAGATTCCATAGGTTTTTTAATTTTCGCATCAAACAATCCATGTTTTAAATCAGGAAACAGAAATAGAAGCTCATTTTTGTCCATTATGCCAAACTATTGTAAACAAGAAACAAAAAGTTGCAATTGCAGGATCTAAAGGAAATAGCTTCGAGTACTTACAACGTCGGAAAATAGCTTGGTAGTCGAGGTCCGGAGTGTGAGTACCTTTTACCTTTCCTCCCGGCAACGGCGCCAGAAAATAGCTTGATGTCTACTTCCTCCTTTTCCTGTAGACAGTGTTGGGCCTCCAAGAGCAGAGGTTTGTAGAACAGCAGCAAGTTTCCCTTAAGTGGATCACCCAAGGTTTATCGAACTCGGGGAGGAAGAGGTCAAAGATATCCCTCTCATGCAACCCTGCAACCACAAAGCAAGAAGTCTCTTGTGTCCCCAACACACCTAATAGGTGCACTAGTTCGGCGAAGAGATAGTGAAATACAGGTGGTATAAATAAGTATGAGCAGTAGCAACGGTGCCAGAAAATAGCTTGCGGGCGTGTAGTTGATGGTGGTGGTATTGCACGATAGTAACAGAAAACGATAAACAAGCGTAGTAACGCAGGTATTTAGGAACAAGGCCTAGGGATTACACTTTCACTAGTGGACACTCTCAACATTGATCACATAACAGAATAGATAAATGCATACTCTACACTTTTGTTGGATGATGAACACATTGCGTAGGATTACACGAACCCTCAATGCCGGAGTTAACAAGCTCCACAATAATGCTCATGTTTAAGTAACCTTATAGTGTAAGATAGATCAAAAGACTAAACCAAGTACTAACATAGCATGCACACTGTCACCTTCATGCATATGTAGGAGGAATAGATCACATCAATACTATCATAGCAATAATTAACTCCATAATCTACAAGAGATCATGATCATAGCATAAACCAAGTACTAACACGGTGCACACACTGTCACCTTTACACACGTGCAGGAGGAATAAAACTACTTTAATAACATTGCTAGAGTAGCACATAGATAAATTGTGATACAAACTCATATGAATCTCAATCATGTAAAGCAGCTCATGAGATCATTGTATTGAAGTACATAGGAGAGAGATGAACCACATAGCTACCGGTACAGCCCCGAGCCTCGATGGAGAACTACTCCTCCTCATGGGAGAGCAGCAGCGGTGATGAAGATGGCGGTGGAGATGGCAGCGGTGTCGATGGAGAAGCCTTCCGGGGCACTTCCCGCCCGCGGCGTGCGGGACAGAGACTCCTGTCCCCCAGATCTTGGCCTCGGATGGCGGCGGCTCACGGAAGGTTTACGTGGTTTTAGTCGAACGTGGGGTTTCGATCCAGGGGCTTTATAGGCGAAGAGGCGGCGCGGGAGGGTCAAAGGGACGACACCATAGGGCGGCGCGGCCGGGCCTGGGCGCGCCGGCCTATGGTGGGGGCCCGGTGCCCCCTGCAGTCCCTTCCGGGTGTTGGTGAAAATAGGAACTTGGGCGTTGATTTCGTCCGATTCCGAGAATATTTCGTTACTAGGATTTCTGAAACCAAAAACAGACAGGACGCGCACCGGCATCTTGTTAATAGGTTAGTTCCAGAAAATGCACGAATATGACATAAAGTGTGCATATAACATGTAGAAATCATCAATAATGTGGCATGGAACATAAGAAATTATCGATACGTCGGAGACGTATCAACGCGCGAGCGCCGCTCGTCGATCGCGTCCGTCCTCTCCTGCACAGGCTACCACTGCGTCGAGCATCTCCTCGACACCCTCTAGCCCGTAGACATCATCAAATGCACGCGCCTGCACCGTCGCCGTCGTCCTCATCAACTTTCGGCCGCGCGCACCGTGACAGACCTTGCATGCGCTCGAGCCATCCTTTCACGCTTTGGCCGCGCCAGCTACTCCTTGATCATCGCCAGGATGCTGCCTACACATAGCCGTCCTCGTCTTGTCCTTTCGCACGCCGGAGACGCCGCACCATGCTCGACCCCCTTCGGCATCCGCAGCACCTCCCCTCCGCTATAAATAGCGCAGCCCCGCACCCTCATTCTTCAGACCACCAGCTTCTCCTCCCATCTCTGCTTCTACTCGACCAAGCCACCCACTCAATTGACGCCGGAGCAGCCCCAATTTGACGATCGGAGCCGCCAGTACCGGAGATCCTCGCCGTTGATTGAAGCTTCCCCACGCCTCGCCGACGGTACCAGGAGCTTCCTCACCCTCGCCAACGTCTCCGCGCACCTCACCGTCGACCGCGGGACCGCCGGTAGGCTCTCCGACCCCCTAGGCTCGCCGCCAGATCGTCGGGATCTCGTCGGAGACGACGACGATCCACGACCGCCCGATCCTGTTCTAATCCAACGGACCCCCTCGCTCGTACCGATTCGCTCTGTTAAAAGCCACTGACGGGTGGCCCCCACCTCGTCAGGCGGCCCACTCACACTGGCTGTGTTGCTGGGCCGTGCCTCTCCGTTTGAATTCGTTTGGGCCCGTAGGCTTTTCCCGCGCGGCCCAAATTTTCAAAATTCGTTTAATTAGTTTCAGCTCAATTCAAATACTGGTGCCCACTTCAAATTTGAATAGTATCAAATCTACAACTCCAAATTTAGCAAACTTTATATCTCTGGAAATCCCCTGAAATTATCTAGCCAATGCCACTGGTCCCATTTCCAAATTCGTAGTAGAATTAAAATGCTAAAAATAACAAGGCAGGGACTTTTACAAATTGAAACTTTATTTAAAATTCAACCATAATTGATTTTGAGATGAATCCAACTCTCATAAATCACAATTGATGTCCTCTAATTGACTATGCAATAATCTAGCCAAGTTGTTTGTATGATCATGGACTAGATCAAAATCAGGGCTATGGAGCCATTTCTAGTGCATTTAAATATTGCAATTCAAATTCTTTAAATAGTATGAGAGCTACTCTCTCATTTAAATCTTGATCCTAAGTAATTCAATAAGAGGTAATGACCTTAAGCTAATGAACCTCTTATTCCATTACTTAGTGATTTTAAATCATTACCATGTTATTCTTAAATTGTATGAGGTGTAGCACCTCATTTAAATTATACTCCCATATAATAGATATGAAATGTTGACCTTGGTCAACTTATATTTCATACCTGATTATTATTTGAGGAGATTAAATCTTAATAGGATTTAATGAGAGGAAATTATTTCCCCTAGAGATCTAAATAGCAAACCAAAGTAATAAGTATAATGAGAGGAAATTATTTTTCTCTTAAATAAGAACAAACCAAGTAATTCACCATGCCATGAATGATGTGATGCTAGAATTAGTTGTGTGAACCTTTTGGTGTGTTTTAGTCTAGCATGTAAGATTGGTTTGGTGATTGTATACCTCGTATTCGTATATAGACGCTAGTAACGAGGAGTATCAAGAGGAGTAAGCCTACTCCCAGGAGGAGGAGAACTTTGACAACTACCGTGCTCAAGGCAAGCTAATACTCTTGCCAACCATCAAGTGCATAGCTCTACAAGAGCAAGGCACCATCACACTTTATTTTATGTCTTACCTATCCCATGTTTTTACCTTGCAATTATTTTTGCTTATTTATTTCAAAGTACCCTTTTGATTTATGATTTACTTGGTCTAGAGTAGAACAAGATTTAAAGTTAGCTTGGAGCAAATCAAAGCTAGATAGCACCCCTCATAAAGTAGTTGCTAGTGCTAATCAAATAAAATTTGACTACTCTAGATGGGAACATGTGAAGTGAAATGACTTTGAAAGGTTGTGAAGTTGAAGGTGACATGGTTGATTTGGTGAATTTAGATGAAAACTGATGACTGGGTTTGAATGCGATACCCTTCCAATTATACAAGTACCCCCACAATACCTGATTATGGGTAGGGCTTAACTAGAAACTTGTGTATCTTAGTATGGGTTCCCTCTAAACAAGCATCATAGGGGTTACGCCGAGGCTGCCTCCGTTAAATGTGAAATGATGTGAATATGAGGTGAATGTACGACCCAAGCCCTGTGCAGTTCCCGGGTTGACAGTTGGTTTTCACCGGGAGGCCAAGCTCATGGGGAGAGGTGCCTATACTAGGGTGTATAAGTGAAAGGTTAAGGTTGATGATCCGCGTACTGAGTTACGATGATTCGAGGTTATCCTCGACGGATGTAATCAAAAGTTGTGGCACAAGAGTACAACCTCTGCAGAGTGTTAAACCTATTCGAATAGCCGTGTCCACGGTTACGGACGATTGGAAAGGCCATACTGTTCCGTTATCAGATTTTTGATCTTAAAAAGGAATGATGAATTGAAAGGTGATTTGACTTGAATCACAAATGATTTGTGGGAATGACACTAATGTTCCCACTTGAGTTAGTCTAGCAAAAGATGAGTCTTTACTAAATGTTTAGTGAACTAAACTTGGCTTTATGCAAATAAACCTAGAGCTTAGCATCCTTTACTACACTTAATAAGTAATTACATTAGTATTAGTTTGCGAGTACTTTAAAGTACTCATGGCTGTGTCCCTGGTTATTCAAATGCAGGACTTTGAAGAGGAGCAACGATGTCGGGATGACGGACAACAGAATGTCTACGATAACTAGGATCGTCTTCTAACGTCAAGCGTTGCCTGTGGAATAGATAGTCCACTACCACTTCGCTTCCGCTACTATTTGTGTTGTTGAACAATCTATTTGTGTAATATTGGATCATGTGATCTATGGTTGTAAGACAAGTATGTGTTGTAATAAATGATGACTCTATGCTACTTAACTATTATGTCTCGCAAAAACAATATTCCTGGGATTGCTAGGTATGGCATAATAGGCATCTGGACTTAAAAATCTGGGTGTTGACAAGTTGGTATCAGAGCCATTGTTTGACCTTAGGAGACCCTAGTTAGAATGGACGTTCGAAAAACTTAGTTTCAAAATTCAATAAATTGACTAGTTACGAAAACATATTCACCCTCTTACCTTTGAAGAATCTTTTGCAAAAACCTTAAATTCATGCTCTTTCTTATGAGTTAATTAAAATTTTGAACACTTGCACTTCTCTAACTTACTCATCTAATCCCTCTACAGATGGAGCCTATCATCCCGGTGGAGCCTTTCGTTCAGACGGAGTTCTACCAGCTCGGGAATGGTGGCGACATGATCTTCGAGAGGGATCTCTTCGCCCTATCGGAGTTTCTTGGACGCCCACCTCCGGAGATCTTCGGGGGTCAGGTGAATGACCAGCCCGGAGGTCAGCTCCAATGGGTCATCATGGTTGACCTCCGCGGAAGGTTCCCAAGAGGATCCAGTTCTCCTTCAGGGAGAACAACTGGGCAGACGGTCTCGCCTGTGGACTACAGGAGGGGCTCGCACGTCTGTGCGGGCAGAACGCCATGGACCTCGAGGGGGAGCGTTTTGCTCACTATGCAAGGCACAACTCTCTTGGGGTGCCCATGAACCTACCGTCACACCCCCAGCTGAGGCACCATGTGGATCACCTCGACTTCATGTTGAGTGAGACCCGCATGGAGTTGGACAACTCCCGCGAGTACGCCAACCACACCCACATACAGCTGGCTCAACAGGCGGAGACCATCAAGGTCATCGCCAAGGAGCGCCGGACTCTCCGCCGCCTCAACCT
The DNA here is from genome assembly GCA_030979885.1 of Lolium multiflorum. Taxonomy (NCBI): domain Eukaryota; kingdom Viridiplantae; phylum Streptophyta; class Magnoliopsida; order Poales; family Poaceae; genus Lolium; species Lolium multiflorum. Next base: position 211,183,310 of record CM061747.1, on the reverse strand, counting down.
GAAGAAGGACTACACCATCAACCGCCTCAAGACCAAGATCGCCTCACTGAAGGCGACCATCGAGACCCAAGCTGAGCAGCTCAGGGACTTGGAGGGAGAAGGTGAGGGGGAAGACATCCAGGGATGGCTACTCCTACGTGAGCAACGACGACGACTACGAGGAGGAGGAAGACGACGACCTGGTCTTCCACCCCTATGAGGATGGCCATGAGCACCAGCCGGGATGGATAACACCTTCCCGATCAACATCGATGGAGAGTAGTCCCTGAGCACTTACGTCCCGTGATTTGTCGGTCCTTTGTATTGGTCCCATGTATCGTAGATTGTTGAAAGGGTTCTTCAAACCCTCCGGTTTGTTGGCTTGTAATATTTTCTACCTTAATGACTATGTATGTGTGTTTAAGTTCATCATATCAAGCACTCAAGTTTTAAACTTTGTGAATTATCCAAAATAAGCCATAGAAATTTCCCTCTCGTCTCATGATCTATATTGTTCGATGGCACCCCCAACTCGCAACATGAATCAGGAGGCAATGATGCAGATGTTGCAACTGATGATGGCTGATAGAGAGTGCTGAGGCAAGCCAAGCTTCCTGCAGCTGCACAAGATTGCTCAGGGCAATCAAGGCCATGGAAACCACGACCATCCTGGGTGAAGTTGAAGAACTTCAGAACACCAACCCACCGGTGTTTAGCAAGACGGAGGAACCCCTTGATGCTGATGATTGGCTCCAAACCATGGAGAACACTTGAGGTTGCCGGAGTTGAGGACAACGAGAAGGTGTTGTTTGCTACTCACTATCTGGCAGGACCTGCACGTGCATGGTGGACAAGTGCCCGCGCATTGAATGCGGGGCAAATTATGACTTGGGCAGATTTCAAGCTCAAGTTCAGCAAGTATCATGTGCCCCCGTGTAACATCCCATATTTTCAATAAAAAGAAAGTTAGAGAATTCCAGAGAGCAAAATTTCAAACCAACAAAAACTTTTTAAATTGCATATGGTGACATGCATAGGACTTGTGCATTTGATTGATATGCCATGATGATTGTTATTATGTGTATATGATAAACCCTAAAACCCTAAAGTGATCATGAGAAGATCACAAACCAAATAAACCAAAAAGAGAAAGAAATCAAATAAATGCAAAACCCTAAAAACCCTCACATATGCTCTATGGCATTTTTATAAAGTTTGACCCTAGACCAATTTGGTCTTCACCATTAGTTGAATAATGTTACTAAACACTTATTACAACTTTTGGAATCAAAGAATCACAATTCAAATGAATTTCAAACACAAATCTTGCTCACATATGATAATGGTCAAAACTGCAAATTATAGTCTGATCACTACTTTGAGCCATTGCAATTCAATTTTCTCAAACTACATCTTGCTAACTCTTTGCACCACTTCCAAGTCAACATCAAGGTGAACACTTTTTGTAAAGATCACCATGCCAAAATCTTTCTTGATCAAGAGCTATGCTCAACCAAAGTTGCAACATTTTAACATATTCAACAATCTCCCACTTATCATTTTTTTGCAAAACTTTGAATTCAACAATTCCACCACCACCTCTCATCATCTCTGGTCATTTCTAACTCAACCAAACACACACAATTCAAATTGGTCAACCATGTGAATTAAATCAAAATTGGACAAATTTCACAAATTGCAACTATGGCACTATTTGCCACTATTGCAAATAGTGATCTACCTCATCACTCTACCTAAACCCTAGCCCAATTGGTCCCCTGGTTCCCTCTAACTAATCAATGATCAATAGAACCCTAGGGAGAGGGAGAGCAAGGCTAGGACATGGCCATGCCGGCCATGTCGCCACCTGTTGCCCTCCCCCTCTCTCCATTGCGACGGGCAACCGGCCCTGGAGGCTCCAGGCACGGCGGCCCTGGTCCCTAGCGACGGCGACGCAAGGGCTCGTGCACGTCACGTCTTTGGTGCAAGGCGTGCCACGACTATACAGTCGGGAAGGTGATGGATGTGCCTCGCTTAGTTTCTGCATGGCATACACGTAAACATTAAATACGAGCCTCGATCGGCTCTCAGGTTGTCCTGTGAATTGGCTCAAGGAGCCGATCCACCCATGATTTGCACGAGGTGTACGAATATATGGTGGTCCTGCTTGATCAATATAAAGCTAAAACGATCTACTACAATTTAGGGTTTTCACCACATAACCGGAACATCCTACTTGTGATTGAGCCTGGCGGCCACGCACGGTGATCGTAAACCGACCCTAGACAAGGCCTAAAAACCAACACGAGGTTGATCACCGGAACATCCTGTCTAGGGCTAGCAAACTACACCCTACGCGCCGCTGGATCCTTCAACCCGTTTGTAAGGCCTAACTATGCAGATATTAAACTAATCCTTGAAGAACAGGAGCAACCATAACGGATCGGATCTACTAAATGAGCGGGGTGGCGCCCCTACACCTAAGATAGGTGTAAGGGCGGCTAGACGTCTCGGGGTTGCACTACGACAGCATATGATACGATGAACAATGCTAACCCTAACACGTCTAAGATAACTACGTTGCTCGCCATCAAAAGGCTTCGAGTACGAGCAACGCATGAACGCGAATAAACTTATACTGCCTAGATCGCAAGATCGATCTAGGCAGCATGATGCTTACCGGAAGAAACCCTCGAGACAAGGGAGTTGGCGATGCGCCTAGATTGGTTTGTGGTGAACGTGATTGTTGTTTATTTCATAAACCCTAGATACATATTTATAGTCCGTAGACTTTCTAACGTGGGAATAATCCCAACCGTGCACGAGCCAAACTCTAACTAACCGACACGTATCCTACTATATTACAGATACACGGGCAAACTAGCCCAAACTTTGCATATAAGGCCGATTCACGTATATTCTTCCATGTATATTCTTCAAGCCCATCTTGATCGCGGCCCCCCTCCCGATTCGGTCCGGCCATGTCACCACCTTGCCGCACCACCTCCTCTCCCCTTGCTTCTCTGCCCTGGCCACCGTGCCAAAGCTCGCCACTGCACACTCCTACACCTCCCTAGCCACGCCACTGTCAAGCTCGACGACGACCAACGCCGGACGACGCAGCGCCGAAGCAGCGCCCGGATGCCGCTCGTGTCGCGCGTGTGCACGCCGTGGACAAGCCACAGGCCACGCGCCCGCCACCACCTCGCGCTCCCTGGGCCCGCTTGCAGTAGTTGAGCATCACGCGCCGCGCAGACGCCGCGGACACGCGCTCGGCCACGACCGTGCACGCCCCGCCGAACGACGACCAAATCCCGTGAACGCGCGGCGATCGTGGAAGCGCGCGACCAATCAGACGCCGCCGAAATTTGTCGCCACCGTTCGCCCGCCGGGGAACCGTAGAACACTGCCGCACCCTCGCCTAGCTCGCTAGCTCGCAGACGCCGCGAGCATGTCGACCACCACCCTGCCCCGCAACCCTTGCTCAATCCTATAAATAGAGAGTTCCCTGGAAGCAACTGAGCACACCACCTCACTCCCCACCCTTCACCACTTCGCCTCGCACCGTTAGCCACCTCGATCGTCGCCGGAGCAAGGCCAATCGCAAGCTCGGGGCCACGGAAGCCCTGCAGCAATCGCCGGCGATCCAGGCCACCTCGAGCTCCGCCACTGCTACCAGCCGCTTCGCCGTCGTCCACATCTACCTCGAGCACATTGCCAACCCTTGCTGGAGCCGCCGTAAGCCCTCCGACCCCCTAGGCTCGCCGCCAGCACGTCGGGTTCTCGTCGGAGAAGACGATGAACCTCGGCCGTTGATCTTTGATCTAATCCAACGCCTCACGTTGAAACGTACCGTTTCGGGTTTAAATAGCCGCTGACATGCGGGACCCCTGGTCCTGCAGCCCACACGGGCACAGACGCGTGGTGGGCTGGCCTTGGGCCGTTTTAACTCGTTTCGGCCCAGTTAGTTTTCCCGCCGGCCTGTTTAATTCAAATTCTATTTAAACAATTCCAAACAATTTTCAATACTGCCCAAACTTTGAAATTCAATAGATTCAAATTGGCTAAACCAAATTCAATGAATTTTATGTTGTTGGAAAGCTAAGAAAAATCTCTACACAATGCCACTGGTGCCATGCCAAGATTTGTTGTAGAATTAATTTGATAAAAAGAAGAAGGCATGGACTTTTTCATATTCAAATAATTATTAAAAATCAACCAAAATATATATTAAGTTGATTCCAACTCTAATAGCTCACATTTGACTTACACTAGTTTATTATGCAATAAAATGGTGTGGTCACTTTGCATGATCATGCCCTAGTTAAATTGATGGACAATATGGCTAGTTTACTTAGTTGATATTGTCCAAAACTATTAAGTAAATCATATGAAGTATTATACTTCATTTAAATCTTGTCTCACATGAATTCATGGGATGTTTGGACCCCTGGCCCGAACTCTCTTATATGAATTACTTAGAGATTTAAATCCTATGTAGTGTTATTACATGATATGAAGTGATCCACCTCATTTAAATCATTTTCTCAAATGATGAGGATGAACATTTGACTTAGGTCAATATAAGTTCTTATATGATTGTTTGAGAAATTAAATCTTAAGAAGATTTCAATGAGAGTAAATTATTTCTCAAGAACCCTATGGAAACTATCATTTACATATTAAATGAAAAGAAGTAAATTCTCCTCAAGCAACACAACCCATGCACCCTAATTAGATTATTTGTGTGCATAGAATAGTTTGTGTGTTTATATGTGATACATGGAATAGCCATTGAATTAGTGAGTAATTATACTCGTATTCAAATTTAGACGCTAGCACCGGAGAGTACACCGAAGAAGAAGGTTGCACCAAGAGGAGGAGGAGAATTTTGAGAATACCAAGGCAAGCTAATATTCTTGCAAAGTGCAAAGCCCCTTGGGGCAAGGCACCATGAATCTTACCTTTCTTACATAAGCCTATCCCAAGTTTATACATTACAAGTTTTTACTTGTTTTTCTTAAAGAGTTACTTTTATAGTTAACTTTGGTCAAAGTAAAGAAGTTTACTAGAGTAGTAAAGTTAGTCTCCCTCAAGAAAAGCAAGATAGCACCCCTCATGATTTAGAGCTAGTGCTAATGAATAAAACTTGACTACTCTAGATGGGAACAATGTGAATTGAAATGAATTTGAAACCTTGGAATGATGATGCATTCCATTGAATGATTTTGAAGGTGAATAGAACCAGAGAAGATGGTGATTTTTGATAAACATGATGTTGGTTTGAATGCGATACCTTTCAATATTAAGTACCCCACAATACTGATTATGGGTAGGGCTTAGCGGAAGTTTATGCATCTTAGTATGGGTTCCCTCTGAACACACGTCATAGGGGTTACGCTTGAGGCTGCCTCCGTTGTTGAGAAATGATGTGAATTGAGGTGAATTGTACGGCCAAGCCCTGCGCAGTTCCCAGGTTGACATTGGTCTTCAGCTGGGAGGCCAAGCTCATGGGGAGAGGTGCTCATACTAGGATTCGTAAGTGAAAGGTTATGGTTGATGATCCGCGTACTGTGTTACGATGATTCGGGGAAATCCCGACGGATGAAATCAAATGTTGTGGCACAAGTGTGCAACCTATGCAGAGTGTAAACATATTCGAATAGCCGCGTCCACGGTTACGGACGGTTGGAAAGGCCATACAGTTTCCGATGTCATATCTTTGAAAATGATGTTGAATTGAGATGGTGAAATGACTTGTGGTGAATTGAATTGAAATCACCACTTGAATGGTGGGAATGACACTAATGTGTTGGAGATATGCCCAAGAGGCAATAATAAAATGGTTATTATAATATATCTTTGTGTTTATGATAATGTTTACATACCATGCTAAAATTGTATTAACCGAAACATTGATACATGTGTGTTATGTGAACAACAAGGAGTCCCTAGTAAGCCTCTTGTATAACTAGCTTGTTGATTAATAGATGATCATGGTTTCGTGATCATGAACATTGGATGTTATTAATAACAAGGTTATGTCATTATATGAATGATGTAATGGACACACCCAATTAAGCGTTGCATAAGATCACGTCATTAAGTTATTTGCTATAAGCTTTCGATACATAGTTACCTAGTCCTTATGACCATGAGATCATGTAAATCACTTATAGGAAGGTACTTTGATTACATCCAACGCCATGCGTAAATGGGTGGTTATAAAGGTGGGATTAAGTATCCGGAAAGTATGAGTTGAGGCATATGGATCAACGGTGGGATTTGTCCATCCCGATGACGGATAGATATACTGGGCCCTCTCGGTGGAATGTCGTCTAATGTCTTGCAAGCATATGAATAAGTTCATAAGAGACCACATACCACGGTACGAGTAAAGAGTACTTGTCGGAGACGAGGTTGAACAAGGTATAGAGTGATACCGATGATCAAACCTCGGACAAGTAAAATATCGCGTGACAAGGGAATTGGTATCGTATGTGAATGGTTCATTCGACCACTGAAGTCATCGTTGAATATGTGGGAGCCATTATGGATCTCCAGATCCCGCTATTGGTTATTGGTCGGAGAGAGTACTCAACCATGACCGCATAGTTCGCGAACCGTAGGGTGACACACTTATGGTTTGATGCTGAAATGGTAGAACTTGAATATGGAATGGAGTTCGAAGTTTTGTTCGAAGTCCCGGATGAGATCCCGGACATCATTAGGAGTTCCGGAATGGTCAGGAGAATAAGATTCATATATAGGAAGTCATATTCCAAGTTTGGAAATGATCGGTGCATTTATGGCAGGTTCTAGAAGGTTCTAGAAAAGTCCGGAAGAAGGCACTATGGAAGGTGGAGTCCCGAAGGGACTCCACAAGCTTGGCCGGCCAAACCCTAAGGGAAGAGTCCCGGTGGGCTCCACTGAGGTGGCCGGCCACCTAAGGAAAAGGTGGGAGTCCCACCTTGGGTAGGACTCCCTCCTTGAGTAGGTTTCCCACCTTTGGGAAGTTTTGGTGTTGGGGTCTTATTTGAAGACTTGGACTACAACTCTTGGGGCTTCCACCTATATAATGAGGGGCATAGGGGAGGGGGCCGGCCACCACGGAGCCATAGATTGGCCGCACCCTTGAGGCCGGCCACCTCTCCCAAACCCTAGCCTCTCTCTCCTCCACCTCTCCCGCATGCTTAGCGAAGCTTCGCCATCGTGCTGCCGGATTCAAGGAGGAGCTACTACTTCCGCTGCCCGCTGGAACGGGGAGAAGGACGTCGTCTTCATCAACACCGAACGTGTGACCGAGTACGGAGGTGCTGCCCGATCGTGGCACCGTGATCAAGATCTTCTACGAGCTTTTGCAAGCGGCAAGTGATCGTCTACCGCAGCAATAAGAGCCTACTCTTATAGGCTTTGGAAATCTTCAAGGGTTAGTCTTGTTCATCCCTTCGTTGCTCCCATTTTCTAGATTGCATCTTGGCTTGGATTGCGTTCTCGCGGTAGGAAATTTTTTATTTTCTATGCAACGAATCCCTACAGTGGTATGGAGCCGTGTCTATGCATAGATGGTTGCACGAGTAGAACACAATGGTTTTGTGGGCGTTGATTCTCTTGTTGTCTTTAGTTTGAGTACTTTGCATCTTTGTGGCATAGTGGGATGAAGCGGCTCGGACTAACTTTACATGACAGCGTTCATGAGACTTGTTCCTCGTTCGACATGCAACTTGTATTGCATAAGAGGCTTTGCGGGTGTCTGTCTCTCCTACTATAGTGAAGATTCAATTTACTCTTGACAACACTAGTATCACCGTTGTGGTTCATGTTCGTAGGTAGATTAGATCTTACTCGAAAACCCTAAACCACGTAAATATGCAAACCAAATTAGAGACGTCTAACTTGTTTTTGCGGGGTTTGGTGATGTGATATGGCCATAATGTGATGATGAATATGTATGAGATGATCATTATTGTATTGTGGCAACCGGCAGGAGCCTTATGGTTGTCTTTAATTTTCATGTTGAGTAGTATTTCAAAGTAGTTGTAATAGTTGCTACATGAGGTGAACAACCATGAAGACGGCGCCATGGACCTTGACGCTACGCCGACAATGATGGAGATCATGCCCGTTGATGATGGAGATCATGTCCGTGCTTTGGAGATGAAGATCAAAGGCGCAAAGACAAAGGGCCATATCATATCACATATGAATTGCATGTGATGTTAATCCTTTATGCATCTTATTTTGCTTAGAACGTGACGGTAGCATTGTAAGATGATCCCTCACATTAATATCAAGATAATAAAGTGTTCTCCTCTCGTATGCACCGTTGCTTCGTCGTTTCGAAGCATCTCGTGATGATCGGATGTGATAGACTCAACGTCCACATACAACGGGTGTAAGCCATGTTGCACACGCGGAATACTTGGGTTTGCTTGACGAGCCTAGCATGTACAGACATGGCCTCGGGACAACGGAAACAGAAAGGTCGAACACGAGTCATATGGATGAAATGATCAACATGTTGATGTTCACTATTGAAGCTACATCATCTCACGTGATGATCGGTTTTGGTGTAGTGGATTTGGATCGTGTACCACTTAACAACTATGAGGGATGTTGTATTAAGTGGGAGTTCATTAGTAATTAGATTAAAACATGAACTAATTATCATAAACATAGTCTGAGTAGTATTTTGAATTAATTTTGTAGTATTGGCATCCGTTTACTACTATGCGCTAGTCTTGTAATTGAGATAGAAATACTGTTAAAATCTGATAAGAAACTTTACGGATTGGTACCGTATTGTTAAAGAATCAAGAATTGATTAAGTCCTATTGCAAACTTTTAGTAAACCTCATATTGTTGATTCAATGAGCTATGGTTTCAATTAGTACCTAAAGTTATCTTGTCTCTTGAAGTTCAAATCTGTTTGAAAAGTAAGGAGCTGAAAATTTAGTTTTCAGAAATAATCAAGGTATGAGATATATGTGATATCTAAGACCTTATTGCAAGATGATAGAATATATTTTGGTGAGACTACATAAACTCATAAGTTTTATGGGAATGTACGAAGGTTGAAGATGCAAGGCGTCCCAATCCTCCAACTATTGGGGCACTAACGATATTCGCATATCCATGAAGTGATCGTCCTTAGTATGCACCGTTGCTAAGACTCGTCGTTTCGAAGCATCACGTGATGACCGAGTGTGATAGATTCTACGTGTGCATACAACGGGTGCAAGCCAGATTTGCATATGCGAATACTAAGTTTTAAACTTTACGAGCCTAGCATGTACAGACATGGTCTCGAAAAGTCATCATGATATGATGGATAAAATTATGAGTGAAATTGTTCATCATATTAAAGGTTACTAATAGTAAAATCCGGAACACTTGTCATATGATGATCAACTTCAAAGTAAGAACCTCAAGGTTATTGGTATTTGACCAACAAACCTAGAAGTTATTGAAAATGAAGTGTTTTCTGAATAATGAGGAAAGCTAAAAGAGAAATTACAAAAGATATTTTGGTAGAAAGAAAAGAAAAACTAGAAAGTCTAGCTCAGGTGTATATAAATGATATACATGTTATGGTTGTATTCCTAGTTAGGTCACACAATGAAATTCTTAGGTATTAGTACCATATTGGTTGGTATGAAGTGTCATACAAAACAACACAATACAAGAATACAATGGCCTAAGTGACTGACAAGGAATATGATAGGAATGCACGTCTGGAACAAAATAAAGTGTTATTATGTTCGTCGTTGGCATTCTATATAGCCCTTAGAATTTATAATAAAGAACTTAATAATTGTTATTTTGCTCTGGTCAAATGAAAACAATGAGTTGTTCAAATTATGACATTACTCCATGGGTGATGGATAAGTTATTATAAATCTTAATGGTGAAACACACACACACATAATACTGACGCTAAAATGCCATAAGGCAAATGATTTGAATTCCACTTATTTGTGGAACCGCCATTTAGGTCATGTTAGAAAGGAACGCATGAAGGAACTCCATGCAAATGGATTTTTGGAGTCATTTGATTTTTGAATCGTTTGGCGCTTGCAAATCTTTTCTAAAGAGAATGACTAAAATACCGTTCATAGGCCAAGAGTTGAATGGGCAACTAACTTAGTGAAAACATACATGATGATATATGTGGTTCATTGGGCATAGTTGTGTGCGGGAGATTCTTCTACTTCATGAAAACTTCCAACAATGAATTGAGTATATATATGTAGATATATTCGATAAGGAAGAAGTTTGAAACATTTGAATGGATTCAAATAAATTTCAGCATGAAGTGGAAATCATCGTAATAGAAAAGTCAAATATCTATGATTGGATCATGGTGGAGATATTTGAATTACGAGTTTTAGCGAACATCTAAGAGAGCCATGAAATTGTTCTACAACTCACATTTCTTGAAGTATCATAATGATGATATAGTATCCGAGAGGTGTATCCAAACCTTGTTGGATTAATGATGAGATAAAAATTTATGACGCCATTATATTTTTGTGGATTATGCTTTAGAGACTACCGCTTTTACACTGAATAGAGCATCATGATCCGTAGAAATGACACCATACGAGCTATGGCATGGGTATGAACCCTAATAGTCCTTTCTTAAATTTTGGTATGCATAGCATAAGTAAATAAGTTTACAACCAAAATCGGATAAATGTCTTTGTTGGTTATCCCAGAGAATTGATTGGGAATTATTCCCACTATGGAGACAAAGACAAAAGTGTTTGTCAATGTTTCTTATTTCCAAGAAATTGTTTCTAGAAGTTTTTGAGTGGGAGGACAATAGAACTTGATAAAGTTTATGAACTGAGCATAATGATCAGAGTAGCGCAGCATCGAAATTGGTTCCGGAAGCAGCCACGACGATCATGGCTCCCATGACTACAAAGTGTTTTAGCCATGGAGATCGAAGTACATATTGAACCTTGTAGGTATGGTTTACTTTGTGATCAAATAAATGATTTGTGGACAAAGGATTGATTTTGAACAATGATAAACCAACTACAAACAAAGAAGTTATGATGGGCCTGACTCCGTTAAAATGGCTATACGCCATGAAATCCAAGATAGATGAATACTTTTTGAAAGTAAATGGATCTATAAAAATTGATGAAGCTTGACTTGTCGAAAAGTTGTTTACGACAAAGTTCAAAGAGTTGACTACGATAAGATTAGATCTTCCGTAGCAATGCTTATAGTCTATGTGGATTATTCTAGTAATCACTACATATTTCTTTTATGAGATACGCTAGTAGGATGGCAAGATACATTACTTAACAGAAGTGTGTATTAAAGGTGTATACAAGATACAACCAAAAGTTTTGCTAGTCCGTGGAATACTAGATAGGTATACGAACTTCAATTGGATGAAGTAAGTATTGCGGAGTTGGAATCTTCACCGGATGAAATAGTCAAAGAGTTTTTGATTTCATCGGAGGCGATGAAGAGGCTTGCATTTGCAAGAAATTAAGTGGGGCCGAGACATATTTATAATACTTTATGTAGATGACATATAGTTGGTTATAAATGATGTGATTATATACTTGATTAAAAGATTTCATTGAGAATTAACTTCAATGAAAGGATATGGACTGAAACAAATTTAGTGTCAAGATCTATGAAGATAGATTGAAACACATAAATAAGTTTAAGTCAAAGTACATAGGATGGATATTGAAGTAGTTCAATATAGAAATATTAAGAAAATGTTCTTGTCATGTGAAGGTTTAACAAGACTTGAGTGTATCTGACACTCAATGAGTAAAAACACATGAGTGATTATAGATCACGAATAATATGTACACAATCAGATGTCCTATGCTCTAAAAGTGTTATGAGCATGTACCAGAATGATTCATGTGATGATCATTGAAAAACAGTAAGAATATTCTTGAGTACTTAAGAAGAACCAAGTATATATATATATATAATTTTGTATGGAGAAATGACAAACAAATCGCTGTGGTGTTACACCGATATTGGTTTTGTCACATATAAAATATAATTTCAATCTCAAATTTGACTAAGTGTTGTTTAAAAGATAGGACAATGAGTTAGAAGTTGTCTATGTTAGATTTAGAAGAGTTCTAAATATTGTGATGGATTCTACAAACGAAAGGCAGAGTATGTCATTGTTTTGACAATGACTGAGGATGTTAAGTCAAGAAGTTATTTGAGAACTTGGTGTAGTTCCGATAGTGTCAGAACTTTGAAGCTATATTGTGTGACAATATTAGTGACATATTTCAGACCGCGGAATTAAGGTTCCACAGAAGACCAAACATATTTAATGCCGACTCATTTGGAAATGAGTGATGCGTTAAGACGCAAATGAATTACAAAATACATACGGTTCTGAGCATGTCAGATCCGTTGACTAAAACCTCTCCCGTGAGCAAAACATGATAAAGCACCAGGAAGGCCAAGGTGTTATATCTTTACAAATGTAAACTAGATTATTGACTCTAGTGCAAGTGGGAGACTGTTGGAGATATGCCCAAGAGGCAATAATAAAATGGTTATTACAATATATCTTTGTGTTTATGATAATGTTTACATACCATGCTATAATTGTATTAACCGAAACATTGATACATGTGTTATGTGAACAACAAGGAGTCCCTAGTAAGCCTCTTGTATAACTAGCTTGTTGATTAATAGATGATCATGGTTTCGTGATCATGAACATTGGATGTTATTAATAACAAGGTTATGTCATTATATGAATGATGTAATGGACACACCCAATTAAGCGTAGCATAAGATCACATCATTAAGTTATTTGCTATAAGCTTTCGATACATAGTTACACCTAGTCCTTATGACCATGAGATCATGTAAATCACTTATACCGGAAAGGTACTTTGATTACATCAAACGCCACTGCGTAAATGGGTGGTTATAAAGGTGGGATTAAGTATCCGGAAAGTATGAGTTGATGCATATGGATCAGAGTGGGATTTGTCCATCCCAATGACGGATAGATATCTGGGCCTCTCGGTGGAATGTCGTCTAATGTCTTGCAAGCATATGAATAAGTTCATAAGAGACCACATACCACGGTACGAGTAAGAGTACTTGTCAGGAGACGAGGTTGAACAAGGTATAGAGTGATACGATGATCAAACCTCGGACAAGTAAAATATCGCGTGACAAAGGGAATTGGTATCGTATGTGAATGGTTCATTCGATCAAAGTCATCGTTGAATATGTGGGAGCCATTATGGATCTCCAGATCCCGCTATTGGTTATTGGTCGGAGAGAGTACTCAACCATGTCCGCATAGTTCGCGAACCGTAGGGTGACACACTTAAGGTTTGATGTTGAAATGGTAGAACTTGAATATGGAATGGAGTTCGAAGTTTTGTTCGAAGTCCCGGATGAGATCCCAGACATCACGAGGAGTTCCGGAATGGTCCGGAGAATAAGATTCATATATAGGAAGTCATATTCCAAGTTTGGAAATGATCCGGTGCATTTATGGAAGGTTCTAGAAGGTTCTAGAAAGTCCGGAAGAAAGGCACTATAGAAGGTGGAGTCCCGAAGGACTCCACAAGCTTGGCCGGCCAAACCCTAAGGAAGAGTCCCAGGTGGGTTCCACCTAAGGTGGCCGGCCAGCCCACCTAAGAAAAAAGTGGGAGTCCCACCTTGGGTAGGACTCCCTCCTTGAGTAGGTTTCCCACCTTTGGGAAGTTTTGGTGTTGGGGTCTTATTCGAAGACTTGGACTACAACTCTTGGGGCTTCCACCTATATAATGAGGGGCATAGGGGAGGGGGCCGGCCACCACAAAGCCATAGCTTGGCCGCACCCCTTGAGGCCGGCCACCTCTCCCAAACCCTAGCCGCCCCTCTCTCCTCCACCTCTCCCGCATGCTTAGCGAAGCTCCGCCGGAGTTCTCCATCGCCACCGCCCACGCCGTCGTGCTGCCGGATTCAAGGAGGAGCTACTACTTCCGCCGCCCGCTGGAACGGGGAGAAGGACGTCGTCTTCATCAACACCGAACGTGTGACGGAGGTGCTGCCCGATCGTGGCACCGTGATCAAGATCTTCTACGCGCTTTGCAGCGGCAAGTGATCGTCTACCGCAGCAATGAGCCTACTCTTATAGGCTTTGGAAATCTTCAAGGGTTAGTCTTGTTCATCCCCTCGTTGCTCCCATTTTCTAGATTGCATCTTGGCTTGGATTGCGTTCTCGCGGTAGGAAAATTTTTGTTTTCTATGCAACGAATCCCTACATAATGTTCCCACTTGAGTTAGTTAGCACTTGAATAAGCTTTTCTCAAATACTTGTGAACTAAAATTGGCTTTATGCAAATAAACTAGAGCTTAGCAAACAATACTAGAAATGCCTAGCACTTACATTAGTATTAGTTTGCGAGTACCAGTACTCACGGCTTTGTCCCTGGCTATTCAAATGGCCAGAGTATGAAGATGAACAAGGAGATGACCAGCAGGACGCTGCGACAACTAGGAGTCTTAGACGTCAAGCGTTGGCTGTGGACTAGAGAGTCCTGTATCTTACGCTTCCGCTATGAACTATGAACTTGTGTTTGTTCGTTGATCAATAGATCAACTATTCGTGTAATATGGATCATGTGATTCCAATTTGTAAGACTTATGGTTTGTAATGAATGATGGTTGTGATACTTAACTATTATGCCTCGCAACAACAATATTCTGGGATTGCGATGTATGACATAATAGGCATCGGACTTAAAATCGGGTGTTGACAAGTTGGTATCAGAGCCATTGTTTGACCTTAGAAGACCTTAGTTAGAATGGGCGTTCTGAAAAACTTAACTTTGAAAGCAAATGAAAGAAAATATTTGTGAAAATTGACTTACACTCTTGTCTTTGAGACTTTGCCAAAATTTGATGAATCATGATCTATCTTATTTGAATCAACTTAAAAGTTTGCCACACTTTACACTCTCTAACTTACTCATCCAATTCTCTTTCAGATTGAGCCGAATAAACCCATCAACACCAAGTTTTACCAGCTTGGGAACGGAGGGAGCTTGATCTTCGAGCACGACCTCAACGCCGTCTCTGACTTCCTTGGGCGCCCACACCCCGAGTTCCACGGGGTTCAGCTGGACGACACGCCCGGAGGAGAGTTGCAGTGGGTGATCACTGCCGACTTGAGGGGCAAGATGGAGCCTCCCACCTCGGAGAGGATCCTCTTCTCCTTCCGCGAGAGCAACTGGCTCGACAAACTCGCACGTGGCCTTCAGGAGGCACTTGCGCGCCTCTGTGGACAGAATGTGGTGCGCATCCTCGCTTCGCGCTACGCGCATCTCGTGAGGCGTGATGCCATGGGAGTGCCCATGGAGCTGCAGCCGCACCCGGAGTTGAGGCACCACGCTGAGCACCTGGACTTCATGCTCTATCAGACTCAGAAGGACCTCGATGCCACTCGCGCTTACGCAAACCAGACCCATGCTCACATCATCGAGCAGGGTGAGGCGATCAAGCTACTCAACAACGACCGCAAGAGCCTTCGCCAGCAGCGTGCCAAGAAGGACGCTACGATTGTGCGCCTTCGCGCCAAGATAGCATCACTTGAGGCCACTGTCAAGGCCCAGGAGGATCAGATTCGTGAGCTGGAGGATGACGACGGAGGCATCGACCTTCAGGGAGGAGGAGCCTTCCTGAGCGACGACGATGACTTTGAGGAGGACGAGAACACCGAGGAGGAGGACTACGAGTTCCTGGAGGCAGGACCCGACGACTACGTCCCGATCGATGTCGAGGATGAGGAGTAGTTGCACTAGTTTCACTTATGTAGGTGTGAGTTGTATCCCGTCCCTTGTATCGTAGCATGAGAATGGTTCTTAAAACCATTGGAGTATGTGTGTGTTAGTTTGTACTATGTGTTGAATGAATGAATGTTATGTTTGTCATGAAAAGATTACAAGTTTTCAAAAATTTTCAAACTTAACCAAAATGAACCATAGAATGTTCCCTCTTATCTCATGATCTTCTATATCTTCAGATGGCCCCTCCCAATCGCACCAACGACGCGATGATGCAACTTTTGCAAACCCTGCTTGCCGGACAGGGAGACCGAAAGAGATGAACGCCAAGCCAACATCGCCGCCTTGCAGAACATTGCCAATCAAGGCCCTGGAAATCATGACCACCCCGGATCCAAGCTCAAGAACTTTCAAAACACCAATCCCCCGGTGTTTAGCAAGACCGAGGAACCCCTCGACACCGACGATTGGCTCCAGACTATAGAGAACAACCTGGAAGTAGCTGGAGTAGAAGCCAACGAGAAGGTCTTGTTTGCAACCCACTATCTCGCTGGACCAGCCCGCGCTTGGTGGACAAGCACCCGTGCCATGAACGGAGGTCAGTTCATGACTTGGGAGGATTTCAAGCTAAAGTTCAGCAAGTACCATGTACCCCCGGGTCTTATCAAAAAGATGAGGGATGAGTTCCGTGAACTGAAACAAGGTCGCATGACGGTGGTTGAATACCGCGACAAGTTTCTTACAACTGTCGAGGTATGCCCCTGATAAGACCGACACCGTTGAAGAGGAAGGAGAGATTCTGAACAACTGCATGATGAGATACTCGTCAACATCCTTCGCCGACCTTGAAGCCCTTGTTGACTCCGCCATCCAGATGGAGGGCAAGCTGAACCAAGCCAATGAGAACCGCAAGCGCCGCATGGCGAATCAAAGTGGATCAAGCCACCCCCAAAAGTATCGCCCTAGCTCAAGCGGAGGTTTCACTCCGAGAAACAACAAGCCACCGATGCAGAACTCGCGCCCCGGTTATCAGAATCGGAGTGGAGGAAACTCCAAGCCAGGAGGCTACAACAACAACAACAACTACAACTACAACAACTACTACAACCGCGCTCCGCCCAGAGCCCCCAACAACAACAAAAACAACACCAACACCGCTCCCAGAACTGGAAGCAACGCCGTCCCCGTTGCGAACAAGCAGGACAAGACCACCATCACTTGTTATGAGTGTGGTGTAGTGGGGCACTACTCCAACGAGTGTCCCAAACGTCTGCCAAGCTCGCCGGCAACACGTGCACACCTTTCAGCTGACAACGCCGATGTCTCCAGCGGAAGTTCGTCCCCAACAACCCCAATAACCATAACAGCCGCCTCTACCACATGAACAGAAGAAGCCAGGAAGCACCGATATGTTGTACTGGGTATGTTTTCTGTCAACCACATCCCTGCCAGTGTTGTTTGATTCGGAGCATCTCATTCTTTTGTCACGAAGACTTTGCATCAACAAGTAAAATTCAACCCCTCAGTTTGAAGCATGTTATGATAGTTCAAATTCCCGGATCAACCACCAAAGCCAGAAAATTTTGCAAAAATGTACCAATCAAAATCCATGATGTAGATTTCTATGCCAATCTAATCATCTGGGAACCAAAGGTTTGGAAGTTGTCCTAGGAATGGACTGGATGTCCAAGCACAATGGATTGATAGACTGTGCCAAGAAAGCCATAACCATGACTAGCAGCACCGGTATCGTAGTAGAGCACGTCTCGAAAAACTACCCGAGAAAATTTACACCTGCAACCAAAGTGTATCCAAGCCAACTACTGGATCAAATCGGGTCGTTTGTCGCTACGATGTGTTTCCAGATGATCTACCCGGTATGCCCCGGATCGGGATATCGAGTTCATCATCGAGTTAATCCCGGAACTAGACCCATAGCCAGAGAGCCTACATCATGAACGCAGCCGAGCTTGTGGAGCTGAAGAAGCAGATAGATGACATGTTGGCCAAGGTCTGATTAGACAAGATGCCCCCTGGAGATCCCCGTCTTGTTTGTGGACAAGAAGGATGGTGCAAATCGTTTATGTACGGACTATCGTAAGCTTAACGATGTCACTATCAAAAACAAATACCCCCTACCCAAGATAGAAGACTTGTTTGATCAACTCACCGGAGCCAAAGTTTTCTCCAAGATCGACCTTAGAACTGGATACCATCAGCTGAAAATCCGTGCCACCGACATTCCAAAAACTGCCTTTACACGGATATGGGTTGTATGAGTACAACGTCATGTCGTTTGACTGACCAATGCCCCCGCTTATTTCATGAATCTCATGAATAAGATCTTCATGAACTTTTTGGACAAGTTTGTCGTCGTCTCCATCGACGACATTCTCGTCTACTCCAAGTCCGAAGAGGAACATGAACAGCATTTGGAGACTGTCCTAGAAACCCTTAGACACCACAAGTTGTATGCCAGCAAATGTGAGTTTTGGTTGGAAGAAGTTGGATTCCTGGGACACATCTTGTCTGCAGGAGGAATTGCCGTAGATCCCACCAAGATCAAAACTGTTATGGAATGGAAAGCCCCAACCACACAAACTGAGGTCCGCGCTTTTCTTGGATTAGCCGGATATTACCGTAGATTTGTAGAAGGTTTCTCGAGCATCGCTCGACCAATGACCCAACTGTTGAAGAAGGACAGGAAGTTTGAATGGACCGACAAATGTGAAGAGAGCTTTCAACAGCTCAAGAGTAGACTGACAACAGCACCAATCCTGATCATGCCCGATATCGCAAAGCCCTTTGACGTATATTGCGACGCCTCCAAGACTGGTCTTGGATGTGTGCTTATGCAAGAAGGCAAGGTTGTATCCTACCTTTCAAGACAGCTAAAGCAACATGAACAGAACTACCCAACCCATGACCTCGAGCTTGCAGCCGTGGTCTTAGCCTTGAAAGTTTGCCGTCATTACCTCATGGGTAATCGATGTGAAATCTACTCCGACCACAAGAGCCTCAAATACATCTTCACCCAGAAGGAGCTGAACATGAGACAACGCCGATGGATCGAATTAATCAAGGATTACGACATGGAGATTCACTACCACCCCGGCAAGGCCAATGTGGTAGCGGATGCTTTGAGTCGGCTTGCCGTGCCGGTTGAACTCCATGCTGTAGAACACCCACTTACATCAAGAGTTTGAGCAGGTTTCGCCTAGGGCGGTTGGCGAAGGATTCTAGCCGACATAGAAGTGCAACCCACCTTGGTTAGCCGGATCAAGGAAGCCCGAGGACAACGCTAGCATCGATGGAATCAAGAAGCAGATAGCCGCAGGAAACCCCCGGATTCACCGTAGACGAAGCCGGAGTTCTTTGGTACAAAGAACGTCTCTGCGCGTACCATCGGACTCGGACTTGAAGCAAGTCATCCTGCAAGAAGCCCATGACACCCTTTATTCAATCACCTCGGAGGTACCAAGATGTACCAAGACATGAAGGAGCAATTTTGGTGGCACGGAGAATGAAGGAGAAATCGGCGCTACATCGCCAAGTGTGACATCTGTCGAGAGAGTCAAGGCAGAACATCAACGACCCGCCGGACTGACTACAGCCACTCAAATTCCGGAATGGAAATGGGACTCCGTAGGAATGGACTTTATCACCGGACTGCCCAAATCCAGCAAAGGCAATGATTCCATATGGGTAGTTGTCGATCGATTGACCAAAGTCGCCCATTTCATCGCCGTCAAAACCACCTACCAAGGCCCAAAGTTAGCTGAGCTATACATTTCCATAATAGTCGCCACCTGGAACCGAAATCGATAGTGTCGGATGAGGATCACGGTTCACCTCGAGATTAAGCGGAAAGTGCATGAAGGACTAGGAACCCCCGTCGAATTTCGCACCGCCTATCACCCTCGGACCGGCAGACCCCGTGAGAGAGTCAGCAGATCTTGGAGGACATCTGAGAGCATGTGTTTGGAATACGGATCCAAGTGGGAAGGCGCTTACCTTACGAGAATTCTCCTACAACAACAGCTACCAAGCCAGCCTACAGATGGCCCCTTTGAAGCCTTGTACGGAAGGAAATGCCGTACCCCCTGAACTGGTCGGAAGTCGGAGAAAGCCAAGTTTTTGGCCCAGATGTTCTTCGTGAAGCCGAAGAGAAAGTCCACAAGATCCGAGAGTACCTCAAGACTGCGCAATCCAGAGGAAGAGCTACGCAGACAAGAGACGTCGGGAGATGACCTTCGAGATCGGAGACTTCGTCTATCTCAAGGTATCCCCCTTGAAAGGAATGCAGAGATTCCAGCTGAAAGGAAAGCTCGCACCCCGATATGTCGGACCTTTCAAAGTTCTCAGCCGTGAAGTATCTTATCAGCTGGAGTTACCTGAAGGATATGTTGGCACGACGTGTTCATATCTCACTCCTCCGGAAGTGCCTTGAAGTCCCGGAGAAGACCGAAGTGTTCAAGAACATCGATCACCGATCGGTGGATATCAACAAGGACCTGACATACCGCGAGGTGCTGATTCGCATCCTGGAAGAAGCTTACCGAACCACCCGCACCCGAAGCATCAAGTTTCTGAAGATACAATGGAGCAATCATACTGAGGATGAAGCCACATGGGAACGGAAGACTTCATGAAGAAGGAGTACCCAAATCTCTTTAGTACCTAACTTTCTTTTCGATCTCGGGACGAGATCTTTTGTAAGGGGGAAGGGTTTGTAACATCCCAATTTTCAATAAAAGAAAGTTAGAAGAATTCCAGAGAGCAAAATTTCAAACCAACAAAAACTTTTTAAATTGCATATAGTGCCATGCATAGGACTTGTGCATTTGATTGATATGCCATGATGATTGTTATTATGTGTATATGATAAACCCTAAAACCCTAAAGTGATCATGAGAAGATCACAAACCAAATAAACCAAAAAGAGAAAGAAATCAAATAAATGTAAAACCCTAAAAACCCTCACATATGCTCTATGGCATTTTTATAAATTTTGATCCTAGACCAATTTGGTCTTCACCATTAGTTGAATAATGTTACTAAACACTTATTACAACTTTTGGAATCAAAGAATCACAATTCAAATGAATTTCAAACACAAATCTTGCTCACATATGATAATGGTCAAAATTGCAAATTATAGTCTGATCACTACTTTGAGCCATTGCAATTCAATTTTCTCAAACTACATCTTGCTAACTCTTTGCACCACTTCCAAGTCAACATCAAGGTGAACACTTTTTGTAAATATCACCATGCCAAAATCTTTCTTGATCAAGAGCTATGCTCAACCAAAGTTGCAACATTTTAACATATTCAACAATCTCCCACTTATCATTTTTTGCAAAACTTTGAATTCAACAATTCCACCACCACCTCTCATCATCTCTGGTCATTTCTAACTCAACTAAACACACACAATTCAAATTGTTCAACCATGTGAATTAAATCAAAATTGGACAAATTTCACAAATTGCAACTATGGCACTATTTGCCACTATTGCAAATAGTTATCTACCTCATCAACTCTACCTAAACCCTAGCCCAATTGGTCCCCTGGTTCCCTCTAACTAATCAATGATCAATAGAACCCTAGGGAGAGGGAGAGCAAGGCTAGGACATGGCCATGCCGGCCATGTCGCCACCTTGCCGCACCACCTCCTCTCCCCTTGCTTCTCTGCCCTGGCCACCGTGCCAAAGCTCGCCACCGCACACTCCTACACCTCCCTAGCCACGCCATTGTCAAGCTCGACGACGACCAATGCCGGATGACGCGCGCCCAGAACGCGCCCAGATGCCGCTCGTGTCGCGCGTGTGCACGCCGTGGACAAGCCCAGGACACGCGCTGCGCCACCACCTCGCGCTCACCCTGGCCCCGCTTGCTAGCCATTGAGCATCACCGCGCCACCGCTAGACACGCGCTCGGCCACGACCCATGCCCGCCGCCGCCGGAGACGACGACCACATCCCGTGAATGCCGCGGCAATCGTGGATGCAACCCGACCAATCCAGACGCCGCCCGACCAAGCTGTCGCCACCGTTCGCTTCGCCAGGAACCGTAGAACACTGCCGCACCCTCGCCTAGCTTGCTAGCTCGCCGGAGACGCCGCGAGCATGTCGACCACCACCCTGCCCCGCAACCCTTGCTCAATCCTATAAATAGAGAGTTCCCTGGAAGCAACTGAGCACACCACCTCACTCCCCACCCTTCACCACTTCGCCTCGCACCGTTAGCCACCTCGATCGTCACCGAGCAAGGCCAATCGCAAGCTTCAGGGCAGCACAAGCCTGCGGATTCGCCGACGATCGGAGCCACCTCGAGCTCGCCGCCCGCTACCGAGCTTCGCCGTCGTCCACATCTACCTTGAGCACATTGCCAACCCCTTGCTGGAGCCGCCGTAAGCCCTCCGACCCCTAGGCTCGCCGCGGCACGTCGGGTTCTCGTCGGAGAAGACGATGAACCTCGGCCGTTGATCTTTGATCTAATCCAACGCCTCACGTTGAAACGTACCGTTTCGGGTTTAAATAGCCGCTGACATGCGGGACCCCCTGGTCAGGCAGCCCACACGGGCACAGACGCGTGGTGGGCTGGCCTTGGGCCGTTTTAACTCGTTTCGGCCCAGTTAGTTTTCCCGCCGGCCTGTTTAATTCAAATTCTATTTAAACAATTCCAAACAATTTTCAATACTGCCCAAACTTTGAAATTCAATAGATTCAAATTGGCTAAACCAAATTCAATGAATTTTATGTTGTTGGAAAGCTAAGAAAAATCTCTACACAATGCCACTGGTGCCATGCCAAGATTTGTTGTAGAATTAATTTGATAAAAAGAAGAAGGCATGGACTTTTTCATATTCAAATAATTATTAAAAATCAACCAAAATATATATTAAGTTGATTCCAACTCTAATAGCTCACATTTGACTTACACTAATTTATTATGCAATAAAATGGTGTGGTCACTTTGCATGATCATGCCCTAGTTAAATTGATGGACAATATGGCTAGTTTACTTAGTTGATATTGTCCAAAACTATTAAGTAAATCATATGAAGTATTATACTTCATTTAAATCTTGTCTCACATGAATTCATGGGATGTTTGGACCCCTGGCCCAAACTCTCTTATATGAATTACTTAGAGATTTAAATCCTATGTAGTGTTATTACATGATATGAAGTGATCCACTTCATTTAAATCATTTTCTCAAATGATGAGGATGAACATTTGACTTAGGTCAATATAAGTTCTTATATGATTGTTTGAGAAATTAAATCTTAAGAAGATTTCAATGAGAGTAAATTATTTCTCAAGAACCCTATGGAAACTATCATTTACATATTAAATGAAAAAGAGTAAATTCTCCTCAAGCAACACAACCCATGCACCCTAATTAGATTATTTGTGTGCATAGAATAGTTTGTGTGTTTATATGTGATACATGGAATAGCCATTGAATTAGTGAGTAATTATACTCGTATTCAAATTTAGACGCTAGCACCGGAGAGTACACCGAAGAAGAAGGTTGCACCAAGAGGAGGAGGAGAATTTTGAGAACTACCAAGGCAAGCTAATATTCTTGCAAAGTGCAAAGCCCCTTGGGGCAAGGCACCATGAATCTTACCTTTTCTTACATAAGCCTATCCCAAGTTTATACATTACAAGTTTTTACTTGTTTTTCTTAAAGAGTTACTTTTATAGTTAACTTTGGTCAAAGTAAAGAAGTTTACTAGAGTAGTAAAGTTAGTCTCCCTCAAGCAAAGCAAGATAGCACCCCTCATGATTTAGAGCTAGTGCTAATGAATAAAACTTGACTACTCTAGATGGGAACAATGTGAATTGAAATGAATTTGAAACCTTGGAATGATGATGCATTCCATTGAATGATTTTTGAAGGTGAATCTGACCAAGAGAAGATGGTGATTTTTGATAAACATGATGTTGGTTTGAATGCGATACCTTTCCAATATTAAGTACCCCCACAATACCTGATTATGGGTAGGGCTTAACTGGAAGTTTATGCATCTTAGTATGGGTTCCCTCTGAACACACG
This sequence comes from Lolium multiflorum, assembly GCA_030979885.1. Classification (NCBI taxonomy): domain Eukaryota; kingdom Viridiplantae; phylum Streptophyta; class Magnoliopsida; order Poales; family Poaceae; genus Lolium; species Lolium multiflorum. Next base: position 211,159,463 of record CM061747.1, on the reverse strand, counting down.
TCATAGGGGTTACGCTTGAGGCTGCCTCCGTTGTTGAGAAATGATGTGAAATTGAGGTGAATTGTACGGCCAAGCCCTGTGCAGTTCCCAGGTTGACAGTTGGTCTTCATTGGGAGGCCAAGCTCATGGGGAGAGGTGCTCATACTAGGATTAGTAAAGAAAGGTTATGGTTGATGATCCGCGTACGTGTTACGATGATTCGGGGTAATCCCACGGATGAAATCAAATGTTGTGGCACAAGTGTGCAACTCTGCAGTGTAAACCTATTCGAATAGCCGCGTCCACGGTTACGGACGGTTGGAAAGGCCATACGGTTCGATGTCATATCTTTGAAAATGATGTTGAATTGAGATGGTGAAATGACTTGTGGTGAATTGAATTGAAATCACCACTTGAATGGTGGGAATGACACTAATGTTCCCACTTGAGTTAGTTAGCACTTGAATAAGCTTTTCTCAAATACTTGTGAACTAAAATTGGCTTTATGCAAATAAACTAGAGCTTAGCAAACAATACTAGAAATGCCTAGCACTTACATTAGTATTAGTTTGCGAGTACCTGAAGTACTCACGGCTTTGTCCCTGGCTATTCAAATGGCCAGAGTATGAAGATGAACAAGGAGATGACCAGCAGGACGCCTACGACAACTAGGAGTCTTCCGACGTCAAGCGTTGGCCTGTGGACTAGAGAGTCCTTGTATCTTACGCTTCCGCTATGAACTATGAACTTGTGTTTGTTCGTTGATCAATAGATCAACTATTCGTGTAATATGGATCATGTGATTCCAATTTGTAAGACTTATGGTTTGTAATGAATGATGACTGTGATACTTAACTATTATGCCTCGCAACAACAATATTCCTGGGATTGCGATGTATGATATAATAGGCATCTGGACTTAAAAATCCGGGTGTTGACACCCCGGGCCTGATCAAGAAGATGAGGGATGAGTTCAGGGAACTCAAGCAAGGCCGACTGACCGTGGTAGAATATCGCGATAGATTCCTCACTCTATCAAGGTACGCCCCGGATGAGACAGACACCACCGAGAAGAGGAAGGAGAGGTTCCTGAATGGACTGCATGATGAGATGCAGACTGTGTTGGTCAAGATCCCCTTTGCTGACCTAGAAGCCCTTTGTGACTCGCCATCAGATGGAGGAAACTCAACCAAGCCAATGAGAACGCAGCGCGCATGATAAATCGAGTGGCCCAGCAATACCCCCAAGTATCGCCCCACTCAAGTGGAGGGTTTGCCCCAAGAAACAACAATCCCCAGATGCAGAACTCACGCCCGGGTTATCAGAACCGGAGTGGAGGAAACCCCAGGCCAGGAGGCCACAACAACAACTTCAACCGCGCTCCACCTCGAGCCCCCAACCACCACAACAACAACTCCAACACCGCTCCAAGGACTGGGAGCAACGCCGTTCCCATCACCCCCAAGGACAAGTCCACCATCACTTGTTACGAGTGCGGAGTGGTGGGGCACTACTCCAATGAGTGCCCCAAGAGACTCGCCAAGACTGCCGCCAACACCTCTGGCCATGCTCAGCAGGAACGCCGTGTCGCCAACGGCAAGAAGTTCACCCCCAACAACCCGAACAACCGCAACCGCCTCTTTCACATGAGTGCGGAAGAAGCGCAGGAAGCATGTTGTGCTGGGTATGTTCTCTGTTAACTCAATACCGCAAGAGTGTTGTTTGATTAGAGCATCGCATTCGTTTGTTACGAAGATTTTGCATGCACTAGTAAGATTCAACCCATCAGTTTGAAGCATGTCATGATAGTTCAAATACTGGGTCAACAACTAAAGCTAGAAAATTTGCAAAGATGTGCCTATCGAATTCATGAAATAGAATTTTATGCAAATTTGATTGTTCGGGAGCAAAAGGTTTGGAAGTAGTCTGGTATGGATTGGATGTCGAAACATCATGTACTGATTGATTGCGCCAAGAAGGCCATCACCATGACTAGTAGCACCGGATATTAGTCGAGCACATATCTGGCTGCCCGAAAGTTTACCTGCAACCAGAGTTTAGCCAAACCCACCTTGGATCGGATCGGGGTCGTTTGTCGATACCCCGATGTGTTTCCGATGATCTACCCGCTATGCCCCCGGATCGGGATATCGAGTTTATCATTGAGTTAATCCACGGAACCGGACCTATAGCCCAGAGAGCCTATAGCATGAACCCAGAGTTAGTGGAAGAAGCAACTGGATGATATGCTATTCAAAGGTCTGATTCGACCAAGTGCGTCGCCTTGGAGATCACCAGTTTTGTTTGTGGACAAGAAGGATGGTGCCACTCGTTTATGTACGGATTACCGTAAGCTTAACGATGTCACCATCAAGAACAAGTATCCGTTGCCAAAGATAGAAGATCTGTTTGACCAACTGACCGGTGCCAAAGTGTTCTCAAAGTTTGATTTGAGGACTGGTTACCACCAACTGAAGATTCGTGCCACTGATATCCCCAAACTGCCTTTACCACCGGATATGGATTGTATGAGTACAATGTCATGTCATTTGGATTGACCAATGCCCCGCTTACTTCATGAATCTCATGAATAAGATCTTTATGAACTTCTGGATAAGTTTGTCGTTGTCTTCATCGACGACATCCTAATCTACTCCAAATCCGAAGAAGAACATGAGCAACATTTGGAAGTGGTCGTAGATACCCTCCGGGAGCATCAGTTGTACGCCAAGTTCAGCAAGTGTGAGTTCTGGTTGAAGGAAGTAAGATTCCTGGGACATATCTTGTCTGTAGGAGGAATTGCGTTGACTGAAAAATCAAGACTGTTGAAGAATGGAAAGCCCCAACCACTCAGAATGAAGTCCGTGCATTTCTCGGATTGGCGGGATACTACCGCCGGTTCGTTGAAGGATTCTCGAGCATAGCAAGGCCAATGACTCAGTTGCTGAAGAAGGACAAGAAGTTTGACTGGACTGACAAGTGTGAAGAGAGTTTCCAACAGCTCAAGAGTAGATTGACATCAGCCCCAATACTGGTTATGCCGGACATCACCAAGCCATTTTATGTGTACTGTGACGCCTCCAAGATTGGTCTTGGATGTGTGCTGATGCAACAAGGCAAAGTGATATCTTACTTGTCAAGGCAACTGAAGCAACATGAGCAGAACTATCCAACCCATGACTTAGAGCTAGCAGCCGTGGTTTTAGCACTGAAAGTATGGCGTCATTACCTCATGGGTAATCGATGCGAGATCTATTCGGATCACAAGAGCTTGAAGTATATCTTCACCCAGAAGGAGCTGAATATGAGGCAGCACAGATGGATAGAGCTAATCAAGGATTACGATATGGAAATTCACTATCACCCCGGCAAGGCCAACGTGGTAGCAGATGCTCTGAGTAGACTGCCGTGTCAGTTGAACTCCATGATAGCAATCGATCAACCCAGCCTGTTTCAAGAGTTTGAACAGTTTAGACTGGAACTTGTGAGCGAAGGAATTCTAGCCAGCATTGAACTCCAACCCACCTGATTAGCCAGATCAAGGAAGCCCAGAAGGGAAATGCTATCATTAATGGGATCAAGAGCCAAATAGCTGCAGGAAAGGCACCGGGATTCACCGAAGATGAAGAAGGAGTGCTATGGTACAACGGACCCCTTTGCGTGCCGTCAGATTCAGAGTTGAAGCAAGTTATTCTGAAAGAAGCCCATGACACCCTTTACTCCATTCATCCCGGAGGAACCAAGATGTACCAAGATTTGAAGGAACAATTTTGGTGGCATGGAATGAAGAGAGAAATTGGAAGCTACATCGCCAAATGTGACATCTGTCAAAGAGTCAAAGCAGAACATCAACGTCCCGCTGGATTGTTGCAACCCCTGCAGATTCCCTGAATGGAAGTGGGATTCCGTAGGAATGGACTTCATCACCGGACTGCCCAAATCTAGTAAAGGAAATGATTCTATTTAGGTAGTAGTCGACAGATTGACCAAAGAAGCCCACTTCATCCCCGTCAAGACCACCTATCAAGGACCGAGACTCGCAGAGTTATATATCTCAAGGATAGTCAGCTTGCACGGAACTCCGAAGTCAATAGTATCCGATAGAGGATCACAATTCACCTCCAGATTCTGGCAGAAAGTACATGAAGGACTCGGAACTCGGCTGAATTTCAGTACAGCCTATCACCCGCAGACGGATGGATAGACTGAACGAGTCAATCGAGATCTTGGAAGATATGTTGAGAGCATGTGTGCTAGAGTATGGATCCAAGTGGGAGCTTGCCGTACGCAGAATTCTCGTACAACAACAGTTATCAAGCCAGCTTGCAGATGGCCCCCTTTGAAGCAATGTACGGAAGGAAGTGTCGTACCCCTCTGAATTGGTCGGAAGTCGGAGAGAGTCAAGTCTTTGGACCAGATATTCTCCAAGAAGCTGAAGAGAAGGTTCACAAGATCCGCGAGTACTTCAAGACAGCCCAATCAAGACAGAAGAGTTACGCCGACAAGAGACGCCGAGAGATGACCTTCGAGATCGGAGATTTCGTGTATCTCAAAGTGTCCCCCTTAAAGGAATGCAGAGATTCCAGCTTAGAGGAAAGCTTGCACCCCGATATGTCGGACCTTTCAAAGTCCTGAGTCGCCGAGGAGAAGTATCCTATCAATGGAGTTCTGGAAGAAATGTGTGCACAATGTGTTTCATATCTCGTTCCGGAAATGCTTGGAAGTACCGAGAGAAGACCGAGGTTTTCAAGAACATCGATCATCGAGCGGTGGATATCAACTCAGATTTGACATACCGCGAAGTACCTATTCGCATCTTGGAAGAAGCTTTCAGAACCACCCGAACCAGGAGTATCAAGTTCCTGAAGATCCAATGGAGTAACCATACCGAAGAAGAGGCCACTTGGGAGTGAGAAGACTTCATGAAGACTGAATACCCAGATCTGTTTAGTACCTAATTTTCTTTAAGATCTCGAGACGAGATCTTTTGTAAGGGGAAGGGTTTGTAACATCCCAAGTTTCAACCAAATAAATAAAGAGAGAGAATTTCAATTACTCAAAATTCACAATAAACAAAAACTTTTTCTATGCATATAGTGTTACATATAGTTCTATGCATAGTGTGCATTTTCTCTTGTGCATTTGCCATGATGAGTGTTTATTGTTGATCAAGAGTGCTTAAACGCTAAACTAAGATCACCCAACCCTAATTTGAGAAGAATAAAAGAAATAGGAAATAATTCAATTCTCACTCACATACAACTTTGGCTAATTATGCAAAACTCCAACCAAGGCCACCATTGCTTGCTTCATTGGCTGTAAAACACTTTGATATCAATTACAAACTCAAATGCATCAAAGAAACCAGAATCAAATCAAAGAAAATTGCAAATTTCAACTTACATATGATAATGGTCATATGACCACTTTAGAAAATCTTCACCACTTTGCACCCCTGGTTTTGACTTTTCTTAAACCAAACTTGGTCAACACTTGCCACCTCATCCAAGACCTTGTCAAGGTGAACAACTTTGCTGTTGACCACCAGTGCCAACTTTGACCAGGTTGACCAGAATAGAGTTGACAAGATGTGACATTGAAACAAAGAGAAGATGATCCCCATTTTGAAAACTTGCCAACTTTCATCAAATTGAACACCAACACCACCATTCTGTCTCTTTAATTATATGATGGAGATTCACCAAAAAGAATTCCAAAATTCGAAGAAAATGTTCATGCGGCCATTCTACCGAACACCTTGCAGGCATGTTTCCAGAATTGTGTTACACTCAATTACACACTGGATTTTAGCCTAAACCGACTTTAACTCGTGATGATGAGCATCTCCTGCAACCCCTGCATCAAGCCCCGTCCTTGCTCTAGTCGATTAAAGTGTGGAGAAGCCCTAAACTATCCATGCCGTGCACCATGCCGGCCTCAAAGCACTTGAGCATTCTGAGCCTCCCCTCTCTCTCTCACTTTGTCCAGGAGCATCTACACAGCACAGGGATGATGACCATGCACGGCCCTGGCTCGCGCGAGCACGGCATTGGCCAGGCGAGACGCGCCCAGCACGATGCGCCATCACGCGCGCTCACCGCGTACTGGACGCGCCAGAGCGCCGCTCGTCCGATCGCGTCCGTCCTCTCCTGCACAGGCTACCACTGCGTCGAGCATCTCCTCGACACCCTCTAGCCCGTAGACATCATCAAAAGCACGCGCCTGCACCGTCGCCGCCGTCCTCATCAACTTTCGAACGCGCACCGTGACAGACCTTGCATGCGCTCGAGCCATCCTTTCACGCTTTGGCTGCGCCAGCTACTCCTTGAGCATCGCCAGGATGCTGCCTACACATAGCCGTCCTCGTCTTGCCCTTTCGCACGCCGGAGACGCCGCGCCATGCTCGACCCCCTTCGGCATCCGCAACACCTCCCCTCCGCTATAAATAGCGCAGCCCCACACCCTCATTCTTCACACCACCAGCTTCTCCTCCCATCTCCGCTTCTACTCGACCAAGCCACCCACTCAATTGACGCCGGAGCAGCCCCAATTTGACGATCGGAGCCGCCAGTACCTGGAGATCCTCGCCGTTGATTGAAGCTTCCCCACGCCTCGCCGACGGTACCAGGAGCTTCCTCACCCTCGCCAACGTCTCCGCGCACCTCGCCGTCGACCGCGGGACCGCCGGTAGGCTCTCTGATCCCCTAGGCTCGCCGCCAGATCGTCGGGATCTCGTCGGAGACGACGACGATCCACGACCGCCCGATCCTGTTCTAATCCAACGGACCCCCTCGCTCGTACCGATTCGCTCTGTTAAGAGCCACTGACGGGTGGCCCCCACCTCGTCAGGCGGCCCACTCTTGTTGTCAAAATATTGTTTGTTGTCAAAATTATGTTTCTAGAATACTCCATCCATCTTTCAAAAAACTGCTCAACTTTTTTTAGATACTTATCTATAACTAAAATATGTCTATATATCCCGTACCTAGAAAAAGTTGAGCAGCTTTTTTAAGAACGGAAGGCGTATTTATACCTAGGAAGCTCAGATCAGAAGTGAAAAAACCACACAGATAAGACAACAGGTACCTGAATCTATGTTGAACTGAAGAACCTTTAAAGAACCATCTTCATGGGGAAAGGTATGGACTTTTCTCTTGGTAGCTCAGCTTCTGCATAACCACAGCGCCAGGAAGAGGGATTTATTGTCCCACTTATTGCAGTATAAGAAAGGTAGATCCACCTGAAAATCAATAAACACAAGTAAACGCAACGATTTTTTTCCTGCATATGATTGCACTATACAAATGCTATGTTACCGCGGATTCCGATCTTTGTAAACATTGCACCACTAAAATAGAAATTTCGGAATCACCCTCTGTAATAGCCTGATTGCAGGCGTAAACATAAGTAGTGAACTTGCTTGCAATCACATGATTATGCTCACTCCACTTGTCTAGCGGCGGCCATGATGATGTACTGCCAAACCAGATTTCATACTCGCAGTCGGATTACAATTTTCATCAAAATTCCATGCGCCACATGGATTCATAAATATGTGAGATTATTGTCTGAACATAATTGTGCAGAACTATGATCACTAACAAAACATACCGCGTATGTCCAAAGTTCTAAAGTCTAAACACATCCAGGCCATAAGCCTATGATGAGGGTACAGATCCTGGCCGTAAGAAACAGCCATGCATTTCAATCACAAATCACCTGTATAGGTAGAATTAAACTGCAAACACAAAACTCAGTCGCCAGAACTAAAGGTAGAATTAATAAGATGTTGGGAATTTACCTATTGGTATAGGTCATAGAGGAGGATAGTGACGTTGTTCTGGAAGTGAGATATGATGGCGGTGGAGGACGAAGGACCCATCTGGCGCCGAAGCCGGTGTAGGCCATGGCGGCGTAGAATTGGTCTGGGTAGACGACGGCGAAGCAGGGCCCTAAATCTCCCACTGTTTCGAGATCTCCCGCCTACCAATGCCGCCACCCAATCGAGGCGATGTACGGAGAGAACTCTGAGGGTGACTCTGATGGTGCGGGGCGAGGATGGGGAATATGTCGTCGAGATCCTGGCCCTGGTAGTGGCAATCGAATGCGGCTCGTAGGAGAAGATGCGGTAATCCCCGATGTCGATGCACATGTCCTCCTTGAGGCTCGAGACAAGGAGGTGATGTTCGCCCACGGATGGGGAGGGTAGAGGCCAGCGAGGTCGTGGTCAGGCCCGAAGGAGAAGGGGGCGGGGTTAGGATGCTGGAGCGACTGCGGGAGGGACGAAGGACGAGTGACATATTTTTGCTCGCGATGGAATTAGGTGTCAAATCCCAGATTTTCGGGCGTATAATTTCATTTAAGAACTTTCCTTTTTTTCGTTCGGTGGAACCGGTGCAACATCAGATTTAGATTGAATGGTCCCGATGCTCCGAATCTCCTTCACCAAACGCGTTGTATGACCTACGACCAACTCTAATATAATAGTAACTAGTTGAATGCCCGTGCGTTGCCACGGTCTTTCAATTTTTTTCTCTCTACGAAATATAAATAGTGTTAAAAATTCAAATGTGCATAAAATAGCATTGTAATTACATCGAGATTCAACTTTCCTCGAAGTATATGTTGATAAAATATTAAATTGAGTATCATATACAGTTAAAATAATGGACCAAATACTCATCTCTTATTAACTATAAGCTTTACTCCCTTTGCAACGTCACAAATGTTGGTTGTGTAAAACTCAATGAGTTTTCAAAGCGTTTTGATAGTCCCTCCATGGATGTTGTGTAAAACTCTGTGTGTTTTTGTAACTTACAACGACATTTCCTCCTGGCCTATGTTGGTTGTTTATTTCCAAAAACGCCCACAAAATTAACATCCATGAACTACAAATTAAAACATATATCGAAGTTCATTAAATAAAAATATGGCATAAAAATGTGTTGTTGTAAGGGAAAACTATATACGATTATAATAGAACATCGACAAAAAGAAGGCAAAGTTGATGTTCACCTGATTCGACCGATAATTTTCGTGCGCTTTGGCCGAACATGGAATGCACCAACTGAAGTCTTAGCAGTGATGAAATTGTCAAACTCTAACTATATAGTTGTAAATATTTCTCAATGACACCATGCAGTTAAAACCCTAGCTTCTAGTTCACATAAATCCAGCCTGAACTTTATCGATGAACGAGAGGAAACAAGTTTCTCTTCCATATTGCACAATGCATGCAAATATATTGGTGTCAGTAAAATCATTTGAATATACTCTGTGGAGAAGCACAATATACCTTTGGAAAGAAAAATCAATGGAAAATTTAACACTATCATATCATATATATGTATGGTTTCCAAATGAAATCACAAAGTCTTCCTATATCTTTTCTTGCATGTCCGTCTGCATATGCTTGAATTGAATAGGGTGAATTCATGTAGCGATATATTGTAAGTGTTGTAAAATCCTTGTATAAGTTCACATAAATAACATGCAAGATTCGATTCAGAAGTGAGATTGCAAAACAACAAGAACAAACGATAAAAACATGTATGTAATGACACGAATAAAATCACATGTTTAGTTGGAAGATGCGAAACTAAAGGTACAGTGGGCAGTAACTTGACAGTTGCAGCTTCATCTGTTCCTATGTGAATATGTTGTCACATGCACAACAACCAAGGTAAATGCACGCAGTATCAAGCTTTATTTATCTTAGTGTCAGGATTCTTGAAGAAATGTAGACAGAAAACTCAAGCGTTTCTTCTTTGACAGATCAAGAGCTGTATGAGGACAAAATCAGTTCCACATTTTTTTCAGGATAATAGACATTTTTATTAACAGTGCTAGAGGTCCAAGGCTAACCTTTTCCCTTGTGTACTATTTACTGCATTAAAGCTCCATTCAAAGTACAGATTGCTATCATCTTTTGGAAAAGAAAAATATACAATGACTGGTTCTAAGCTTGTGTTATTCATCCAGTCAAAATAAGACTGAACCAGACGAGCTAAGTATATCACAAAAACAAGATGTAAATGTTTTTAATAATTAATAAACTCAAAGCAGAACATATGGTATATATACCTTGTTGTGTCCGTCGTCCTTCTTGAGGCAAGTGCATCCAACTACGGAGTATTATATTTATGGACAGCTCCATGATCCCAAACCGAGTATGCACATCGATCTTGCCCACCATAATGCACCTGATGCCCTGCAATTGATCATGTCAAAGACTGCATAGAATCCTAATCAATGGTGGTACGTACAGCTAGAAACTAAGATAAAGGGCTTCACGGATATCCTCAATAGCAGATAAGAAATTTACTAAAGAGAGGCCTTCGTGTTTAACTGACATGCTGCTGCACCTGCAGCGATACCCGGTCCACTTCTGCCTGCGCAAATGCCATAAATCAGTATGGCCGTGTGATGCGATAAAGGAAAACCTGCAATACGGGAATTATTCAACATCTGAAAACACTGCTATAATACTCAGCAAGTAAATAACATAGAAGATTTGATAAATGGTTGTTACATGAGTGCATCCTCCTAACTGCCGAGTATAAGTAGCATCTCCTCACCAAGGATTGGAGGAAGAATTGGAATTAATGTTTGCTGAAGCCTGCAAAATAGGCATCGCAAGTCAAATAAACATAGATTGTGTGTACAAAACTATAAACATGAATAAGTACTCTTGCATATATATTTGATTGCTGGATAAAATTCAAGGCTGCAATCCAACAACCACGAATCTGTCGAATCTGTAATGCAGATACAATGGTACTTATACCTGTGAAAGCATTCCGGCAGCTCTGGAAATCAGCAATAGATTAGCAAACACTCGCCTCTCGCAATCAGCCAACAGCAAACCAATTGCTCCTCCATTGGTCGCACATGCAATCCGGGCACCGTGCACCGGCACACGTTCTAAGGCGTCTGACCAGTGACGATTGACGACCGCGTGGTACCCCGCGCCAGGTGCTGCACGCCGAAGGTCGGCATCGTCGCGCTCTACCTCGCGACCGCACGCACTCTGTTCGCTGGCGCCGCACGCACTCTGTTCGCTGGCGCCGCACGCACTCTGTTCGCTGGCGACCCGGCGCCAGACGTGTTCTATTAGTCGGGCATGTTACCGGGCAAATGCGTCTGGGCTTGCTCCGCAAGGCGCGACGTTGTTCCCAGCCAGCCATGGCAGACGACGATGTCGTCATCGTTGACGTCGTGCCCGCCGCAGTGGCATTCGCGGCCTTCGCTGGCGCCGAGGACCTCGCGTGACGGTGAGCCATGGCAGGCGCTGGCTTTTAGCCTGCAAACGCGCGCGAGATGGCCTCATATCGACTCCGCACCATCGCCCGTCGCCATCATATTAGTGGACGGCGCCGATCTAGGACGATACGGTGCCCAGGTCGACACCACTCGCGTTGCCGCCTCCGCCGATCCGCCGCCGGGATGGACGCTAGTCCAGCCTGCGCACCTCCTCCCAACGGACAGGCTGACAGCTCGACGAAGATGTGTCGCCCGTTGACCTAGGCCCCACGGTCGTCGATCTAGACCCCAAGCCATCTCGGCGCCCCCGCCCAACGAGGAATCGAAGATCTCGCGACGGCAACCGGACACTACAGGGTACAGGCTATAGAAGAGGAGGCCCAGGCGGGAGGCCGTGGCAATGGCGAAGTGGAGGGCGCGCGCGACCGGGAGTGACCAGCCTCCGTGGCTGTGGGACTCCTCCAGGGGCCCCGAGTGCCTTCTCGTGGTCAGCCAAGGATTCCTGCTGCTTGCCGTCCTCGAGGAAGGCGGGAGGGTGGGCTGGGTGAGGGAGACGGGAGCGGCGGCGTTCATGGGGGGAAGTCGGGGGGTGATGGGTCGGGCCGTCGGCTTTCCGTGGTGGCGTTTATTTTCCACTTATCAGTGGCATGAAGCCGTAATTAGCTAAGCCGGGATTACAACAACCTACTATATCGTTGGATGTAGATTGAGCGGTTAGGATGATTCGAATCTCCTTCACCAAACGTGTTATATGGACGCGGCTTGCCTGCGGCCTCTTTGTGCGACCATCCGTGCAACCGAACCATTCATTGCTCATCCCACGGCTATCCCTACTGCAACTCTCTTCGCTGGTTTTTTTTTTACGAAAAGGAAAATAGAAATACGGCGAATATACTCGCGACTGCGTATCGATGCCCTCCTCGCATCGCAGTCTCTCCAGAGCCCAGTCAGATCAAAATTTTCGCACCTGATAGCGGAAAGACGGCGGTAGGGGCACGGTGTAGGTCGGCAACCTCGAGGCCGCAAGTAGCATGTCAGCGTCCACACGTCGTACATGATCTAGATCCATGGCCGTGGCGGCGGCCACAACGATGTACGGCGGTCCTGCAGATGGAGTGATCAATGGCAGCCACCGCAGCTCTAGTCCAGCTGACTTGATTCTCTCTCGTGCATACATTGGCATCTCTCCCAATCCATTTTCTTTATTGCACTTGCTTGCGGGCGTTCTAGTCATCCATTTGCCTCGCTGCGCTAGAGATTGCCTCTCGCAAAACAACCTCGGCTCGGCCAGCGGCGCAAGGCCACCAACTCCACCTTACGCGGCGTCTGCATCGTGTGTCCCCAACGAGGCCGCTGTGGTGGAGGAACTGCCGGGGTCGCGACTCCGCCCTCCAGTTCCAGAAATACCTGCCGCCATGGCCATGTCCACCATGTCTGGTCTGTCTCCGTCGCGCTCAACCAGTGGTCACGACGAGGAAGACGATGAACATGCGCACTCCCGTGGGGGGTGGGCCGGTGGGGCGGCGCTCCTGCTCTCTGGATGTATGTCGAATCGAGAGGACATACGGGGTACGACTGTAGTGCCGTACGATGAGAAGAATGAAATAAGGAAGCAGTTTGTATTTTCTTTTACGGCCGATGGAAAAACTGGGAGCAGCCACACGATCCTAAATGAAGAGAAGGTCGCACGGATGGTCGCATCAAGAGGCAACAGGCAATTTCCAGAATTTTCTCATTCTTATGGACCATCGGTTCATTGTTGTGGCTTAGTTTTCTACCTTAGTGCTATCTAATTGGTAGGCTATATATGATATGTGTAGGTCCTGAAAACTCACAAGAGCTCTAAATTCTTTTATGTACTAACTGATAAGTTTGAATAGTAATTGTTCTGTGTGCATCATGAAACTTACAAGCCTCACTATTTTATCACCGTTATTCGGAAATAAACATTGTCATGAGCTCCATGGGATGGTGCGCTAAGGCGTACATCTAAATCTAGTCTGGATATTGATAGTTCCTGGCCTAGACGAGCAGGCGAAGCCTCGCATCCTCAATCAAGTCAAGGAGCAGAACGCATCTTTCAAAGAGCAGACAACTTTGGACTCAGTTAGAAAAAAGAAGGTTAACTTCACGTAACCATCCATTGGTGTAACCAAGGAGATAGCCAAAGGAGATTTTGCATCCAATAGATTAGAAGAAGAAAAAGGCGCCGATCAAGGTTTGCAAGGAGCCAGCAGTTCCCGACGTTTCTACTAGTGTACGTATACGCGCATATTTGCGCGGAAAAAGACCCTCATCAGCGGTTCCCGACAAGTTATTAAGCTGCATGGAGAACTCGAAAAATATTTTCAAACTTCATATTGGCAGCTGTTAAAGGCTTCAGCTACGGGCAACTTTTATCGTCATCGAGTCCAACGAAACCTACGTCGTCATCAGCTCTAGAGGAGCTAGCATCGCCATCAAATGCGAGCATTGCCATATTGACACCATCCACGCCATTGCAGCGTTCGACTCTTTAGTTCGTCGATAATCAGGTGTTATATTTCCAATTAATTATTACTCGCAAAATTTATTTCGGTCAATATTTTTCGTCTTGCACTATTATTTGTGCGCAGTTTTTGTGCCGTAATATGTCTGCAGATAGGGAATAATCTTCGACTGCTCTGCCCGGTCGACTGCGCCCCGTCATCGCGTACTGGTTGCACTTGGGGATTACCTGTCTTGGACCCGACGTTACGGACTCAATATATTCGGATGCTCACCCGCCACGGATCGGCCATATCATCTGCGTCCTTTTCTGAAGGAGATATGCCCTAGAGGCAATAATAAAGTGGTTATTATTTATATCTTTATGTTTATGATAAATGTTTATATATCATGCTATAATTGTATTAACCGAAACATTAGTACATGTGTGATATGTAGACAACAAGAAATCCCTAGTGTGCCTCTTAAACTAGCTTGTTGATTAATGGATGATTAGTTTCATAATCATGAACATTGGATGTTATTAATAACAAGGTTATATCATTATATGAATGATGTAATGGACACACCCAATTAAGCGTAGCATAAGATCTCGTTATTAAGTTATTTGCTATAAGCTTTCGATACATAGTTACCTAGTCCTTATGACCATGAGATCATATAAATCACTTATACCGGAAAGGTACTTTGATTACACCAAACACCACTGCGTAAATGGGTGGCTATAAAGGTGGGATTAAGTATCCGGAAAGTATGAGTTGAGGCATATGGATCAACAGTGGGATTTGTCCATCCCGATGACGGATAGATATACTCTGGGCCCTCTCGGTGGAATGTCGTCTAATGTCTTGCAAGCATATGAATAAGTTCATAAGAGACCACATACCACGGTACGAGTAAAGAGTACTTGTCAGAGACGAGGTTGAACAAGGTATAGAGTGATACCGAAGATCAAACCTCGGACAAGTAAAATATCGCGTGACAAAGGGAATTGGTATCGTATGTGAATGGTTCATTCGATCACTAAAGTCATCGTTGAATATGTGGGAGCCATTATGGATCTCCAGATCCCGCTATTGGTTATTGGTCGGAGTGAGTACTCAACCATGTCCGCATAGTTCACGAACCGTAGGGTGACACACTTAAAGTTGGATGTTGAAATGGTAGAACTTGAATATAGAATGGAGTTCGAATATTTGTTCGGAGTCCCGGATGAGATCCCGGACATCACGAGGAGTTCCGGAATGGTCGGAGAATAAGATTCATATATAGGAAGTCATATTCCAAGTTTGGAAATGATCGGTGCATTTATGGCAGGTTCTAGAAGGTTCTAGAAAAGTCCGGAAGAAGCACTATGGAAGGTGGAGTCCCGGAAGGACTCCACAAGCTTGACCAGCCAAACCCTAAAGGAGGAGTCCCAGGTGGGCTCCACCTAGAGGTGGCCGGCCACCCCACCTCAAGGAAAGGTGGGAGTCCCACCTTGAGTGGGACTCCCTCCTTGAGTAGGTTTCCCACATATGGGAGGTTTTAGTGTTGGGGTCTTATTCGAAGACTTTGACTAGAACTCTTGGGGCTTCCACCTATATAATGAGGACGAGAGGGAGGGGGCAGCCACTCTTTGGCTCAGCCTTGGCCGCACCCCTTAGAGGGCCGGCGCCCAACCCCCCTCTCTCCCCAAACCCTAGCTTCTTCTCCTCCTCCACTTCTCATATGCTTAGCGAAGCTCTGGAGATCTCCACCGCCACCACGCCGTCGTGCTGCCGGATTCAAGGAGGAGCTACTACTTCCGCTGCCCGCTGGAACGGGAGGTGGACGTCGTCTTCATCAACAACCGAACGTGTGACCGAGTACGGAGGTGCTGCCCGTTCGTGGCGCCGGAAGCGATCGTGATCAAGATCTTCTACGCGCTTTTGCAAGCGGCAGTGAACGTCTACCGCAGCAACAAGAGCCTACTCTTGTAGGCTTTGGAATCTCTTCAAGGGTGAGACTCGATAAACCCCTCGTTGCTACCATCTTCTAGATTGCATCTTGGCTTGGATTGCGTGTTCGCGGTAGGAAAATTTTTGTTTTCTATGCAACGTCATCCTACAGTGGTATCAGAGCCAGGTCTATGCATAGATGGTTGCACGAGTAGAACACAATGGTTTTGTGGGCGTTGATGCTCTTGTTATCTTTAGTTTGAGTACTTTGCATCTTTGTGGCATAGTGGGATGAAGCGGCTCGGACTAACTTTACATGACCGCGTTCATGAGACTTGTTCCTCGTTCGACATGCAACTTGTATTGCATAAGAGGCTTTGCGGGTGTCTGTCTCTCCTACTATAGTGAAGATTCAATTTACTCTTCTATTGACAACACTAGTATCACCGTTGTGGTTCATGTTCGTTGGTAGATTAGATCTTACTCGAAAACCCTAAACCACGTAAAATATGCAAACCAAATTAGAGACGTCTAACTTGTTTTTGCAGGGTTTGGTGATGTGATATGGCCATAATGTGATGATGAATATGTATGAGATGATCATTATTGTATTGTGGCAACCGGCAGGAGCCTTATGGTTGTCTTTAAATTTCATGTTGAGTAGTATTTCAAAGTAGTTGTAATAGTTGCTACATGAGGTGAACAACCATGAAGCCGGCGCCATGAACCTTGACGCTACGCCGAAGATGATGGAGATCATGCCCGTTGATGATGGAGATCATGTCCGTGCTTTGGAGATGAAGATCAAAGGCGCAAAGACAAAAGGGCCATATCATATCACATATGAACTGCATGTGATGTTAATCCTTTTATGCATCTTATTTTGCTTAGAACGCGACGGTAGCATTATAAGATGATCCCTCACATTAATATCAAGATAATAAAGTGTTCTCCCCTCGTATGCACCGTTGTAACAGTTCGTCGTTTCAAAGCATCTCGTGATGATCGAATGTGATAGATTCAACGATTCACATACAACGGGTGTAAGCCATGTTGCGCTTAGGTTGGCTTGCGCCTAGCATGTACAGACATGGCCTCGGGACAACGGAAACCGAAAGGTTGAACACGAGTCATATGGATGATATGATCAACATGTTGATGTTCACCATTGAAGCTACATCATCTCACGTGATGATCGGTTTTGGTGTAGTGGATTTGGATCGTGTACCACTTAACAACTATGAGGGATGTTGTATTAAGTGGGAGTTCATTAGTAATTAGATTAAAACATGAACTAATTATCATAAACATAGTTTGAGTAGTATTTTGAATTAATTTTGTAGTATTGGCATCCGTTTACTACTATGCGCTAGTCTTGTAATTGAGATAGAAATACTGTTAAAATCTGACAAGAAACTTTACGGTTTGGTACCGTATTGTTAAAGAATCAAGAATTAATTAAGTCCTATTGCAAACTTTTAGTAAACCTCACATTGTTGATTCAAAGAGTTATGGTTTCAATTAGTACCTAAAGTTATCTTGTCTCCGTGAAACTTGAAGTTCAAATCTGTTTGAAAAGTAAGGAGCTGAAAATTTAGTTTTCAGAAATAATCAAGGTATGAGATATATGTGATATCTAAGACCTTATTGCAAGATGATAGAATATAATTTGGTGAGACTACATAAATTCATAAGTTTTATGGGAATGTACGAAGGTTGAAGACGCAAGGCGTCACAATCCTCCAACTATTGGGGCACTAACGATATTCGCATATCCATGAAGTGACCATCCTTAATATGCACCGTTACTAAAACTCGTCGTTTCGAAGCATCACGTGATGATCGGGTGTGATAGATTCTACGTGTGCATACAACGGGTGCAAGCTAGATTTGCACATGCAAATACCAAGGTTAAAACTTTACGAGCCTAGCATGTACAGACATGGTCTCGGAAAGTCGTCATGATATGATGGATAAAATTATGAGTGAAATTGTTCATCATATTACAAAGTTACTAATAGTGAAATCGGAACACTTGTCATATGATGATCAACTTCAAAGTAAGAACCTCAAGGTTATTGGTATTTGACCAACAAACCTAGAAGTTATTAATGTTGAAGTGTTTTTCTGAATAATGAGGAAAGCTAAAAGAGAAATTGCAAAAGATATTTTGGCAAAAAGAAAAGAAAAGACTAGAAAGTCTAGCTCAGGTGTATATAAATGATATACATGTTATGGTTGTATTCCTAGTTAAGTCACACAATGAAATTCTTGGGTATTAGTACTATATTGGTTGGTATGAAGTGTCATACAAAACAACGCAATACAAGAATACAATGGCCTAAGTGACTGACAAGGAATATGATAGGAATACGCTGGAACAAAATAAAGTGTTATTATGTTCGTCGTTAGCATTCTATCTAGCCCTTAGAATTTATAATAAAGAACTTAATAATTGTTATTTTGCTCTGGTCAAATGAAAACAATGAGTTGTTTAAATTATGACATTACTCCATGTAAAATGGATAAGTTATTATAAATCTTAATGGTGAAACACACATACATAACACTGACGCTAAAAATGCCATAAGGCAAATGATTTGAATTCCACTTATTTGTGGAACCGCCATTTAGGTCATGTTAGAAAGGATCGCATGAAGGAACTCCATGCAAATGGATTTTTGGAGTCATTCGATTTGTTGAATCGTTTGACACTTGCAAAATCTTTTCTAAAAGGTAATGACTGAAATACCGTTCATAGGCCGAAGAGTTGAACGGGCAACTAACTTAGTGAAAACATACATAATAATATATGTGGTTCACTGGACATAGTTGTGTGCGGAAGATTCTTCTACTTTATGAAAACTTTCAAACAATGAATTGAGTATATATGTGGATATATTCAATAAGGAAAAGTTTGAAACATTTGAATAGGATTCAAATAAATTTTAGCATGAAGTGGAAATCAGCGTAATAGAAAAGTCAAATATCTATGATTGGATCATGGTGGAAATATTTGAATTACGAGTTTTAGCGAACATCTAAGAGAGTTATGAAATTGTTCTACAACTCACGTTTCTTGGAGTATCATAGTGATGAAGAAGTATCCAAGAGATGTATCCAATACTTGTTGGGTCAATGATGAGATAAAATATTGATGTCATTATATTTTTGTGGATTATGCTTTAGTGACTACCGCTTTTACACTGAATAGAGCATCATCATGATCTGTTGAAATGACACCATACGAGTTATGGCATGGGTATAAACCTTAATAGTCCTTTCTTTAAATTTTGGTCTAAGAATTTTCAACCAAAATCGGATGAATGTCTTTGTTGGTTATCCCAGAGATTTAATTGGGAATTCTTCCCACGAGACAAAGACAAAAGTGTTTGTCAATGTTTCTTATTTCCAAGAAATTGTTTCTAGTGAAGTATTTGAGTGGGAGGACAATATAATTTGATAAGGTTTATGAACCGAGCATAATGATCAGAATAGCGCAGCCGGAATTGGTTCGGAAGCCCACGACGATCATGGCTCCCATGACTACAAAGTGTTTTAGCCATGGAGATCGAAGTACATATTGAACCTTGTAGGTATGGTTTACTTTGTGATCAAATAAATGATTTGTGGACAAAGGATTGATTTTGAACAATGATAAACCAACTACAAACAAAGAAGTTATGATGGGCCCTGACTCCGTTAAAATGGCTATACGCCATGAAATCCAAGATAGATGAATACTTTTTGAAAGTAAATGGATCTATAGACTTGGATGAAATATCCTTAAAGAAGCTCGACTTGTCGAAAAATTGTTTACGACAAAGTTCAAAGAGTTGACTACGATAAGATTAGATCTTCAGTAGCAATGCTTATAGTCTATGTGGATTATTCTAGTAATCACTACATATTTCTTTTATGAGATATGCTAGTAGGATGGCAAAATACACTACTTAACAGAAGTATGTATACAAGATACAACCAATTGTTTTGCTAGTCCGTAGAATACTAGATAGGTATACGAACTTCAATTGGATGAAGTGAGTATTACGGAGTTGGAATCTTCACCGGATGAAATAGTCAAAGAGTTTTTGATTTCATCAGAAACGATGAAGAGGCTTGCATTTGCAAGAAATTAAGTGGGAGCGCTGAGACATATTTATAATACTTTATGTAGATGACATATAGTTGGTTATAAATAATGTAATTATATACTTGATTAAAATGTTTCATTGAAAATTAACTTCAATGAAAGGATATGGACTAAAACATATTTAGTGTCAAGATCTATGAAGATAGATTGAAACACATAATAAGTTTAAGTCAAAGTACATAGAATGGATATTGAAATAGTTCAATATAGAAATATTAAGAAAATGTTCTTGTCATGTGAAGGTTTAACAAGACTTGAGTGAATCTGACACTCGATGAGTAAAAACACATGAGTGATTTTAGATCACGAATAATATGTACAAAATCAGATATCTTGTGCTCTAAAATGTTATGAGCATATACCGGAATGATTCATAAGATGATCATGGGACGACAGTAAGAATATCCTTGAGTACTTTAGAAGAACTAAGGATATATATATTTTTGTATGAAGAAATGACAAACATCGCTGTAAGGTGTTACACCGATATTGGTTTTGTCACATATAAAATATAATTTCAATCTCAAATTAGACTAAGAGTTGTTTAAAAGGTAGCACAATGAGCTAGAAGTTGTCTATGCTAGATTTAGAAGAGTTCTAAATATTGTGACGGATTCTACAAAAGGGCAGAGTATGTCATTGTTTTGACAATGACAAAGGATGTTAAGTCAAGAGGTTCTTTGAGAACTTGGTGTATTTCCGACAGAGTCAGAACTTTGAAGCTATATTGTATGTGACAATATTAATGATATATTTCAGACCGCGGAATTAAGGTTCCACCAGAAGACCAAACATATTTAATGCCGACTCATTTGGAAATGAGTGATGCGTTGAGACGCAAATGAATTACAAAATACATACGGTTCTGAGCATGTCAGATCCGTTGACTAAAACCTCTCACGTGAGCGAAACATGATAAAGCACCAGAAGGCCAAGGTGTTATATCTTTACAAATGTAAACTAGATTATTGACTCTAGTGCAAGTGGGAGACTGAAGGAGATATGCCCTAGAGGCAATAATAAAGTGGTTATTATTTATATCTTTATGTTTATGATAAATGTTTATATATCATGCTATAATTGTATTAACGAAACATTAGTACATGTGTGATATGTAGACAACAAGAAGTCCCTAGTGTGCCTCTTAAACTAGCTTGTTGATTAATGGATGATTAGTTTCATAATCATGAACATTGGATGTTATTAATAACAAGGTTATATCATTATATGAATGATGTAATGGACACCCAATTAAGCGTAGCATAAGATCTCGTCATTAAGTTATTTGCTATAAGCTTTCGATACATAGTTACCTAGTCCTTATGACCATGAGATCATATAAATCACTTATACCGGAAAGGTACTTTGATTACACCAAACACCACTGCGTAAATGGGTGGCTATAAAGGTGGGATTAAGTATCCGGAAAGTATGAGTTGAGGCATATGGATCAACAGTGGGATTTGTCCATCCCGATGACGGATAGATATACTGGGCCCTCTCGGTGGAATGTCGTCTAATGTCTTGCAAGCATATGAATAAGTTCATAAGAGACCACATACCACGGTACGAGTAAAGAGTACTTGTCAGGAGACGAGGTTGAACAAGGTATAGAGTGATACCAAAGATCAAACCTCGGACAAGTAAAATATCGCGTGACAAAGGGAATTGGTATCGTATGTGAATGGTTCATTCGATCACTAAAGTCATCGTTGAATATGTGGGAGCCATTATGGATCTCCAGATCCCGCTATTGGTTATTGGTCGGAGTGAGTACTCAACCATGTCCGCATAGTTCACGAACCGTAGGGTGACACACTTAAAGTTGGATGTTGAAATGGTAGAACTTGAATATAGAATGGAGTTCGAATATTTGTTCGGAGTCCCGGATGAGATCCCGGACATCACGAGGAGTTCCGGAATGGTCCGGAGAATAAGATTCATATATAGGAAGTCATATTCCAAGTTTGGAAATGATCCGGTGCATTTATGGCAGGTTCTAGAAGGTTCTAGAAAAGTCCGGAAGAAAGCACTATGGAAGGTGGAGTCCCGGAAGGACTCCACAAGCTTGACCAGCCAAACCCTAAAGGAGGAGTCCCAGGTGGGCTCCACCTAGAGGTGGCCGGCCACCCCACCTCAAGGAAAGGTGGGAGTCCCACCTTGAGTGGGACTCCCTCCTTGAGTAGGTTTCCCACATATGGGAGGTTTTAGTGTTGGGGTCTTATTCGAAGACTTTGACTAGAACTCTTGGGGCTTCCACCTATATAATGAGGAGGGGGAGGGGGCAGCCACTCTTTGGCTCAGCCTTGGCCGCACCCCTTAGAGGGCCGGCGCCCAACCCCCTCTCTCCCCAAACCCTAGCTTCTTCTCCTCCTCCACTTCTCCATATGCTTAGAAGCTCTGCCGGAGATCTCCACCGCCACCGCCACCACGCCGTCGTGCTGCGGATTCAAGGAGGAGCTACTACTTCCGCTGCCCGCTGGAAGGGGAGGTGGACGTCGTCTTCATCAACAACCGAACGTGTGACCGAGTACGGAGGTGCTGCCCGTTCGTGGCGCCGGGCGATCGTGATCAAGATCTTCTACGCGCTTTGCAAGCGGCAAGTGAACGTCTACCGCAGCAAAAAGAGCCTCCTCTTGTAGGCTTTGGAATCTCTTCAAGGGTGAGACTCGATAAACCCCTCGTTGCTACCATCTTCTAGATTGCATCTTGCTTGATTGCGTGTTCGCGGTAGGAAAATTTTGTTTTCTATGCAACGTCATCCTACATTTTCATCGGCCACGCCAGCCAGGCGCGCGTGGCTACATCAACTATTCCCATTTCAATTCTTTTGCGCCCGCCGCATGAATTATCTTGGATGGCGCAATTATTTCGGCTGCGCCCGCCGCATTAATTATCTTGGATGGCGCAATTATTTCGGCTGCGCCCACCGCATGAACTATCTTTGGTGGCGCAATTATTTCGGCTGCGCCCGCCGCATGGACTATCTTCGGTGGCGCAATTATTTCGGCTGCGCCCGCCACATGGACTATCTTTGGTCGGGCAACTACTTCAAACTGCGCCCGTTACATCAAATATTGATTACTTCAAATGCATCCGCAATGCGACCTGCTTCCATATTGGCCTCGCCGCAGCCGAGCCAATGGACCTGACTTCTTCGGCTCTGGATGTATCTTCTCCCAATGAACTCCCGGGTCAGTGGCTTCATCACCTATGATTATTAATGGATTTATCTTCTTCAACTCTGAATATATCTTCTCCCGATGCACTCTCGGGTCGGTGGATTCATCATCTGGAATATTCAATGGATATCATCTTATATAATATTGACCCGATGCGCTCCTGTCGGGAGTAAGGAGTCTTCATATCTTCTTGTATTCCAGTGATCCGGCGCTCCCGATGGAAGTAAGGAATCTTCATATCTTGCTTGAATTCCAGTGAACCGGCGCTCCCGTTGGGAGTAAGGAGTCTTCATATCTTCTTGAATTCCAATGCTCCCGATGGGAGTAAACGCAATAGTTTAAAAATACTCCAAGAGCCCCCGAGTAATTCCAGCGCTCCCGATAGGAGCGCATCGGGTCAATATTATATAATATTCAAATGGCCAGACTATGAGGAGAACCATTACCCGGAGAGGACATCAAGATAACTAGGACTACTCCTGACGTCAAAAGTTGCATGTGGAGAATATGGATCTCTACTACGTATTCCCGCTGATCCTTAGATCAACTGTTGTAATGAGAATGGATCATGTGATCCTTTTTGGATGTAAGACTATTATGGTGTTGTAATGAATGATGTGTTGTGATATGAACTTATTATGTGTCGCAAAAACAATCTTCCCGGGATTGCGATGTATGGCATAATAGACATCTGGACTTAAAAATCCGGGTGTTGACACTCTCTCCCCCCCGGTAGCCCGACTCCTTTCCTCTCTTCCGGCCCAACCCAACACCTCCGTACCCCTTCGCTTTTCCTCGCTCGTCGTCTTCTCCAGCGGGACACGCACATGGCGTGGGTGGTTGCCTGGCTGTGGTCCTCCCTCCTCACGCGCATCACATGCTCACTCCCCTCCCCTTCCCTCCTTATCCTTCGGCCGAAACCCTAGATGCATCTCCTACTTCGCGCCGCCAGATCCTCTCCTCTCTTCCTTTTCTCTTCTCTGCAAGACACCGAGAGCCTCCGCGCAACCTCGCCCTGGCGCCGTCGACTCCGGCCCTCCCCCGCCAAGCCAAGGCCACCACCAGCCCCGCGTCCCTCTCCTCGTTCTCCTCGTAACAGAAATTCGACCAGGGATGCCCCAAATCGCCGCCGCCGTCCTCGTTTCTTCCCGAGCACCGGCAATCAATTTCTTCAATTCCAACCGCCACGCTCTTCCCCGGCCTCCGGCAACCACACGTTGAGGCCGCTGGTAAGTTTGCGATCCTCCCAGACCCCCTCAACCTCTCCCTTTAGCCATGTATCCTCCTTCCCGTGGTGAGCTGCCTTTGTCCACGCAGGCCCCCGCCACCATCGCATCTCCGTTGACCCCCTGCCGGCGGCGCCACCTCCACAAGATCCGCGACGGCGAGACGCACGCGACGTGCCCACGCGCGCATCGGGTAACTCCTACAGTCGCCTCGCGCAACCACGACGCCGCGGTGGTGACCGCCTGCCTGCGCCGCACACGGCAAGTCTGTCCGTCGAGCACCTCCTGTGCTGATGGGATTCGTGGCAAAGAAAACAAAAAAATTCCTACCGCGAGAACGCAATCCAAGCCAAGATGCAATCTAGAAGATGGGAGCAACGAGGATGATGAAGACTAACCCTTGAAGATTTCCAAAGCCTACGAGAGTAGGCTCGTTGTTGCGGTAGACGATCACTTGCGCTTTCAAAGCGCGTAGAAGATCTTGACGGTGTCATAATCGGGCAGCACCTCCGTACTCGGTCACACGTTCGCTGTTGATGAAGACGACGTCCTTCTCCCCGTTCTAGCGGGCAGCGGAAGTAGTAGATCCTCCTCGGAATCCCGGCAGCACGACGGCGTGGTGGCGGTGTCAATGGAGAACTCCGGCAGGGCTTCGCCTAAGCGTATGCGGGAGTTGTATGTGGAGGAGAGGTAGCTAGGGTTTGGGGAGAGGGGGCTTGGGCGCCGGCCAACTAGGGCTGCGGCCAAGGGTGGCATTGGTGTGGCCGGCCAGCCCCTCCCCTCCCCTCTTTATATAGGTGGAAGCCCCAAGGATTAGGTCAAAAGTCTCCGAATAAGACCCCAACATAAACCTTCCATATGACCAAACCTAGGAAGTGGGACTCCCCTTTCCTTTGGTGGGGTGGCCGGCCACCATGGGAGGAGTCCACTTGGGACTCCTCCTCCCTTAGGCTGGCCGGCCAAGGTGGGTGGAGTCCCTCTGGGACTCCACCTTCCATGCTGATTTCTTCCGGACTCTTCTAGAACCTTCTAGAACCTTCCAGAAAAATACCGGATCATTTTCAAACCTAGAAAATGACTTCCTATATATGAATCTTATTCTCCGGACCATTCCGGACCTCTCGTGATGTCCTGGATCCCATCAGAGACTCCGAACAAAACTTCAAACTCCATTCCATATTCCATATCTACTTAAACGACATCAAACCTTAAGTGTGTCACCTACGGTTCGTGAACTATGTAGACATGGTTGAGACCTCTCTCTGACCAATAACCAATAGCGGGATTTGGAGATCCACAATGGCTCCCACATATTCAACAATGACTTTAGTGATCGACTGAACCATTTACATATGATACCGATTCCCTTTCTCACGCGATAGTTTACTTGTCCGAGGTTTGATCATCGGTATCTCTATACCTCGTTCAACCTCGTCTCATGACAAATACTCTTTACTCATACCGTGGTATGTGGTCTCTTATGAAACATTCATATGCTTGCAAGCTATTAGACGACATTCCAGGAGAGGGCCAGGTATATCTATCCGTCATCGGGATGGACAAATCCACTGTTGATCCATATGCCTCAACTCATACTTTCCGGATACTTAATCCCACATTTATAACCACCCATTTACGCGGTGGCGTTTGATGTAATCAAAGTACCTTTCGGTATAAGTGATTTACATGATATCATGGTCGAAAGGACTAGGTAACTATGTATCGAAAGCTTATAGCAAATAACTTAATGACGTGATCTTATGCTACGCTTAATTAGGTGTGTCCATTACATCATTCATATAATGACATAACCTTGTTATTAATAACATCTAATGTTCATGATCACGAAACCATGATCATCTATTAATCAGCATGCTAGTTATACAAGAGGCTTACTAGGGACTCCTTGTTGTTCACATAACACACATGTATCAATGTTCCGGTTAATACAATTATAGCATGGTATGTAAACATTATCATAAACACAAAGATGTATTATAATATCCATTTATTATTGCCTCTTGGGCATATCTCCAACAGTCTCCCACTTGCACTAGAATCAATAATCCAGTTTACATTTGTAAAGATATAACACCTTAGCCTTCCGGTGCTTTATCATGTTTTGCTCATGGGAGAGGTTTTAGTCAACGGATCTGACACGCTCAGAAATGTATGTATTTTGCAATTCATTTGCGTCTCAACGCATCACTCATTTTCCAAATGAGTCGGCATAATCATATATGTTCAGTCCTCTGGTGGAACCTTAATTCCGCGGTCTGAAATATGTCACTAATATTGTCATACACAATATAGCTTCAAAGTTCTGACACTATCGGAACTACACCAAGTTCTCAAAGCACTCTTGGACTTAAACATCCTCAGTCATTGTCAAAACAATGACTAACTCTGCCTTCGTTTATAGAATTCGTCACAATATTTAGAACTCTTCTAAATCTAGCATTGTGCTACCTTTTAAACAATACTTAGCCTAATTGAGATTTGAATTTCATTTTATATGTGACTAAACAAATATTGGTGCAACACCTTACAGCGATTTTGTTTGTCATTACCCCATATAAAACTATATATGTATCCTTGGTTCTTCTAAAGCACACAAGGGTATTCTTACTGTTTGTCCAATGATCATCACATGAATCATACTGATATATGCTCCTAACTTTTGAGAGCATAGGACATCTGATTTTGTACATATTATTTGTGATCTAAAATCACTCATGTGTTTTTACTCATCGAGTCTCAAATACACTTAAGTCTTGTTAAACCTTCGCATGAAAAGAACACCTTCTTAATATTTCTATATTGAACTACTTCAATATCCATTTTATGTACTTTGACTTAAATTATTATGTGTTTCAATCTATCTTCATAGATCTTGACACTAAATATGTTTTAGTCCATATCCTTTCATTAAAATTAATTCTCAATGAAACCTTTTAATCAAGTATATAATTACATCATTTATAACCAACTATATGTCATCTACATAAAGTATTATAAATATGTTTCAGCGCTCCCATTTAATTTCTTGCAAATGCAAGCCTCTTCATCGTTCTGATGAAATCAAAACTCTTTGACTATTTCATCTGGTGAAGATTCCAACTCCGCGATACTCACTTCATCCAATTGAAGTTCGTATACCTATCTAGTATTCTACGGACTTAGCAAAACTCTTGGTTGTATCTTGTATACACCTTTAATACACACTTCTGATAAGTAATGTATTTTGCCATCCTACTAGCATATCTCATAAAAGAAATATGTAGTGATTACTAGAATAATCCACATAGACTATAAGCATTGCTACGGAAGATCTAATCTTATCGTAGTCAACTCTTTGAACTTTGTCGTAAACAACTTTTCGACAAGTCGAGCTTCTTCAAGGATATTTCATCCAAGTCCATCAATTTTATAGATCCATTTACTTTCAAAAATTATTCATCTATCTTGGATTTCATGGCGTATAGCCATTTTAATGGAGTCAGGGCCCATCATAACTTCTTTGCATGTAGTTGGTTTATCATTGTTCAAAAAACAATCCTTTGTCCACAAATCATTTATTTGATCACAAAGTAAACCATACCTACAAGATTCAATAGGTACTTCGATCTCCATGGCTAGAACACTTTGTAGTCATGGGAGCCATGATCGTCGTGGCCGCTTCCGGAACCAATTCCAATGCTGCGCTACTCTGATCATTATGCTCAAGCTCATAAACCTTATAAGGTTCTATTGTCCTCCCACTCAACTCTTAGAAACAATTTCTTGGAAATAAGAAACATTGACAAACACTTTTGTGTTTGTCTCGTGGGAAGAATTCCCAATCAAATCTCTGGGATAACCAACAAAGACATTCATCCGATTTGGTTGTAAACTCTTAGACCAAAATTTAAAGAAAAGACTATTAGAGTTTATACCCATGCCATAACTTGTATGGTGTCATTTCAACGGATCATGATGATGCTCTATTTAGTGTAAAAGCGGTAGTCTCTAAAGCATAATCCACAAAAATATAATGGCGTTAATATTTTATCTCATCATTGACCCAACATGGTTTGGATACATCTCTCGGATACTATATCATCACTATGATACCCCAAGAAATGTGAGTTGTAGAACAATTTCATAACTCTCTTAGATGTTCGCTAAAACTCGTAATTCAAATATTTTTCCAATGATCCAATCATAGATATTTGACTTTTCTATTACGATGATTTTCACTTCATGCTGAAATTTATTTGAATCCATTCAAATGTTTCAAACTTCTTCCTTATCGAATATATCCACATATATATACTCAATTCATTGTTGGAAGTTTCCATGAAGTAGAAGAATCTCCCGCACACAACTATGCCCAATGAACCACATATATCATCATGTATGTTTTTACTAAGTTAGTTGCCCGTTCAACTCTTGGCCTATGAACGGTATTTTAGTCATTCTCTTTAGAAAAGATTTGCAAGCGCCAAACGATTCAAAAATCAAATGACTCCAAAAATCCATTTGCATGGAGTTCCTTCATGCGTTCCTTTCTAACATGACCTAAATGGCGGTTCCACAAATAAGTGGAATTCAAATCATTTGCCTTATGGCATTTTAGCGTCAGTGTTATGTATGTGTTTCACCATTAAGATTTATAATAACTTATCCATCGTACATGGAGTAATGTCATAATTTGAACAACTTATTGTTTTCATTTGACTAGAGCAAAATAACAATTATTAAGTTCTTTATTATAAATTCTAAGGGCTAGATAAAATGCCAACGATGAACATAATAACACTTTATTTTTGTTCCAGACGTGCATTCCTATCATATTCCTTGTCAGTCACTTAGGCCATTGTATTCTTGTATTGCGTTGTTTTGTATGACACTTCATACCAACCAATATAGTACTAATACCCAGAATTTCATAGTGTGACCTAACTAGGAATACAACCATAACATGTATATCATTTATATACATGAGCTAGACTCTCTAGTCTTTTCTTTCTTTCCGCCAATAATCTTTTGTAGTTTCTCTTTTAGCTTTCCTCATTATTCAGAAAACACTTCATCTTTAATAACTTCTAGGTTTGTTGGTCAAATACCAATAACCTTGAGGTTCTTACTTTGAAGTTGATCATCATATGACAAGTGTTCCGGATTTCACTATTAGTAACCTTTTAATATGATGAACAATTTCACTCATAATTTTATTCATCATATCATGATGACTTTTGAGACCATGTCGTACATGCTAGGCTCGTAAGAAGTTTAACCTCGATATTCGTATGTGCAAATCTGGCATGCCGTTGTATGCACACGTAGAATCTATAACACCCGATCATCACGTGATGCTTGAAACGACGAGTCTTAGCAACGGTGCATACTAAGGACGATCACTTCATGGATATGCGAATATCGTTAGTGCCCCAATAGTTGGAGGAGTTGGGACGCCTTGCGTCTTCAACCTTCGTACATTCCCATAAAACTTATGAGTTTATGTAGTCTCACCAAATTATATTCTATCATCTTGCAATAAGGTCTTAGATATCACATATATCTCATACCTTGATTATTTCTGAAAACTAAATTTTCAGCTCCTTACTTTTCAAACAGATTTGAACTTCAAGTTTCACAGAGACAAGATAACTTTAGGTACTAATTGAAATAATAGTTCTTTGAATCAACAATGTGAGGTTTACTAAAAGTTTGCAATAGGACTTAATCATTTCTTGATTCTTTAACAATACGGTACCAGTCCGTAAAGTTTCTTGTCAGACTTAACATTATTTCTATCTCAATTACAAGACTAGCATGGTAGAAAAATGGATGCCAATACTACAAAATTAATTCAAAATACTATTGAGACTATGTTCATGATAATTAGTTCATGTATTAATCTAATTACTAATGAACTCCCATAATACAACATCCCTCATAGTTGTTAAGTGGTACACGATCCACATCCACTACACCAAAACCGATCATCACGTGAGATGATGTAGCTTCAATGGTGAACATCAACATGTTGATCATATCATCCATATGACTCGTGTTCAACCTTTCGGTTTCCTTTGTCCAGGCCATGTCTGTATGCTAGGCTCGTCTAAGCAAACCAAAGTATTCCACGTGTGCAACATAGCTTACACACGTTGTATGTTGAGTTTATCACACCGATCATCACGAGATGTTTCAAAGCGCGAACAATGCAACGGTGCATACGAGGGGAGAACACTTTATTATCTTGATATTAATGTAAGGGATCATCTTATAATGCTACCGTCGCGTTCTAAGAAAAATAAGATGCATAAAGGATTAACATCACATGCAATTCATATGTGATATGATATGGCCCCTTTAGTCTTTGCGCCTTCGATCTTCATCTCCAAAGCACGGACATGATCTCCATCATCAACGGGCATGATCTCCATCATCGTCGGCGTAGCGTCAAGGTCCATGGCGCCGTCTTCATGGTTGTTCACCTCATGTAGCAACTATTACAACTACTTTGAAATACTACTCAACATGAAATTTAAAGACAACCATAAGGCTCCTGCCGGGTTGCCACAATACAATAATGATCATCTCATACATATTCATCATCACATCATGGCCATATCACATCACCAAACCTGCAAAAACAAGTTAGACGTCTCTAATTTGGTTTGCATATTTTATGTGGTTTAGGGTTTTGAGTAAGATTCAATCTACCTACGAACATGAACCACAACGGTGATACTAGTGTTGTCAATAGAAAGAGTAAACTGAATCTTCACTATGGTGGGAGGGACAGACACCGCAAAACCACTTATACGATACAAGTTGCATGTCGAGCATTGGAGCAAGTCTCATGAACGCGGTCATGTAAAGTTAGCCAGAGCCGCTTCATCCCACCATGCCACAAAGATGCAAAGTACTCGAACTAAAGATAACAAAGCATCAACGCCCACAAAACAATTGTGTTCTACTCGTGCAACCATCTATGCATAGACACGGCTCTGATACCAATGGGATTCGTGGCAAAGAAAACAAAAATTTTCCTACCGCGAGAACGCAATCCAAGCCAAGATGCAATCTAGAAGATGGGAGCAACGAGGGGATGAACGAGACTAACCCTTGAAGATTTCCAAAGCCTACGAGAATAGGCTCTCGTAGCTGCGGTAGACGATCACTGCTTGCTTTGCGTAGTAGAAGTCTTGACGGTGCCACAATCGGGCGGCACCTCGGTACTCGGTCACACGTTCGGTGTTGATGAATACGACGTCCTTCTCCCGTTCCAGCGGGCAGCGGAAGTAGTAGATCCTCCTCGGAATCCGCAGACACGACGGCGTGGTGGCGGTGTCGATGGAGAACTTCGGCGACAGAGCTTCGCCTAAGCGTATGCGGGAGTTGTATGTGGAGGAGGGCTAGGGTTTGGGGAGAGGGGCTTGGGGCGCCGGCCAACTAGGGCTGCGGCCAAGGGTGGCATTGGTGTGGCCGGCCAGCCCCTCCCTCCCCTCTTTATATAGGTGGAAGCCCCAAGGATTAGGTCAAAAGTCTCCGAATAAGACCCCAACATAAACCTTCCATATGACCAAACCTAGGGGAAGTGGGACTCCCCCCTTTCCTTTGGTGGGGTGGCCGGCCACCATGGGGAGGAGTCCACTTGGGACTCCTCCTCCCTTAGGCTGGCCGGCCAAGGTGGGTGGAGTCCTTCCATGCTGATTTCTTCCGGACTCTTCTAGAACCTTCTAGAACCTTCCAGAAAAAAATACCGGATCATTTTCAAACCTAGAAAATGACTTCCTATATATGAATCTTATTCCTGGACCATTAGGACCTCCTCGTGATGTCTGGATCCCATCGAGACTCAAAAAAACTTGACTCCATTCCATATTCCATATCTACTTAACGACATCAAACCTTAAGTGTGTCACCCTACGGTTCGCGAACTATGTAGACATGGTTGAGACCTCTCTACGACCAATAACCAATAGCGGGATCGGGATCCATAATGGCTCCACATATTCAATGATGTATTTAGTGATCGACTGAACCATTTACATGAATTGATTCCCTTTGTCACGCGATATTTTACTTGTCCGAGGTTTGATCATCGGTATCTCTATACCTCGTTCAACCTCGTCTCATGACAAATACTCTTTACTCGTACCGTGGTATGTGGTCTCTTATGAACCATTCATATGCTTGCAATCTATTAGACGATATTCCACCGAGAGGGCCCAGAGTATATCTATCTGTCATCGGGATGGACAAATCCCACTGTTGATCCATATGCCTCAACTCATACTTTAGGATACTTAATCCCACCTTTATAACCACCCATTTGCGATGGCATTTGATGTAATCAAAGTACCTTTCCGATATATGATTTACATGATCTCATGGTGAAGGACTATGTAACTATGTTCGAAAGTTTATAGCAAATAACTTAATGACGTGATCTTATGCTCGCTTAATTGGGTGTGTCCATTACATCATTCATATAATGACATAACCTTGTTATTAATAACATCCAATGTTCATGATCACGAAACCATGATCATCTATTAATCAACAAGCTAGTTATACAAGAGGCTTACTAGGGACTCCTTGTTGTCACATAACACACATGTATCAATGTTTCGGTTAATACAATTATAGCATGGTATGTAAACATTATCATAAACACAAAGATATATTATAATAACCATTTTATTATTGCCTCTTGGGCATATCTCCAACATGTGCAGCTTCGCAAGGTTGGCCACGCTGGCGCCACGTCGGCATCGTGGGCCCAACTCGTCTGTCTCTTCGGCTCGCTGCCCCTCGGTGAGAAACGGTATAACCCCCCAGATCAGCTTTCTTGCAGATAGCCCCTTCCTGTTTTGTTTTCTAAACCGGGAGCTCTGCTCCCGAGGAGACTGATCTTGACGTCGGCGTTGGTTTTTCCAACGAAAAACAAGAACATTCTTTCACGAACTTCCATGACAAAATGCTAGTTGCCTTGTAACGCATACACTGGAGGTCCCATCGACGAAGGCCACTATACGCGTTTTCTGAGGAGCAACATGAGACTTTCTTTTCCTCTGGCTAGAAAAGAAAGATGTTTCAATTCGACCAGGCATGAAGCTTGCACGATGAACAGATTGTCCTCAACTGCGCGTATCTCTTTTCTTCATGGGCGAGGCACTTCTTTTCTCTAGCATGCTGTAAGGAATCACCCCCACTGGGTCCACCTTGCACTTCCAATTAAGAAGCTAAAGGCAGTGGGATAGATAGACTAGAATGGGCTGGTTTTTCAAAAGACTTGAACACCCATCCGATATAGACTCATCGAAGGCAATGCGATAGGTCGTAGCCTGGGAGATAGGGGTTGAGCAACCAAGCGAACAAGGGCTCGTACTGTCGGAGGGTCCACATGTTCCATTCTTGATCTGATTTCTCGCTATCTTATTCGGTGGTACAAAACTAAATCCCTGCTTCTGTCTGTTTTGCGAGTAACCCCCTGGAGGTTTGCAAAAACAACCCGGGCCCCTCCCTCTGCCTCGTCAGCATCCCTGGCCCGCATGTCAGCCGCTCGGGCTAACCTCACCCTAGGTGAGAAAAGCTTCTGGCTCATTTTTGTTTTTTCTGAAATTTCCAGAAAATGTGTAAATCTTGTATAAATCATATCTTTTAAACCGTAAGTCGAAATAAAATGTGTTTTATATGAATTTTGATCAAAAAAAATGAGAGGAACATGATTATGCCATCCATTCTTGCTGATGTATCATGCTTCATACCATTTCGTGCTAGTTTGCAATATCCCCTAATATGGAACTTATGGAATATGTGAGATACTATATAAATGTTGTCTCGGTTCCATTTAACTTTGATGTAGCTCACCCCTGCTATGTTGCTATGTTAATCCACCCTTAACTTTGACGGTAGAAATGCAATTCCAACCTAATTTGTTTGTCCGGAGTTCCGACTCCGATTAATATGGATAAGTGCATTGCATCATCGCTGCCATGCCATGCATATCATCTTGATCATGCTGAATCTTCTTCTGTAATAGTAATATGTGCATCCGTTGTTTATTGTAGCATTTGCTTCTTCCCGGATAGGATCACGAAGTGGTGTTGTGAGATACGACGAGTTCTTCAACAAGTTCTTCTACAGCTCTTCCCAGGCGAGCCCTCTCTCTTCACCTATTTTATATTTTTCTATAGCTCTCACTGCTATCCTTATGTTGCGATTATTTATCGAGTCACGTGTCCTATCCACTTGTGTACCATAATAATCCTATATGTATCATTCCTTACCCATAGCCGTTGCTTGATATTTGAGTCTTGCGAGTTGTAGGCGTGTTTAGGCTCTGTTGTTTATCTCGATCTATTATCGGGATATGTTGGGTTGTTTGGGAGGTTATCACATGCTGTATCAGTTGTTGGAGATACACATGCTTTACTTAATTCTTAACAACTAAAATTTCAAGCAGGGGTATCTGTGAGCCCCTTTGCGAAAGCATCAGAACTTTGACTCGCTAATGTCCCCTAGGACCCGAGTTCTTGTTATCTGTTCCAAGACTGAGCGCTCTATCCACACGTGGGTATGCTTACCGGGTCTCCCCTCGACCACTGCCGGAATCTACAGCTTTGTCCAGTGGCCACTGACAAGGTATTAACTTGTCAATGCCTACGAATAGTAGACTAGGGTTTCGTGTTATGTAGAGGGCAAGTAGATCTCGAAGGTTATCAGCCGAAAAGTACTCGACGAAATAAAACTAGGGTTTGCTCAACAATGATTCGATGATCTCCTCATCCCTCGACTCCCCCTTATATACAAGTTGGAGCCGAGGTTCAGTAATATACCAGAGTCCGGGGTTTCTAACCCGCAAATCTGATTTGACACTTCCTATTATAACTCTATCTTTCCATAATAATATCTTGGGCTTTCCTAGTCTTCCTGTTCTTCGAGTAGTGGGCCTTCAATAAACCCCGGGTACTATCTTCAGCAGGCCCATTGGGGATGCCTATGTCAGCCACAATTAGTTTGAATGTTTGTTTGTTTCTCCCGGGCATGCAAGCATGTTTCTTTGTGGTCAGATGATATGATGTTACTTTTGGGGAAGCCGTGAGTGCCTTGTAACCCCGTTGTCTCTTGCACGTTCGTAGGTGCGGTCCGCATTGTTAAGAGGTCATCCTCTAGTGGGCTCTGATCCTCTTAGCCGTTCTCGCAACAGCTAGGTCCGCGTCGGAGTTTCGATCGGGCTCCGAAATGGGTTAACTTAGTTAGGTGGCTTCCTGGACATTATTGTCGTGAAGGAGAGTGCGAGTCGTGATATCCACCTGTCGCAAGTGGGTTGAGCGTGCGTGTGGGCACATTTGGGCACCCCTGCAGGTTACATCTTATCGATAAAGCCGTGTCCACGGTTATGACATGAATTGTATAGCTTGATCATAGAACAACTTACACCTTTTACTTGTTGTTAATAATCTTGTAATAACTTGCATAGTAATATAGCATTACTACAACCGATACCTAATAAAACTTGTCCACCGTTGAGTGCCTTTTACATTGCCTCTTCGCTTTATTGAAGGGGATATGTGTAATCGGCTCGGTTATGTTTGTGTAGTATCTATCTGCTACCTTGTGCGCTCTCTTATCTTCTCTGAGTAGACAGATCTTGTAGTGTGTCTCTATTGGTTATAGTTTTGCTGCCGCTAAACCTACCATATATAGCCCCCGGTAATATATTCGCCCGGCGAGCATAGCCATTTCTAGTCTCGCTAAGTACGTGCCGGAGTTCGTTCCTTGGTACTTACTCTCGCCTTTTCTCATTCTCTTTTGTTTTCTCCCTTTTGTCGGCAACCGATGGCCTGACTTCGACATGTACAAGATGACGACGTTAGCAAGGTTACCCTTCTGGCTTGGCCTGGGCAGGGTTATGGGCCTTGGTCATCTTCGGGACTCTTAGTCCAATTTGTATCTTGTCCGTACTTGGATGTATTCGATCTTCTGTATGATTTGGATCTTTGTATTGCATATTTGTATCTTGACTCGTTGGAGTCTTTGTTGTAATATATGTTTCTTGTGGGCTCTATTGTAATCTATTGTAATATTACAGCTCGTGTTAATTCCTGCGGCATCACGTGTGTGATTCGTCGCGCACGTCGTGTCGGAGGGCGTCTCTGAATCGATATCGTGCATATTTCGGCGGGTTCGCTGGGATCCTCATGGTACCGGTTCCGGGGCGTCACACGCCTCCACCGCCTATGCTAGGTTTTGGGGATGAGGAACCGCACGGGGGCCTACAAGGCCTCCTGCTTTCATGGTCGGATTCTCCGCGTCCTTCCCAGCGGCTTTGGCTCCGACCGCATCAGTTTCTTTCGCCATTCCGACGGCTCCCTCTGTCGTTCCGGGATTGCCTGGGTTTAGGTGCACGCTCCTCAATCCGTCTCCTCCGAGGCTCAGGCGTGCGTTCCTCGTTCCGGATTCTCTGGAGCTCAAAGTTGTCCCGGATATTGATTACTCTAGGCCCATGGGGTCTGGCGTTTCCAGCGGGACTTTATCGGTGAGGAGGCGGAGGCGCGTGCTGGTTCCGGGCCGGTGATGGGTTCCGGTACTTGTCCTTGCCAGAGTACATCGCATCCTTTCCCTTGTTTTTCCTTGTGGGAGTGGTATCCAAAGATATGTGGATTGGATTTGGATGCTCTTTGGTCTTCCTTATGCGCTTCGTCGATCCGGTGCGTGATTGGTCGTCGCGGCGCTCCCTATCGAGGCATTCTTCTGCGCTGTGGATACGCATTCTTCCGGGTTGGACTCCAACTTGCGCGAAGTATCTGCCTTGCTCTGTTGCTGCATCGCCGTGGCAACGAGTGTGCGGAGGTGTTCGATATCGATCTCGTCATCGCTTTTGGCCAGGAGCTCTGCGGCCATCTTCATGTTATCCTTTGGAGTTGCCAGAGATTTGGACGAGTTGCACTGTCAAAATTGATGTTATCCTTGGCCGTCGCTGCATCGACCGAGAAGACGTAGGCGTCGATCACGCAGTGCCACGCCGAGGTCTCCTGGACCCTGCTCTTCCACGACAAAAGGACCGACGGAAGGTGGGCGACGCTGCTCAAAAGGCAAGAGGAGAAGATGGAGCTCAAGAAACGCAAGGAGGACATGTCCCTGCTGACCGCGTCGACAGCTGGAATGTCTCCCCCAGACGCGGGTAGCGCACAACTTCTACAAATGCACCATCCTCAACGACATCGAAGCCAAAATGACGGCAACCGAGGTAGCGGCAGCAACACCACCCCGGAGCAAGAGCCGGCACCAGCAGACGGGTCTACGGCAATGTCTGCTAGTACACCTGCGCCAGCGGCATCGGCGTCTGCCTCGACGTCAGCGAAGGAGCAGACACACTGGGCAGGGCACGAGGAGGTCGTCAAGATCGACGGGCCTACGTCGACTCAGGATGCGCTGTCGGTGTCACCCAACCCCTTCTTATAAATTATGTTCGATTTGCACCGAACGATCTCTTTTAAATATGAGCTATTTGAATTTCCGTTTGGGGGGCGGCGTTCGGAGGACGCGGCTGGGAGCGACGTCCTCAAATGCGACACGAAAGTAAACACGTGGCCCAAACGGCTAGATGCTCAAAGTTGGCTGGAGTCCCAAAAATCCGGACAACCGGTCGTAGTTAGTTTTGCACTAGAAAACACTCCAACCCACCCGCTGACACGTGGGATCTGGCATGGGTCGCGCCACTCCATCCACCGCGGGCTCCGGTCCGACCAGAAAACAGCTGGCTCTCCCTTCCCTTTAAGCTTTCATTAGACTGCACTTGTAGAGTAAGCTCTCATTACTATATCCTAAGCAAATAGGGAGCTCGATATGTGTCTCCCTCTCACTAGACTACACTAGATAGGACGATCCCCTTCCCACTGGAGCTCCAAACCCTAGCTAGCTACGCCGGCGTTTCCTCTCCTCTCCCCTCCTCTCCTCTCTCCGGTCCGGCGCGCCTCCCGCCTCTTGCGACTCGACCATGCGAGTCCACTGCCAAGGCGGCGAATAGACTCCCTAATCTGGCCGGCGAGCCGCAGCGGCGGTGGACCCCCCTCTGCTCGGCGCTCCATCTCTGCGCCAGGCTCCAGCCACTGCAGGCCCTCAATAATCTAGTCGCCATACACTCTATTCGTCGCTCGCTCTCCGCCGTTCCGCTCAGCCGCCCCAGCCACTGATCTTCATCTACTGAAGAAGGTAAGGACAACTTTGTTGCTCTGGTAATCTCGATTTGTTACTACTCCAGTAGTGTAGTGCCTACTTGCCTAGCCTTCTGCCATTTTGTATTACTGGCCTGATGCCCTGGTTCACGCGCCATGAACTAGTCTGCCTCCTTCTTTCAAAAGAAGATAAAAAATCCGTCGATTTTACCTTGAGAAAATTCCGTCGATTTTGCAGTGTCCTTGCTAATTTCGTGTGAAAATTATATACGTATTTCTGTGTGCACTGATTGATTGGCGCTCTGGAATGTTGCTTAGACAAATCTGCAAAGCATATTGCTGTGATTTTTGCGAAAAACCAACCTGCAAACCAAGTTCCTATGTAGCTCTCTTCTTTTGTGACAAGTGATAGCTATACCATGTCGTGCTGGAGGAAGGAGAATAAAGTGACGAGCCATCTGATGATCACATGGACTTGGGTGCTTACTTACGAGTGCTCAAGTTTGGATGTTTTGGGTTGTGTCTACTTGATGTGTCAGTCTTGAGTGCTCAAGGTTGGGTTGTACCTGCACATGTAATGTGCATTATTTACACACTTCTCTGGATACAATTTTTTTTCCAATAGTGGTATTTTGGCAACAACAAAGAATCGTGTATTGAGTGTTTTTTGCTTGAGAATGCCAAAGTTGTAGTAATGGCTCAATCTGCCATGGCTCACTTATTTGATTCTCTCTTCCTGCAGGCACCCAAGTCTAGCTAAACACGGCTCCATCTGCCATGGCTCAATCTACCCCAGATTGGATGATGCTGGACCGCTTTGTCTACCGCAGGGATGATGAGTCTTTCCCGGACGAATCCAGTGCAGATTTAAGGGCCAGCTCATTCACCTCCTTCGACCAGAAGTTTGAAGTCGCCTTCCTTCCTGCTAATCCCCCTGCCATCTCCCGCTTCTACGTGCGGTGGCCTGGGGGTACAAAGCCGGAGGATGGCTTGGGAACTGACCTAGTGGGAGCCCACCATGATCTCATCCTGTTCAAGCTTACATCAATTGAAAAGCTAGAGGAGTACCCTTACCTCAGTTTCACTGAAGACCACTTTGTCTGCATAGCATCGTCTGAGCCTAAGCCGCACCTGCAGCTGAAACGCCTCCCTGTATGCAAAGTACCACTGACCGTTCCTCCTTGTGAGGACGAGGACAAGGAAACAGTTCTGCCGCGTGTGTTCTTCCCAAAGACCGTGGGACTCATCCGGCAACTTGCCACTGGCAATGAAAATGAGGAGTTTGTTGTGGCACAGCTTGCTAAGGTCAGCAAGATACCTGAAAGGCGCAAGATGGAGGCTGAAGTTTGTGTGCTCCGGTCCCGAGTATCCAGTGATGATGGTGATGGCAAGTGGGAGGTCAGGACAATAGAGATTCAACATGAGGACGATGAGTACGAGGAAGTATGGTATTGGTCAACTGATGGTGTGGTCACGTTCAACAAATACATCTGCTGGGTTGACTACCACAGAGGCGGTATTTTGTTTTATGATGCACTCCAAGAAAATCCAACTATCTCATACCTCAGATTGAAGATCAGCAAGTGCTCTACTAGTGCAACTCAATGCCGAACATTATCTGAGATGAACCGCAGCTTGTGCATTACCACAGAGATCGACAGAAAGGGCTACTCACGTGGTACTGTGCTTAGATTTGTTGATGTTGCCCGCTCGGATGAGTATCTGTTTGGCCCGTTTGATCTAGGTTCTGGTTTCACCATCAAGTCCTCTACTCTATCGTCTGTAGGTAGTGTATGGGTTGAGGATGTCAACATCACATCTCATGATTTGTGGGCTTCAAACACCTCATCTGGTCTGCCGCATGATATGCTGATGTTCCCGCTTGTGAGCATGCATAACTCCAACATCGTTAACTTTTTGGTGTCTCGGTACGCAGAAGAAGAAGAAGAAGAAGAAGAAGAAGAAGAAGAAGAAGAAGAAGAAGAAGAAGAAGAAGAAACCAAAAAGGTTTATGTGGTTACTCTTGATATGACTAAGAAGGAAGTCATGGAAGTTGCTCCATATATTGAAGGAAGCAAAGATGCAGACATGATCAAAGAAAAAACATATTTGCTGCAGGGTTTTATTTCATCCGAGTTCCCCATGTTCTTGAAACTTGCACCAGGTATTCCAAACTAAATTTGTTGTGTACTGTTAATTTTGTTGCTAATAGGAAAGTCCAATGAGCTAAAAATTAGGATGGTGCCTTTATTTGGTTTTTCCCACTTGTTTCATCTTGGGTAAAGTTCACTGAAACTAGTTTCGGTTTTTGCTCATGTCAATGTTGCGAACAAGCTGTTGCCTTAGTTATTTAGAATAGAATTCCAGTCTTCATTCTCTGATATTGCTACATCTATCCTGATGTTCATTCTTGGCAACGCCATTGCTCTCCCCATGTTCTTAAAACTTGCACCAGGTATTCCAAACTAAATTTGTTGAGTAATGTTAATTTTGGTGCTAATAGGAAAGTCTATCGAGCTAAAAATTAGGATGGTGCCTTTATGTTGGTTTTCCCCACTTGTTTCATCTTTCCTAGGGTGAAGTTCACTTAAACTAGTTTCGGTTTTTGCTCATGTCAATGTTGCGAACAAGCTGTTGCCTTAGTTATTTAGAACAAAACTCCAGTCGTGATTCTCTGGTATTCATCTATCCCGATGTTCATTCTTGGCAACGCCATTGCTCCCCCCTGTGCACCTTTAGAACCCTTGTAACCTGGCAGTCGATCCACCAGATGATTATTTTCCATGTAGGTAGAGCCGTTCAGGGCTGATATGTAGTTTTCTTCCCCAGCTAGTCTCTTAATTATGTACGCACTATCACTTTGAAGGGTGACCATGAGGTTGGAAATGCCAATGATGCCTCTCACCCCTTCTATGCATGCTACCGCTTCAGACATTTCTGTACTATTGACATTATACTGACTATGACATGACCAAATGATGTTGCTTGAAGAGCAGCGCACTGCCGAGCACAGGCTTCGCCTGTTGCACTCACGAAGGCTGTGTCTGCGGTCATCTTCAACCAGCCCTCCTCTGGTCTGGACGACCTGTCGATAGGTGTGCGTGTTAATTGGATCCTTTACTATCCAGGGTCTTGGCACCAGGGCATGTGAGCTCTGTACTCTCAAGGTAGCATATACGGGGTACTATAGTAAATACTGGCAACCTATTCATTAGTACTAGCGTAGATTAAGTTAAGCCTACTCAGGTCGAGTGGTTTGTGCAAGGCAAACTGGAATTGGGATGTATATGTGACACCCTGCCGCTGCCATGTACTTTTTTTTGCTGTTTGCTGAGCGTTTCCCAGATGCTGCGTGCACACACTTACTTGGACATCCAGGCGTGATTAGCGCATGCCGCACCATAATACTAGCTTGCAGTACCGCCCAGTAGTCTGGTCCAAGATTATATCATTTCGTAAGTGCCATGCCCAGTAGTCTTGTCGAAGGGCCCTTGCTTTCTTACACAGCACTACAGCATGATATCCATCTTCCTCCCCTGTCCCACAGATGTTGCAGGTAGGAAGAAATCTGTATTCTGTTCAGCCTTGGGAATTCTGTAGGCACTCCTTGATAGAATACGTACACATTATTTTTGTAGTACATTATATTTGTACATTATATGATACAAACTTTGTATGTTATATTTGTATTAGAATTCTAATTCTAACCCAACTGTAATCTGGTGGTTGTATATGTTTGACACCTAATATAAATAGGCTTGTACGGCACGCTTATGCGTTGTGCGTTTGCCCCAGATATCTCTCCTCATATTGTTTTACATGGTATCAGCCAAACTTCGGTCCTAAACCCTAGATGGTGACTTCCGCCGCCTCCTCTGACTCTGCCGCCACGACACTCTCCTCCTTGGCTGGGCCTTTTGCTGCGTTGATGTGGTCGATCTCTACCGGCTCACATCTTCCTCCGCTCCCTCGCCGATCAATTTTGGCCACCTGATTAACTCCTTACCACAAAAATACCTGACCTTTTATGTTGGCAATCGACGAAATCGTCCAACCCATTTAAACGCCGGGCTTGGGATGCCTCTCGAATTAGAGGCATGTTCCATTGTGTTTCCCACGAATGAAGAGGCCTACGCCCAGCGAAACCGTGAGGGTCCTGTGTTGGCAGAGCGTTTAAGGTTGCCGCGTGGTATCCAGTTGTTCCTCCACAGCCTCACCTTTTTTTTCGATAAAGACAACCTCACTTTTGTACCTGAACGACTGATTTGACCAAGACCGCTTTACCCCTACCTGTTCTAGATTTTATCTTTAAGACGCTGGAACTTTCCATTCTCTTTTCTGGAACTGGTAAGCCTAACTAGATACTTGTCTTGGAAACCGATGGTGTGGATATCAAAGGATTCTGGCACTGCGTCATACCTTACTTGTGACACAAGTATGATTGACTGACGACATGACTCTGCTTAGATGACTCCAGGCTAATGTAGTTATTGGTTACCGAATATATTGCTGAAATGACCTTGAGATATATGAGTGGATTTGCATGAAAAAAACAAAATATTTAATGTGTCACCATTTTTATTGTTGTTTGAAACACCATATTTTTTTTGTGAATATCGAGTTTTATGGTAATCATTTCATGTTTATATCCATTGGTACGGTAGGATTTAGGGCGGAAGTGTGGTATGACTGGATTACTTGTGTATGGATAGATAGAAAGCAAATCAATTACTACTTCCTCTGTTCAAAACATCTTATATTTAGGAATTGAGGGAGTAGTTTGCAAGAGTTGGCATGACCAGTGTCCAGTGGTTGATTTTGGAGACCTGCAGCAACTCCGTTTGCTGTTGATATAATTCATGTGCGGTTTAGTTTGTGACATTGACTTCCAACCTGACCTTGTTGCAGGTAAACAAAAAAAGTACAGAAGGATGGCGTTGGAGGATCAGGGGCCTTTCCCCACGCATTTCTGAAAATGAAACATGTGAAACAGCAGGCCTGGTTACTTAGAGTGATTGCTTGTTGAATTTTGGCTCGCAGACTATGTTCTTTGATAACTTGGCAGCAGACGCTTACTTGCTTTGGGGGGCTTGTTTTCCTCTATTTCTGCCTGCATGCCTGGATTCTGTAGTGCTACGCTACTGTAATGGCATTTGCGCTGTCGCCTGAGTTACTCTTGTGCTGCTGAGATTCATGGAACCTTTCGCACTTGAAATTATTATTAACAGTGGAACCTTTGACACTTTGCCTTGCCTGGTTGTTCTTGAAATTGTTCTGATATGCTTCTCTGCAAAGTACTCCTAATCAGTTGTGTACTTTTCCTTAGCAAGCACGCAAGCAATCAATCAACCCCTAGCTCGGCCAAGAACCGCCGCCCCGGACCTGCCAGGGAGTACATTCTGCATTGGCAGGGAGACCAGACGTCGGTGCATTCTCTCTGCTTTGTGCGTGTTTGTGGTGGATTGGATTATAAAAATGCATGCACCTCGGATTCAGGCAGGGACGCGACGGGACGGAACAGCCAGACTAGGACGGAAGGGTGGTGATGCATTCCTATTCCCTCCGTCTAAATATACGTGCGTTAATTTTATTTAGATACGGATATATCTATATCTAGACAAAAATGAGACACCTATTTTTAGACGGAGTATTTCTAGACGGAGTGAGTACTTTTTATTAGTCACAATCTAGACTTTTATCGTGGAAGTTACAAATTAGATTAAAACAAAAGGTTTTCTAAAAAGTAGATTATAAAAGAAAAGAAAAAGGTTTTAAAAAATGAATTAGAAGAATGGAAAATATAATGAGCGAACATGGTAGAGAATACTCCACATGATGAGATCACTAATGTTCGTGTGCCAAAAGCACATTTCGGCGAAAGAAGAGGACTTTGTGCACCTCAGCAACCAGTGCTCCCGCCATGTGTATGTGTGGTTCGTTGCTGTCAGCTTTGATATCTGTGTCATAATAGGTTTTCACGGAATATACAAATACAAGAGGATAGTAGGGTAAAAACAGCATGTTGAAGCTACACAAGGGG
The DNA here is from genome assembly GCA_030979885.1 of Lolium multiflorum. NCBI lineage: Eukaryota > Viridiplantae > Streptophyta > Magnoliopsida > Poales > Poaceae > Lolium > Lolium multiflorum. The sequence goes on along the minus strand of CM061747.1, from coordinate 211,115,035 downwards.
TGCTGCTGTTTTTTTTTTGTACTACTACTGAAAAAGGGTGGATGTAAAATCACTTCTAGCTAAATTGTGAAATGGTTTGAACTGAGTAGGAGGTGATGATATGCAACTAACTTAACTTCCAGTATTCATAGTTTTAACAAAGTTGAGATACTGTTGGTGGGATAAAGGAAATACTAGATTTGACCCGGGATGATCGGCTTCAATGCAGGGGCGTACAGGATCTACCCAGCACTACGGGAGATCCTTCGTCCTCATGACCATCTTGCTGAACCTATGACGATGAGCCGATGAGGAGGTGAGACTGGAGCTTGGCTGTGTGGAGCAATGGTGAATGACAAAGGAAATAGCTAGACGTCAAGGGGAAATGCACTTTGGCTCATAGGAGCATTTGCTCTCATTATGTGAATCCACATTTTGAAGTATCAAAAAATTCTAAATTAAATTTTTACATGTACATCTAAACATTTTATGTTGGTACACAAACTTTCAAAAAAAGAAAAAAAAATTATGTGGCTCCTGTAAAAAGACAAATTTTGATGTTGTAACACGACTACATACATCATATTTTTTTTGTCTTTTTTGTACACACCACATAAAATGTTGTTTTTCCACGAAAACTTGTGTACGGACATAGAATGTCACGATGTATACCAAAATTTTTATTTCAATTTTTTTAATCATTTTTAAAATTAATTTTTAATTATTTTATATAATGGGAGCATTTGCTTCTATGAGCCAAAACGCCACCTCTGGCGTCAAGGGAGTAGTGGTCGCTGTGCTTGCGCGCACAGATACTTCTGTCATCAGTAAATGTAAATTAGAACGCCAGAGCGGGCAGGCTAAGAGCATCTCTAACAGAGCCCGTAAATCCCGTTGGAATTAAACTTTTTCGGTGGATTTACGGGTTCGGCCGAATATGTCGCAGAATGAAGCCCGAATCGATGGGACGGCCCGTAAAAGAAGTTCAAGGGCCCGAGAAACTCCCCACACGCCCCATATTAAAAGGGACCGCAGAGGGGAGTTCGGGTCGCAAACCCTACTCCCCTCCGCCGCTGCCAAACCCTTTTTCAGCGAGCAATCCAGCGAGCCCCAGGCAGCGATCCAGCCTCTGCGTCGGCGTGATGGCGTCCCGTGGTGGCTCCCAAGGCCGTGGCGCCGGATTGGGAGGCGGCGAATCGCCGCCACATCCGCCCGTGTTCTGCACGGAGGCGGAGCGGCGCAAATGGAATCGGTCGGAGGGCGCGCGCAAGCGCAGCGCCCGCCGGTGGACGAACTGGGGGCTCACGCTGTTGGAGATATGCCCAAGAGACAATAATAAAATGGTTATTATTATATCTTTGTGTTCATGATAAATGTTTGCATCCCATGCTATAATTATATTAACCGAAACATTGATACATGTTATGTAAACAACAAGGAGTCCCTAGTAAGCCTCTTGTATAACTAGCTTGTTGATTCATAGTGATCATGGTTTCGTGATCATGAACATTGGATGTTGTTAATAACAAGGTTATGTTATTGGATGAATGATATAATGTACACACACCCAAATAAGCGTAGCATAAGATCAAGTCATTAAGTTCATCTTGCTATAAGCTTTCGATACATAGTTAACTAGTCCTTTCACCATGAAATCATGTAAATCACTTACACCAGAAGGGTACTTTGATTACATCAAACGCCACTGCGTAAATGGGTGGTTATAAAGATGAGATTAAGTATTCGAAAAGTATGAGTTGAGGCATATGGATCAAGAGTGGGATTTGTCCATCCTGATGACGGATAGATATACTCTGGGCCATCTCGGTGGAATGTCATCTAATTAGCTTGCAAGCATGTGACAAGGTCACAAGAGATGACATACCACGTACGAGTAAAGAGTACTTATCGGTAACGAGGTTGCACTAGGTATGGAGATACCGATGATCAAACCTCGGACAAGTAAAGTATCGCGCGACAAAGGGAATTGGTATCGTATGTTAATGGTTCAATCGATCACTAAGTTATCGTTGAATGTGTGAGAGCCATTATGGATCTCAAAGTCCCGCTATTGGTTATTGATCGGAGAGGGGTCTCGATCATGTCTGCATAGTTCACGAACCGTAGGGTGACGCGCTTAAGGTTCGATGTTGTATAGTAGATATGGCATATGAGTTGGAGACCGAATGTTGTTCGGAGTATCGGATGGGATCCAGGACATCACGAGGAGGTCCGGAATGGTCCGGAGAATAAGATTCATATATGGGAAGTCATTTTCAGGGTTACCGGAAAAGTTCAGGATTTTTCGGTATTGTACGGGGAGTTCTAGAAGGTTCCGGAGGGTACCATAGTGGGGCCCACCTATCCCGGACGACCAACATGGACCGGAGGGGTCGCATAGGCCCACATGGGCCAGGCACACAAGCCCCCCAAGGTCCATGTGGCTGTACAAAGTGGATAAGATCAAATCCCTTGAAAATAGGGACTTAACTTGGGGCGAAGTCCCCCCTTGTTTTGGCCGACCCTGGGGCTTGGAGGAGGGGCCAAGGCAGCCCCCCATGCCTATAGAAGAGGGATGGAAGGGTTGGGGCGCAACACATGATTCCCCAAACCCTAGCCGACACGCTCTCCCTCCTCCCTCTTCCTACGCAGGCTTGGCGAAGCCCTGGAGGAAATTTCTCCTCCGCCTCCATCATCACGTTGTCGTGTTGCTGGGATTCCAAGGGAATCAACCACCTCCGCTGCCCGCTGGAACGGGGAGATGATGGACTTCATCGACACCGTACGTGCGACCGAGTACGGAAGTGCTGCCGGATTGTAGCACCAGAACAATCGACTACGTCAACCACGAGATCTGATCTCGTAAGGCTTTGGATCTTCGAGGGTTAGTCTTTTTGAGTGTTGAAATGGTATAGGGTAGTATTCCAAGCATTCACACCAAGTCTTGAGGTCATTTGCTCAAATTTGCATTTTTTCCATATCCTCTCATATGCCTCTATGTGTAGTTTTATTTTCTTTTTATTTTCTTTTGTTTCACCTTGGATGTGATTTGTTAAGTGCTAGATAGGGTTTATTAAGGTTTTCAAATCATTGGCACAATGTATAATGGCTTAGGTTAGAGTTTTGCAAAAATAGCCATAGCCTCATATGTGAAGTTATTTGCATTTTCTCTTTTTCTTATTTGTTTCTCTTTGATCTAAATGATCATGGTTTAGGGTTTAGTGGGGTTTAACAAGGGTTCGCAACCATTTTGGTGAAGTAAAAGGGCATTGGTCAAGATTTTCATACTAGGGCTATATGCCCACATATGTCTTTTTATTTTATTTTATTTTCTTCTTATTTGATCATATTTGGTTTTGAAATAGGGTAGGGTATAGGGTTTTGGAAACATGTTCAATGCAACAAACAAACAATCATGGCAAGGCTCATCCCATACATGCATGAGAACTAAGCATAACACTCAGTTGAATAAAAGTTTTTGTTGGTTCCAAAATTTGGAAAAAAGGAAATTCATTTTCTCTTTGTTTTAAAATTTGGGATGTTACAATATTTATCTTGAAGCTTTGTCCATAATTCATGAGCGATCCCAAAAGGCATCATTGATGAAGTAACAACATTGCTCACAACAATGGAAAACACATGAGAAGCAAGAGCATCGAGGCAAAAGTTTTTATTCTGCTCAATAGATAAATTTTGGGGATCCTTAGGAGAAGAAAAACCCATGTCAAGAATTCGTTCCATGTCCGGGGAAATACCCCGCAAAATATTAAGCACATAAATTTTCCATAGATCATAATTTGTGCCATCAAATATAAACAAGTCATTGTGCACTAATCCTCTAACCGGCATCTTTACTCTCAAGGCGGTGAAGCCTAAGAATGAGAGACCTTGCTCTGATACCAATTGAAAGAACACGAATGTCGCCTAGAGGGGGGTGAATAGGCGGTTTAAAAAAATTATGACATGAGCTTAACAAATGCAGAATAAACCTAGCGTTTACTTTGTCAAGTCCAAGCCTATATACTATGGTTCACCTATGTGCACCAACAACTTATGCTAAGCAATACAAGCAACTATGTGATATCAAGATATATAACTTCAAGCACGATGGCTATCACAAAGTAAAGTGCATAAGTAAAGAGCTCGGGTAGAGAGATAACCGATGCACGTGGGAGACGATGATTTATCCCGAAGTTCACACTCTTGCAAGTGATAATCTCCGTTGGAGAGGTGCGGTGGCTTAGCTCTCCCGAGCGCCACAAATGGCCTCACCTTGAGGTGTGGTTGCTCGATGCACACCGACGGCACAAAGGCCTCACCCCAAGATGCAGGAGTCACACCACACACTGAGCGCCACGAAGGCGCCTCACCTTATTCTCCGGTGACCCTCGCCACACCGGCCTAGGTCACGGTTCCACTAAGGGATTTCCTTCGAGATGAAAACCGAGCCTTACACAAAGGTTAGGGCACACATCCACAACTTAATTTGAGGCTCCCAACAAATCACCACAAAGGCTCCAAATACGTCTAGGGTTCCAAGAACCCAAGAGTAACAACTTTCTTTCTTTCACCTCCACGAATCACCGTGGAGAACTCAAACCGATGCACCAAATGCGATGGCAAGAACACCACAAAGATGCTCAAGTCCTTCTCTCTCAAATTCCAACAAAGCTACAAAAGCTATTAGGGGAATAAGAGAGGAAGAACAAATAAGAGGGGAAACACCAAATTTCTCCAAGATCTAGATCTAGTGGATTCCCCTCACAGATAGAGGGATTTGATTGGTGAAGATGTAGATCTAGATCTTCTCTATCTTTCTCTCAAATAGATGCAATATTAATGGGAGGGAGAGAGAGATAGAAAGCTCAAAAAAGGTCAACAATGGGGGCAAAACGAGTTCAAATGGATGGGTAACCCCCTTGAATAGGGCAAGGGAAATCTGCCCGTTATGCACAAAACTCGTCAAAACCGGAACTTTTGGTCATTTGGGGCGGTACTTCCGCCCCCCGGAAGTACCGGACAACTTCCGGGTGAAGTAGGGCACCCCCGAAATTCTCCCGGTATGATTTATGCGTGCAGAATCAACATTTCCGGAAGGCCACCGGAAGTAGGGCAGAAGTACCATTCACCGGAACTTCCGGCCAAAAAACTGCTTCACGGAAACTTGAAGTACTGTAATATCCCAGGTATTGGGGTTACAAAAAATAGAGGAAACAGATGTGTGCATTGCATTCATGCATAGAAAATCTGGGGAATTTTCGCGCTTCAAAGTAAAACAGTCACAGTAACTGAAGTTTCACTTGACCTTGGTGGAATTGAAGTAGCTCATCAAGTCAAGCGCTATAAACCTCAATGTGACTTGGTTAAAACCTTGTTTTGGGTAGAGATGATTTGATCTAAGGGGTTAGATCAAATGGAATTAATATTCAACACCACAACACTTTACTCAATGATCAATTACTTGATCTTATAAAAGATTATAATATGGTAATCCTTGTCATAACATATGAACACCAATTCAATTGCAAGTCAAGTAACAATAAAATGGAGAAACCATTCTTGACTATCTTCTCCATGTCTCAAACTAATCTATGATCCTACCATGAACTTCATGGTATGCATTCTACTTTAATCTTGGAAGCAAGACAAGGAGTTCCAACTAAGAAATATATAATCTTCTCTATTACAAATTATTATGCATCAAACCTAGAGAGGTGAGAGTTCTATATTAATTATTAAAGAATCAATAACAAACCTTGAGCTAAACCTTGGATATACATCCAAGTGTTCAAATCATCATCTTTAAAAGTAAACCTAGGATATTATTCAAGACAATTCCTAGAGAGAGAATCCATTTATGTTAAAAATAGATATTAATGATCACATCAATCCCTATGGAGCCTAACCTTAAGTTAGTATTAAAGTCCTCCACAAAATGAGAGAGATCATTCGTACCAATCCTAGTTATACCTATTTAAGGAATCAAGGACAACCTCTGAACTAAAATACTAGGAGGTAAACCATTTCATCTTGGAATGGTGAGATAACCAAATACCAAATGGAATAAGACTATATCCATGAATTAGTGAAATAAGGATAGGACCAACCCAACTAAGTTAGACAATGGAATCTTTAGCCTAGATACCTAAGGAAATAATAAGAGTACACCATAAACCTAGAATAACTATCCCTATATGAGAGAGCTCAAGCTTTGGTGTTATACTCCAGATAGTTGAGGCAACACTTAAAATTGAAGGGAGAGAACTATCCATATAACCAGATGAAATCACCCTTCCTTGAGTAGAACCCTAAGTAATTATCTCAGGGAATCTCCTGGGATAAAAATTATTGAGGCAACCATAGTAGTCCCATTCAAGAAGGTAAATTAGGAGTACTATACCTTAACTGATCAAGACAATGCTTGATCATAGAAGAGAGAAACCCATTTAATGAGAGATACCTTAGGAAGCCAAACTTTGATCATTATAAATAGAGTGATGATCATAAACCCTAAGAACTTGAGGTAGAGATATTAAGAACAAGTTGATCATGCCTAATCCATGATCATGCTCTTGAGATATGTGAGGATAAGTTAAACCCTAATAGGATAAGCAGATATCATTCACCACATGAAATCATAGGGAGGTAACTAATAAGAAACCCTAAGCTTATATTCCAACCTTAACTTGTGAATCACATGGTGATCATCAGTAGAACCCTGCCACATCTATATTCCAATTATTCCTCAATTAAAGGATCTAAGAAAACCTTAGAGTAACACTCCATACTTTATATGGTGAAGAAACCATTAATCCATATAACCAAAGTTAACTATAAAAAAGAAACATAACTACTTTAGTTACTTGAACAATAGATTAAGGATATAATAGAAATCTATTGATATAGGATAAAACCAATTCTCAAGTCCTTAGTAATTAAAGGAGAACAGAAACAATTAAACAACTAACCTTATTACCTTGGTTAGGGAAGATTAAAACCTAGCAAATGCAATATGGTGACATCTCAACTCTAAAAACTAGATTTATATCTCAACTCTAGTTTATGTATCACCATGGTGATCATAATATAAACCCATGCCATAATTGAGATTCAAACCAATTGCCATTAGGTAAATATCATAAGAACCCTAATGGTTCATTAATTAAATCCAATGTTTCAATTATAAAACATAAGAGCCACCTAATGCTAAGTCCTATCATTAAACCATATGTATGGTGATCAACCACTTAACCTATTAACCAAGATCGAACCATGATGAGAGTAGAATTACTCTAAGTATTTCAAGGTACTAGTAAAATACAATAATAGTGCTAACCTTGAAATAGGGATATAATTAAACCTACATGATCTTAACAAACCAGTACTCACATAAACTCATATGCATGGGACTAAATTCTCAAATATGAAATCAAGTCCTAATGATACCTTGTAAAAATCTTGGAGTATAAATTATCAACTCTAATCATTCCAAACGATTTGAATCATAAGAAAAATGAAAATAAAATGAGGACATAAACTCATGTATAATTGCTATCTTGAATAAGCCACATCTATGCAATTTAATCAAATACAAAATACTTGTTCCAAAAAGAAAGTATGGTTTAATAATCACTGCTATATAACTTTAATGGAATTAACAAAGAAAGAAATTAGCAATTAAAATTGGAATTAGAAGCAGAATACAAATGAGAATTCAAAACAGAAAATAAGAAAGAAATCAGAAAAAAAAGAGAAAGGCTCACCTGCCTTACCTATCGGGCCATCTCAGCCCAGAAGCCCAGTCCAGCCACAGCCCAGCACCACCTCACGTTGGCCCAACTTACCTCTTCGTAAAAATAACGATGAGGAGTTCATCCTCATCCTCTCCAACGCACATGGAGGCCAGCACGACGACGTGCTCTTCTTCCCCTCAGCGCTGGCGTCTTCTCCTTCCCTGGCGGTGTGACGAGGCTCGCTGCTGCGCCCTATAAAATCTCTGCGACGAACACTGGCCCGAATTCTTCCCCCACTCTGTTAAATTCCGCCCAAATTGAAAACCTAGCTGAGCCGACCACCCCCTACCGCCATTGATTGGAGCAACCCCAAGCTATGCCGTGGGCACCGTCATCATCAGCATCCTCGACTTGTTCATCCTGCAAGAGGAATCGAGCCGCCGCGGTCAGAATCATCGCCGGCGAGTTCATCTTCTTCAACCCCGGCGACACCAAATTCCAGCAAGCCGGACTTCCCCGAGCTTCGCCGACCACACCGTCGCATTCCTGGTGAGCTTCTGAGTCTTCTGGAAGCATCGCTTTGTCCGATTAGACGCCGTAGCATCTCCGCATCATCTAGCCTGTAAGCACCACCGCCGCCCCTCATCGCTGATCGAGCTCCGGCGACCCAACAAAGGCGGCGCCACCCTCAAAGTGATCCCCACGATGCCCTGAGTCACCCCCATATAGCCTCCCAACCGCGCATAGCTGGAATCGACGACGATTGCCGATTTCCGCCGGTCACCGTGAGCCTCTGGACATGAACTCGATTTTGACCCAGTCAAGCCACGTGGCAGCCAACGTGGCACAGCCCCACCAGTCAGTCTCTGTGTGTAGACTAGCTCGTGTGTGTCTAGTCATTTTCTGTTTTCATTTAAAACCACATAATTACTGAAACTTTGAATTAATTTAGGAAATTCAAATTAACTCAAAAATTTACAAATAAGATATCAAAATTCTTAGAAAAGTAAACTCTATCCAATAAAAATATAAAATGAAAATTTTATTTTTAATAAAAATTCAATTATTTATTACTGGTTAATTAAGCCTTTTCCTTTAATTCTAAATACAATTAAAAATTCAGAAATTAAGAAACCATTTATAAATTAAATAAAACCAGTAAGCAAATAAAGAAAACATGAAAACTAATTTTCTTTATTTGTTATTTTGTTAAATCCTTATTATTGGAATTTAAACCCTAATTAATAATTACATTAATTATTAAGTCCTTAAAAATAATAAAATGCCATAGTCCAATATTGTATTAAATTCAAAGATAGTAACAACTTCAACTCCATAACCAATTTATTACACTAAGAGTGGCATCACAAATACAAAACCCTAATTCTATGATGAATAAGGATCACAACCTCATAATTCCATGTGAAACCCTATAACCCTAAATGCTATCAGGAACCCTAGTTCCATTATTACATGTGAACCCTAAATTGCTTCTAACCTAAACCCTAGGTTAGAACATGTGATCATGGTACCTTATTTCAAAGCATAGAACCATAGTAGCAACTAAATACTTGTCTTGACCACATAAAATGTAGAAGACCTATCACTAATATATGGGTATCCCATGTGATCATCTTCATCAGATTTAGATAATCAAGTAGGGCCAACCAAATGTAAACCCTAGATCCTATTATCAAAGCCATCATCCTTATTTATCCATGCTTAGCATCACACCATGGTGATGAACCCTAATAGTAACCATACCTATTATTTTGCACTACATACCCTGTTCCACTAAACCCTGCTAGTATGAGATAATTATTAAGCATCCTATTTAGGAAACCACCATTCCTATTTTAGTGGATCCAATAATAAACCCTAGATAACCTCAACTCTAATTGAGATACTTCTTATTACTTAAGAAGTATGTTCTTCAAAAGTTATTCTTTTGAAGTAAACAAAGAATCATCATCAACCCTGCTTATAAGAACCTATAAACCCTAGCTAGCAATCACCAGCAAGATGAATCAACCTTGATAGCAACCATGTATAATTAATTGCTTAGGATGCCTAGGCTTAACTCAATCTTATCAAAACCTAGGTGTCGATGAATCCAACTTTGTTGGGATCCATATAATATCTACTCCTTAACCTAGAAACTAGTTGGAACCCATAATAAACCATAAAACTCCACAACCCTGATTATTATACTTGTTCTTTATTAAAGAACATGTTCTTCAAAAGTTATTCTTTTGAAGTATATAATAATTAATCATTAACCATGACATATAGTACTAAAACCAACCACTACTCATTACATGTTAGAATTACACCAAATCTTATTGTTGTGTACTATTAATACTATTGTTATGATATATTGCAGCACATGTTTATGATACCAAGCAATCACACTTGAATAAGAACCTTGTTTGGAAATCACTCTAAAAGTGCAACACACCCTGAACCAATTATTACAACTCACTGATCCTAAATCATCGGGGTTAGATCACGCTTAGAGCGACTGCATCTCATACTTATGCATTATTGCATCCTTGCCAATCTTTTAAACATCGTCCTTACCGGACGATGATGCTATTTCAGAATTTGGAGTTATTGCGCATCGAAGACCTTGTCTGCATAATCTTGCAGCCAAGAAAGGCAAGTTCATCACTTGCTCATGTCATTTGAGTATCTTTATCAAATTACTTGCAAAGTACTATGGTTATCACTATTGCATAAAAAACCAAAACCACTATTTTCATAACTATGAATATGACTATGTGGTGGGCAATGGAACCATGGATTGTGTTGATATGGTGGAGGTTCCATTGCAAGGGTTTATATCCATCTAGGATTAAACAACAAATGTCGTCCAGTGATTCTTGTGCCGTAATAACCGTGTTAACCATAAGATCTGGAGTGGGACGGAATAGTCAATCGTATTTCCACCTCTTGTACATCAACGGATGCGCTTGCCGTAGACACTTGTATCCTGAGGGACAAGCGGTAGGATGGGGAAGCCTTAAGTCCCCACGGTAATGCGGTCTATGATGGATTGTAAGATGTCCGGAACGGTCTATCCATGATTGATAGGGGAAGGCATATAAAATTGTTCGGAACGGTCTACCTTAATCGGTATAGGGGAGAACAAATGCCCGGAACGGTCTCATCATGGATATAGGGGAAGACAATCTTACAAAGGGTGGGTGTGCGAGGTAGCGGAGGAATATGATTGGCTATGACCTTATACCGGGCCTCACACCATAGGAAGTGTGGACGAGAACATGACTCGGTTGGCACCAAGGTTAAGATCTCTTATGGGTAAAGCACACACCTCTGCAGAGTGTAAAGAACCGTGACTGTCACTCCCATTCCGGGATATGGGCTATGACTGGAAAGGAGCTCCATGAAGTTCTAGTAAACCGGTGAAGGCTGACACATAGTTCTTTCGAATAAAAGCAACCTTTTTAAGAAATGGTTATGAAAATTGGTATTAGACTTTCGGTCACGTAGCTAGTGCATTAAACACCTCTTTCCTATAATGAACTTGGTGAGTACGCTCGTACTCATCCCACCCTTAAATCCCCTGCTTAGATATGGAGGCAAAGAAGGAGGATCTACAGTGCAACTCAAAGGCTGAGGAGACAACAACTACTTGAAGAGACAGGACCCTGTCAGAAGAGTCAAATACCACATCCAATAAGGAGAAAACCTAGATTAGCCCTAGAAGGGAACTAGCCTCCTAAACCTAGCTCCTATTTAGCTAGAATCTATTCATAGCCTCTATAGCTAGTTAAATACTCTACAAATAGAGTTTGAGATAAGTCTAGACTACGAGTCGTTCTTCTGGAGTTTATTTGCAGTTTTACCTCATTGTAAAGTAGGAGGCTATGCTGATCTTATGTAACAGAGTCAATGTTGTAATTCTATAGACATGCCTTGGACCCGCATATGTTTTTGTTGTACCACTCTGAGCGATATAATACTAGTGGAACGGTGTTTCATTGGTGTTATATTAGACTTGCATACTACACCATGCAGTGGTATGCCGGGTCACCACAGTCCATTAAGGTAGGAAATAAATAAATGATGAAAGGTTTGACCTATCTAAAAAATACATACCGGTAAAACCAACAACCTCGAAAATACAACAAGTTGCCCGTGCAAAAACCATTCTTGATAAACTAGAGCTTGTCATGAGAATAAACACAAGCTCTAAAATATGACATGGATAAGATTAAAATAACAACCAATAAAGATGATGCAAGGATGCAAGGGTTTGAGATCTCCGAAGGATACGATCGAGTTACTCACTCGAGAGCCCTCTTGATAGTACGGTAACTAAACTATAAACCAGTCACCAACTACACCATGAGACCAGTAAGAAAGGAACCCTATCAAGAGTAAACCTTAACCTTGTGCATTCCTCTTCAGCTCGATGATAACGATCTTGACCGCAACAAGATGGAACGCCTTTCTTGGTTGTGCTTGCTTGACAAAGTCTTGTGAATTGCTCCCCCATATTACACCATGGGAGAGCTTCTTCTTCGACGCATATTTACATATACATGATCACCATATGGATGGCAATCTTCAAGCATATGATCTCTTCGATTTGGATCATCTTGAACTTGCACTTCATTTCTTCATTATTCATCATTGAGGTCTTGAAGTTAAACTTGAGGGCTCACTTTATCTTCATCTTCCAGACATACTTGACACTTGATCTTCTTCATTTGCTTCTTATTGCAATCTTGAAGCCAACATATGGTTCAAGCATTGCCTATGGGCAAGTCCTACAAATATAACTCAATGAAAATATTAGTCCATAGGGATTGTCATTAATTACCAAAACCACACATGGGGGCTCCATGCACTTTCAATCTCCTCCATTTTGGTAATTGATGACGATCTCTTTGAGAGGGTTTATATAAGAAATTTTAGTAACAAAAAAGTTGAATACATAGAGCAAACTCCCCCATAATATATGCATGTGTGAATGAACTTGAATTTCATTCCATACATTGGCATTCAAAGCCTGGTGGAGTTTCCTCTAAATATTCAACTATGCAAAGCAACAAGATGCAATGCAAGAAAGGCACATGCTTAAGAAGAAAGAAAAGACATAACCAAATTAACTTAAACCATCCAAACTTCTCCCCCATTGGCACCATATTCTAAAATGGGTGAAAAATTTAGAAGGCCAATATAGTGAGAGTTCCTCCATACTGTGTGCATTTCTCATAATTTGAGTGGAATCAAATGCACGTATCCAATGACGAATATTCGGAAGGAATAACACTATAGAGAGGTTCAAAGATTGCAAAAAGATAACAAAGTTAAGAAGCTTCAACAAATGAAGCAAGCAACTAAATGAACCACAAATAAGATACCAAAATAAAGATAAATATTATGATAATATCAACAAGATTGCTCTAAATAATATGAGAAAGTTCCCCAAGGTTTATGCACAAAAATAGACAATTTGCATTGGAGTATAAAGTGCACAAACATGGAATCATCAGTTCCATAATATCATTCAAAACAAAAGATACCAAGTGAATTAAACTCTAATGATCACCATAAAATAGTGCTTTAAATAAAATGAGGAAGCTCCCCAAGGTACATGCATAAATGAAAATGTTGCATTTGAATACAATATGCATAACATGGAATCCTCACACCCTCATTACCATTTAAAACACACACATTTTCAATAGATCATAGATAGAAAATTAAGCTTAACACTTGCAACGATAAATTAGTTGAGCAACAAGTAAGAGGCACCATAATAAAGGGCTCAACCAAATGGATATGTGAAAGGCATGACAAAGCATATTATAAGACTATTACAAGGATGAGCAAAAAGCATCATCATAGTATTCAATGAATTATATTGCTTAGCATGATGAGCAAAAAGCATCATCATAGTATTCAATGAATTATATTGCTTAGCATGACCAACAAATAAATAAGATATCAAATGGTGACGTATCATCTCTTATGTGTATAAGTTTCTCTAAGTGGGCAATATCACGAAGATGTTTATCCACAAAGAAACATGCACACACAAAATAGATACACAAGAAATATAGCATGATATCCAAGACGAAATCATAAAATTTACCAATAAGATTTTTTTTTCTTAATAGCATGGCCAAAGGCTCAATTTTATCTTATTTTATGTCGGGTTCCCTGGGGGTCGTAGGCTAGACAAACCCAGATCTCATCTAGCATAAGACTAACCTAGATCTCTAGGGCCTGCAGGGTGAGAATCGGTAACACAACAGTGACTCTACGACTCAAAGAGTAATACAAGCTCATAATTGAGCCAAGAACCAAAGTATTACAAGCAGAGATCACTGACCTGACATTCATTAATCAACAGAACCAAAGTATTACAAGGAGAGGTCACTGACCTGATATTCTTTGTGGCGTTGGTGTGCATCGAGTAACCACACCTCAAGGTGAGGCCATTTGTGGCGCTCGGGAGAGCTAAGCCACCGCACCTCTCCAACGGAGATTAGCACTTGCAAGAGTGTGAACTTGGGATAAATCATCGTCTCCCACGTGCACCGGTTATCTCTCTACCCGAGCTCTTTACTTATGCACTTTACTTTGTGATATCCATCGTGCTTGAAGTTATATACCCTGATATCACATAGATCTAAAAAATACATACCGGTAAAACCAACAACCTCGAAAATACAACAAGTTTCCCGTGCAAAAACCATTATTGATAAACTAGAGCTTGTCATGAGAATAATCACAAGCTCTAAAACATGACATGGATAAGATTCAAATAACAACCAAGAAAGATGATGCAAAGATGCAAGGGTTTGAGCTCTCCGAAGAATACGATCGAGTTACTCCCTCGAGAGCCCTCTTGATAGTACGGCAACTAAACTATAAACCGGTCAGCAACTACACCACGAGTCCGGTAAGAAAAGAACCCTATCAAGAGCAAACCTTAACCTTGTGCGTTCCTCTTCAACTCGATGATGAAGATCTTGACCGCAACAAGATGGAACGCCTTTCTTGATTGTGCTTGCTTGACAAAGTCTTGTGGATTGCTCCCCCATATTACACCATGGGAGAGCTTCTTCTTCGGCGCATATTTACATATCCATGATCACCATATGGATGGCAAGCTTCAAGCATATGATCTCTTCGAGTTGGCTCATCTTGAACTTGCACTTCATTTCTTCATTATTCATCATTGATGTCTTGAAGTTAAACTTGAGGGCTCAGTTCATGTTCATCTTCAAGACATACTTGACATTTGATCTTCTTCATTTGCTTCTTATTGCAATCTTGAAGCCAACATATGTTTCAAGCATCTCCTATGGACAAGTCCTACAAATATAACTCAATGAAAACACTAGTCCATAGGGATTGGTATTAATTACCAAAACCACACATGGGGGCTTCATGCACTTTCGGATAGCTAGCTAGTGCCACAATGTATTATTTAATCATAGCCTCTTCCTTCACATTTCTTTTACAACCTATAGGTTGGTGGAGTAGCTAGCTATCGAGTACTACTACTAGTAGTATGTACACGAGTAGCAAAAAAACAGCAGCAACAGGTGGTCCTACCCAGTACCCATGTGAGAAAATCAAGTTCCAACGTGAGGAGAGAGAGAGCGTGATATCAGATGCTAGCTAGCTTCGGCGTGGGAAAAAAGGCAGCTATGCCTGTGCGAGTTTTCTCGGTTGGACCACGGGAAACGAAGCGCGCAGGAGCGAAAGTGAGA